>JALMGF010000068.1:2225000-2840000 GCA_023333645.1 Sceloporus occidentalis
TATTACAGAAAGTGTTTTTTTTTTTTTTAATTCATCCATTTCACCAGTAGGTGCTGCTGTAGTGCTTTAGTTCTTACTATTACTGTACCCATGCTATTATTTGTTGGGTTGTGAATGGTCACATTGTGAGAATAAATTGAGTGCGTGTAGAACTACTAGAAATCACAGATTAGGCACGGTGGCATTCCATCACAGAAACAAAACATAGCAAAACAGTTTAATAGGATATCTGGAAACATTAACCACGAGTGTCCAGCTATGGACATGTCTTGGCACAAAAAAGTGTGATTAATTCATAGATTATATTGTTGTCTCTCATAAAATATAAACATACAACTTTTTATACTACAATTTGCATGGCTTGATGTTGTATGGCTTGTAGAGGTCCTGCCACACTTTGGTAGATTATATATATATATATATATATATATATTACCCCTGGAATCAAAGTAAAGTTCATTTTAATTTGACTACTTTAGCCACCGATCCGGAGATTGTAATTCGTCCCGCCGACAAAGGTGGTGCGATAGCGGTCCTTAACTACACAGACTACAGAGACGAAATTATAAATCAACTCTCGAATCCAGAAACATATGAGACACTTACATATAACCCAACGGAGACATTTTCAGCTATGATTAAAATAGTGATACAGCGAGGGCAAGAAGCTGGTTATTTGACTCCAGATGAAGCCAATTTTCTGATTCAAGAGTTTCCATGTATTCCAGTATTGTATACCTTACCAAAACTCCACAAGAATGCACATAAGCCACCAGGCCGACCCATAGTATCCGCAAAAAGGTGGACTTCTTGAGCCATTGGGCAAATGGATAGATTACCATCCACAAGATGTGATCCAGAACACCAGGAGTCACTTGCGTGATAGCCAAGCATTAATACAAATACATCTCTACCAGAGGGTGAAATTCAACTGGCGACGATGGACGTTACCAGTCTATACACAGTGATTCCCCATGACTTGGGCATGCAAGCTATCACCAATAATCCACTTTATAAGGGTCCGCCAGTCGAGTTTTTGTTGGAACTTTTACATCTTACTCTTTCTGTGAACTACTTCAAATTTGAACATAAATTCTATGTACAACACACTGGAACAGCTATGGGGGCATCTATGGCACCCTCTTATGCCAATGCATATATGTACCGTTTTGAAGAAGACTACTTGATGGATATCTTGGGTGACCAAGCCTTATTGTACAAACGCTACATCGATGATTGCCTAATAAATTGGAAGGGCACCAAACAGTCATTTCTGGAGACCGTTGACCAAATTAATGTACTCCCCACGCCCATTCTGATGACATCAGAATGCAATATGGATTTTATAAATCGTTAACCACATTTTTCATTATTTAAAAAACCTACTGATCGAAACACACTACTCAATAGACAAAGCTGTCATCCTCCTCATGTGTTTAAAGCCATCCCCTATGCACAATTCCTGCGGGTATTGCGAAATAATTCTAATACTGACAACACTGAACAACAGTTAAGGGAGATGGAGAGCAAATTCCTACATTGTGGATATGAGCAGAATTTACTAAGAAAACGTTTAACTAGAGCTAGAGAGACGATGGGCCAGGACAATATTTCTACTCAAAACATCGGACAAAGAAGCTCCGACAGATTGACATATAATATGCGATACACCATGGCTTCAAAGGATATCTCAGATGGCGTTAGAACCAACTGGAATCCGGTAACAAACGATAGAAGCCTTCCTTTATCATTCAAAAAGCGGCCAAAAATGAGCTATTCGAAAGGCAGTAGCATTAGAGACATAGTAGTTTCCTCTGATCCTATTCACTGTTACGACACTAACTGGTTGGCTAAACTTACGACTCGAAAAGGATGCTATAAATGTGGTGGCTGCGTTACCTGCAGCCACATGATTCAAACTAAACCATTTCAACATCCACATACAAATAAGCAGTTTGACATTAATCATCATATCACCTGTAAATCCGAGTTTGTTGTATATAAAATCACATGCCCGTGTGGCCTCTGCTATATTGGAAAAACGGACTTGACAATATGGGACAGGATCCGGGGACACCGGTCAGCTATCAATATAGCGTTCCGTGAAGGAACAACTGATAAGCCAGTGGCTAAAAATTTTTGGAGCGAGAAACATCACTTGAACTCTTTACGCTTTGTAGCCATTGATATGGACCCCCCTTGAGAAGAGGAGGTGACAGAGCCAAGTTATTGCTCTAACGCAAGACTTTTTGGATTAAGACTCTTAATACCCTCACACCAATGGGACTAAATGAATATGTTTCTTTTTCCTCATTTTTGGACACTCGATGAAATTGAGCATAATACTTTTTCTATGGACTTATGCTTGCTGCATTTATGAAATCTCAATATGTCCTGTTTTTATTCATTGCATGCATGATATTTCTTTGCAGTCTGCAGAATTCTCTGCCTTTACCAAATTTTGTCTATTATAGATTCTTGTGGTATGGTACTATGTATCTTTTAAACGTACACATTTTTCATTCTAAGTACACTATTTAGTTGCTGTTTCACTGAGAAGTTTTTCTCTTTTACTTGTATCATCTCACATGATGATTCCCCATAGGAGTTATATGTCGAAGTGAATTCAGTATATTGAACGGAACGGTTTTAGGTTCCGCTTGTTGCAGGGGGGATGTTTTACTAGGTACACACTATGTTTAACTGGGGATAGGCACATGTTGTTCTGGTGATTCCAGTCTTCATTCCCACATGATGAGCGTTTGAGAGGTGGGGTAAGTCACTCCTGTTGTTTATCACATTAATCACTGCACTGCATAAATTGTTTCACTTTGCCATACAGCACTTGTCTTGAGAAAGGACCGGAGGTGGTCTGAAACGTTGGCCGTGCTGATTCAAATAAACTAGTGTTTAACGCACTTTACTACAAAGACTATTTTTGGAGAACCCGAGCAAATAAAAGCCTGTGTATACTAACAGTATATTTGAGTGTGCAGCCGCTCCATTTGGTTATATATATATATATATATATATATAATTACCCAGAAGAACTGCTGAAATAATGCCTGAACCGGCAACAGACATGGAAGGAAGATCGTCGATCGCCTCCTAAACGCTTTTAAAACGGGCGTCCGCCGCCATACAAAGTATGGCGGATGTTGACGCCCCGTGGAGGGGCCAGAGGTGGCCCCTTCGTTCCGATCGCGGCGTTGCTGAATGCCTCGAGGTCGAGGCATTCAGCAACGTTTTTTGGGTGCAGAAAGCGAAAACAGATCGCTTTCTGCACCCGTTTAAAGACGTGCCGGTCCTGGCACGTCAATTGTCGTAAAGCACATGCTTTTCCGTGTCGTGCCAGGACCGGCAATTGTCGTTAAGGGGTTAAAATAAAGTAAATGACACAAAACCTTTACTTTTCCTCTCACTGATTTCTGGGCCTAGAAAGTTTTGTGACTAAAAATTCAGGATTCTGGATAAGTAAAAATAAAATAGTTCTATTTATTTTAGCGATGCACTAAAATGAAAATTCTGGACCAAAACCAAAAATTCAGGGTCCACACACTTTTAATAAAAGTAAGTTACACACCAAAATTGTACAAAAAATTATATATTATGATTGTTAACAGCAATCTCAGGCATACCCAGATTCCAGCATGTACTGGTTGGCTGGGCATTGTACCGGTATTTTTTGTCCAATTTTAGTGTGTAACCACGCTTTTATTAAAAGTAACACACCACAATTGGACAAAACAAAATCAACAATATGACTTGGCATGATAGGATTGATTGCTAACAGCAAACACACTCTTTTTATACCCAGGCAACCAGTAAATGCTGGAACCTAGGCATGATGGGACTGTGATTGCTGTTAGCAATCACACTCCTATCATCCCAAGTCAGCCAGTACATGCTGGTACAGGGTGGCTGTAAGTGCAGACCCCATACTGCTGGCAGCATCAATACACAAGGGGCCAGCTAGCCAGGTTTCAGCATGTACTGGCTGACTTGGCATGATAGGAGTGGGATTGTTAACAGCAATCACAGTCCCATCATGCCTAGGTTCCAGCACTTACACATCCATGCTATCACACACACACACAAATTCATTCATTCACAGATTCATTACCTCAATCACTGACAATCAGGCATACTCATTCAAACACCCTCCCCCACCCCCTTACCTGCACTACAGCTCTCTCAATGCCGATCACAGACTTCAGCAGGGGGCGCGGCCTCCCTCATTCTCCCCACAGAGGAGGCAGGACTGGAGCAGAGAATAGACCCTCCTACAAGTAAGCAGCAGGGCTCTTGTGATCCTGGCTGCCGATCTCACGCGGGCCACACCTCGAGGTCCCGCGGGCCGCATGTTGGACGCCCCTGCACTAGATCCATAGAGGCAGACATCTATTGCACCAGACATGACACAAGGCACAAGCTACATTGAGAGACAGTTCAACACATAATGGCGGGTGTAGATGCTTGCAGGAACAGCATAATCGAGTAGCTGGCATTGTGGTACAGTAACACCTGCACAGAGTATGGGCTAAATCCTTCCAAGTCCAAATTGGAGATTCCATAGAAGGTTGTGTAGAAAAGCAGGGCTAAGATCCTGTGGGACTTCCAGATCCAGATGGGTAAGCCAGATACTGGCCAATTAACCCGACGTGGTGGTAGACAAGGACCAGAAGACAGCTGTGGGGTAAATGTAGCGGTGCCAAGTGACAGGAACATCAGGAAGAAGGAGTATGAGAAGCTGGAGAAGTACCAGGACCTGAAAAAAAGAACTAGAGAATATGTGGAGAGTGAAGGCCAAAGTGCCTGTGGTCCCAGTGGTCATAGGAGCACTCAAAGGAGCTCCTACCCTGGGGAGGCCCCAACAAATTCCAGGAACAACATCAGAACACTCTGTCCAGAAGAGTGCAGTTTGGAATAGCTGAGATACTGCCCAGAACCCTCAAACTCCCACGTAGAGGACCCAAGGTTAAGGAAGACACATACCACCAATAGGGGTGAGAAGGATTTTTGTTTCTTATATACCATATGACCAAAAGTATGTGGACACCTAACTATTACATATATGAGAAAGCCTGGCTCGCAATCAGTGTGCCGATCCATCCCAAAGGTGTTCACTAGGGTTAAGGTCAGGGCTCTGTGCAGGCCACTCAAGTTCCTCCACACCAAACTTGTCAAACCGAGTCTCTATGGACCTTGCTTTGTGCACAGGAACGCAGTCATGCTAGAAAAAGAAAGGCCCTTCCCTAAACTGGTGCCACACATTTGGAAGTACACAATTGTCTGAAATGTCTTTGCATTCTGTAAAATTAACATTACTCATCATTGAAACTAAGGGGCCCAAACCCTGGAACTCAACCCTAGACCATTATCCCTCCTCCACCAAACTTTACAGTAGGCACTATACTGTATTTTCTGGAAGGTAGGGTTATCCTGACATCTGGCAAACCCAGATTCATCTATCAGACTTTGAGACAGTGAAGTGTGATTCATCACTCCAGACAACAGAGGGCTGTGCTTTATACCACTCCAGCCAACGCATGGCATTGCGCACAATGATCTTCAGCTTGTGTGCAGTGATTTTTACACGCTGTGCATGTGTGATCTACCACTTTGTGGCTGAGCTGTTGTTACTCCCAGACGCTTCCGCTTCACAATAATAGCGCTTACAATGGACCGGGGCAAATCTAACAGGGCAGAAATGTCACAGAAAGGCAATTATCTTTCTGCATATTAGCTACAGATGACACATTAGTTATATTCTATTGCATCAGTATATAGACACTAGAGTATATCTCTAAACAGTTCTTTAAAATATCCAACTACAATAAGTTTATATAGCTTATGATCAATTGGTTTCATGATATATTAACATCAAATAGTCCAATGGGTGGCTGAGAAAAAAAAAAATGCCAGTTTCTATTGGATAAGCAGAATACAAAACCACAAAATGCTTACTTAAAATTACCACGTGGCTCTTCAAGATTTAATTTGAAAAATGATTTTACTTCCTTAGGTCGTGGTTTTAAGAAAACATGATCGGGCAGCCCCTCTTGTTACTACACGAAACTCCACTGCTATCTCCTTCCCCCTGCTTATAATATGACCTTCCCACCCTCTGCACACATGATTCGGCAGCCGATTGTACCCCAACATGCAACATGATCAACAGCCCTTATCCACCCTGCACACTGAGCTATCTGGCAGAGCCATGGTTTGAAACCTCAGTAATGCTAGGCAGGGTATATAGCAAAGATCCACTTCATTTAAAGACCTGCCCTTAATGACAGACAATTTTGATGGTGACAAGGCATTTATATGTGTACTCTCTTACATGCCTGTCAAAACGATGTGCAGGTTTTTCCCTCTCACTCATTCTTTATTCTCTCACTTCTCACTATCTTCTTTTTCTGTTTTCTCTTTTCCCTCTTACTTTTTTCCTCTCCCACTCTTCTCTTCCATGTCTCCTTTTTCAATCTCTCTCTTTTTTCTGTCACTTCCGTTTCCTTTCTGCTGTCTATGTTTCTTTTGTTGCTCTTTTTTCTTTCTTCTGTCTCTCTTACTTCCCATTTATCCTTTGTACAACACTGTCCAGGACCTCCTCACCCCGCCATGTACACAGAATTGATCAGCAGCCAGTAAACCAAAGTCCACTCATAGTGTACTTTACTTTCAGCCCTGCCTAGAGTGGCTGAAAACTCCAATGGCGACAAGGCTATTTTGAGTATATATATATATATATATATATATATATATATACACACACACACACACACACACACACACACACTGAAATCCATATATTCCACATTCTAGAATTCAATTTTGTTTGTATTTTCACAAAACCCGTGTCCCTAATGCATTGTCCGTCCACTAGGTATAGTCTGTGACCTCTGTACATGGTCCTTTTTAGATGACTATCACTGAACAATTCCCACACAGAAAAGCTCCTGAATATTGTCTCCTGGGAGTAAATACAAGAAGGTTTGTGGTAAAACAGTCTGGAAAAGTATTTACGTCTGTAAACTGTAGATAGAATGATGGGACCACATGTGTCTCTTGGACCACTGACTGGTTGTGAACCTTATTTGGATAAACATGAAAGAAGCTTTAGGATAATGCATAACAAAACAGTCTAGCGTTTGGATACTTTGAAGATTTCTAAATTTATTTTATCTTTACGTTTGGGGAATGTTGCATGGAAGTATATTTTTTGTACTTTATTTAAAGCTATTAGTGATCTAAAGCCATGTCAATTAACTTATTTATTGTCTCCAAGCGAAGTGGGAGTTTTGACTTATTATGGTAAGAGGAAGAAGTCAAATTTTAGGGAACATTTTGTTTTAAACAAATTTTCAAAAATACTGCAAAGCAATATATTTTTATTTTATTTTTTTTAAAATAAAGTTACTATATTTTTTAAATACAAAAATTAAAACACAAAAATATGACAGCTTTGAAATAGACCCAAAATGAAAAGATTTAAAGAAAATTTAAATTATTTAAGGGTGTACATATATTAGCAATAATATCAAGTTGATAATTTTAGTGGAATTAGCTATTTTTTTGTATAGTTCATTTGAAAACGAACTCGTACCTACAAAAAATGTATTCATTTAAGTTTGCTCAAAATGGAAGTTCTAAATGTATTAATACATAAAAATATGCACAAATGTGTAAATTCTCAATTAAAGTGTAATTTTTTTTTTTTATTAAAAACACAATATTCTGTTTAGCTTGGATTCTTCTTAGGCAAAACATAAATAATATTGTATGTTATTATATTTATAAACTGTATTTTATATTCCTAAATCAGACATATCTTTAGCTCTTTGTTTTCTTTTTTTTATTGGTTGGCCCATGAGTCTTCAAAAAGTGTGTTCGTGGTCCCAATGCATTGGTGGAAACTAAAGCTTCTTGATCATAAAAAAAATTAAACTTTCAAAATTGACAGACAGCACTGTTGTCAATGATATACAATTCAGTGATGTAGAGAATGGCAGGTCTTGGGCCCCCTGCTCAATGGGCTGTGTAGAAGGGAGATCTTTGATCATTAGAGGCTGTGCCGACTCAGCATATTAGAAGGAGCTGCATATGACTTCTTATTCCGGTGCGCAGCGTTTTAAAGGCATGGCACATTTTTAATGCAGCGTAGATGATTGAGGAAAGGGCAGTTGGGGGCTCTGGTCTACGTTGGGTATAGGGCAACATGAAAGTTACATATGTTGCTGATACTAATTAGTATTAACAATACACACATCCTACTACATAAAGACTTGCTTATATCAATGCCCATTTATTCCTCATGAATGATATTGGTATAGCATTTATTTTTTTGGTAGAAGCATTTGAATTAGGAAGTTGGCTATCAACATATTTATCATGCAGATGGATAAATTATGTTGTTGATTGGTTGGTTGCTTCAAGTCATATATAAAATATAGATTTTTTTGTCCAAATCCAATCCTCAGTAGGAAATCTTACCTGCACGGTTTCATAGAAGCACATCACTGATTGTGTAAATTATTTTTCTCTGTGCAATAAAAACTGAGATGGATGTTGGGAAAGTGTCTAGTGTTGGAAAGATGGTGAAAAAGGCACAAAAACCCCAGAAAGTTGCTAATAGAAGAAAAAAAAAAAGACATGTAAGTTAGCGGTGAACATAAGGTAGGGATTGAAAGCCCAAATGTTAAACTCCAGAGGCCCCGCTATCATGTTTTATTTCTAGCGAATCATATATTAATTGCTAGAGAGCTTGTTGATAACCAGGGCCGGACTGGCCCACCGGGATACCGGGAAATTTCCCGGTGGGCCGGAAGGTCCGTGGGCTGGGCGGCCGGCAGACTTACCATGAAGACAGCCGCTGAGCGGCTGCAAATGGCAATGAACGCCTCCCTCGGTGCCAGGGGCGGGCTGGGCAGGGGGGCAATTGCCCCCCAGGCTTCCCGAAATCTAATCAAAGCAGCCGTGTGCGATGGCCGTCTAGCGATGGGAGCAGTGTGAGGGGTGAAAGCTCCGCCCCCTCGCACTGACCTTTCACCCCTCACGCTGCTCCCATCACTATGCGGCCATCAGATTGCTGGGAATGTAATCCGAACGGCCGATGCGTGCTGATGCCGCCGGCCGGCTCTGCTTTAATACTTTTTTTTTTTACTTTATATGGCAAGCCGATCCAGCTTACCATATAAATAAAAAAAAAGTGTTAAAGTAGCTCCGGCCGGCGGCATCAGCACGCACCGGCCGTTTAGATTACATTCCCAGCAGTCTGATGGCTGCATAGTGATGGGAGCAGCGTGAGGTGGAAGCTCCGCCCCCTCGCACTCAGACTGCTGCAGCACCGGATGTCAGGTCAGTGGCATCCTGTCAGCATAGAGGAGAACAGTGTGCAGCTACCAGGAAGTCAAGAGAAGTAGAAGGTGAGTAAAATAATGTATTTTTTGTACTGTATAATGTTTTTTGTATTTGTTAAAAACAAAAAAAATCGGCATGTGTGTATGTAAGTGTGTCCCCCTATATGCCACTCTGCCTCCAGAAATGCCTTATACCCCCCTGTATGCCACTCTGTCCCATGATATGCCTTTTAACCCCCTATATGCCAGAGTTGCATATAGGGGTATAAGGCATTTCTGGATGCAGAGTGACATATAGGGGGTCAAAAGGCATATCTGGAGGCAGAGTGGGATAAAGGGGGTTAAAAGGTATATCATGGGGCAGAGGAGCATATAGGAGGGTATAAAGCATATCGGGGAGGCAGAGTGGCATATAGGGGGCATAAGGCTTTTCTGGAGGCAGAGTGCCCCATGATATGCCTTTTAACCCCCTTCATGCCACTCTGCCTCCAGAAAGGCCTTATACCCCCTATATGCCACTCTGTCCCATGATATGCCTTTTAACCCCCTATATGGCAGAGTGGCATATAGGGGGTTAGAAGGCATATCATGGGACAGAGTGGCATATAGGGGTATAAGGCATTTCTGGATGCAGAGTGAGGGTATAAAGAGAGGGTATAAAGCATATCAGGGAGGCAGAGTGGCATATAGTGGGGCATAAGGCTTTTCTGGAGGCAGAGTGCCCCATGATATGCCTTTTAACCCCCTATATGGCAGAGTGGCATATAGGGGGTTAGAAGGCATATCATGGGACAGAGTGGCATATAGGGGGTATAAGGCATTTCTGGAGGCAGAGTGGCATATAGGGGGTTAGAAGGCATATCAGGGGGGCAGAGTGGCAAGCCTGGGGGCAGAGGTGCATAACTCGGGGGTAGGTTGTCAAATGAAAGGAAATAAAAACCAAATATGTCTCAATCATAGCTTTTATTAAATATGGAAAAAAATAGTCTACATGAATTAATAAAGAAATAAAAGTTTCTTACCAGAATATCGTGAAGAATAATGTGATCAGTGTTTTGTTCCACTAAATAAAATGGAACTCTTTCATCTAACAATGTTCGCAGTAGCAAATGTTTTGATCCTATTATGTGTAATGTATTTCATTTATTAGGGCCTTTTAACACTTTTGCTTTCTGGCATTTTAATACAAATAATGAGATAAAAAGAATTGCACATAGTGTGACTCGGGTGTGTATAAGGGGTGCGTGTGGGTATAAGAGCTTCACCGTGAGATAAACTATATGGGGCTGGTCTCCAAATTTTTCCAGGGCTGCTTTTCAGTCCCAGTCCGGCCCTGTTGATAACCTTATATTGCCGTGAGAGGTCTTCTATATTTTTAGAAAGTCCACTTTTTAACATTACAATACCTGCTGTAAAAATATTAAATAATAGTATGAAAGCCATTCATTCTGACATGTCATTTTTTTGTTAATAGGTACATAGCGGCTTTGAGACAGCAAGACAACATTGCACAGCTGGCTTGTTTCTGAAGAATAATAGAGAAAAGAAAAATACTATTTGCAGCAAATTATTTTCTAACAAATAGATTACAATAGAAATGTATACTTTGACGGCAAATAAACATTCAGTCCGTGTAGCCTGTTCTGTATATTAAATCTAACGGCAAACCAAAGAATCAGACCACACCCAACAAACACCATTTAAAAGTGCATATGTGGGACATACCTATTAGGGATTCCATCACACTATATGGCCATACATTGCTTAGCCCACCACTTTGTCAAAGTAGCCCAATTGTGGCAAGTCCTATCTAATCCTGACATGGCTGAATTGCTTACCATGGAGCGGAATCAGTGTGACTGTCCTGTGTTTTATCGGACTGATACTCTCCTTCAATTTAAAGCTCTCTCTGGATACCATTAAAGAGGCACCTGTGTGGTGGGTGGAGTGCTTAACCCTAAGGTCACCAAAACTGGTGTACTTTGACATAGTGGCAGGCTAATCAATGGAGTCAGTAAGAACAGAACGGTTCCTAGAAGTGAATCTTGCGGTATTCCAGCTGAGAGGTGAAACAGAGAGGATGAGTTTCTGAAAATGGAGTCAGATGTAGGATGAGAGCCCACAAAGAGCAGTGTCATGTAGACCAATATTATGGGTTGGAAGAAAGAGAGGGTGGTCTGTTGCGTCAAAGATAGCAGAAGGGTCCAGAGGGATTAGCAAAAATAGTTACCACTGGATTTAACTGTAAGCAAATTGTTGACCACTTTAGTAACAGCTGTCTCAGTAGAGAGTGGAATCCAGGTTGAAGGGGGTAAAGCAAGGCATTTGAATCAAAGTAAGTGATCCAGGTATCATGCCTTTTAAGATGCAACAAGGAGATTAGGGAGGTGAAGTAGGTTTGTTTGGCAAGAGGTATGGCTGAGTAATAGGAGTGTATCATGAAGTTATGCACAGCGCATGCTACATGAGCATTGAAACATAGCATGCGACTGCGTGTATCCAAATTTCGGCATTATCTATGCCTTGAAGTGCCTGGGCCTCCCTGTCAGCGACAATCTGGCCCAACTTTCCAGTTTTCTGGAAGCTCATTCCTGACCAGGATCCACCTTTTCTGTTTATCTATTGGAAAAGGATCCCCCCTTGGATCGAAGTGATGGGAATGAGAATCTTGGTGTGTGCTGAAGATACATTTTTGGTTAATTGATTTAAGAGCCTCTGGTGCACAACATGAAGGAATAATCCTCTCATAGATCAAACAAATGCTACTCTATGAAAGTCGTTCATTTGTAGTGACTGCAGTTTATCCACTTCGATTCTCCTGTTATCTCTATTTTGTGTCTAGAAATCTGTTATTATTTGCACAAACATAATAAGTATAACAATTGCTTATAAGCTCACTGGGTTAACGTTTGCTTTTATGATTACTGAAAAAGGAAAGCTGTATCTGGAAATCCGCTATAATATTAAAATAATAATTTACAAAGACACAAAGCAGCCAAGCACATATATAGAGTTTAATGGATTAGATAGACAGCTTTTGCTTTTCACGTAATCCTGGGACTATGAGTCCGTCTCAAGGGGATGCTTCACATGAGAAGGAAAATTCATAGCTCAAAACCCATGGTTTCAATTTGCTACCACATGGTTTAAATTAGACATATATTTATTAAGGTTGTTAAATGTCCAGATTAACTAAGGGAAGAAGGTCATTCAAGTTAAGAGAAATCATGTTCAGTGCTTTAGTTAGCTACAAGTTAATTATGCAGTAAAATGCTGACTAAATCATACAAACATATGTTAAGAAGGTTCTTATTACCAAAACCATTTATTTTACTATTTAACCCTTGAGTAGTGGTTGCTAATCAGAATACGAATCCTTGCCAATCTTTTATACTTGTCTCCCCTTCCTCTGCTAACTCCTCTCTCTAGTGCATAAGGGTTAAATTCTGGGGTGGCAAATTGATAATAGCGTTGCCCTTTGATGCGGGATCTCAGTGAGGTCTATTCACACAAATGTGAGTACCTGCAGATTGATAAAAATGTGAGTTTGGATTAAACTGCAGCTCACTCATTTACTTGCATGATCCCTTATAAATAATAAACTGCAAGAGTTTTGAAAAAAGTGACGCAGGGATTCATTAACCCATTAGTTGCTTGTATGTCGCAAATGCGAGTTAGAACGTAGCACCCAAAAGGTAGCTTAATGGATTTCATCTCATGGAGGTTTTGGGGGTTGGTAAGGTTTTTAGTTAAACACTACCCCTTCCTCTCCATAAGGCAAGATTGGAGGGAGGCGGGGAAGCAGGGGACAGTTGTTTTATGCAACCACAATCACGTCAGGTCATTTGAGTTAACCTTTGGCTGACCACTCAACTTGTTAATTAATAGACCTAAATATATTTCAGGGATATGAGCCTTTTGTCAACTAAAATGTCAGTTGTATATTTACAAAAACAACCTAGAAACAAAGAAATAAACCTAGAAAGTAGTTAACTATTCATATGTTAAAATACAACAAATAGTCTAGTAAACTTTGTGAAAGGGACAATATGTACTTTGCTGTAGGCGATAACAGAAAAAAATGTGCATGAGTGACTACTATAGCTAATGGTATGTATCAAAGTCCCTTTTTTGGGCATCATTTGTTCCATCCATGTATGTAATCCTGGCATATTTAACTGATTAAGTAGCCATTTTGCTAGGTCTGATACATTAACGTTATAACATGTTCCTATTAGCTGGTATTTTTTGTCTGCTGTGACTGTTGGCATTTATGTGGTATTAAATATTTGCCAAAATATTTATTTTTTTATAATTTATAGTAATTAGCACTTCCACAAACCATTCTTAAATCTAAAACATAAATAAGTCTATTAAAGAAAGAATGTCCTCATAATGTCAGAATGAGAATGCTACACTGGAGCAAAGTACATTCATGACTAGAGACAGACATCACATCAGCATGTGAATATTCAGTTTTTCTGTTCTTGCTGGAAGTTTTAGAAAAAGTGCCAAGATATTCCTGAATCCTACTACAGGAAGAACATTTTCGTGTACATATAGAAATGACACAGGTAAGTAGCATACTATAGCTATGATATAGTTTTATATACCAAATTCCATGCTGGGATATTAAGTGAGTAATCCAAGAGTTGTTCTTAAGAAGCATTATAGAAAAGTAAAAATCAATTACACATGTAAACTATATGGCTGGCAGGCATCTGATGACATAAATGTGGACAAAGACTAAAAATGTGCGTCAGCACGTTACGTTTTTATGCCTTGCGGCCTGGCTTATCCAGCTGGCCTCCGCGCAGTGCAATACCTGATCTGAATACCTGCCAATGTGGAGACCCCGGCTAACCGGAGCCTATCCTTGCAGGACACAGCCAGGACTGCCCACAGTGGCCATTCCCGCTAATGTTGGTGGGGGCTCCTGCTGACATCTTGGGAATCACCCCCATTTAAAGGGAAAATGGGCGGAGAGTGGGGCATGCCAGGACCCCGCTCCCGCCACCGAGAGAAGCAGGGCTTTTCCCGGAGTTCTCCGTGCCAAACCCGAAGCGTTCCCAGGCCTGCTTGCCGTGACTAACATTAATTATCTAAGACTCATGTATATAAAAAATCCTAGTGCTCGTCATACGTATGCACTTTTAATGCATCCCTAAGTTAGCCTTAGTGTTACTAAAGCCCCTGTGCCAGCTGCTTTGATTAAAAATACTTGTATCCATCATACCTGGCCTCACCACAGAGCTCCTTGAAACTTGGTGACTGGAGGAGACACCTAGTGTGTCCCAGCCAGCACTAATAAAGGGAAAGCCCAATAGAAGAATGCTTTCCATTGCTGTTTATAGTAATGTAAACAATATGGTTTTCTCTCATTTGGTTCCAATAAACCTTATCTACAAACCAGGAGGCTGCCATTGTTGTCAATCATGTGATGTTTTGCAAGGTTTTCCCTGTTCGAACACCACTCTTTATACTTCTTTGGCTGGAGATCCCTTTGGGCTCTTAATAGACCTTAAGGATCTGTCTTGTAACCAGATGATACGCGTTATGATGTCATGGTGACATCATTGGGGTTGGTTTGTTTATTTTTCATTTAGTTGAAATCTTTTTTTTCTTCTTTTCACTTTGATCCTTGCTGCAGCTAATCTTAAAGTGATCAGCAAGCAATGCTCTATAGCCCTGCACACTTAATTTGATCTGCCTGTGACAGGCTTTCATTCTGAACATTATTTCTGGCAATGTCGGTGACCATTGTAGCTACACTCAATCTGTCAGCACAGAGCCTGCTGTTTTGGCTTCTGCTGCTACTTGGCGTAGTAATACGTCCTAAGGTCATTAAGTGGTTAAGACTGAGCCATTGTTTTTTTTTACCAGGAGGCAGTGTGGTAGTTTGTTTTGTAGATTGTGCTAAGATATCAGAGCTATAACATAAGAAGTACTATCTGAAAACATGATGTAGAAACTGCAACTGTTTAAAAAAAGGAAAAAGCCACATTACTTTTGAAAGCTCATTTTTTATGTGATACTATTTACAAAAAATGTTGGTACAAAATCTCCTAAGGTGGAGGACACTTTGGGGTATGAGCAAGGGTTTAATGGGGCAGCAACCTGAGAGCTGTTATTGAAACTTATATTGCATAGACTCTTTATCCAGCACGTCTACTTATTAAAACACTGATTTGCCTTTTACGAGTTGTAAACATTATTC
Source organism: Sceloporus occidentalis (assembly GCA_023333645.1). Classification (NCBI taxonomy): domain Eukaryota; kingdom Metazoa; phylum Chordata; class Lepidosauria; order Squamata; family Phrynosomatidae; genus Sceloporus; species Sceloporus occidentalis. The sequence goes on from JALMGF010000068.1 coordinate 2,240,577, forward strand.
CATAATTGCTTTTCAAGTGTCTCAGTACTGTACCATTACCAACCTTCTGAGTTTAACTGCTACAATAACTGTCAATTTGATCCACTTGAATACAATTAATAAGGCAACAGTTATCCGTTATAAATGAAAACAGGTGTAACATACGGAACATATGAAACACTTTCATCTGTGTAAAAAAAAAATCACAATGTAGGAAATAATTTTTTCAGTGAATCATTTAGTTTACATAAAACCTCATGCTTGTACATAACCACACAAAGTAACCAGATGATGTCTCTTGCTTAATTTTTTCAAGCAAGGTTTTCTCTAATTAGTTTTTTATTATGTCTTATTTGAATCCCAAAACATTTTCTGTATTGCAGACCACCCAAGGAAATTAGTAAAATAACTGACATTTTCACAAACCAAAAAGCCCTCCTACAGAGTCCCCAAAGAAAAAGTTATTTAATTTAGTCTTCAAGGTCTATGGTTTTGGAATTATTTACACTAGACGTCAAGGCATAACATTTATTAATCTGTTTTGTGGACCTATTACACTTACCAAGGTTGTATTTTAAATGTTGTTCTAAAACTACATTAATACTTCACCTGCATGTGAATTAAAGTACTTTGTTACTTTGTGTGTGCATAGTATTCATTTGTATCTTTAGTACTAATATGTATATACCGTATTTGCTCGATTATAAGACGAGTTTTTTTCCAGAGCAAATGCTCTGAAAAATACCCCTCGTCTTATAATCGGGGTCGTCTTATAATCAGACCTCAACTAGGGGACCTGGATCCTCCTGTCTCCCCCCCTCACTTACCGGTACTTCTGAGTCCCCGTTGCTTAGTCCGTGATCCCCCGTGATCTCTGACAGCCGGGGAAGGTCTGCGCAATGAACGCAGACAACCCCCGTTGCTAACCGCACCTCCTCCCGGCTGCAGCTGAAGTTGTCTACTCGAATCGCGTAGAGCTCTACACGCTGCTCGGACTAAGCACCGGGGACTCAGAAGCTCCGGTAAGTTTCGAGGAGGGGGGGGGGTGTTAAGCCATAAGGCATTTCTGGAGGCAGAGTGCTCTGTGAAATGCCTTTTAACCCTCTTAATGCCACTCTGCCTCCAGAAATGCCTTTTAACCCTCTATACGCCACTCTGCCTCCAGAAATGCCTTATACCTCCCTATATGCCACTCTGCCCCATAATATGCCTTTTAACCCCCCTAAATGCCAGAGTGGCATATAGGGGTATAAGGCAATTCTGGAGGCAGAGTGGCACATAGGGGGTCAAAAAGCATATCATGGGGCACAGTGGCATTTAGAGGGTTAAAAGGCATATCATGGGGCACAGTGGCATATAGGGGGTATAAGGCATTTCTGGGGCAGAGTGGCAAGCCAGGGGGCAGATGTGCATAACTGGGGGGCAGGTTGAAAAAAAAATATTTCTCTCAATCATAGCTTTTATTAAAAAAAAAATTGTTCACATAGTTTACATGAATTAACATTTACTGCTAAAACATTTTTCCTATATGGTAGTCTTATATTCAGGCTTTTTCTTTTTTTCATAAATTAATATTCAGATTTTGGGGGTCGTCTTATAATCAGCAATCGAGCAAATACGATAGTATATTAGTTTATTCTGCAAATTATTATGTAGATTTATTTAACTAGATCTTTCATATAGAACCATAGCTTTTTATGGCAGATCAGGATTATTCAGCTCTACAATAATCGTGTGTGAAGTTCAACCAAAATGGTGGAGCTTCTGGTGACATCCTCTCCTCTGATTGGAGAATTAGAGAGAGAATGTCACCAGAAGCTTCGCCATTTTGTGCTATGATAACCTTGTGTGAACTTCCGCCCAAATGGCGGAGCTTCTGGCAACGGTAGTTCGCCGGGAGTTTATGTCCATGGTGATGTGGATTAGGAGAGAAGAAAGAAGAGAGAAAAGAGAAGATGTAGAATAAGAAGATGCGAGACATGGAAGTGGAGCTGAGAGGCACGGAAGCAGAAGTGGTTGGTAGAGAAGGTTAGGAGACATAATGATAGGAAATGTGGGTGTTGGATAACGATTTCTGTTCCCGAATTTTAAATGGTCCCCGATTTTCACCCTAAATGAATGGGCAGGATACGGAATTACAAAAACAAATGGACCAAACACAAACCGAAAATTTGTCTGAATCATTTTTGGCCCATTTGTACATGTTTACTTATTTCACACGCTCTCAATAAAGTAAGATGTTCTGTGGCTTATGTGCTGTTTTCTAAAACTTGCCAGTGCTGGCACACAGAATATAAGGTGACAAGTTAAAATAAAAATTGACTGTGAAGAAGGGTTTTAAAAATAACACTGGCATCTTTCTGCTTTCTAAATAACACACAATCTAATCAGTTATTAATGAGTTAATGATATCATTATTATTGTTAGTATTAGTAATTATTAGACTTGAGCATTAGTTTTCGTACGAGATTGCTTGTTTCTTGCGTGCATACGTTCATACATTTCAACCACGTATAGCATTTTGGACAATACTAGAAGATAAACATAGCAAACCAATTAATTCTGGAAGAAAATTAACAATGTAAAATGTCATAACCCAGGAGCGCTTACCACCCTGAATAACCTAGAAAGAGCTGAGCCTTAAGACAAGCGGACAGGGACTTGGATGATTCCAACAGGAAGGCTCGGGTATAGGTAGATATAGAGCGTGAGTGTAGGTAGAGAAGCACCACTGGAGTAGCCGGGATTCCTGTATCAGTACAAGTAAATATCAGCACAGGTGCCACAGAAAGCGAGGTCCCGTACTTAGAGCATGTAGATATTAGATTCTGGGTATGGTAAATGGGTAGTAAGACAAAGTCAGAACACGGGGTATGCAGTCAGAATAGCCAGGAATGGTACATAGATCAGGTCAGCAAACTACAAAAGGTTAGAAATCAAATCAAACTTCAGGAACTGATGTAGCAATTTCAAATACCAGGGCCAAACTAGGGTGCTTCTGCATAGCAGTTACGGGGTTTTTTTCCCTGGCACCTTACCTGCCTCGCCCCTTGCTGAGTGCCACGGGTGCGCCCCCTGCTGTGCATCACAGGCGGCCCTCTTGCCTTAACTCAATGACTGGACCACACTGCCTGTTGCAGCTCCTAGCAGCATGACAAGAAGGCAAATTAAAAAACCAAACACATATTTTGCTAATTTTAAATACTAAAATAATTAAGACAATTACTTTTCAAAGATAATGATCTTATTTTTAAATAAACTGTTTTCTTCCAAACTCCATCAACTTGAGCTGCTCTTTTTGTTCATTATATGATAACTAACTACATTGTATTATCTATGTTTATTACACTGACCTACTATTTATTTTATGGTTAAATGATACACTTTTGTTTGCTAAATGTCTATAGTTGGCATATTAGCCCAAACAATTTGGCTAGACATTTGGCTAGACATTTTATAATATAGGCTTTGGTCACAATGAGTAGGATTAAATTAGCAGATTAAATCATTATGAAATAATAAGCAAAACTCTTCTTTGTTGAAGTTAAAAAATTACATTAAACAAATCGCATCCACACAAAGACAACAAACAGGACAAGGTCGATGAAACTCAAGTGAAGATTAATGCATTGGTTATTCAGCAGCCCATTTATCTCGGAAACGGTAAATAATTCATTCTGATGGCTGGGTTAAATATTTTTTCTAATTCTGGAATTAATCCTACCACATTTTACTATGGTCATGAACAATGTTATACCCTGATACTTTAAGCATGCAGCCTAATAGTCCCTCGCAAAAGTTGCAAATCTCTAAAATGTAGCAAAGAGTTACCCCCTCCTGCAGGGACATGCTTGGTAGCATATGGAGCTTAATGCAAAATCCACTAGAATACCTGGGAATTTACCCAGAGGTCTCCCTCTTCTGAGGGCATGACTTTATGAGAAGGCAGGGGTAGTCATGTGGGTCTAACTGTGCAAAGGGACAAGGCTAGCCAGACAAGTAGTGGGCGCGACTAAACCCTACATCCCTGCCCAGAGAAAGTGAACAAGAAACTCAGGAAAACAGGCTTTTACCTGAAGACTCAGGGTCAAACCCAGAGAGTTCCCAGTTATGTTCTAGGCAGACATCTTGCTTGCTTATATGGAAAGGCTATATACATACCTGGGAACTCTCTGGGTTTGCCCGGAGATTGCTGGGTGAAGCGCGGCTTCTCCAGGTCAAAACCCGAATCCTCCGGGTCGCGGGAGTGGGGTCTTGACACGTCCCGCTCCCTGCAGATTTTTCCTTTAAATGGGGGTGCGTTTCCCACTGCCGTCAGCGGGGACCTCCCACTGACGTCAGCAGGGACCGCCCGCTGATGTCAGTGGGCAGTTCTGGCCGCGTCCCGCAAGGGAAGGCTCCTGGTAGCTGGAGCCCAGAAGTTCCCAGGTATGGCTATATATATTATATACCTAGAACACACATGTAGGCACATTGTAGACTGCAAAATAGGATGAGTGGTAGTCCAAGCATCTGTAAGTATGCGCTATCCATTCTTTGGCAACATTTTTATATTATTCCCTTACTATTTCTGTCCATGCTCTTGAAATCATTGTGGTATCAATGTCATTTTACCAAATTCTTGTTTAACCATAATTTCCCTTTATATGTTTAGGATACCCACATGACTTATATTCTTCATAGGTTAGGTACTGTTTATCAATATTTTTAAAGAATGAATATAACCCCTTAATGACAAGACTGTTTCTTAGTATTACACTTTGGGACAAGGGCTCTTTTAACATTTTTCAGTGTCGCTGTTTTTGTGTACCCTCACACATTATATATTGCTTTTGTTCAGGACAAGCAGGGCTTTCTTTAGATATCATTATTTTTATCATATCCTCTAATTTGCTATAAAAAATTATTAAATATGGTGATTTTTGTTAAAAAAGGACTCACATTTTATCTGAAAAATCTTTTACTCATCTGCAAAAACTAATGAAAAAAAACCTGCTAAATAGATTCTGCTATTTGTCCTGAGTTTAGAAATACCCAATGTTTTTTATGTTTTTTGCTTTTTTCTGCAAGTTATTGGGCAATAATTACAAGTAGCGTTTTGCTATTTCGAAACCATTTTTCCCGAAATCTGGTCATTCTGCCTCATCTGCTATTTTGGGTATCTTTGAAGCTGGCCAATGCAATTTACCCCATCAAACCATATATTTTTTCACACACGTTATACCAGGTGCGGTAAATTCACACCTGAAGTACATGTCCCTGTCAAACAAGACCCCGATATGTGTTCAGTAACATCTCCTGAGTACAGTGATACCCCCCATGCATGGGTTTGTTGGGTTATTTGGGAGGTAAAAGGCCACCTTTGTGAGCATTTTTTGGCATTTGGACATCTGATAGTACTGCCCCCATGTCCCATATTTGGGACATCTTTGAAGCTGGCCAATTCGATTTACCCCATCAAATCATACATTTTTTTAAAAACTAGGCACCACATGGGCTTTTAAAATGCCAGTATTTTAACTCCTTCCGTGTGATAAGTTTTGTGGGGCTTGCTCATAAAAAACATATTATATATATATATATATATATATATATATATATATATATATATATATAGACTTTTTTGTCCATAGTGTGATAGTGGGGGATTATTTTGACATGTTGCCAATTTTTTCTAATTTTTTTAATTAATTTTTTTAATTTTATTTTAATCATTTTATTTTACTAATTGTGATTAGTAAGTTGGGCTCCATTGACCTGCTTGGTTGACAGCAGTACTTGCATTCAACCTGCAGAGGGAGATTGAGAGTTCTCAGGAGGGTCTAGAGAGACCCTCTGTGAACTTTGAATTGTGACAGTTGGCGCTGCCATCTTGTGAATGGCAGCAATCACAAGGCAGGGGGTTGTGTTACTGACATGCCTCGATATCGAGGCACGTCAGCAACACCGATTATGCTTAGGAAGCGATTGCCGATCGCTTCCTAAGCACTGTTTTAGCCGTCTTTTTTTCCGAGGGAGGGCTTTCTTCCCATAATCCATGGCCAGCCTCTCTTGTGAGGCTTCCGTGGATCCTGCAAAGCCGACGATCGCATTGCAGCTATTAAACGGCAGCCCGCACATTTATGGGCTTTGTCACCAATGCAGTGCATCGTTACCCCGTACATGTACAGGCTTTGTCGTGAAGGGGTTAAGGTACTTATAAAGCACTTTATGTTTCGTTCTTTTGTGAGGCTGCCCAGGTCAGGTAGGAGCCCAGTTGCAGGGGATATCAGAGGGTTAGTTTGTTCCTCACGTTGCATCATAACCAGGAGGAAGGTACAGACAGGCAAAATGAAACCTACCACAGGCTGAACAGTAATATGATACGGTCTGTATTGTAGAAACTGGCAAGACAGGACTGTAGACATGATCAAATAGGGCACAGGCAAAAAGACAGATGTACAGTACGATAGCCCCCTAGTCGGACACAAAATAGTTCTAGGACGCTGAACCTGGACCGGCGGGGTCCGCCATCTCTGGAACACGGCTTGAATGCCTGCAGACAGGGCCCCCGGGCACACAGCAAGGCACTGGACACACAGAAAGGCACACGACAGGTGCCAGGTCAGAACCAGTAAGACGATAGGTGTTTGCTTATTTGTGCATGTTTGCTGTGTTGAAGAAGTAAATATCTTGTGTTACTTTTTTTTTACAGCCTCCTAGCACATTTTGTCATTGCAATATGTAATTAAGCCCCCTTACCTGACCTTTTAGACTTCACATCATATAGCTGGTAAAACCCATCTCCTTTCTTAATCTCTGTGGTTGACTGTTAGTATTATCAATGATTTGTGTCCCAAGCTTTAAACTTTTATGTTGTTGTTCATCAATAAATATTGGCCGTAATTGATCGTACAATTAACTAACTTTAACAATTTGGAGTACAAGGTATTCTTTATGTAGGGAGATAGGGGTTTTCCTTATCTTAGGGAATTTGTCTAGGTTTTTGTTTTTAGGATTCGGTGCCTTCTACCTTTTGTAATTTGGTGGCATTATTTTTGGTAGTTCCTCTTTAAACAGGTCTAAACAGATGTTTGAGACAACTGAAATTTATCCTAAAAAATTAAAAACTACATTTTTCTGGAACTTAAAACCTACAGAACAGCAGAATATAGTAAAAGGTGAAATGACAGTTTCATTATGATCTATTTCCACGTGACCAAACATTTCAGAAATACTAAAACAAATATAGCAAGAATTAACTATTATGTAGTAGTTTTTAGTATTTTAGTGAAAGTTCAATGTGGTTTGTACGCAAGATGTTTTTGATACCATGTTGGATGAGACAAAAATGACTCACTTCTTTTTAAAAAGAAAGCTCTTTCCCACAGCATAATTAACGCTGCACTGCATGAGGTCATCTCTATTTCTGAAATAGCTACTTAATTCAGATATGAAACGTATGGCCAGCAAAGAATTGGCTCTCATAAAACATGATTACTTTTATTGTGAGATATTGGCATGGTTACCTTTAAGCAGTAATTTATAGCTGTAAATCCCCGCCATACATTACAGGGCCTCAGATATATTCATGTTTGTATTGAAATAGAGCTTTAACTATGATAGGGGAATAATTATCAAAGTAAGTTTCAGTTAGTGTCAACTTTTGACCTTCCAACTATTCAAGACAGTCACCTGTATATATTGCTATATACATACATAGCAACATGTACATATGGGTGGATTTACTAAATGTTAAAAACTGAAAATATCTATATTTTTTGGTCTCATTTAACAGTTATTCAGTGAAAGCCAGACTCCCCGAGTCAGCACTGCAGTTGACTCGAGGTAAGTACGCTATATGACCAAAAGTATGTGGACACACCTCCTAATTAATGAGTTTAAGTGTTTCAGTCACACTCATTGGTAACAGGTGTATAGAATCGAGCAAATATGCACGCCTTTTCCACAGACAAACATTAGTAGAGGAGGGGGTTGTTTAGAAGAACAAAATCTGCCCCCATCCACTCTAAGTGCTATCATTGTGAAGTAGAAGCATTTAAGAGTAACAGCTCAGCCACAAAGAGGTAACCAACTCATACTCACAGAGCAGGGCTGCCAAGTGCTAAAGAGTGTAAAAATTCTTGTCCTCTGCAGCATCACTCACTACAGAGTTCTAAACTGCTTCTGGAAGCCACATCAGAACAAGCCCTGTGTGTTAGGGCCTTTATGAAATGGGTTTCCATGACAGAGCAGCTGCACACAAGTCGAAGATTACTATACACAATGCCAATTGTGGGACTCTGAAGCAGTGGAAACATGTTCCCTGGAGTGATGAATTATGCATCACTATCTGGAAGTCTGACAAATCTGGGTTTGGGCTAGATCCTTTAGTTCCAGTGAAGAGTAATGTTATTGCTACGGCATACAAAGACATCTTAGACAATTGTATGCTTCCAACTTTGTGGCATCAGTTTGGGGAAGGTCCTGTCCTGTTCCAGCATGACTGTGTCCCAGTGCACATAGCAAGGTCCATAAAGGCATGGTTTCACAAGTTTGGTGTGAAGAAACTTGAGTGGCCTGCACAAAGCCCTGACTTTAACCCCACTGACAACCTTTGTGATGAACTGCATGGCTGATTGCGAGCCAGGCCTTGTCCAACATCAATACCTGACATCACAAATGCTCTTTTGACTGAATGAGCACAAATTCCCACAGGCACACACTCGAAAATCTTGTGAAAAGCTTTCCCAGAAGAGTAGAGACTTAAAACCACAAAGGGACTACTTTTTAATGCCCATGGTCTTAGAATGGGATGTCCGAAAAGCTCTAGGTATGATGGTTAGGTATCCACATACATTTGGACATTGAGTGTATATCATGTACATGGAGATGTTTGGCCACACTGTACAGAAAATAGCTGAGTGGGTGTGGAAAAGGTCAAATGCATAGGAGAGGAGGATTCTGTAGAATTCCCCCATGCCTTTGAAAAGAGGACACCATGAAACACCATGAGTATGTGGCAATCATGTGCATTAAAGTGCATATGATGGTGGCATGTCTCTTTATTGTAGAGAAACACCAACCAGAAGAGGCATTGAAAACACAAAAATACAGAAATAACTGTTGTAATTGAAAACATAATACTGGAAAATATTGGCCAAACATGAACTCACAAACATATATAAATGAGTTACCCATAGATTTTACCATTTGTGCTTTCCTGTGGGATGTTTCACCTCCTTTGTCTTAACAAACAAAAGCGATTCCACCACAGAGAATAAAACTAAAACTATTAACTATAACAACGTAATACGGAATAGTCATAAAAAACTTTTTTCTAAAAACGTTTTATGTGTAGCATCCTAACAGAACCGCATTTTAATCTGCAGAAGTACACAACAGAGAGCACTAAACACATTATGGAATTCCCTATGACTAAGTCCAGACTGCATGAAATTCATTGGGTGTTTAGTGCTGTTCACTGGATGATTGCATGTTGTAGACCTTTATGTAAAATGCTTAAGGCATGCAATGTTCTATTTTAGATATGAGACCATAAAGTATACGATCGTATACGGAGGGGCACGTCGATGCGGCGCGCCCACGGCGGACGCATGATAACATGCGAGCCGCCGTGGCACGCCCACGACGCGCCAGTGGTCATGAGCGAGCCGCCGCGACGAGTCGGCGGCACTCGCAGGGTTATGAGCGGGTTGCCGCGACTCGTTCGCGGGGCTCGACTTCGGCGGCATCTGCCGATGTGGCACACCCGCGGCGCTCGCGGGTGTAGCACACGCAGATGCCGGTTTGTTTATTTATTGTTCGCGCTGACGCCATTAATGTGCGCCGGTCGCGATGACGTCTTCCTTTGTTGTTTCCCTTTGGTTGCTATGGTGTTTCCCGCCATTCTTCCTATTTAAACCCCCTGTCCCATTAGTTCATTGCCCGTTCAAAGAGTCACTGTTGTGTATCTCTGGGTTATCGTGAGTTATTCTGATTGATCTACGTGTTCCTGACCTTGGCTTTGTTTTCTGACTTCGATTCTGTGCTGCCTGCCCCGACTTTGGCTTGTATATTAACCTTGATCCTGTGCTGCCTGCCCCGACTTCGGCTTGTATATTGACCTTGCTCCTGTGCTGCCTGCCTCGACTGTGGAACTTCCAATACCCGTTGTGCTGTGCTACGCTACCGTCTCTGCATTGTGGGTGCATAATCCGTGTTGTCCTAGGTCCCGCATAACACATTGAACGGGCCTAACATGGACCCCGCGGAGATGGCAAGTGTTCTCTCCCGTCAGGAGCTGCAAGAACAACTACTGACGTCTCATTCCTCCCAGCTGCAGTCGCTGTCGCAAAAAATGGACACCATGACAGAGTTGCTCCGGTCAATGGCGGCTGCACCGCCCACCAGGTCCCCTTTTGCACCAAGGGAACCCAGTCCCGATGAACAGGATCCTACAGCACGGTTACCACTCCCAGACAAATATTCGGGAGAACCCAAGGAATGCAGGGGATTCCTGAATCAATGCCTTCTGCACTTCCGGAACAATCCTCGGGTTTTTCGTTCACATGCCAAACGAGTTTCCTTCATCATCTCGTTACTTAAAGGCGAAGCATTACTTTGGGCCTCTCCCTTGATTGAGCAGGGGTCAGAGTTACTCGATGACTGTCCTGCCTTCATGGAAGCCCTGCGGTCTGTCTTTGACATGCCTGGCCGTAGAGAGACGGCAGAAGCCTCCTTGCTGGAGCTCCAGCAAGGACATAAGACTTTGGCCCAGTACACCATCGAATTCCGCACTCTGGCATGTGAGCTCAAATGGGATCCAGGGGCCTTGAGAGCAGCATACCGTAAAGGACTAAACGAGAGAATAAAGGATGCGCTCTTATTTCATGATCCACCATTCGACCTAGAGGAGTTCATCGCTCTGTGTCTTCGCGTCGATAAACGCATCCAAGAAAGGAACATAGAGAAAGAGAGAAACCGCAAGTCTCGTCCCTACATGCCTCAGTCCTCGCCTCTGCCACCACCGATCGTCCCCAGGTCTCCTACTGACGAACCCATGGAGATAGGCACCATCCGCCATCTCTCGGACTCAGAAAAGACCCGAAGGAGGAACCTCGGCCTTTGTTTATACTGCGGACAAACAGGCCACCTCCTGCGTTCCTGTCCCGTACGTCCGGGAAACGAAAGGGCTTAGGGAGCAGTCGAGGAGAACCCCTAAGCGCGACTATTTCCACTCCTCCAAACCGCATGTTGCTTTCCATATCGCTTAGGTGGCACGACCACACTGTGGTCACCCAAGCATTCATAGACTCTGGTGCGGCGGGAGTGTTCCTCGATGAACAATGGGCAGCACAACATCGCGTGCCCCTGCGTACTAAGAAAACACCCTCAGTCGTTACTACCGTAGACGGCACCCTGTTGGGTCCAGGCGTAGTCACCCGAGAGACCTCGCCCCTTACCATGTTCATCGGAGCTACCCACAAAGAAACCATTGTGTTCGAAATAATCCAGTCCCCGCATGCGCCTCTCATACTGGGCTACACTTGGCTGCAAACCCACAACCCACGTATCGATTGGCAAAGAGGAGAGATCTTGGCTTGGAGTCCCCGATGTCACCGTCTTTGTTCCGTTCCTTGTCGACGAGTAAACCTTGTCCTGGAAATCAAGCCAACAGATCCCAAACTCCTGGTACCCAAGCAGTATTGGGACTTCCTAGATGTTTTTTCCAAAAAACAAGCCGAACGACTACCTCCCCACAGGCCTTACGATTGTGCCATTGACTTGTTGCCTGACACCATGCCGCCTAGAGGGCGTACCTACCCGTTATCAGAACCAGAAAACGAAGCACTGGAACAATACATAAAGGAGAGCCTGGAAAAAGGGTTCATACGGCCCTCCTCTTCACCTGCTGGTGCCGGCTTCTTCTTTGTGTCCAAAAAGGAAGGATCGCTTCGACCTTGTATTGACTACCGAGGTCTTAATCGCATCACCGTAAAAAATCGTTACCCCCTTCCTTTGATCACGGAAATCTATGACCGGTTGAAAGGAGCCACGATTTTCACAAAACTGGACTTGAGGGGAGCCTATAACCTGATCCGCATAAAGGAGAACGACGAATGGAAAACCGCGTTCAATACGCGATTCGGCCACTACGAGTACAGAGTCATGCCCTTTGGTCTCTGCAATGCGCCAGCGGTGTTCCAGGCGTTTGTCAATGACGTGTTCCAAGACATGCTACTCACGCACGTAATCGTATACCTCGATGACATCCTCGTGTTTTCGCCCAATAACGACATCCATCGTAAGCATCTCCGTTCCGTACTGCAGAGACTACGCGAAAATGGCTTATATGCGAAAGCCGAGAAATGCGTATTCGAACAACACAGCCTTCCCTTTCTGGGATATATCATCTCTGGCAAGGGATTGGAGATGGACCCTGCGAAACTGACGGCTATCACGGACTGGCCGATTCCGCGAACCGTGAAAGCGGTCCAGCGGTTTCTGGGTTTCGCGAACTACTACCGGCGATTCATCCGGAACTATGCCAGTATCGCAGCTCCCATCACCGCTTTTACTAAAAAAGGAGCAAACCCCAAGGTCTGGTCCAGCGAGGCCATAAAGGCGTTCCACCTGCTCAAACGAGCGTTCATCTCAGCCCCTGTACTACAACGCCCGGATCCTGCCCTTCAGTATATTCTGGAGGTGGATGCATCAGAGAACGGTGCGGGGGCTGTCCTGTCTCAACGTCATCCGACTACTTCCAAATGCCTTCCTTGCGCCTTCTTCTCGAAGAGCTTTTCCTCTGCCGAACGCAATTACGACGTTGGGAACAGGGAGCTGCTAGCAGTGAAACTCGCCTTGGAAGAGTGGCGACATCTCCTCGAAGGAACTAAACAACCCGTCGTGGTCATGACAGACCATAAAAACTTACAATACATAGAAAGTGCACGGCGAATGAATCCACGACAAGCGAGATGGGCACTGTTCTTCACCAGATTTAACTACGTGATGACCTACAGACCCGGCTCACAAAACAAAAAAGCAGATGCTCTCTCTCGACAGTTCGACTGTCACCACGACTCCCAACAAGAAGAACCCATCATTCCACAAAAACGCATCCTTTCCTTTCTGTCCTCTGCCGTTATGGCTAAGATCCGTATACAACAGGCCCACATCACCGCGTCTCAAAGACCCCCTGCGGGACGTCTATTCGTGCCACAACGCTTTCGCACCGCTGTCCTGCGTTGGGGACATAACTCGTCACTTGCTGGTCACCCCGGCACGCGTAAAACGGATTTCCTTTTACGGCAAACGTTCTGGTGGCCTTCCTTGTCTCATGACGTCAACGCGTTCATAGCCGCCTGTCCCCAGTGCTCTCGTCACAAGACACCACACTCCCGTCCCCACGGCCTGTTGTTACCTCTCCCTGTGCCTAGGACGCCCTGGACTCATATTTCCATGGATTTTATAGTAGACCTCCCTGTCTCACGAGGACACACCACCATACTCGTGGTAGTGGACAGGTTCTCCAAACAGGCTCATTTTGTCGCGCTACCCCGACTTCCCACAGCAGCACAACTGGCAGACGTCTTTATACGAGAGGTGGCTCGGTTGCATGGTCTTCCCCTACACGTGGTCTCAGACAGAGGTCCACAATTTATTTCCCGGTACTGGCAAGCCCTCTGTCATGGACTGGGCATTCGCATGCACCTCACGTCTGCCTACCATCCTCAATCCAACGGGCAAACGGAGCGTACCAATCGAACCCTTAAGCAATATTTGCGTATGTACATCAACGACAGGCAAGACAACTGGTCTTCCCTCCTGCCCTTGGCCGAGATGACCTATAACAATTCCCTGCACACTGCCTTACAGTGTTCTCCCTTTTTTGCTGCTTTAGGGTACCACCCTGTCGTCCTACCTCCTCCTTCCTCGTCTCGTGGTGGAGGCTTACCGGCAGTGGAGAAACGGGTCTCCGACCTGCGGGCTCATTGGAGGAGGCTGGGTGCACAATTGGCTAAAGCTCAGGCTCGCGGCAAGAAAGCTGCCGACAAGGGACGCGCTCCTTCCCCTCGTTATAAAGCCGGTGACTATGTGTGGTTATCCACCAAGCACATCTCCCTTCGTCAGCCCTGCCGGTCCCTGGGTCCCCGATATGTAGGTCCCTTTCGTATCCTCAAGCGGGTGAACGAGGTTGCTATGTCCCTTGCTCTACCGCCATCTATGAGGATCCCCAATACCTTCCATGTCTCCCTTCTGAAGCCGTGTGTTGCCCCCCGTATCTCTATTGCTCGTCGCCCTGCTCCTGTTCTCGTCCGTGGCCACGAAGAACACGTAGTTCATCGCGTCCTTGATTCTCGTTGGCACCGTGGCTCCCTTCAGTACTTGATCGATTGGAAGGGTTATGGCCCGGAGGAGCGGTCCTGGCTTCCTGCTCGCTCCGTTCATGCCCCTCTCTGTGTCTCCCGCTTTCACGCTCGCTTCCCGCTTCGTCCCGGTCCTTCGCGCTCGGGGCGCGCTCCTGGGGGGGGGGATTGTGTCATACCTGCCGTGTCCGCCGCGGTCCCTCGCCGGTCTGCCGCTGGTGGGCGGCGCTTGCGCGCTGACGCGCTCCCGTCCCCTCAGTGTGACGTGCCAGCGGCACGTACACTGAGAGGACGTGCCGCGGGCACGTCTTCTCGGTGTACTGTGCGCGCGGCACGGACGGAGGGGCACGTCGATGCGGCGCGCCCACGGCGGACGCATGATAACATGCGAGCCGCCGTGGCACGCCCACGACGCGCCAGTGGTCATGAGCGAGCCGCCGCGACGAGTCGGCGGCACTCGCAGGGTTATGAGCGGGTTGCCGCGACTCGTTCGCGGGGCTCGACTTCGGCGGCATCTGCCGATGTGGCGCGCTCGCGGGTGTAGCACACGCAGATGCCGGTTTGTTTATTTATTGTTCGCGCTGACGCCATTAATGTGCGCCGGTCGCGATGACGTCTTCCTTTGTTGTTTCCCTTTGGTTGCTATGGTGTTTCCCGCCATTCTTCCTATTTAAACCCCCTGTCCCATTAGTTCATTGCCCGTTCAAAGAGTCACTGTTGTGTATCTCTGGGTTATCGTGAGTTATTCTGATTGATCTACGTGTTCCTGACCTTGGCTTTGTTTTCTGACTTCGATTCTGTGCTGCCTGCCCCGACTTTGGCTTGTATATTAACCTTGATCCTGTGCTGCCTGCCCCGACTTCGGCTTGTATATTGACCTTGCTCCTGTGCTGCCTGCCTCGACTGTGGAACTTCCAATACCCGTTGTGCTGTGCTACGCTACCGTCTCTGCATTGTGGGTGCATAATCCGTGTTGTCCTAGGTCCCGCATAACACATACTGTGACGATACTATATGACATAAAAAAGATAGTATCTGGGTTACATTTTTCTTAATTTGTCAGTTACAATCATAGTATCCAAATAATTTAACTATCTACAGACACAATTTCTTACTGTATTTGAATTAAAAAATTATATAAATCTTGTATTATATAAATTAATTGCAACCCTGTTTCATAGAACACAGCGAATTCATTGGAGACTCTTAGGAGAGTTAAGTCACTATTGTAAAGAGATAGCTTTGTTTCATGGTAATAATAATAATGAAATTACCAAGCACAATGGTTCCATCAGAGAAACTGATTCCATAAAGCCACAAAGCCGAACTTTAATGCAGAATGGGATGTTGGATACTGATTTATGTAGACCTACATGATGGAGATGAGGTTACCAGATGAAGAAGAAGAAAAAAGCGAAGACTTTGCAGGAAGGTTTCAAATAAGGAGCCCATGGAGGAGACCATTAAGTCACGGTCATAAATTAGCCTGAAAATCTGACTAGTGACTTCTCCAGTTTCGTTATCCCCTCAAAACTGAATCCTACGAGCCGAGTTTTTTACCCAGTACTCAAATCAGAGACTAATTTACACTAGGAGAGTCAGGACCTCAAGCTTCTGGCAACCTCTTAACAGGAGAAGATACAGGAGGAAAAGAAGAACCAATTGGGCCATCTCAAAGAGATGTGTGGCAGGGTCAAAGAATATGGCAACCTCCTAGAGTCTTAACTTATGATTTTGCTGGAGTTCCCAGTTACTCACCTATCATATTTATACAATCAATTGTAGTCATTCTTCTACATGCCTTAGCTGGTGTAGGAGCACATTTGTATTAGATTAAACTGTTTAGTATTTGCATGTAACTCTCTTACAGGGCATGGTATTTGCATCAGACATCCAATTTACTTTATTTATGTATTTATAAAGCAATTTCCCTTCTTTTTGTGACAACAGCTCATTTTATTTGTTGTTAACCTTCGTGACAATAGCTGTTTTAACATTTCTGTTAAAGCACTTGTTTAGCTGTAATTTTCTTCTGTCTCATTTACTGAACCCACGCATTATATATTGGATTTTTTTTCAGGACAAGACAGGCTTACCATTATTTTTAGCATATTATCTAACTTAACTCTAAATAGATTCTACTATTTGTCCTAAGTTTAGAAATGCACGATGTTTTTTTTTTTTTTGCAGGTTATATGGCAATAAGTACAAATAGCATATTGCTATTTCAAAACCCTTTTTTAAACTAGTCATTCCGCCACCATGCTCTATTTGGGACATCTTTGAAGCTGGTCAGTTCAATTTACCACCATCAAAACATATATTTTTGAAAACTAGACACCACAAGGTATTTCAAATGTTAGTATTTTAACTTTTCCCATGCACAAATTCTACCACCAGCCTTTGTCAAACTTTGGGAGTATTTTTTTTTTGCTTTTATTTTTCACAGAGATTTTACTTCAGGTATACCAGCTGTCCACATTTTTTGGACATATTTTCTTTGAACGTGATGATTTCCATTATGATGTCATGGTGACATCACCAGTATCTTTTAAAATTTTTATTAAATTTGTTATTTATATTTTTCAGTGTTTTCATATTTTTATAAATTTATTATCCTGTATGGTTGGCTGCAGTATAGTCTGGAAAGACCCTCTGGGAACCCTTATTTCTAAAGGGAGCTCCCATCTTGTTAGAGGCAGCATGTCTCTAACAGGTGGCTGTTTGAAACACCCCTAGGAGAGATTAAACGGGGCCCCTGATTTTTTTTGTATTGCTGAATGCCTCTATATAGTGGCACTTCAGCAACACTGGCTAAGTACTTTTTTTTTAGCCACCGGGTGCCGCCATAATTGATAGGCATCTATCCTTTCATTTTGGTGAATACGACCGCTGCTAGGAGCGATCATACATAGCCCCTGCATTTTCTTTTTTGGTGTTGCTGGATACCTCCATGTTGAGGCATTGCAGTAACACCAGCTGAATCGTTAATAACTTTCTATGCTAGTTAAACCCCATGACATGTCAGGCACATCAATGGTCGTTAAGGGGTTCATATTTGCCATGGGAGAGTATTTTTCATCATAGCCTGGAGCAGTCTCAACACATACAGGTCGCATCTATTCCGACAACATTTCAGTACTATTTATTATTATTATTATTATTATTATCTATTATTTATATAGCGCCAACAGTTTACGCAGCGCTTTTATATAATACATGTATTCAAGGGGTATGACAAGACAAGATTTGACAGACTAAGACAAACCGATACATTAGGTGAAGAGAGCCCTGCTCGCAAGCTTACAATCTTGAGGGAATGGAGTGACAAACATAAGGCACAGAGAAAGGGTGAGCAGTAGTGTGGTGGTTCTATCAATGACAAGGACGTTCTAGCAACTAAGATGGTGCGGCTTCTCTGAAGAAGTGGGTTTTGAGATGTTTCTTGAATGTTTGGAAGGGAGGGTGAATGCTGAAGGTTCCTTGGGAGTAGATTCCAGAGATATGGGGCAGCTTCAGTGAAATCTTGTAGACTGGAAAAGGAAGAGGTGATAAGTGAGGAGGAGAGCCTTAGTCCATGGGAAGAACGTAGGGATCGAGTAGGAGAGTATTTGCTTACACAACATTGTACTAGATTACATATTATATTATGTATTATAACAAGCCCATGCTGTCACCCAAAGAAGTATTATACAGGGTGGTGAACTTTCAAAGGATTTTCTAACCAAGAGTGCCTATGTCTTGGATTCCCCTATGCAGATGCAACATGTACAGATAACTGTCAGTTAACTGCTCTTAACTACATATGTTTTTTTATATATATTTCAATTACTCTCAATAAAACAATCATTACTTGATATGTAGGTTTAATATCTAACCTAAAAGTAGAGTCATATGTTTATGTGCAGTGAACAAAAATAATCTTATTTATTTATTTATTACTCATCCGGTAGAATGTTATGCTTTATAAAAACTATAAACACTAAAATAGTTTTTAAGGAATACAAAGTAAAAGCATAAGAAGTGCATAAATAAAGCTACCTTTCTTTATATAACCCTAATGTATGTTTCTGATGGTATCCCCAAAGCTATGTGCTGTGTCGGTTATAAAGCTATGATTAGGACTATATAGGATATCCTATGTGACATCTAAGTAATGTGTTTTACAGGGTCTTGCATAATTATTTTTTTTATAGATGCAAATTTTTTTTTTTATTACCGGAAGTGTTCCAAATACTTCTACAGAAAGAATTTGTAGAGAATGACTATGACCCAATTAGCGTGGTAGAGTGGTGTAACTGAATCATATATTATATTAGGTTAATATATATATATATATATATACAGTATCTCACAAAAGTGAGAACACCCCTCACATTTTTGAAATGACACTCTGCTACAATGTACGGTAGTGAGTGTAAATTTGCTGTTCCCTAGCAGAAAAGCTAGGGAAACCAGAATGAGAGTGTGTGAGAGTGAGAGTGTCCCCTTCAGCATACCAAGACATTTTGGACAATGCTATGCTTCCAACTTTCCAAAATGAACCCCACTGAACACCTTTGGGATGAACTGGAACGGAGATTGTGAGCCTTCTCGCCCAACATCAGCACCTGACCTCACAAGTACTCTACTGGATGAATGGGCAAAAATCCCCACGGAAACACTCAAATATTGTGGAAAGCCTTCCCAGAGGTGTGGAAGCTTCAAAGGGGGGACCAACTACATATTAATGTCTATGTATTTAGAATGCAATGTCCGTGTTGGTGTAATGGTCAGGTGTCCCAATACTTTTGTCCATATAGTGTATATATCTAAATAAATCCACATTCTCTCTTCAACATGCACTTTTCCACACATGTATGTTCACTCATCTGTGAGTTCTACCTTGAACGTGCTTATATTTTACATTTGTGTGATGTAAAATTAGTTCATTGTCCATGAGCTAGGTTCCTTATGCCATCTTCCAACTCCACTATAAGGGCCGCTCTGGAGATTGGAATCAGCCCAGGCCAGCTTCTGATAAAATTATATAGATGTGGCTGCCTGTGGGATACACGCAGCCACATATTGTGCTCTTACATGTTTGCAGTATGTGGCCACATAGTAAGACGGAATTTGCCGCATGAGCAGCAAAAATAAGGTACATAGAAAATATGTTTGTCTGACTAAGCCTGATGGTCAGTCCAACCCCGATTACCATGCAGGCTGCCCAATCCAGGACATGCAGTGGACAAGCGGCAGCATATATCATGGTGGCACTTAATAACTAGTTGTGTTGTAATGTGCATTTGGCACTCATCACAGCCCAGCCAAGAGAACCACAATGTGATTTTATTAATTCTATGCAGTTTAAAAAAAACAAAAAAAACATCTCCACGATAATTACTGTATATCCTAAAATAATTGTTAAGCCATATAGTTTATTATAGTAAAATGTTTTAAAAAATGTATGTATTTATGAACAATTCTATATTGAGAAATATATTGTGATACATTATTTTTGAGGTTAATAATTAATGATATGTGCTCATATTTTAAAACAAACGTATTTTCCTTTTTCCCAATCAACTTTCATTTTACCATGCAATCAGCTAGGTTTTTCATCCACATTAATGATGTGATAGAAGACACAGTCATTTTTCTCAATGCTATCACTGTGACATATGAGGTAATGCTGTCTTGTAGTGCTGGCTTGTCAGGTCAGTTCCTTCATCAGAATCAAATTACGAGTTAATAGGAATTCTAATTCACTGCATTAGAGTACAGCTTGTCATAGACCAGAAAATGATGTCATACAATGAGTGATTGGTTGGTAAAGTCACCTTCAAGAACCGATAACTGCCCAATAGCATTAAACCGTTAAACATTTAAAACTGAAATACAAAAATCTTAAGCATTCTGGACCCATTGTTTATCAAAACAAGACTTTGCTGCAATGTTGTATAGGAAATGCTATTATATGTATATATATATATTTTTATTTATTTATTTCTTTTTTAATCCACAGTAAGGATGATGAAAGAGGAGCAGCAGCAGCAGCAACGGTAGAAGTAAGGCACTGAATGGCCAGGGAAAGGCAGGCACTGGTAGATAATAAAACACCTTGAACAGGACTGAATTTCCTAAATATTATATATTCTACATATTATAATGTCAGGTTTTGTCATCAATGAATGATATGATAGAAATATAATAAAACATGAACTTGTCCACAACTTACAGTTTTGGCTAGTAACATAAATGGTCTTAACCCTTAAGGACAGAACTTCTTATTTTTTGTTACCCTTCGTGACAATGGCTATTTTAACTATTTTGAGGTTTAGCTGTATTTTGTTTCCTTTAGTGTACCCACACCAGGTATATGTGTGTGTGTATATGTATATATATATATATATTCAGGACAAGAAGGGCTTTCTTTAGATACCATTTTGATCATATAATATAACGTACATTTTTTTTCAAAGTGGTGAAAAATTGAGAAAAGGGGAGTTTCTGATTTTTACTTGAAAAATCTTTTCAAAATAACACAAATACAAGCGTGCCAGAGTGTATGTTGGAGGGGGGGCAAGGGGTAAAGAAGACGCAGTCAAGTTTATTGGGACAATAAAGTACAAACATAATTTTATGAAGATCATTATATAACTCCCACAAAATGCCACCACTTCCAGCATACGTGGGTAGCATTCTAAGCAAAGCTTGCTAGCTACTTATCCCATAAATAAGTGGCATCTCTAAAAGTTGAGTTTACCTTTTCTTGTGGACTTTGGATGTGATTATTTTCTCTCTCTTTTACTCTACAATTTTAATATTAACATTTCCCCCATTTCATTTACATAGTTCTAGCAGATTAGGTAGTCATATTACAATGAGGGGAGATACAAGCATATTGCATTCCTCTCAACATTTCAAAATGTGAAACGGACACTCCCCCCGCTCTCGCAGAACTCACCAATACAAGCAATTGCACTTTACAATGTCTTACTTGCATCGCCACTTAAAACAAGCTTCATTTTTGTCAGCACAGTCATGCATATTAGAAATATCAAACACATTGAATTGAATTCCCATGAGGCTCAGCCAGACATACTGCTTCCATAATGCTGGCTGAGCATCAGTGGAAGAGTAACCGAGAGAGTAGCCTCCCTCCCAGAACCCTTACACACACCTGCCCATAAACACACATATACACATACACTGCCCTTATACACGACTGCCCATACATGCTGCCTTTCCACACACCTGCCCATAAACACACATACAGTATCTCACAAAAGTGAGTACACCCCTCACATTTTTGTAAATATCCCGGCGCTCTGCATAATTTGCCAGCGCGTAGTGATTAGGGAGCATGGAAGCCGAGGTCTGAAGTGACTACCCTCGAGAAGGCATCCCATGTGTGTATGGTGGGAGAGTGAGTGTGTATTACTGTGTGGATGTGTTAGTGTATGGTTTTAGCTTGTGTGTGCAAGTGTATGATGTTAACATCTGTTTGTGTGCTAGAGTGTCATGAGTGAGGCTAGGGTTAGTTGTGCAAGGTATATTATTATTATTATCTTTTATTTATATAGCGCCAACAGTTTATGCAGCGCTTAATACAATACATAAATTCAAGGGATATGATAACACAAGAATTGACAGACTAAGACAAACCGATATATTCTGTGGAGAGAGCCCTGCTCGCAAATTTACAATCTAGAGGGGATAAAGGGAGTGTGTATGTTTGTGTAAGTATATGGTGATAGAGTGAGTGGATGTTAGCAAGAGCCAATGTTATCTCACTCTTTACCCCCGCCCTCACAAAAGCTACCTGATGCAATAAAGTAACATAACAATAGGTGAGGCATAATATAATGGAGAGAAATGATAGAGCAGACCCTGAGAAAGGAAGATTAAGATACAGTCCTCCATATAATCTTTAAACACCATTATGCAGTGTTATTTACAGACAGGTCTACTTTAGATATAACATTTTATGAAAATATTTATTCAAAATGTGTGTTCAGTTCTGGAGGATATTATGCCCTCTAGTGGTCAGGATTTGAAGTGCAGTCTTTTCAAGAAAGGAGCCATTAATCGATAAAATGTTACTCCTTACTTTCACTTTGCAGGTGACATTTATTTGCACAGCTGGATGAGTACGGAAAGGTCCAAAGTGCAGAGGCCAAACGGTCAGGAAGTGAGTTATTTCTATCCAGAATCAGCCAGACACATTTTAAAATATTATTTGTCACTGTTTGGAAGAGTGATGAAAAGTTCAGTAGGTCATTTTATGTCACCATTAACTAAACATTATATCTAACAGGGCCTTTTTTGGCATATGTACCATTTCTGCAATATGTACTACAAACTCAACTGCAGCCAAATACCCCCAGGCATTAAATATAACGCATTCAACTGACATTAATACGAGAACATGTAAATCCTGGTTTTTTTTCATCTGTGCAATTAAGTAGAAAATATTACGTGAAAACGGCAATGCTATCCGTTCAACAGCTTATATTATAGTCCCAAGAGACAGGATGCAAGTATTGTTTTCACATGCTACATTGTTCTAGGATCATCCATTTAATATTTAAGTGATTCACCCCAGTGCATTATGCAAATCTATTATTTTTATAGCCAGTAAATTGTGTAGGTGTGTTAGTAATGTACAGTTTTATTAAAAAAAAAAGATTTATAGTACTAGACACATTTGCTTTGCTCATTTCTTTAAGATCCAAATTTAGTATTTCCTAAATAATAGAGCCACAGGGTAAAAAGGTGCTGCCAAGTATCCAAAACACTTTAGAGGCCCATCCAGAGCACTTTTTGTCATCCACATTAGTTGTCTGTTTGACCTACGTGTGTCAGGGCATGATTTGGTGATTAGAGCCAGAAGCATTGGGTAAAACTTATGGAATAAGCCTTAAGTAGCTTATTCCATGAGAATTTTTTATTTGGTACTTGACCAGGAAGTGTTTTCTTTGCCAGGATGCCTGTTCAGGTCCAGACTGCATACGTGTAGTCACCTGTTGGAGTCACATGACCACGTGGTACTTTGTCGCATATTCTTTTTGTGTGTTCCAATGCAAGTGAGTGAGGGTATTGTCAGTGTGGTTTCTGTTAGTCAAATGATTATGTTTTATACTACTTGTTATGTCTTGTCTACCCATTGTACAGCCCTACATAATATACTAGCACTATATAAAACAATATAAAATAATAATAATTTGTAAATAGCTCAAGTATCACTTAATACAACAGTAACTTCTGTTATGCACCTTTTATTCTAGAATTTATATTGTAATATATATTTATACAATCATATGTTGCCTGTATTTCAGAAACTTTCAATATTTAGTGAAAGGTATACATAGTGTTTGTTTTGGCATGTGATCATTTATCTCTATAACAAGACAGACTTGGGTAACTAAGTGAGCATTGCACCGCATTGGTTTTAAACAAAAGAGCTCAGCATATGGTAAGAAGTGGCATGTGGGAGTTGCTTGGTTGCATGTGAACAGCTTTTACAAGAGACAAGAAGTGTGCAGGATCCGGTCCAGGATTCCATAGGGGGCCTGCATCAGGCACAGGTGCTGGGCAATAAAAACCCCTGGAGCCTAAAAATCAGAGTGTTTTGGGGAGAGGAAGTCTGTTTCATTTGTGCACTTGAAAATAAATCACTAAGTTTGCTGCAAGTCGGTGTTCCTGCCTTATTGCTCCAGAGGAATGTGCTTAACATCCCCAAAATGTGACATCTATGGCCCTTATGCTAACAGCGTTTGTCACATTTACCACAGAGAGATTCAAAGGAAGGGGAAACAAATGAACATCCCATCTGCTGTGTCTGCGGTACCGCTGGCTTTATTATCTAGTGGAATACAAGGTCCAACAACATAGGTTTACACAGTGTCCCATGAAAGGGGCAGTCTAATGCTCTATATAACTTCAGCAGATATGAATGGTTATTAAACCCTTGATGACAATTTACGTGACAACGGGATTATCTCTGTCCCATTTCTCCTGGACTCCATTTAAACTGCACAGACTGATGATCACTAGATCCCAAACTTTCACCTATAGTAATATCCAATGGCAAACCTCCATTTGTGAACACCAAATCTAATATGGCCTCCTTACATATGGGCTCCTCAACTACTTGTTTTAAATATACTTTCAGTAGGGAGGTTAGAATATCTGTACTCAGAGCACAAACTGACTCTCTGGTCTCCTCACTAACCTCTGAGTCAGGGCAGTGACGAGGCGGGTGCCGGTAGAGAGCGGAGGAGATAGAGGGGCGCCGAGTTGTTGCTGAAAACTTTTTCAGGAGCGACCGCTCGGTGCCCCTCTCTCACCTCCGCTCCCTGCTGCCTGGGTGCACACCGTGCATCCGCCTCAGCACATCCCTGGCCTTGGTAACAGGACCCCGCCTGGCACCTAGGGTACAACATTTCATTTCTGCCATTCCGGGACACACTATGAAGTGCATGCGATCACACACACAGGTGTATATATATGTATATGCGTCAGACATCCAATTTTAACTACATAATATGTACTTATCTCTAAGTAAAGACTATGATTGAAATATGACGTCAAAATAACAGCTGAACTGCTAAGTTTCTTTAATATTATAAAGATTGTATATAATTATATATATATATATATATATATATATATATATATATATACACATATTAGCCCCTGCTGACAATATAAATAGTAGCCCCTGCTGACAATATATAAATATTAGCTCATTCACACAATTCATCCACACACTCATTCATTCTCTCACTCATTCTCACTCTATTTATTTCAATATTCTTACTACCCTCTTTCTCACTATCTACCTCTCTCCCCCTTTCTGACTATCTGACCCCCCCTTTCTCACTATCTGACCCCTCTCTCCCCACTTTGTAGTTCACTTACCTTCCAGAAGTCCTGCGGTGGGATCGAGAGACCTCTGTCTCCCTGCTCTGCCACTCATGACATGCCGGCGCCGCAACCGAGCTAGATACCTTACGGAGGAGACAGAAGGGCGCCGAGCAGTTGCTGAAAACTTCATGAGCGACCGTTCGGCGCCTCTCTTCTCCGCGTCAATTTTAAAAAAGAGACGCCGTTTCAATTAGGCTGCACGGGACCCGGAGAATCCGAGTCATGTGGCCACCTAGTGGCACCCCTGCTGACGGCCGCACAGCTCGCACACCCCAAAGGCCGGCCCTGGTCATCGGCTTAGAGTAACACTCAGTTTAGGGCTGTGCAAGTGGCGGTCACACTGCTTTGTGCACATTGCAGCTCTGGCCTAGTTGCCGACCGTGTCCACACATGTGCACTACTTAAAGGAGACTTCTCAGCATAATCACGTGACAACATAATGGGCCTTCCCTAAGTAATCCAGCTTGCTGCTACTTTCTTGCTCAGTTGTAGATTTACTTTGTTGCATTAAGCATCCCTAAGCATTTGTATTGACCTCATAGAACCTGACCATTTGTGAACAGAACACACAGAATGACAGTTTCCCTTTATTCTAGTACTTCAAGCTTGTCCTGTCATCAAGATATCCAAACTACAGTATCATATTTATCAAAAGCTATATATGTCTACTGGAATTTAATATTTGCATAATTTAGGCAAAAGGTCCTTATCTTGTAAATAATAACAAATTGTACTGGGTTTCGATTTGAAATTCCACTTAAGAGTGCTCACGTATTCACATCTGTTTTTTTTAACCTCTATAGTTCCAGTATAAATTTGTTTTTGTTCCAGCTGTGTATATTTTGGTGCTGACTCTGCATTCAGCAGGTCAGAAAAGAGCTAAAGACTTACCACAAAATCAACCAAAGCCAGCTCAGCAGTTTTATTGCCACAGGTAGACTTTGCTTTAGATCAGAGCAATGGCCGACTTAAAAAAATATTCCAAACTTATATGTTGTTACAAGAAATGAGAGCCTGGAATATTCAATACATTCTGACACTTATATAAGCCAGGATAAATGGATATATTGTAGCATACATCCAAATTTAGCGGTGACCTGAGAAGAAAATTGGTCTCATGCCTGGTTTTAAAAACCAAAGTAAAAATTTTGAATATTTAAAAGTCACATGGTGCTGTGTTTAAATAATACATACAATGTACGGGTATTCAGGTGCTAAATCCTGCTATGAGTTGTCATAGCAACTTAGTATTTCAACTCAAAATTAGGTTAATATTTTGGGGGGGTCGTGTATAAAATTCTGGTTTGAAAAAAGGGGTCTAATATCCATAGCAACCAATACAATGATCCAATCATCAAGAAAATGTCATTGATTGCTATGTGGTACTAACGTCACTTTTCAAACATTGAAGAAGAATCACATATGCTTTTGCATATGTCCCTATGTTTCACTATAGATATTAAAATAAAATTGATGAAAACTTAACAGCGGATCTTGATTTAAACGCTAAATTCATGTCTTGCAAATGCACATGGTAATGTTAATATATCAGCCATATTTTCCATGACACATATACACTTTACTTGTTGGTAAGGAGCACATATAGGGCTACCCTACGGTATATGGAATATAAAGCGGGGTGACTAATTTGCTTGTATAAGTTCATACATCCCCCCATTTTACAGGGCTTAACATGTCGGTCAGCAACATAAGAAGTGTATGGAAAAAAATGATGTGAGCGGTCAAAAAGAAAACTAAAAGTTACTGTGTTCTTTTTCAAATGACATAACAAATGTAAAAAAAAAAACATCACACGTTGCTTTTACCAGCTCCCAAAATTCCCATTTATGTTAAAAATTATATATATGCAGTAGTTTAGACCAATAAAAATAAATTCTATGTAATTATAAAAATGTTTTAGTACTGCTAGCCAAGTGTTTGCTAAAAAATAACCCCATTGGCCTTTTAAAAAATTTTTTTTATTTTAGCAAAGATATGAACGTTACTTTTAACCAGAGAGATCAAAGTACTTGGCTAATTAATTCAAGGAACATTAAACAACTTCATCCATTATAGAAGGAGACACTGATAATGTAAAACTGCTTTTGATTTTTATAGTATGTTTATAGTCTACTTAGTTCATATGCAGATGGACTCACAATTTTTAGGGAAACAAAAAATTGTACTGCATTTAAATTGTCACATAAACCTATTTTGTTCAAACAGTTGCATTTTACCATATAGAATGCATTCATATATAAAAGTAAAATGTGATTAAACATATAGTCATGGTTGTGATATATTTCAGAGTGAAAATAGAAAGAGTAAACGTGGACCCAAATACACTAATTTATAAAGCCAAATTTATATAGAAATTGAGGAGTGATGGAGGAAGAGGGAGAAAAGAGACTGAAAATGAAATAAATTGATGAGGAAAATTATGGTTGAGTTGCAAAGGAGCTTCACTAGCCGGGTATATCTGCTGATACACTGCTTCCTAGATATCTGCTTAGATTAAACTATTGTGCAGCTGTATGTTAACAGAACATTTAAAAAGAACCCTAAGTAAAAAAGTTGGATATGGGAATAAATTCACTCCAAATCCACATTGCAATTGTTATTGTTACTACAAACTTATTTGGCAATTTTAATAGAAAATTACAGGGAACTTTTTGAAAATGAATTATAGCAATTTATTTATGTACAAAATGTTTCTGAAAGTTTTGGTAAGAGTTTTCTTGAGAAATGATTGCCAGGATCTCCAAAGAACTCTTGCCCTTTTTGATGTGTGCTGAATGTCTAAACAAAAGTTTCTAGATTCGGAGGACTTCCCAAATTCAGTCAAAATTGCCTGCAATATGTTAAAAAGCCCAGCATCCAGCTAAATGCAATGGTCCACACTAGGTGTCAAACCATGGGTCTCATTGGATTATTATTGAAGCCCACGGGGGCCAGAATGGACTAGAGTGGGCCCTGACAGAGTGCTGAGCAGGGCTAGGCTAAGGCAGGAATTGTGGATTTTAGGGGAGGAGTTTTGGTAGGAGGATATTTAAGTTTGGTGATCACAGGGGTAAGGATCCATTTTGTTTAACCTTACCTGGTGGTGTTTGTCTTTCCCTGTCTATCTCTTGTTGTCTCTCTTGTATACTTGGCTGTTTCTTTTGTGTTCCTTTGCTGTCTGTTTCTCTCTTGTGTCCTGGCGTGTCTTTGTTTTTTGTGTCATTTTGTGTTTGGGTCTGTCTTGTTTCTGTGTTTTTTGTGTCTGAGTCTTTTCCTTTTTATCTGGGGCTCTTTTTTGTGTGCCTGTCTGTTCTTTCTTTGTTCCCCCCTTTTTTCTCTCCCCTCTTCTTGTCCCCTGCAGGTGTCTGTATGGATTTGAGGTTCTGCAGCAGCTGTTGGACCTTGTGGCTGCAGGAGTGACTAGGCCACATGCTGGATCCGGCTGGAATGTTCCTGAAGGCTGGCATGGAGGACTGCAGCAGCGTTGGAGCATCGGAGCAGAGGCAGACCTGAGGAGGATGACGCAGATAGCCCAGGACGGGGCCTGGGAGTCAAAGCAACCCATTTGCAGGCCTTCAGAGGCATACTAGTGTGCAGTGCAACGGCATGGAGGAGGCTTTGGCCCTCGCAGCGTTCCATCACAGCGGGCCAGAAGGGCCCATGGGAAGGCAGTGATTTCAGATGGCCCAGCTGGGTGTCCTGTGGCTGCTGGCCGCTCCCCAGATGGAAAAGGGGGCAAGGAGTCAACAGTTGCAGGAGGTGGTTCGGCCTGGTATAGGCCTCTGAGGCCTACCGCAGTGTTTCCCCAGATGTGGGTCCTCCAGGAGTCGTCCAGGGAGGCAGAGAAGCGGGCAGGACGGCCGGGTGCAGCCTGCACTGCAGCCTGTGCAGATGTCAAGGTAGGGAGACACCGGAGAGAGGCCTAGGCAGTTACCTGGGGCAGGAGGTTTTGGCTGTGGGGCTGGGGAGGCCCCTCTTTTTTCCAATCTCCATCCTGAAGTGGCATATAGGGGGTTTCCGGCTGCAGCACCCCATCCCTCGCACAGACACACGCAGGCACACCCTAATTGATGCATCCATCAGGATGGGATGTGTTGGTGGGAATCTGCACACCAAGGAGGTGGTTTTGGTGCTGCCACTCCTGCGGTGTTTCTCTGCGGCGGCGCAGGATCATACGACCTTGCTGTACGGGACGGCCAAGGGGTCCATTATTAAGGTTTCTTTTTTGCGTGTTATTTCCATCGGGTGCACATGTGTGGGTTGATGCTGAGATGTTTTTCGGGGGCTGTAGTGTGGTATCTATGGCGTGTATAGTGGGGAGTTTCCTGGGAAGTTTATAGATGTGCTGGGCTTGAGATTCTTTGCAGGTTACATTGCATTTGTTTGTGTGGTTCTGGCAGGTTCCGTAGCAATGTTTTATTTGGAGGCAGTGGAATGGTTTTAGGTCACGGTTACTGACGGACAACTGCAGGGGGAAAGCATGGCTCTTGAGAGCTGTCAGTCTAATCGGTGGTTGGAGGGAGGTGGAACTTGGTAGACAGACGTGATGGGGGGATATGTTAGTAACGTTTAAATGCTTAAGGGGAATCAACAAGTTAAAGGGAGAGATTTTCTTTTAAAGTAAGTACTACCACTGCAAGAGGACATATTCATAAGCTAGAGGGGCAATGGTTTAAAGGTACCATCAGGAAATATTACTTACTGGAAAGGGTAGTGGATGCATGGCATAGCCTTCCAGCAGAAGTGGTAGATGTTAATACGGTGCAAACGTTTGGCCAGGCATGGGATAGGCATAGGACAGAGTTAGATATAGGATAAGGGCAGGTACTAAGGAAAGTACTCAGAGATTGGGCAGACTGGATGGGCCTAATGGTTATTATCTGCTGTCACTTTCTAAGTTTTATATGTTACGGTGTGTTGGAAATGTTTGTGTGTCCCCCCCCTTTATTGCCCCCTCCTGTAGCTGCTTCTTGAGTGGGTTGCACAGGCAGCTTTACACAGGGAACACTTGCTTTGTTGTGGTGTGAAGCTGCATTTGTCCAGGTCGCTTGCAATCACGTAGGGTCATGCTGGGGTTTTGGGGTGAGGGGGTAAGGGTTATCTGTTGATGTGACAAATTGCATCGTTGAAGGGTTGCAGCAGTAAGGCGATGTTGATGGTTGTTTTTTCTGAACGGTGTCCCCGGTTAGCCTGGGGGTCGTGTTAAGATGGAGGAGGGGGACAAGAGGCATGAGGGAAATTGTTTCTGGCTTCCTCTGGGACGCATGGATGGGATGAGGTTAAGGAAAGGGGGCTACGGTACCGCGGTTTTCTGAAACTTTCGGTACTGGGGTTCGGCATGACTGGGGCGAGTCTCCTGTTTTGGGTGCCGCTGTCTGATTTTGATCTGCTTCTGGTACGTCTAAGAGGTCACCATCTTTGGAGAGGGGTGGTGGTGTTCAATGTCTTTTCTGGGTTCCTTCGGTTTTTCGTGCACTTACTCTGTGCGATTGGAAACTTGCTGGTGCATAGGTTTGTTAAATTTCCCTGGTCTTGATTCGGTTTGGCTTTTCGGGAGCTGGAGGGCTCTGATTCGGGGAACTGTGTGTGGTGGGGTTAAGCAGGTGCTGAGAGCTGACTTGCTGGTCAGTGAGCTCTTGCTGCACAGGCTGCGGGGAAGTGTTTGGGACAATTGGTGACGGGGTTGTCCAGGGGGCCATTGGTTCATGTTAGTATGGCCTGAGGTCTGGGATATATTTGCCCTCTCCTTGTTTTCTTTGAACCGTTCCACTTAGTGTTGGCCCTGTTTTTTGGGGAGTTGGCAGGGGATTGGTAGGGTGGTTTTGATGGAGCTATATCGGAGGAAGGGCACTTTGGTTCTTATGGTTGGTGGCTTTGGTGGATGTTTTTGTGCTTGGTGGTGCTTGTTTTCGTTTGGGTGTTGCATAGAAGTATCGCTGATTCTTGTTCTTGCTTCGTTGGAAGTGGCCTCGGCAGATGAAGTTGGGGGTACGCCATTCGGGGGCTTGCCTTGCCTGGCAGTATAGTGGACTCCCGAGGTCACAAATATTGGCATTGGTGGGATTGTTTGCGGTGGCAGTATATTCAGTGGGTGGCCCACGTAGCCATGTTCGGGTGGTTCCTGGCAGGGGCGACCCCTTCCCAGGTCTATGGGTTAGGGCTGGGTGATGCGCTCCTTAGTTTGTGGATGTGGGATCAAGTGGTGGGCGTTCCTACCTCCCCCCCCCCTATTGGGATTTGTGGGAGGCGGTTACTGAGGTTTCACTGTCTAATCTTGCTTTGGACGTTGCTGTGCGATAGTGCTGGTGCGGATGTCTTGGTGGGCTAGTTTGGTTTGTCTACTGTGCCCGATGATGCCATGTGGATGGGCTTTTGGGGGTTATATCAGCGGATTGTGTTCTTCCGGGTACATCAGGATGGATGTTGGCTCGGTCTGCTTGGCCGCCTCACCATGCAAATGGTGTTTGAGGCTGGTGGGGGGGGGGAGCTCGGGTTGCTTCTCCCCTCTGTGGGTTTTTTCTTCGGGCCTCTTTTGGTAGGCGGGTTATCAGCCATTCTCAACAGTAATGACCCCGACGGGGACCGCAGTTAGGTATAGCGGTTTGCAGCTGGGTCTCCCAGGGGTTTTGGTGCTTGGTGATGGAGTTTTTGGTGGTGGTTGCCATTACACAATTTTGGTTATGAGTAAGATTGTTTTTGTTCTTCTTCTTGCTGGGGGGGGTGCCGGTTTGTGGGGGTCACCTATCGGCATTCACTAGTTTTTGGGATGTGGCGGAACTGTGGTTGGAGAACTGAGCCCGTCAATGGGGGCCGCAGTTGGGCATAGCGTTTGTGCAGCTGTGTTACCCGGAGGGTTTTGGTGCTTGTGGGATGGAAATTTTGGTGTGGGTTGTTGGACCTTGGTGGCTCAACATTACAAAACTTGTTCAGTTATGAGTTTGTTCATTTATGTTGCTGATGTGGGGGTTGGTCACCGTGAGACGGTTGATTTGGTTTGTACAGGTGCCGTGCCTGTTGTTAGCACCTTACGTGAGTTAGAGGGGTATTGAGCATTGCCTGGGCGTCATGGTTACGCTGCTGGTGTGCTTTGTCCAGAGGCAGCAAAGGTGGATGGGCTGGTTTGTGGTGCTGGATAGGTTTTTGTAGGCATTTGGTGCAGATTTCTTGATTCTGTGAGTGGCGGTGGGTTTTGAACGGGCCAAGCTTTCTTTTGTGGGGGGAGCCCATCCGGCTTGAGGTGTCAATGGATGGGCTCATGGCGGTAGCTTGCCAGGTATCCAAGGGGTTAATGTGGTGGTATGATCATTGGTGGTCATAACCGGTGGGAGGTTCCTTGCAAGGAGTGGTGCTCGGAACCTCAGGTCCGGG
Source organism: Sceloporus occidentalis (assembly GCA_023333645.1). Classification (NCBI taxonomy): domain Eukaryota; kingdom Metazoa; phylum Chordata; class Lepidosauria; order Squamata; family Phrynosomatidae; genus Sceloporus; species Sceloporus occidentalis. The sequence goes on from JALMGF010000068.1 coordinate 2,273,189, forward strand.
TTGGGGCATCCTGGTATGTCCCCTCCCAAAATTGGTGTGTGGTATGGTACCTGGATAACTTGGCAGGCTAGGTTGGTTTTGGTTACGTCATTGTCTCTGTTAACGCATCTATGTTTATTATTTCAGGTTTTACAGGACAATGACTGTTAAATAAAACGGCTGTGGCCTTTTCAAACCCATCTTGTGTGTTGGTGTTTTATTTAATTGAGCAAATGAGCCAAGCCTGGCCCGTGAGTCGAAGCTACATCTGTCATGAAGCCCACGGGGGCCAGAATGGACTAGAGTGGGCCCTGACAGAGTGCTGAGCAGGGCTAGGCTAAGGCAGGAATTGTGGATTTTAGGGGAGGAGTTTTGGTAGGAGGATATTTAAGTTTGGTGATCACAGGGGTAAGGATCCATTTTGTTTAACCTTACCTGGTGGTGTTTGTCCCACCCTCCCTCCCATTATGTGGTTGAGTTTGTGGAGTAGTGTTGCTGCATTAGTCACAGTTGTGGGCGGTAGCTTGCCAGGTATCCATGGGGTTAATGTGGTGGTATGATCCTTGGTGGTCATAACTGGTGGGAGGTTCCTTGCAAGGAGTGGTGCTCGGAACCTCGGGTCCGGGTTGGGGCATCCTGGTATGTCCCTTCCCAAATTGGTGTATGGTATGGTGTTGCTGCATTAGTCACAGTCGTGGGCGGTAGCTTGCCAGGTATCCATGGGGTTAATGTGGTGGTATGATCCTTGGTGGTCATAACCGGTGGGAGGTTCCTTGCAAGGAATGGTGCTTGGAACCTCGGGTCCGGGTTGGGGCATCCTGGTATGTCCCCTCCCAAATTGGTGTGTGGTATGGTGTTGCTGCATTAGTCACAGTCGTGGGCGGTAGCTTGCCAGGTATCCAAGGGGTTAATGTGGTGGTATGATCATTGGTGGTCATAACCGGTGGGAGGTTCCTTGCAAGGAGTGGTGCTCGGAACCTCAGGTCCGGGTTGGGGCATCCTGGTATGTCCCCTCCCAAAATTGGTGTGTGGTATGGTACCTGGATAACTTGGCAAGCTAGGTTGGTTTTGGTTACGTCATTGTCTCTGTTAACGCATCTATGTTTATTATTTCAGGTTTTACAGGACAATGACTGTTAAATAAAACGGCTGTGGCCTTTTCAAACCCATCTTGTGTGTTGGTGTTTTATTTAATTGAGCAAATGAGCCAAGCCTGGCCCGTGAGTCGAAGCTACATCTGTCATGATGCATCTTGTTGAATTAAAACACATTTATGCAGTGCTTGAGTGATTGATCATTTCGTATATATTCATAAAAATATAAATGAAATGAGAAAAAATAAACAAGACAAAAGAAACATGGACTAAAAACACAAGAGGATGAAGATCTTGCTAGTTGCCTCAGTAAATACTTCTGTTCAGTTTTGACAGAGGAAGATGAAGGGACCTCAGAAATAGTGAGACTTGTAAAACGTGTGTTTTCAAAGGAAGAAGGTTCTACTTGAACTCTCCAAAGGAAAGACTAATAAATCAATAGGACCCAATGGGATACACCCAAAGTTATTAAAAGAGCTCCAGAGTCCAGACTGCTGTGGCAAAGCCATACACAGAATTATTTAACTAGTCACTATTGAGAGGAATATGTCCAGAACATTGGAATTTGTTATATAATACTACTTCCCAAAGCACAGGTTTACTGGAGGAAGATCTTGTTGTCACGGGCAGGGCTATCGGCCGAGCCGCGACGTGGGAGTATGGGTGTACCAAGGGTTAAACGCCAACCAGACTTCCGGCGCGTTTGGTCACTTTCCCCGCAGGGCACCAAGCAACCACCACCAACCCCAACCAGTCACCCCAAAACTCCCAGTGTAAACCACGCTGCCACCACCAAGAACTTTAAAACCGGGCGTCTTAGGTTACCCAAAAACAATCAGACCGCGATAACTACACAATCCCCAAACTGATATCTATATAGTTAACCGCTTAGTAACGTGACGTATTTATATGTATACAAAAGGCTATCTCCAGGCTGAATTCGATTAAAGAACAAAGACAGAACTGATTAAAAATGTTTAATCTGAGTATAAAATGGGTCACAGTGCTGTTACATAAAAATGCATATAAAAAGAGACATAGACTTAGATAGTACAAAACAGTGTAAAATAAAAGGGATAAAACAAAGTATCATACCATACTTCCTTGGAGCCTTGATGTTGTCTCTGTGATGGTAAAAACAGGCTCTCCCTCCATTACCAATTGCCCACCTTTTTATCCCCCCCCCCAAGACCGCCCTTTTCCTGTTACCTGAGCAAGGGGATGGGAGTAGGGGGTTCAGAACTATGACCTTCTGAAGGCGGGGTTATATCTTCTCATCTTTGGTCTGGGATCACAAAATATGTAATACGACGCTGGCTGAGTTTGGCATAATTATGACACCAGGATCATCATAATTCTCTGGTCCTAGTGATCATTTTCATACCAAACTCCACACCTGTATCAGTTGGCACAAGGACACGTTCGCATAACACTTGTTATGGTCATGCCTGCATGGCGTGTTTGGTCTCCCTGAAACCAGCACGTCGCAGGCATAAGGATGCAATGTACGATGGGGCCCAAAAGTTATGTACCCATCATATTTTGGACATTATACATTTAATAATTTTACCCTGTGTCTATTGATACCCTGTCTCCACACCCCAGGGAGATGTTGCCAGGATGTCTGGCCTTTCACTCTTCCACAGGAATCCCTTCCTGTCCAAGGTGACAATACCCAGCATGGGGTAATCAAGTTGTATTTTGGGTTCTGGCTCCAAAAGGAAAGGTGTGAACAAATGTCACTGGACTTAGCATCAGTCAAATGCCTTAACCCATTCAGTGCCAAGCTCCAGTTACTCATGCCGTGGCATGACACTTGTCACTAACCTGACTTAGAAACTAAAATAATAGACCAGAGACAAGCAGAGGACATAGCCTACAAAGGTTTTAGCAAGGCAATTGACACTGTCTCTCATTGAAGATTTATGAAGAAGTTGCAGTTGGGGTTTGAATGTTAAACTAGTAAATGGGTGAGCAATGCTGAGGGGCAAGAGACGAAAGGTTGTCATTAATGGTTTATATTCAAAGGAAGGTCTTGTTACTAGTGGGGAGCTTCAGGGATCAGTACTGGAACCTATGTCTTTTTGAAATATATTTTTATTAACGATATTACAAAAGATCTCATAGGTACAGTATGTCTGTTTGCAGATGATATAAAGGATTATAACAGTTGGAATAGGCCAAATGGCTAATAACTTATGTAAAATTCAAGGGTGGTCAAGAGTTTTGCACCTCCAGTCTAATGTAAAGATAAATGTAAAATAAGGCACTTGGGATTTAAAATTCAAAAACAAAACACATAGCATTGGGGTACTGTGCTGTGAGCAACAACAAAAGGGACATGGGAATAATTATTTCTGATGACTTAGAGGTAAGCAGACAAGCACCAGATAAGGCAAGCAGGGTACTGGGTTAAATAGCTAGAGACATAGGTAGCAGAGAGGGACATGATTCTGCCACTTTGCAGATCGCTGGTCAGATTTCACCTAGAGTATTGTGTACAGTTCTGGAGATCCCATCTGCAGAAAGATATCTACATTTTAGAGAGAGTTCAGAGAAAATTTATATAATAGTGAATGGTCTACAGGATAAAAAATATCAGCAAAGGAAAATGGTTCTCAATATGTGACAGGGTGAAAGAGGGTTATGTGATACATACAATTAAATACATAAAGGGATTTAACAAAATGCAGGAGGGAAGGTTATTTCATAGGAGGATAAATGTTAACGGGAGGTCATAGTCTAAAACGAGAGGGTTGGATGCTTGGAGGGGCTGCATATGACATCCACAGAGGTATGTCGCAGGGACAGCTGAGGATGCCGCCAAGGACATGGACAATGACAAGAAGGATATTATATCTATTATCTTCCAAATCACTGGTATAAAAGTCTAACATACTGTATCTGTACTTAAGATACCAAATCCTACGATGGTATCCTGTTAGAAATCTTAAGGACTTAAAGGGCATTATTATTATTATTATGTTTGGCAAAAAAGCACCGGAATCTTTTATTTCTTGAGTGTTCAAGATGGAAACGGAAATGGGTCTTCACTTTGTTAATGGTTCAGAATTGTCCAAGCATTTAAAACTGGTGAAACACAGAGATGTTAGCATCATTAATATTCTAAATAACTATTAAAAAGAGTGCTTTTAGTTTTCACCATTGCCAGACTTTAGTGAGTGTGATCCAAGCCAGTAAATAGGCGCCAAGTTGCCTATCAAAATTAAGCTGCAGTTTTGTTTGTGGCATTTCATGGTTAGAGTATATGTAATAACTTTGGTGTTTTTTTACATGATACATAGTATGCTGCAATAAGGATTAGAATTACTTTGTAGAAAAGCAGAGCTAAGATTCTATATAAACCTGGAGGACTCAAATTTCCATTTTTCCCACATGCTGCCAGTTAGCCTAGGACAGGCAGACCTTGTATGCAAAACTGTTTGCTCCAACTATAAATTAAGCAAATGATTGATTGAATGGAAGTATAAAACAATAAGATAATTGATTTGAAACAATGCTTACATGCACACAAAATATACAAACATCTGGAAATCCAGAATAAGTCAAAATGCAATTAGCCTAGGGCTACTTGTTTTATTCTGGAGGATTGTGTCATTAGATGATGTTTTGTGTAGATATCAACAATTCATTATTAATGGTTTTAGGAAGCTTAGCACCACACATACACATTTGTATACAATGCTTTGCAGATGAACCCTGCTTTTACGTAATGAATTGGTTGTATGGTTAAATATCTCGTAACCTGCAACATCTTCACTATTTATCTGAGATGCTAAATGTTGTTGTTTTTTTTGCTGACTCTAATCAGGTGTTACATGGTCACACACAATTTGAATGCCTTTTTAATTAGATCTAACAACCCTTAGTTTATTTACAACAGCCTAATTATCTTCTCTGAGATACATGATTACTTGAGAAAAGGACATGGCAATGTCATAATAGAATATTAATATCCCCTATAAATGTCACTGAGGGAGGCACCCTTATGCGCACTCACTGCTCATACAGAAACTAAAAACTCCTACACATGGACTGATGCAGAAATAGTCATGCTCATACTGTATACACATAACAAAGGTACAATAATAACCTTTTACACTCAGTTATAGAAATAGTAACATACAACACATGCCAACGTGATCATTCATACATTGGCACATTAATTTATACGCAGACACAAAAATCCACTGTATACGGAGGTAGTAAAAGATCAATGGATAAAAGCCTGCCAGCAACAGTAATCTATTGTTAACTGTGATGGCACATTTTGTTGATGAAAACATGAAAAGTGGTCTAAAAAACATACTATGATGTCACTTCCTGACTAGATTGATGTCTTGAATGAGATTATTAACACACTACAACTATTTGAAGGCCAGAACCAATGATATCATTGAAATCGACTGATTAGAACATGCAGCCAATTTCAGAAATTATTCTAAAGCAAAAAAGCAATGATGTGCAGTAAAATGCCTGTGTGAGATTAATCATGGTCCTTCAAAAGATATTGTTTAAATAAGGGTAAACTATAGATCTTTCAGGTGCTACTAGATTGTATGGTGTGGTGTTGACCTTCTATGCTGCATCTTTAAATTGGTTTGTTTTGAGCAGAAATATAGTTCACAATTCTATGAGCCTATAGGTTGAATACATTTAGTTCTAGGAGCTGTTTTCCTTATACTAATGAGGCCCTTCTCCTACATTTCTGGTCTGAAGCCTTAACATCCAGTCATTGAAAGCCCATTATTTGTTTCATTTTAGCTGTATAACTAACTATTGCCTATCTCTGTTCCTTGTTCTATCTGAGATGGTGGTTCTAGTATCCACTGGAGTAATGGAGGACATTGTACATAATTTACCAAATCCATTTGAAAAATATGACAATATTTGGAGGCCTTGGCTCCTTAGTTATGTATATCACACTCTGGCGAGGTGAGCCTCTTCTGTTGTTGGCTCCCCTTCTTCCTTGGTCTGCCAGGAGTTAAAGCTCATGGAGGCACATGTTGAAGTATTAGAGAAATGTTCATCATTCAATATGTTTTACTTGGTTTTTTTTGCATTCATTTTACCAGGACCTTTATTTTTTTTTGTTATAGACTAGTTGTTATTTTCTCATTTTCAAATGTGATTTTATGAAAAAAAACCCTGTAAAATGCTTTAATCTTATGTCTTGATAAGCGTCTATAAAAAAAAAAAAGGGAACCCCCAATTACAGTATACATACATACCGTACACACATTCTATGCCATGCACTTGACTAGTAAAATCTCCTAAGGCCATACTTACAACAAAACCCTTTAGCTGCTTTAGCCACCTTAGCATTTTAAATGCTCAAACACTGCAATACTCACAGGGATGAAATATGATTCTATTCTGTGTATCACCTGTGGTCTTCAGTGTGAGATTAGGCTCATAATAAAAAATAATTCAGACAATTACAGAAAATAATTAACTGTTATACTGTATGAATCAGAATCATGAAAATTGTAGGATGTCACATAGCAAATATAGGCCTACAACAGTTTCGACTTCTGGGAGGAAAAAAAGGCAGGAAAATAAATGACTTTCTCAAGACAAGAAGCAGGCCAATAAATTGCTCTGCCTGGTGAACTCATCAAGCATCTAGATCTATAAAGTTAATTATAGTTCAAAAGAATATTTAAAGCATTAAAAGGGGTAGTTTTGTTCACTGCATATTTGTGGTTTCAGCTCTTTCAACCGTACAGAACTACAAAAGGCTGCTACAATGTATGTTCTTTAAAGTGACTAAAGATGAAAAATGCCCCATGTAAGCAGTCTTTGGTGCTCTTCGGCGCCCACCCACTCACTCAATTATCTAGGGAACCCCCTTTTAAATTCTGTTTATGTCCATGTTTTACACACACTTTGAGTCTGGTACTTTTCAATAATACATGAACACACCACATTTTTATTATCTTATTTATATAGTTCTCAGAAGACATTTCTAATACAATGAGGGAGGATCACAAAAATAGACACTCTCACTTTATATTTATGTTAAAAAATTTGGGAAAATGTTTCTTGATTTTTTGTTAATATGCATTCTTCTTTTTATAACAAAGTATTGTTTTGCATAGTGCTCAACCAATAATATATTTTAATTAAAATAATGAATTATAGTTTTGATAAAATTCTACATTCAGAACATAAAAAATACCCACTTCCATTGACAATTCTTTAGCAAGTCACATGACATATGACTATTCTTAATGTATTTTAGTATATAAAAAGATATGCCTGTAATTGATACACAATTCTTTAAATATGGAATTCTTTAAATTATACATTGTAACTTTATTCAGAAGAAAAATTACTAGACATTTAACTTTTACATTTTGTAAATCTTTTTTATTATAAAGAATGTCAGAATTTTCCACGGACCCCCATTAATTGTTCTAGATTAAGACATGTATACTTTTTGTTATACTAGTATATGTATCTTTATGAGGCAATTAGTAAATCTTAGAAAACAACTTCATATTCACAATAATTACTGTAAATAGTAAACTTTTTAAATCAAATTGTCACCATTTTTTGCTTTGTTCCCTTGGAGCTTCTGTAGGTCACTCTAATGGGGTTTGGGATCTCTGACTACAATTTGGTGGTGTCGGCTGAGCTTCGTTCACATTATCAGCCCTGCCGTTTAAGTACATGCTGTTTTCACCATTCAGGGCCTTTGCATTGCGTCAGTTGCAGCTTTTGGTTGTGAAAGGCCACAGCGCCCTGTCCGAGGGCTATGCGGCCACAGCGCCCTGTCCGAGGGCTATGCGGCCACAGCGCCCTGTCCGAGGGCTATGTGGCCACAGCGCCCTGTCCGAGGGCTATGCGGCCACAGCGCCCTGTCCGAGGGCTATCCGGCCACAGCCCTAAATATAGGTGGTATCTCCTTTCAGGAGAAAGGCTAAAACCTGCCATGCTTTTGTTTTATATTTCTACACCTTGTACTACAAACTTCACTACCTCACATAGTAAGGGTTTATAAATAGGTACATATATTTAAACAGCACCAGCAGATTCCGTAGCACTTTACATAGAATACATTTAAAATCACAAACAAAAATAAACAGGTACAAGAGAAGTAGAAGTGATATAATATTCGCGCCATGCCTTAATCCATTTTTTACCTTTCAAGCATGAAAAAAAAGCAGTAAAATTTTAGAAAATTGGAATAAAGTTATTTTTCTCATGCAAAAAGTTTTAATTGAAAATCCTTGGATTGATATATTAAAAAAACCATACAATGAAAAATAATCTTAAAATGTGCTAGGGTGTTTAGTGCTTGGCTTTTTCACTTGAATAAATAAGTGTGAGTTATGTCACACAGACTGGAACCCACAGAGGTGTATTTAGTCCATCTACTGTGTTGTTTGTCTGTGGGACACCTGGAGCTATTATGTGTAATATTCTATGAGATGGATGTCTGTTCCCTTGCAGCAACAATTTCTCTCAAATTAATCATCTAAGATCCATTATAATGGTAAGGTTTTTGTACCATTAATAAGTCCTGATTATATGTTGATGATAGATCAGCTTTAAAATGTATTAGTCCATTGTCATCGTAGCATAATATACACTAGACTTGTGTATACGCTGGCCAACTCTTCGTGTTGGTCTTCATGTTTGTCTTAGTGGGGAAAAAATCTTCGTATTCCACGAATTTTCGCCCGTTCCTGTGTTTGGTTCATTGAATATTTGTGTACATTCTTCGTATTCGTGTAAATACGGGGTCTCCCCGATCCAAGAGTTAAAGGTCTTTAACTCCTGACGGCGAACTTATGGATTTCCTCTCCTGTTATCTAAGCAGCATTGCAGGGGTTAACGGAAGCGGAAATCCGTAGGTCGCCGTCAGGAGTTAAAGGGCCATAAGAACGACTTTATCAGTCGCCGGCAGGGGCCTCCTCTAGCATCAACCAATTGGCATGTGAGCACAAGAATTGGACCACTGAGCAATGGAAGAAGGTGGCCTGCTCTGATGAATCATGTTTTTCTTTTCAGAATGTTATGGCTGATCGGTGTATATACAGAAAATTATATATATATATATATATATATATATATATATATATATAATATTCTCTCCACTATGGCTTGAACACATCAGGAACACATCATATATCAAATCTGTCTCTACTAATGCTGCAATAAAAATGGTGTCAGAAGTAAATCTATGGAAAAGCTTTTGTCACAAGGATCAAGAGTTCCAGGTTTCTAGGTGGTCAAATGCTCTTATTAACTACCTTTTCCAATAGAACATGTGGATAAAGCCTTTGTGTCCACTTTTGTTTGCCCACAATAAGTTTTATTCACCAAAGAGTTCATTTTATGTGATTTTGGGGACATAATTGCTACACACATCATAATTATTTCCTCCTTCAAATGGAAAATATATTTATATCCTCATAAAAAAACCTTACTGAGTGCCTAGGAGCAGGTATTTTGGAAACAGGGTATTTTTATATTGTGATTTAAGGTTGCAAAAGCCAGAATCCATTTTAACTAGCTGCCTAGGGATGCGTTGCCAAAAAACACACCTAATCATACCAACTTCAGCAACCTATCACATCACAAAATTAACTAAAAGAATGCAATTGTAACCCCTCTGGGTTAGACATATATTAAACTAGGCGAATGTCCGAATCAATTATTGCATTGTTACACAGCATGTGTATATTTTGGTGGGGATAATAAAAGTATTTTATTTACATTCAACCCTAAAAACCATTTTTTCACATCAAGTAAAGCCCTTAATGCTACTGTCTCAGTGTGCGGCTGAACTACATTAAGTTAGGAGTTATTTAATAATGGTTTTAGATTTTACTGATGTAATCATTTAGGTAAAGGCTCTAGTGGGATGCCTTGGGGGAATGCAGTTTTAGGGGATGCACAGAATGACATATCCCCATACATGGGAACTTTATAAATAAACTGACCCTAAGACTCTTGGAATGTTAACCCTTTAATAGTCTATCACAAAGATTCTATGTAGGGACTCGACAAATGTGTTAACTAAATGGCTCTAATACCGGTCCTCGTGGTAACATTATTTAAAGATACTCTTAATTGAGTCACCTTCATCCAAGCAGGGATATCAACCATCACATACTGGTAGCAAAAGCACTAATTAGGAGCCTAAGATATCATCAGATCAATGAAAAGTATGAATGAGTTAGCTGATGACTATGTGACCCTGAGATTTGCCCCTTCACCCTGAGACCTTGAGATTGGATGAATCCAAACCAAATTCTAAAAAAGAGGATTTGCAGACATTATATGTTCTGTAGGAATTTAAATAGCCTATATGCTGTTCTTGTAAATGTTGCTATTTTTTATCAATGCAGCTGTCAGGAACTTACCGTTCACCCCCGCCGTCCGCGTGTGTTCTCGCCTGGCGGGGACCTCGTTGGCCGTCGGCGTCTTCGTCCGCGTGTGTCCTCGCCCGGCGTGGACATCGCTGGACTCCGGTGTCTTCGTCCGCGGCCCACGCGGTCGCATACCACGCGGCTGCGAACCGCATCCATGGAGGATAGGCCGCATCCCCGACCTCTCCTACGGCGGACGCCGTGTAGGGCGGACGCCAGAAGGAGATTGACAGCGGGGAGGCAGAGAGGCGGGACAAAGAGGTGACGGACAGTCACCATTAATATGGTATATTGGGGAAGGAGGGCTTATGGGAGGAGTCAGTCTTTAGCGGGCTATTTAAACCTGCAGCCCTGTACATTCATTGATTGTTCTGGTTACCTGCTATATCCCTCTCCCTTATTGCTGGACACTTGTTTATTGGATTCTACGGACTTTGACCTTGGCTTGATTATACGGACTTTGCTGATTCTCTCTACCCCTGACTGCGGATTGCTTAACGGTACTGCTTTTTGCCTATTCCTTTTTGCTTCAGTAAATAAATCATTGCTGTTGCATTATCTACTGGTTTTGTGTCTGCTGCTTCACCTGGTGTCTTTCTGCGCCGTGCTCCAACCCCACAAACCTTACAGCAGCCACAGATTAACATTGGTACTAAGAGCAGGCATATTTGCCCTTGTTTTACAATATAAGATTTAGGATCATGGAATTACTCCAAAAGAGTTTTTTTCTGAGATGTTTGTCTGTAAAACAGGCTACAATTCTTATTTAACAGAACCCATTTACAAAAAAACATGTAAAACATATCACACTACAAACAACTGAAGCCACGGAGCCAAATGCCCTGGGGAATATATTATTTCCATGGTCTCTACTACATAAAGAGTTATACGGCCAGATTACATGGCCTCTTCTACTAAACAATTTGAAAATTATTAGGAACTTCAAGTTAAATACTACTGTTTTCTTTTAAACAGCTATTTAATTTAAATTATTTCGAATTACACATAACTGTTGCTATTCTCGTACTTTAATACATGCAATAAACAGCGGTTGATTACATAAATCATGGGTTAATTTATTATTCCAAAAATGTTTAAGGACTTTTTATTTCCTAGTCTGGAAAAGTATGTCTATGCTATTTTAAGTTAACATGTGTAACAACGGGAAGAACAAAAATGTCAATTACAGTTAAACGTAAAGTCTTTTATCCTCAGCAGTGTAAGTAAAACACAATTAACAATGTGAAACTATTTAATATTTGCACTTTGGCAAATGATAGGAAACCCATGCACACCAAATGTACGGGCAAAATCTACAGGTAAAAGTATGCTTCATTGCTGCATTCATTCATTTGTGGATGATGTGATTACCAGTATGATTTTGTGTGCATGTAGTACTGGAGAGCTGAGTTAAGACCTTGTTGGTGTGAATGGTGGTTAGTTAATATGTAAAGTAGGGTCAGATCTGTAAATTTTGTTGGTGTAAAATATGGATTGTAACTCTTGTGCATTTGAAAACAATATTTAGTATGATCAGAGATGGCACACGAGTCATTCTGTAGACAAACTGTGAAAATTGTACCAGCTCCCCATATTCCCACCTTTAGACTAATATCTTTATCATGATCCCACTCAACATGATGCAGTGTCTTTAAGATTCCTGTGCCGCCTTACCCTTTAATTTGCCATTTTACTTATAGGTCATAAATCATTTAGGTTTTAACAGTGACTAAAAAATCCAGATTAATAATTTTTAGCAAATATTGCCTAAAAACATTTAACCCCTTCAGTCCCAGGGGTTTTTGGTACCTCAAAGCCCGGAGCAATTTTGCCATTTTTGCGCTATGTCGGTTCAGAGATGTCTTTCTTTTCCTGTGAATAGTGTACCCATGTAAACTATATATTGGTTTTTCAAGGCGAGATAGAGCTTTCTTTTGATACCATAGTTGGATGATTAGCTGAAAATTTAGAACGAGAAACTAGCGAAAATTTAAAAACAAATTATTTTGTATTTTCCCTCAGAATCCTCACAAAATTAGGTAAAGCGATGGAAAATCCCCTCCAAATTTATCAATTCAGGTGTCCTGATTTCAGAAATACCTAATTTATATAGATTTTCCATACTTTCCCAGCACCAGGGAGCATACTATAAGGTGTACATTTTTTGTATAATTTTTATGCCTATGGCTTAACGGGTTTGGGGGTTGTGAACTGGGGCTAGATGTTATGCTAGGGCAATGGGATGTAAGTTTTTGGTTTTTTTTATATATATTTTTTTTATTTTATAATTTTTTTTTGCATTTTTTATATTTTTTTTTTTTACACACAAATGGTTAGAGGTCCTCTTAGGGACCTCCTGAACATGCCGGTGATGTCACAATGACATCACAGCTCACATTATAATTTTTTTAGTATTATTTATATTATTATTTTAATGATTTTTTTACTATTATTTTTTAAATGAATTAACATGGTTTTTTTCTGCTTTTCTGTTTCATGACGGGAGGGGGGGTGAGAGACATGGTTTCTCACTCCCCTCCCCGCAATCCCCCTGCACCGATCACACTGTGATCTCTATGCAGGTCCTCACAGACGTGCATAGAGATTGCAGCGTCTGTGCCCGATCGGGCAGTTTGAAATGTAACAGCTTTCCGGCTTTCATGCCGGGAGCTGTTACAGCAGATCGGACAGCAGAAAGCCGGCGATGCCAGCTTCTGTTGTCAGTGGGGAGTCCAGGCTGTCAAACGACAGCCTGATCTCCCATGCAGCGGCAGGGATGCGTCCCTGAAGCTGCACGAAGGGCTGGACGTACCAGTACGTTCATAGTGTTTTTTTACTAGGCGATTTTTGGACGTCCCGGTACATTATTGTGTTATAATTGTGTTATAATTGGCACAATTATTAATCTCCAAACGCAGAACCTTACTTTAGTAGTGTTTCACTTCCTGATCAATATGCCAGTTTACAAAATATAATCGATACCTATGACAATGTCAGTCAGACTTTGTGTAGGAAAGATCAAACAAGAACTGTGAAGAATGTATGAATGAATACACGTGATACTTTATTTCATTTGTTGCACAAGTCAGTTTTAATATATACATATGTGGAGACTTCCCGGGGTACTGTATTCCAGTAGAGACTCAGTTACAGCCATGTTAAAATTAGATAGATAGTTGTTAAGCAGCTGTTATGGCCTACCTGCTTTCCTGCTGCATTGCTGGAAGCTAATACAGCCTGGCTGGGTTACCATGGCTACACTCCTGTCACTGCTGTGCCTCAGCCCGTTGCCCAGCCCACAGCCACCCCCTTCGGGCTATTTAAGCAGCTAAACTTCACTTCCTCCTTGACCTTGTGTTCTTTCCAGGTGCAAGTGCAATCTCTGTGTTCCTGAATTCCTGTGTATGACCTGGATTTCTCTGACGTCCCTCCTGGCTCGATCCTGACCTTGCTGATCTCCGTATTCTGACCCCGGCTTGTCTTTTGATATACGCTCTTGGATCACGATTTGTTATTACAATAAAGGTGATTGCATTTTACGTTTTTGTGTCCGTCTTGTCCCTGGTCCCTAGTCCCCAGGGGCGTAACTAGACGCCTCAGGGCCCGGGTGCGAGAATCTGTTAAGGGCCCCCCCACCCCCCCAAAAAACATGATTTTTACCCAACAATTTTTTTTCAACTAATTCAACAAATTCAATTTACATATTGAATCATATCTGTAAAAAAATCAAAGAAAAAGGGGCGCATGTACAAAGGGCATAATCCAGGGGTGTCCAAGTTTTTTCTGCAGTGGGCCACTTTATCAGAATTGTATACGTGCGCGGGCCGCACTCATTTTTCACTGTGACAAAAAATATGGCCTTTAATAAAATATGCAGATTAAAATAGAGTAAAATGACACGAAACCTTTACTCTTCCTCTCACTGATTTCTGGGCCTTGAAAGTTTTGCGACTACAAATTCAGGATTCCCTAGATTTATTCTAGGGATGAACTAAAATGAAAATTCTGGACCAAAACATTCAGGGTTCACTTAGCCAAAACCGAAAATGACCCCCACCTTTAAAAATAATAATAAAAACTCACAAAAGTAGGTAACACACAATTGGACAAAATTAGCAATATGACTTGGCATGATAGGAGTGTGATTGCTAACAGCTGGTAAATGCTGGTACCTAGGCATGATGGGACTGTGCTCGCTGTGATTGCTGTTAGCAATCACACTCCTATCATGCCAAGTCAGCCAGTACATGCTGGTACAGGGTGGCTGTAAGTGATGTGCAGACCCCATACTGCTGGCAGCATCACTACACAAGGGGGGCAGCTAGCTAGGTTTCAGCATGTACTAGCTGACTTGGCATGATAGGAGTGTGATTGCTAACAGTAGTCACAGTCCCATCATGCCTAGGTTCCAGCACTTACACATCCATCCAGTAAATGCTGGAACCTAGGCATGATGGGACTGTGATTGCTGTTAGCAAATGCTCAGAAAAATACCCCTCGTCTTATAATCGGGGTCGTCTTATAATCAGACCTCAAATAGGTCTGACTATGAGACGACTAAGATCCAGATCCCCCGCAGCTGCAGGGGACCTGGATCCTCCTGTCTCCCCCCGCCCCATCCCACTTACCGGTACTTCTGAGTCCCCGGTGTGTAGCTGGGGCAGCGTGTAGATGTCTACGCGATTCGCGTAGACAACTTCCGCTGCAGCCCGAAGGAGGTGTGGCTAGCAGCGGGGGTTGTCTGCGTCCATCGCGCAGACCTTCCCCGGCTGTCAGAGATCAGAGTGCCGCACCGGACGCAGACAACCCCCGCTGCTAGCCACACCTCCTTCCGGCTGCAGCGTAAGTGCGTGGGATCTACACGCTGCCCCGGCTACATGACAGGGAAGTCAGAAGCACCGGTAAGTTGGGGGGGCGGGGGAGTTATAAATGGGGGCATAAGACATTTCTGGAGGCAGAGTGCTCTGTGACATGCCTTTTAACCCCCTTAATGCCACTCTGCCTCCAGAAATGCCTTTTTAACCCTCTATACGCCACTCTGTCTCCTGGATGCCTTAAACCTCCCTATATGCCACTCTTCCCCATAATATGCCTTTTAACCCTCTAATTGCCAGAGTGGCATATAGGGGTATAAGGCATTTCTGGAGGCAGAGTGGCACATAGGGGGTCAAAAGGCATATCATGGGGCACAGTGGCATATAGGGTTAAAAGGCATATCATGGGGCACAGTGGCATTTAGAGGGTTAAAAGGCATATCATGGGGCACAGTGGCATATAGGGGGTATAAGGCATTTCTGGGGCAGATGTGCATAACTGGGGGGGGGGCAGGTTGGAAAATAGAAGGAAATAAAACCAAAATATTTTAGATGAACATTTACTGGTAAAACTTTTTTCCTATAGGGTCATCTTATATTCAGGCTTTTTCTTTTTTTCCTAAATTAATATTCAGATTTGGGGGGTCGTCTTATAATCGAGCAAATACAGTATATATGCTCTGGTATAGTACCTCTTAGGTCACTTCTAGAGCAGCGGAGACAGCAGGAGACCCAATATGTTTTCAGGCTTTTATTGCACCAACTCAGTCAAACAAACATACAAAGAAAAAGCTACTCCTATTTAGGAAGCTTACTAAACAGTAGTCTTCCCTGACTAACACAGAACTGGCCAGCTAAGCTGGTTTCCAGTATAAAATAAAACAGTATTTACTTCCCAAAAGTCATCTCTCCTACCAGCCCACCTTGTAACTCACTGAAGCTGTTCCTTCCAAGATGTGGGCAAATTGCAAGGGGCTGTTCTCAGCCAGAGAGAGAGAAAGAGAGAGACTGTTTCCTCCACCCTGCATTTATCTCAGGGCAGATTTAAACCTGGGGCACCTGTGTTAATTGGACCATTAGTTAACCCATTAATCATTGGGATACACTGCTCTTTCCAATCTCCTGCTTACATAGAAGCCATTTTCACCTTGTCACAATACTAAAATACAATACATTGTTAACAGAAGTTTAAATTAACAATAAAAACACCTGTTTAACTCCCATACTTCTGCTCTTTTTAATTGCCTGTGCAATTCATACATCCCCTAGAAGATGTTTGCCCACCTGGTTGTAGTTTCCACATATTTAAGGATAGCTTGGACTATGACTGCATCAACACATCTGTCATCAAGCAGGTTTGTTCATACATCCAAGTCTGTCAGAGGTCAGGTTCAGGAACTGGTAACTCTGAAAAATTATTAATAACGGAAAATAGTATTTGCATGAATTTACATTCCTAGTTTAATATTTGTTAAAATATAGATGCACTAATGTAGGACTTCAATCATAATTAAGATAAAGTATAGCACTTGACCAGTATCTGAACCATTGTCTTTATTGTACTTTTAATGCATTAAATATCTATCTATCCTACAGATATAAATGCTGTACATGATACTGTGTTGTACTTTTTTACATCAGAAAAAAGGTATAATTTCTAGATGCAGTAAGAAACTCTGGACAAAGCTGGCAGACAAAATATTTTTCCATAATACATGTCTTGCTATGTATTATAACTTTGCACACACATGAGAAAATCTGTTACGGCAATAATTTACTTTAGTGTACTTAAACTAAGCATTTATTTCTCCATTTGTATCTGAGATGGCAAGTAGAAAGAGTTGCAAAGCCCCAAAAGGATAAATGTGTATATATAAACGTTCCTTACATTTTTAAGAAGTATACTTTTTTGGCCCATATATACCTTTTTACTGGGATGGATGTGTAAAAGCTACTTTGTAATAAACATTACAATGATAGTAAAAATACTTATAAAATATTATAGTAAAATGTGACGGTGTATTATAACTGAATCTCACCATTTAAAAAAAAAAAATGAATTTTTTTTTAATTTAATATATTTTATATTTTTATATAATATATTTAATTGTTAATATATTTGTTTATATGTATGTGTATATATAAATATATATATATATATATATATATACTTGTTTTTGAAAAAAAAAGGTGTGTGAGTATGGCTGTGTAAGTGTATGAAAGTGTGGATGTGTGTTTGTGTGAGAGCATGGATGTGTGTTTGTGAGCATGGGTGTATAAATGATTGTGTACCAGCATGGATGTGTATGTATAAGTGGTGTGAGAGGCACTGTGTGTGTGTTCGAATGAGTGTAGATGTGTGTGTAAGTAGTATGAGTAAGCATACGTGTAAGCATGTGTATATGTGTGTTAGAATGTGTAAATCTGTATAAGTGTGTTTACGTCTGTGTATGTTGCAAGAGGCAAAGGCACAGACAAGCTGTTTAGGGGCAATGATGGCACTGATTAGATGCTAGGAGGCAAAGGTGGCACTGTGGGACATGTTCTTTATTGAAGTTTACAAAGACTCTGTAAAACGCTCATTTGTGATTAGCTACGGCTTCTTATGCTGTGCGTCAGGATTTGATGTCATATCTCGGTACTCAGCACTGAAGCCACGCCCACTACCGGACCAGAAGGCTGTTTCTTATAGAAGATAGAAAAGTAAGAAAAAAGAAGAAGAGGAAGCAAAACAGACTAAGACAGAATACGAAAAGTTTTAGGAAGAGAAAGAGGAGCTGCAGAAGAAGAGACAGAGGCACAGGAAAAGTAAGGAAACATTTTGAGAGTGTTTGAAAGCATGAAGCATGTGTGTGATGGCCCTCTGATGGTGGTACACAATAACTCAGTTATTGCGTACCACCATCACTGCCTGGCTCAACATAAAGTGATGGGAGTTAAGGTGTACAATGTACTTAACTCCTATAACTATATACTGAGCCAGGTACTGATTGTGGTACCACTGTCACTGTCTGGCTCAATAAATAGTGATGGCAGTTATGCTGTCCCACCATCAATATCTGGCACCATATATAGTGATGACAGTTATGCTGTACCACCACCAATGTCTGGCACAGTATATAGCGATGGCACTTATGCTGTACCATCGTCAATGTCTGGCTTAGTATATAGTGATGGCATTTATACTGTACCACTGTAAATGATTGGCTGAGTATATAGTGATGGCAGTTATGCTGTACCACCGTCAATGTCTGACTCAGTAGAGTAACACCCTGCTGTTTACCTAAGTTGCAAGCAATGGTGAAAAGACATATCAGGGGAGGCGGAAGCTTCATTGATGAACCATTATTATTTATTGTTTATATAGCACCATTAAACTCCATAGCGCTGTATACAGGACATAACAAGTAGTATGTAACATAACCATTTTTTGCACCAAAGGACCAGAGCAGTGTTTATGTTTTTGCTATGTTTTTATTCAACTGTGATTTTCCATTAACTCATTTAGTGCACACCCACAAATTATATAACATTTTTTTCAGGACACACACAGTTTTCTTTTGAAACAATAATTATATATGCCAACCATCATTTAGTATGAAAAACATCTATAAATGTGGGGAAAAAGGAAAAAAGTCAAATATTTCATACTTTCAACTATAAAAAAAAATATACACAGCCAGTGCAAACAAAAATACAAACTACCCGACATGTATTTAGATGTTTGTCCTGATTTCGGAAACAACTCCCATGCCTGATATTTTCATTTATTTTGGTAGTTATAGTGTTAAATATGAATGAAGTGCATTTCTGTTTCCAAAGTATTTTACTAGGGGAATTTTAACACTTTTTATTTAACCATTTTAAAGCTAATCTGTCTCAAACATTGCATTGGAATTTCGTTTTTTTTCATTTTCTATACACAGTATACACAGTATCTTAGTACATTTGTTTCCCTGGGTGCGTGAAATTACTGAAACAACTTTGTTTTCCAAAATACCCCTAAGTACAGGAATAACCCACAGGCATGGGTAGGGCATGTTTTTTTGACACTGTTTTCAATATTTTTATATTTTGACATATCAGTTTGCTAGCTCAATGTCTCATTTGAGACATAGTAGAGGTCTCATATTTCAATTCAACCCCATAAAACTATATATTTTCAAAAACACATGCACATGCAATCCGATTAGGGGCATATTGAAAGCACAAAGCACATACTTAAAGCACAAAGCCCAAGAACCTAAACCAACAGGAACACTAGAGATTTAGTTTTTTTTCTACCTTTTCACATTTGTTGCATGTTTCAGGATTAATACCAGGATTTCCTTTTTCTTTCACACACAGCAGGGTTTTTTGCTGAAGTTCCTTCCCTGGGTTTTGGGGCAAGTATTTTAATTGTTTTTGGTATCTTCCCTTTCCCTGTGCTTGGGGGCATTTATTAAAAAAATGCTTTTTTGTTCCTCTCCTTCCTTGGGTTTGGGGGCATTTTCTATTTTTGTGCCTTTCCTTCCCTGGGCTTCGATCACATTTTTCAGATGTGTTTTAGGGTCATAGAACTATGCAGCATTGAAAAAACTAACCTAACAGCTTATTGAAAATTCCTAGAGGTTAGGTTAGGGGTTAGCGGATAGCATAAGGGGTAACGCCGGAGGCCTGTTAGTGGATAGTGATAGGTTAGACATTAAGTTACAGTAATATATAGTGTTAGAAATATAGATGATGATCAGATGAGGTCACCGGCAATTGATTGTGATACTGATCAATGATTTGTGACCTAAAGGGTCATTAATCAGTGGTCACATAGCATTTTATTAGCTTAAATATATATTGTAAAAAAAAAAGTACAGTAAAAGTAAATGTATCAAATCACTTGGAAGTTTAGGCCACTGACTTTTGTTATCAATAATATGTGGGAGTTTTTTTTTTTATTTATTACCTATGATCAGATCACTCATATTGGCCAGGAGTGATCTGATCATCAGCCTACTTTTTGGCAGCAGGGAAAGGTTGGGGCCTGTCCTGATGGTGTCCTGACCCTGCACGATCGCTGTCATGGGCAGGTATCTTATGTCTGCGGGGAGGCAGAAACACCAACGACCCAAAAGCCACCTGGTGCCATAATGGTTAGGTGTACTACCTACCATAGACAGGATCACTGGTTCAAACGCCCATGGCTCCTGACAGCTAGGTTCAGAGCAGTAGATATGAGATAAACTTGACCCAGTGGAGTGGAGGTACTTTGGAATAGATTAATAGCACAATGTTATTCTCCATGAGGGTGGTAAATCTCAGCCTAAACTAACTAACATAGTTCTCCAAGTTAAGCCTTAAGATGCCAGGAGAAGTTCCTGACACATCCCTATTCAGGGCTCTAATGAAAAAGACAGCACAGGAGGAAAAAGAGGTAACCACACCCAGACAGTATTTCACCCAGTCACTATACTCCTTAATGGTTAACTAAACAGGTAAATCATGCACATCTGCTTTTCTGGGACTGAGAGATTGGCAGTGCCTCCATCTTGCTAGCTATCTCATGTGGACATGAGACAGTGTGCCTAGCTAAGACATACATACAATGATATGGCTCACTACAGACAGTTTGCTGTGAAATGAATGACACACAGGTATAAATACAGAATAAAGTGAAAAGGGGATGTATCGCCTTGTGATAGTATATTATAACAAATGCAATGCAATCATAGGTGGCAATAACAACACAACATAAACAGACCCCAAACAAAACACCCAAACAAGATGCATTTCCCTCCCCAAAGGAATCCACAACCTGGATAGGAAATACTCACAAGTCCAATAGGGAAGAGGTGGTGCATTTAATGGGGCAGAACAATAGGGGGTACAGTCCATGCAAGGCACTGGGGCCTGCACCCCCCAAGGGGCCTGGTGAGGGAGGTCATAGAATCTCCCTTCACTACTGCAATGCAGGGAAGGGGCCCTGTCCAGTGGGAGCCCCCAATGCCAGCACCACAAACCACATATTAGACTCTGTGAGGTAGCATGTGAGGACCTTGAGGGAGCTCCGGAAAACAGCTGTCACTGGCTGGTACACTGCCCCCTCCTGAGCCAACCAAGGTAGGGGTGTCTGGAAGTATGTTTCTAGTATGTGTGTGTAAGTATGTTAGTGTGTAAATGTGTTGGTGTGTGTGGAAGTATGTGAGCGTGGAAGTATGTTAGACTATGTGGGGAAGTATGTTGGAGTGTGTGTGGGGAAGTATGTTAGTGTGTGTAATAGTATGTTAGAGAGTGTGTGTATGTGAAAGTATGTTAGTGTTCCTGTGTGGGTATGTTATTGTGTGTGTCTGTGTGTGCACGCAGAATTATGTTAGTTTGTGTCTATGGAAGTATGTTAGTGTGTAAAATAAGAAAAACATATGTTCAAAATCTGAATCACTTAAGTATATAAACACATGTACAGTATATAAAAAAAAAAATCAAATTTCAACCATGTGAACAGAACTAAAGATGTTTTTGTGTACATGTGTACACATGTGAGTAGGTAAGTGTGAATTTGTAAGTATGTGTATATATGTGTGTAGTTGAATGTGTGTGTGTGTATATAATGTAAGCAAGTGTAAAAGAAAACTAATTACACTATATGGGCTGTGATGGACAACACAGTTGCTGTGAGGGACATTACAGAAATTGGGCATACAAAGCAGGGGTTGGAAGGGAAATATGACTAGGGGTTTGGGGTTATAATAGGGCCCCGAGGTAAAAGCATTTGATAGGGAGTAGAGGATCTGGGATATATCATTTTATCTGATAGAGGGCTGTGGGTAAAGCAGGCTGGTGATATTACAGGGGACGAGGCATATGACAGGTGCAGGAGATTTGATAATTAAAACTCTGCTATTCTGGCCTCAATTTTGCAATTCTCTTGTACGTCACTTGAAATTCTCACCAATTCTTTGAAAAACCCGAGGATGATTTTATGTTTTCCAGTTTATGGCTGCAAAAATTACTTACTAGTTCTGCCACTGCTCAGAATAATGGGAGTAGCACTACCGCTTTTGTGTGTTTAACAGGGAAATACTTGCTTCTGCTGATATCCATCTGTGACTTTTCCATGAGCAGCTGGACCTGAAACTCACTGCTACTTTGCTGTGAAACTCCTCTTTGTTGGAAAGCAGCCCGGTGGTGTGTAATGGCCTTGAGCAATAGGGCCTGAGGGGGCAGTCGTCTCATGTCCTGCTGCACAATGAGCCAGTTATTTTTGATCTTTGATATTACGCTATAGAGGCTGGGCTGCTCAGCACAGCCTCCACGCTGTACATCTTTTTAAGACACAGCGTGCCAGTATATGATGTCATATCGAGATCCCATTTATTAAAGGCATCAGTTTTTATTGTACTTAGGTGGGCCTAGGACGCACCCAACGGTAAATGCATCACTGAGGCAGCCTCCTGTCACTTGGCTCCAGGTTAAACCTCATCATATCTCTCCAGCTGGTGATGCACTCCTTGTGTGCAGAGGATACTGAAATGCTTGGCTCATCTATTTAACTTGAAAAATACCTAATTGTGAGGTCGAAACATTTTTTTTTGTCTCAATAAATCTGCCTGACATTGGAACTCTTGAGTGCCTGGAGCCTTTATTTACCTACTGGCTCATCTAGTTAGTCATCAGTCGGGGACAGTCTCTGTTTCTTCTACCTTCTCTTTAGTCTCTGTAAATCCTTCTGTAGGAGGTGCTTACAGTAAGGCTGTGCTACAGACTTTAGAGCCAGGTCTTCATCAAAACAGAACCGCAGGGGATCTCCTCACTCTCCATATATCTCTTTCTTTGTTCCTGTAATGTTCAGGGTAAAGCCAAAAACTGCACAGAAGTGAATGGATAGTAGAAACATCTAGCTGTGGTATACAGCCACCTGATGAAAATCCAAAGAGTTTGTGTATGCAAGTTCTGGAACATTATCTACACAAAACAGTCTAAAATACTTTAAAAAAAATTGCAGGGTAATCACTTTGAGTATGTTTTTTTTATTGTTTTCATATCTAAAGCACTTTTCCATATTTAAGGGGAAGAAAGTAAGAACAGGTATATATACTTTTTGCTCTATTCTCCTTCTAGCAAGGATAAAGAACTAATAAGATATGCTGGCAAAGATATATTTCTTTCCTTAAAATTTTCTGGGCCTTGGTCCATTAAAAAAGTATGTCTGCCAGAGCATGTTCGTGCTCTCTATTCCCCCAGAGCCATTATATCAAACTGCTGCCAGAGCTGGCTTGACCACTTTTTGCTTGGGCTTGGGCCACAGAACCATTCTGCTGCCAGAGCATGCTCCTGATACTCAGACTCACCTGGTTTCTTATTTCCCTTTCCAATAATAAAAAGAACTTTCAGAATTAGTTAGTACATGAACTGTACATATAACTTCATATCACTAAGCTATAATATAAGGAATAATATCTACTGAGATTGATGAGGAAACACATAATTTCTATATACAAACATAGCAGCAATTGCAAGAAAAAATATATGCTCCAAGCCACCCAAAAGTGCAATTGTGCAATATTTATAGCCAACGACAATTTCTGTTTCTCTGAGAAATGCTGATTATTATCATGGCTGCCAGCTAGGGTGATGCAGGGTCCTGGGCAGCCACAATCCGAGACAATGCATTGTCCCGGATTTGAAATGCCGTCCCTTTTTTTTTTTTTTTCATCTGACGCGGAGGAGAGAGAGGGGCGCTGTTCAGTAGCTGAAAACTTCATGAGCTACTGATCAGGGCCCCTCAGTCTCCTCCACGAGGTGAGAGTAAGAAGCGAGAGGGGGAAGTGGGGGAGAGGGGGCAGATAGTGAGAAGTGGGGGAGAGGGGGCAGATAGTGAGAAGTGGGGGAGAGGGAGTAGGTAGTGAGAAAGGGGGTGGTAAGAATATTGAAATAAAGAGTGAGAATGAGTGAGAGTATGAATGATTGTGTGGATGAATTGTCTAAATGAGTGAGAGTATGAATTCATGGATTTGTGAGAATGTATTGATGAATATGTGTAAATGATTTGTGTGAATGAGAGAAAAAATTATTGTGTGAATTAATTATGTGAATGAAAGTATGAATTAGTGAGTGACTGTAAAAGTGTTTGTGTGTATAATTGATTTGATAATTTTTATGTAAATTCCAATTGATCTATACCAGCAAAGCTGGGTTTTTGTGTTATTTTGTTTATACATATCTGCTGTTTCCATGCATTATTTATGCATACCTGCACATACAGGGTTTGTATGTCTTATTCAGTTGATCAATACCTGCAGTGCTGTTTCCATGTGTTGTTTATTTGATCTATACCCTCAGGTGCTGAGTTTACATGTGATTTCCAGTTGATCTATACCTGCAATGCTATGTTTCCATACATTATTTTTGTTTACCTGAAAATACAGGATTTGTATGTCTGATTCTGTATGGCAAATATTTTTTTGGTGCAGGAAAAAGGGAGTGATTGCATGCTAAGGGGTGTGGATCAGGGCCCAATTTTTTTAATATAAAATGAATTGGCAGCAGAGTCTAATATTTATATATATATATATATATATCAGCATCGGCAGCAGGGGCTAATATTTATATATATCGGCAGCAGGGGCTGATATTAAAGAATTAAAACTAACTGCCAGTATTATGTACATAAAAATACATATCTAACGCATATATTTTATAGTAGCTGTGTTCTGGACAAAACCCAGCTATTATCCCTTGCCTGCCTGGCTTGGCAGCCTAATGTGTCATGTCAATGAAATAGGTGCAGCTTAGGTTTCCTTGCAGAGTAATTCACAGAACATGGGTAGTTATGTCATAAAAAAAAGTGTTTTGACCTTCCTGCTATGAGAGGGTATCCAGCTCCCAGGATAGACAGCTCAGCTACCACTGTTAAAGGGACACTTCAGCCATCATATGCAGTTTAAGTGACCATGCAGCTATCATATTACTTTTTTGTTATGTGGCTTTTACAAATGGATGGTGGGCTTCCACAGAATCGCATTATATATATTTGAACCTTCCCCTACTCGGCAAGCTATTTTTTTTTAACAGGAGATGTTTTTGACACATCTCCCTGCAAGTCATATACTTATTGCCAGTCTGTTCCAGCACTGTCTCTGCAAATGCTGCAAACAGGAGTTTCTTCAAATTTCAAGGAGCCAATCAGTGGCAAGAAATGGATGTGGGAAAAAATAAACATTAAAGAAAATCATGAAAAAGGTCAGAGAGCTTAGATAAGACTTAGTAAATGTGTTTCTGAACAAGGGTTAATATAGACTCACATGGTAAATTATTTTAACACTCTTTTGTTATTTACATTAACAATCCAAAGCTCCAGGCTGTATTACATGTTGGCTTGAGGTGTCCCTTGGAACAAATTCATTTTCCTTACAGTTCTCTTGCAGTTAACCTGTTCTTAGCCACAACGATTAAAATTGTAATCTCACAATGGTGATTCTAATGCTGCCTATGATGTCTTGCAAATTTAATTTGAAGCACCAACTAAAACAGTTTTCATGTTCCCTATACAGCAGAAGTTATATCTGTTGATGTGAACTAGCCTTTTTTGCTTTAAAACCTCTTAGTTGAACAAAATGATTCATCCTAAAAACAGCCACAGACTGCATGGAGTCCCATAGAATCAAATAACTATAAATATATTAACTAAAACGGTTATAATAAATTAAACATAACTTTTATTTGATAGTCCTTAATGAATATTAATTAAAATATTTTATTAAGGCTATAATCGAAAAATAAAAAAAACATCTAAACACTGGATGGGCTCCCTGCTAAGATAAAAGTGATCTTACCATAAGATATGCTGTATTTAAACTGACAGTTATAAGTGCTCAAAACAACTAAAAAAACTCCACACTCCCCCTGAGACAGAGAATAACGCTACAGAATGGGAGACAAAAAACAATCATTTGTACAATAATATTTCCAACCACCACCCTTGATGGTCTGAAAGTTATCCTCTGTCTCGGGGGTAGCGTGGACATTTTCTGGCTGTTATTTTTCTGTTATGCCCATCAAAAAATATTTGTTTTTAGGGATTTTCAAAAGTTAGGTTTTAATCTATTAATAACACTTGACATTAATATATTTTTAAATGGTTCACCAATTTTTAAAGGTATTTTACTCATCAGTTGAAAAATGTCCAACCACGACACTGAAATAGATATTGGTGGTGAACATTTAACAAACCACCTGGGGGTTCAACTGTGCAATTAAACTCCAGGTGCCTAAGTTATATGTCTTCCAGGTCCTGACTCCACAGCCCTATGTTGGTTGGACAGCCCCCACCTAGTCAGAACATGCTTGGCAGTGGAGTTTATATGATCTCAGGATCACTGGCAGTTCTGAAAGAAAACACCAAGTTGGGCATTGCTCGTTCATGAAAGGTCTGGACTTGAGTTGTTAAGAGGGTTGTGAATAATATGACATTATGCTTCTGCTCACATGGTAATGCACAGTTGATTCCCTGACAGAAGTTACCAGGTAAATTGTTTTATGCCTGACCAATCACTATGGGATAACTATTGACCCCATGAGTGTTGAGCTTATTAATGTATCCACACATTAGTTAACCTGTATTTTTTCATGTTAGATCACGTTATGATGCAATGGAAATTAGTCAACATGAGGTTACGTGATCTCATGGTAAAAGTAAGGTAAGTGATTATGGTGGGAGGAAGTATTTATGAATGAAAGAACTTATGTAGGTTATTTAGAATGAAAGTGTATGTATAAGTGTGGTTTTGTGATATCTTGTATGTGTAACAGTTTGTGTATGAGCATGAATGTGTATGTGAGCATGAATATGGGTAAGTATGTGTGAGGGAGAGTGTGTTAGCATGAGTGTGTAAGTGTGTGTTTAGTAGGAGTATGTGTACGTTAGTGTAAGTTTGTGTTAGCTTGAGTATGTTGACCTGGACACTCGGTCCCCTGATCAGCGAGTTATGCTGCCAAGCTTTATGTATGCATTTGATGATAGCAGTTCCCATACCATGGGATCCAATGCCAGATTCGAATTTCCGGATGCTCTCTTAAACTACAATCAGCGCTTCTTTATCAGTGAGGGCTTAGCAGGCTGTTCTCTTAATATTGCACATGCTATGCTACATCTGGCTGCATTTTCTGTCTGCAGCCTGGGAAAAAGTTTATGGAGCCTGGTGCAGATAGTACCACGGTTGCATCCCCACTAAACTCTGTAATGCTAAGAAAGATAGGCATGAGTACTATAACGCATTTCTACATATGTAAAGCATTTGCTATTCTCTCACCCCCTTAGCTTTCAATTTTCCAGATGACAATAGGTTTGGGTTCTTATAATTACCGTTGTTTGAGTATTGGCTTCTCCAGATCTCTTCCATCTAAGTTGGAAAAACCATTGTACACTACCCCAGGCTACTGGAGGGTAAATGTTATGTTTAGCATCTGGGCCAACTTGCAGATATGTAGACCGGGAAAGGACCAGAAAGTTCACATTATGCTTGTTCATGCATACTTATTGCCCTTTTCTCAAGTATTATACTTAGAAAAATATTCCAATTATTTTACTGCTCTGCTGTAAACAGAATGTCTAGATTTGTGAAGAAGAGGAAACAGCTGTTCCCTTCAACCTGGAAATACTGAGTTCTCATGTAGGACAGACAACAACAATGTTTAAGCTAAGCAGTATATATTTCCCAGTAGCACACTCAGCTAAAAGGGAAATGGTATTATTGTATTACATAGTAACTATTTGAAGATGTTTGCTTTATCTAATTGACCTTTGCTCATGTTTACCAACCAAGGAACTTTCACGGTACACTGCTGTGGTAGCCCAGCCAGGAAGTATGCGGTGTGAATGGTCGTGGGTGGGTTGAAAATAGGAAACAGCAAGAAATAGGTGGACCTGGGAACCACCTGCCATACCTGATTCCTCCAGGGGAAACTGGGGGAATTACCACTACATATGCACATAGTTTTTACTGTAGATAGTTCACAAGAAATGTTCTCGTTTTCACATGACACATAATTATTCTTTTAATGTATCAGTATTGGTTCACTTAATTTGCCTTTTTATTTACATGTGAGTACTTGCATACAGTATATATAATACAATCCGACTAAATTTTTAAGTGAGTTTTTGGCCCATTCATTTTCAGGTAACTAATTACATTCCCTGCCAATCCGGTTGGAGGATCAAGGAGAGGACGTCACCGGAAACGCCGCCATATTGCCCCAAGTTCTAATTAGGGCAAAATTACAGTGCTTTCGGTTATGTCATCTCCCCATTTTGGTGGAAGTTCCTGTCAGCTTATGTCCACAAGGATGCCGAAGGAATATAGCAGGTTGAAGATAGAGGAGAGAAGAGAAACGATAAGATAAAAGATAGAAGCTGAAAAGATGCAGAATCAGAAGTGGTAGGCAGAAGCGGAAGTGGTCGCCAGAGAAGGTCGGGAAACATTAAGAGGGCGTGAGAGAGAGAGTGAACAAGAATGAGAGTGTGAGTGAATGTGGGCCCATGCATTTTGGATGAAAATTCTGAGCTTTTGGCTTCATTTACCTCTGATTTGTGGGGGGGTCTGACCTTGTTTTTATGGCTTTGTATGAATTGGCAGATTTACCAAATTACGGTAAATTTGCAATTTGTACGAATCTCAATGCACAAGTATACTAAATATTGCTGCAATACTGCAACAGCAAGATTTAATATTTGAAATAAATTTAAGTTGAAACTTTTAATAATTTTTGTAAAGCAATTTTCACAGGTGGATTTAAAGCATTGTAATTGGAGGGATCATTCGATCTGCATTTTGCAGATTACATCTCCGGAATTCGCATTGGATGCCGTCCTTTCGTATTTGACATTTTGATATGATTAGTTTTTCAGTTTTGGAGCCTGTAATTCAACACAGAATTAGACGCAGAAATAGTTAACTTGACTGTTTATGAAGTATCTCTTGGATGTATCCCAGTATTAACAATAAACGCATCTGCTTATAATTAACAACAAGCTTTTGTGCACATCCTTATATTTGCATTTAAATATTTATGAAGTTATAGATGACAGAAATGGTTCAGTATCTTTTTGACTACACTCCTATTTGTATTCGATTTACTTCTAATATACCCTAGACCGATTCTTAATGTTTGTTTTAATTCCTGTTATTCAAGAAAACATAATTTTTAAGTCGGTTATATTTTAGTTACTTGGCACTAGTGAAGTACTTAGGCTGCCCTAAGCCTGGCTCAGGGCAGTGTCCCAGCTGTGCCAGCACTTACCTCCTCTCTACTACCCTCTCTACTCTGCCACTTAAGATTGTGTGTTGCATATACTGTATGCTATAGAGTCTGTGCTGGCTAATGGGTTGACTTCAAAGAATATTTCTAATCTACCCACCCAGCAAAGTATGTTAGTTTTGCCCAGTAGAGCTAGCAGCTCCCAGCTTTGCAGCCCAGGGACTGTCTCCCACTGGACCTGTCACCTTGCAATATACCACTGTCTAGCAGAGAGTGTGTGAATGTAAATCCTTTTGTACAATGTACAGGAAAATTAGATATTAGAATACTTGTTCTACCAAAAATCCTCAAACTTTGACTTTGACCTCAGAGTCAGGGACAGAGCTGCCAGATGAGGAAAGTCAGACCATATTAATTTATAGTACTATACATCATCAGATGTCAAATGTTGTGAACTTCTAATGAAAGATCTCTGAGAAATTGGAGACTTCTTGGACTGTGCATATGTAGGTCAATTACATTAGTAGAAGAAACATGATGCCTTAGCACAGAGAAAAAATAATCCGAATTTTTTTCCCCAAAAATTATAACCATAATATCTATTACTTACTGAAGACAAATTGATCACTTAAATTAGATTAAATAATGCTTAGCCCATAGAATCACCTTCCCAAATGAAAATAAATGTTTGGGTTTTGTCTTGTCTTAGTACTATCCAGAAATTTAGAATTTCAGTTATTTCATTATTATTCTTAACGTAAGTTATGGTGGGGCTAAAGCCCCACCGCTTAAAATTAAGGGGGTAGAAGAGGTATTATTACCAGCCAGAAATCCTAAACTTGTAGTGCTAACACCACTGCAAGGGATTCTAGTTAGACATAGGTTAACAATGTTCACCCTTTTGCCTCTATATTAGACCTGTGCATTCGGATTTGTATGAATTGCAAATTTAGGGATTTGTACAAAGCCACGAGGATGGGGCCAGACCCCCCCATGAAGTGGGCAAAATTAAGAAAAAAGCTTAGACTTTTCATCTGAAATTGGCGAGCCCTTTTACTCACACTCTCACTTACTCTCTAACACTCTCATTCTCGTTCACTGTCAGGCTCTGTAAATGTTTCCCTACCTTCTATGCCGACAACTTCCTCTTCCACTTCCGGATCTTCTTATTCTTCAACTACTCTCTTCTATGTTCTCTCTTTTATCTTCTATCTTGGTCTGCATCTCCGCAGACATACCCTGGGGTGAACTTACGCCAAGAAGGTAGCACTTCCGCTGACGTCCTTTCCCCTGATCCTCCAATTGGATGAGAAGAGGTCACCAGAAGCGCCATTTTGACAGAAGTTTGCACCAGTTTATGTCCGATCCTCCAATCACCTCCAATTAATTTGAATGGGCTTTGGATTTCAACATATAATTATGTATTCCGACAGACATGTTTGAAATCTAACTTTGCACCAAGAAAATCATCTTCCATTCCACCTGTATAGAAAAACTGTGTGTAATAATATGGGTAAGAAAAAGGTCGACTAGGGTGTAATTATAATTTGACAAATTGATAATTTTTGAAAGCAGACAAGTGGATAAGTTCTGGTTAACAAAAATGTGGCTTCAAATACCACTGATCATTCCCTTTTGCCACAATATCATTTTTTTCATGACTCCCCTAAGCCTTTAAATAATGTATTGCTCATTGTCCTTTACACTGTTAATTTATGCACTTATGACAACAAAGGCAAGCACTTATATGCTGTTGCCATAGAAACAAAAAAACTTTTAAAAGTATCTGTGTTGTTTTTATGGGATTTAATTGGCAAATTTGCAAAGGTTTTTTTGCTTACCATAAAAGTGCAATTATTGTTTTGTCTAGCATTAAGAGCATCTTTAGTGATTTATTCACTGAATGAACAGAATACGATTGCAAAATTATTTAATTGCCATTATAAATATGAATTGGTTTGTACTTGCTTTGTGGATGATTATATTACACAAAGCTATATGAGTAATTGGGTTCATTGCTTTTCATGTCTTTTGATAATGTGGTTGGTTCTTCATTAATGTTCCTTCTATAGATATGTCACAAACACCCAGCTTTTTATATTGCATTTGTGATTTAGAATGGATGATGTCATACCCTACCAAATTGTTATGACCAAGATAGTGAATTGGAAACTCCACATGGAATGATGGAATAGCACTCCCACCTGTTTCTTGTCCCAGAAAAAATGTTTTAAACATTAAACTTATTCTCATTATTAGTTTCATATGATCCTAACACACATGTTGTCTATTTAATACTTTTACTATCAGGCAGACGTACAGAAAATGTAAACACTGCCCAATTGTCCGTTTAACCCCTTAAGGACAATGGGCGGTCCCTAAACCAATTGAAAACAATGCATTTTGATCCCGTACATGTATGGGCTTTGTCATTAAGGGGTTAAAAATGCGCAAAAATGTATGGATCACTGCTACAGGTATACTCATTCACATTAGAAATACATGCCAAACACACAAGTACATAGCTGTATTAGGACCAGTCTTATTGTCTGTACTACAGTTATGAGTACATGGGGGAAGGTAAATGATAAAGTCCAGGGGTGAGCAGGAACAGGGAGAGGTTGAAGAAGTCCAGCATGCTGCTACAAAGTCTGTACAATCAGATTATAGATCAGGCCACCAAAAATGCCTAGAAACAATATCTTAAGTACATCGAGCAGCTGAGTGTTCTGAGGAGTGGGATGAATGAGTCCATACCAGCACATTGTACCTCTCGGTGTCGGGAACAAACATGGTGCCAGTGGGCCATTTACTGTGAACAGGAGCTCCAGGACTCCAATCTGGTTGAATAACAGGGATGACAACTGAGTGGAGACAGAAGCAACAATCTGTGAAGGAGGAACAATGGGCCCAGGATTAGCTTTCTCGTTGGTGTCAATGAAAAACTGCAAAGACTATAAGCCTTTAAATACTTAGACCCTGGCAAATCCTGTGTGGGTGCAATCTGGATGCTGGGGCAAGTCCATATGTACATACCGTATAGTTAAAATGGGATGTCTTAAGCAGTTAGACTTGGTTGCAAATTTCACAGAGGCTGTTAATTTATAAATGTTTAGCAAATATGTGTGTGTGTGTGTGTGTGTGTGTGTATATCTATCTATCTATCTATCTATCTATATATATATATTGTGATCCTGCACCCACACAGGGTACCAAACAGCACGGTCCTCTAGGGTATTAACGCCACATCTCAGTTAGGTAATCACCCACGATTTATTTGTAGTCCACGTATGAAGTTATTTACAGGATTACATAGAACACAAATTCCCTACTAACAAAAGCCTAGCTCGTCTGAGCGCTTACTAACATATAACTCCCTCACTACTAAGGGTCTAAACTAAAACAAAACGTAATCCCACCAACCTCTTTGATGGTCTCTTTTTGTGCATAGCAAGCTCTGCTGCTTCCAAACAAACTCTCTCTCCCCCTCTGTCCAACAGGTCAGGTTATATTGCAGTCAGTGCAGCTAATTACTTGCAGCTGACCAGTGCATTGGAGTCAGCTTAAACTCCTGGCCTGGAACCCGTGTCAGTCCAGGTGCATGTAAACTGCGGGGTGGAGCACCAGCCTGCCCTATATGTCGTATAAAACCCTGCAAAATCGAGGGGGAATGTATACCCCTTCCATGACAACACCCCGCACCTTGTTACATATCCTCCCCCCCAGCTCAGACCCATCGGGGCGAGCGGCCTTGGACCACAAACAGTGAACTCGGGAGAGGCCATCCACATTACCCTGGGCAGTACCAGCCCTGTGCACCATAGTAAACTGGAATGGCTGGAGACTAAGGAACCACCTGGTAACCCTGGCATTCTTTTCCTTGTTCTGCCTCATCCAGGTTAAAGGTGCATGGTCAGTAATCAGTGTAAACCTTCGACCCAACAGATAATACCTTAAGGACTCTAGTGCCCATTTAATAGCCAGGCATTCTTTCTCAACCACCGAGTACCTCTGTTCATGAGGATTTAACTTCCGACTTAGATACATGACTGGATGTTCCTCTCCATCATGTGCTTGAGAAAGAACCGCGCCCAGGCCAACATCCGACGCATCGGTCTGTACAATGAATTGCTTAGAAAAATCCGGAGCTACCAATACGGGGTCAGAACACAAGGCCTCTTTCAAGACCTGAAAGGCATGTTCTGCTTCTGGGGTCCACTTAACCATAACCGGGCCTTTAGCTTTTGTGAGCTCAGTCAACGGGGCAGTAATGGTGGCAAAGTCAGGGATGAACCTGCGATAATAGCCGGTTAAGCCCAAGAATGCCCTTACTTGTTTCTTTGTTACAGGACGTGGCCAATTGGAGATGGCTGCTACCTTGCTCTGTTGTGGTTTAAGGAGCCCCCGCCCTATTGTATAACCCAGATATTTAGCCTCTTCTAAGCCTAAAGAGCACTTAGCGGGGTTGGCAGTCAAACCGGCAGCCCGTATACTATCCACTACTGCCTGAGCCTTCATCAGATGTGTTTCCCAGTCCGCACTGTGAATCACTACATCGTCCAGATAGGCAGCTGCATACTCTCTATGGGGCCTAAGTATCCTATCCATCATACGCTGGAAGGTGGCTGGGGCACCATGCAAACCGAACGGTAACACATTGTATTGGAACAACCCCTCAGGGGTAGAAAAAGCGGTCTTTTCCTTTGCTCTCTCTGTTAAGGGAACCTGCCAATATCCTTTGGTCAAGTCCAATGTACTCAGATACCTGGCTTTACCCAACCTCTCTATGAGCTCATCCACCCGAGGCATAGGATAGGCATCAAACTTGGAGATATTGTTTAATTTACGGAAGTCATTACAGAAGCGTATCTCTCCATTTGGTTTCGGCACCAACACAATCGGGTTACTCCACTCGCTTTGTGACACAATCACCCCTAGTTTTAGCATCTTTTTTACCTCGGCACTAACCGCTTCACGTCTAGCCTCGGGTATTCTGTATGGCTTCAGATTGATTTTCTTTCCGGGTTCGGTGATAATATCATGTTTTATTATGTGTGTTTTTCCTGGTACTGGGGAAAACACATCTCTATTTTTTAACACAAACTCCCTGACGTCCTGTTTCTGATGAGAAGCAAGAGTGTCAGCAATGTACACCTCAGGTTCTTTCCCACAAGCATGAGTGGGTTGCCCTTTGGTCATGGTGAAGACCTCTCGCTCTACCCATGGCTTCAATAAATTCACATGGTGGGTTAGCCAGGAGAATGGACGTGGTGACGTAGCACGCTGCTTACGTGCTGCGTAATACGGCGGCTGGTGCCGACCTGGACCTTGGGCGGATGATGAGAGCGGCGAGCGCGGTGAGCTAGCGACTCACCGTTGTTGATGTCCGGACGTGGGAGCTTGGTTATAGGCGATTCCCGCCGGACCAGTGAAGCAGGCTGAAGGAGAGGAGTGGAGGAGTGGAGGATTGGAGGCGGTGCGGGCGAGAACGCCGCGGCAAGTGCGGCAAGAACGCCCCGATAAGCGTAGTAAGCGCGGCACGAACGCCGCGGGAATTTAGATTGAGCGGCGCAGAGCCGTCGGAAACAAGTTTTTGGCGTTTGGCTGCAAGAGTGAGTAATGTGGAACCGACAGAAGATATCTTGACGGCGTTTGATTTTCGAGCAACGCTACAAATTTGCTTCAGAAGGGTGAGCAGTGTTTATTTGGCGCACTATACTGGTACATGAGTTAACCCAGATCTGGTTATAACAGCTATACCGGAAATATATCGGGATATGTAATACGGCACTACACCCTGGTCTGAGGACTTCCATACTATGCCGTTACACACTCAAGTACAAGAGGAAACTTTATTTCTCCCTCCGAAGCTGCTTTATGATATAATGAATGAATTACAACAAGTTACCTATTCCACATTGAATTGGTTTTTTTTTTTCTTTTTCTTTTCTTTTTTTTTTTTTCTTCAAACGATTTTATGATATCTTGGGATCATATTAAGAATGTGTACAATTCTATTGATTGCTCCCTACTAATACTTTGGCTTAGCATACCAAGTTCTTAAGAGCCATTTGAATATACCTATGTGTTATGAAAGAAGATCAATAGCTAATTTGGTCTCCTTTAATTTATTATTTAAATCATGGCGCCCAAGAAAGACAGAGAGAGGGAAAAGGAAAGAGACAAAGAAAAACGGTTAAGCATCGATAAATCAAAGACTCTGACAAATTATTACTCGCCAAAAGCTGGGAACAACACATCAAAACCGTTGCATGAATCTTTATTAGATCCACAGAATAATATTTGCACGGACGCTCAATTGGAGTCTCCACAGCTTGAGCCATCACAATATACTAGACCTTTGAATATAAATGAGCTATACTCTAAGTTAAGCGCAGAAATGAAAAGTAATACAGATGCCCTGAAACAAGGGATGGAAGACATAGCAAATAAGCTTACTGCTCAATCTACGATAATGCAGGGGCTACAATTTGAAATTGAGTCCCTGAAACAAGAAAATAAGGATCTTAGATCAAACATTCAAGCAATGGAAATTAAATTAACTCATTTTGAAGATCTATCTAGGAGTAAAAATTTGAGAATAAGAGGGATCCCTGAAGAAATTAAAAGCTCATCTTTATTAGATTACCTAAAGGAACTTGTACTGGGGTTTGTCAATGAAGATAAAGTAGGGAATGCCCCATTTGAAAAATTCCATAGGATGAATAAACCAAAAGATCTACAGAATTCAGAAACCCCAAGGGACGTCATAGTTCGTTTTCATAATCCTTACATAAAAAATTTATTTGTATCTGAATTTAGGAAAAATCCAAGTCAAGAAAAATATAAGGATATAATTCTTCTTTCCGACATTTCCTATGCATCAAGAGCCTTTAGGAGGCAATTTAAGGATAGCATTAAGATGCTTGGTGATGCTAATATTAAATATAAATGGGGCTTCCCTCTGAAGTTTCTTATTTTGCATGACTCAAAGTTCTTCTCATTCTCCGATTCAGAAGAAGCAAAGAAATTTATATTATCGAATGTAAAATGAAGTGATTAAGTATATTATGGGTTCCTTTTTGGATAATAAAATAGTCCGCTCCCAAATTTTTTTTTTTTTTTTTTTATTTTTTTTATTTTTTTTTTTATTTTCTCTCTATTCACATATACTTCTCACGTTAAGAATCACATACACTTTTATATAAATTTAACCATTTACACGTAGGAACATTCCTTTAATGTAGACGATCATCATATATCATATATATATGAATTCGTAGTACACGATTAATGAGTATACTTATCATAAGTATTACATACACGTTTCCATTAATTACATACACCTAAGTGGGAATAACCCTCTAAGTAACACATCACTATAATATATTTTTTGATCAATTTTTTTTTTTTTTTTTTTTTTTAATTTTTTTTAATTTTTTTTTTTTTTTTTTTTTTTTTTTAATTTTTTTTTTAATTTTTTTTTTTATTTTTTTAATTTTTTAATTTTTTTTTTTTTTTTTAATTTTTTTTTTTTTTTTTTTTTTTTTTTTTCCACTTTACGAATTATACACAGGATTATACATTTCGCATGTTTTTATGCGGGATTAACCCGCTAATGTAGATGTTTTTGTACACAACTTAATTTATGAGAACACTTAATGTAAGTATTACACATATATTTCTACGAAATTTACACACTTAGGCGGGCTTACCCCGATAAGGAGAAGTTGCACCATACACTATATAAATATACAGGTTTTTTTTTTTTTTTTTTTTTTTTGTTTTTTTGTTTTTTTTTTTCTCCTGCCCTAAACTTAAGATCCGGACCAAGGTCGGCACCTACGCATGGATCAGCCCTTTATAATGACGGGGCAAAAAATACATAGAAGTTTTATATGTATTAATTGTATGAATGTATATGTTTTTGAATTTATATGTAAGGCTAGATGTCAGAGGCTGATAGAGAGAAAGACAAGCAATCTAAATGACACTTAGATTGATGTCTATCAATTGCCAAGGTTTAAATTCTCCACATAAAAGAAGTTTTTTGTTTGATCTGTTGACACGAGATAATATTGACATTTGTTTTGCACAAGAAACCCATTGGATAAAAGGATCCCCCCTTCAATGGAAATATAAAAAATTCTCATCTGTATTTGTGTCTAGCCTCGATTATAAGAGGAAAAGAGGAGTTGCAATTATTATAAATGATAAAATCAAATTTGATAAAATCCACTATGAGTGTGATTCAGAGGGTAGATATGGGATCCTTGTATGCAATGTGAATGATGTTACTTATACTTTTGTAAACATATATGCCCCGAACACTTCTATGGTTAAATATATAGAAAAGATAATTGACAGAACATATGCTATTGCAAAAGGATACGTGATTATAGGGGGGGATATGAATTGTATCCAAGATGTTAAGCTGGACAAAACTATGAAACATGGGAATTATCCTGATGCTAAATTGAAATCTTTGGCCAAATCTTTTTCATCATGTATCGCAGGGAATAATTTATTTGATATGTGGAGGACAAACAACCCTTCGGTAAAAGACTTTACATTTTACTCTGCTGTACACCAATCCTATTCAAGAATAGATACCTTTTTGTCGGATAGTAAAACATTAGAAATATGTAATTCTGCTACTATTGGAGTTAGGACATGGTCGGACCATGCTCCAGTAACGATTGAAATAAAAAATAAGATAGAATTTAAAACTAGGTCAAATTGGAGACTTAATGAATCACTCCTATTATCTCCATTATTTCAAGAAAAACTGAGCACTATGGCCAAAGATTTCATAGCAACTAATGATAATGGGGAAATTTCCGATACAACTCTGTGGTGTGCGTTCAAATGCACGATGAGAGGTTTCTTAATAAAACAAGGGGCTGCTATTAAGAAAGCTAAAGGTGCTACGCTTTCAGATCTTTATATTCAATTGGCAAAATTGGAATCGATTAATAAAATAAATCCATCTATATCGAAGATTAGAGAGATAAAGGTAATCCAACTTGAAATAAAAAACAAGCTAATTGAATGTTCTAACAGGAATTTAATTAGGTTAAAACAAGATTGGTATTACAGCAGTAATAGAGCGAGTAAATTATTATCAAATAAGATCAAGAGTCGTACTAGTAAAAATAGGATTAATAAAATTATCCTTAATGATAAACTCTATCTATCCCCAAAACAAATAGGCGAAGCTTTTAGGCTGTATTATAATTCATTATATAATCTACCAGGTTTAACTAAAGATAAATCAGAGATCAGAATCTTCCTCAGCAGATTGAATCTTCCTAAATTGTCTCTTACGCAATTGGATATTTTAAATGATCCAATTCAACTTACTGAAATAATTAATACTATACGAAATTTAAAGAAGGCTAAAGCCCCCGGCCCAGATGGTTTCTCCGCCCCTTTTTATCAATTACTAAATCTAATTATTGCTCCATTAATCTTGAGGATGTTTAAAGAGGTTCCAGTGAATAAATGCTTTCCATCAGAAATGCTTCAGGCCTTGATAATACCTATTCCTAAATCAGGGAAAGATCCGAGCAAAGTGACAAATTATCGCCCCATATCGCTGATAAACCTTGATATTAAAATCTTTTCAAAAATTTTAGCTGAGAGACTAAAAAAGGTAATACGAGCTTTAATTCACCCAGATCAAACTGGGTTCTTAACTGAAAGGAATGGGGAGGATAATACTCGCAGAATTTTAAATCTTATATATGAATTAAACGAGTCCAGATCGTCGGCGGCCTTTATTGCCTTAGACGCCGAAAAGGCGTTTGACCGGGTTGATTGGTCATTTTTAGAAGAAACTCTTAAGATTTTTGCTATGAAAGGGGACTTTTTACATAATATTTTAGCTTTATATCAAAATCCCCAAGCTAAAATCCTAGGCATGAATCTAAGCTCCGATACTTTTAATATTAATAACGGGACCAGGCAAGGTTGCCCACTAGCTCCCTTGCTCTATATTCTTTCTATAGAACCTCTTGCGGCCATAATTCGCCAATCGGATAAGGTTACAGGAGTAAAAACTGGCCCAAATGAACATAAAATTAGTCTATATGCAGACGATATTCTGCTTACTCTAACTGAGCCAGATACCTCGATTCCTGAAGTTATTGATCTTATTAAAGAATATGGTTTATATTCCAACTATAAATTGAATATTGATAAAACTCAAACTATCGATTTCAATATGGACCCTTCTCATTTATTGTGTTTGAAGGGTAAGTTTCCCTTTTTTGCGAGAGGAAAATATATTAATTATCTAGGTATTAAAATTTATAATAATCTTAACGATACAATAACCTATAACTATCTGACACTATTTGATAGTATGAAAACCCAACTTAACGAGTGGCAACGTTTAGAAATCTCCTGGTTGGGCAGGTTAAATACACTTAAATATTATATGATACCTAAGTTAATTTACCTATTTAGAATTATTCCACTTCCAGTGCCTAGTAAGACTTTGAATCAATTCGATAAAATATTTTCAGCATTTGTTTGGTCAAAGAGGAAGTCTAGAGTTTCACGACTTATACTAAGCAAAAGCCAGACTCAGGCTGGACTAAATTTCCCTAATATTTAAATTTTACATAAAATTTGTATGTTTAGCCACTTTTTAGCCTGGGATATTAAACGGGACCAAGATTTACCTTGGCGTATCTATGAAAGATGGAAATGTAATGATTTTGACTTAGCTCATTCCTATTGGCTTGGCCCTGAAGCTTTAAAGAAATTAAATATTTCTAACCCATTAATACTAAATATCTTTAAAAATATGCTTAGCTTCAAAGTAAAATTTGGCTCGCTAGATTTATGGTCACTCAACATGCCTATAGAAGTGCTACAATTATTTTTGAAAGATATAGATTTCAAAATATGGCAGGCCCATGGGATAAAAAAAATAGGAGATATCTTCTCCCCAGGAATAGTTAAATCTTTCTTAGAAATCCAAGAGAAGTTCTCCCTTCCAAATAGGGTGCAGTTTTCTTTTTTAAGACTTATAAGTTTCATTAAATCTAAGATTTGGACCCCAGCAACGGACTTAGACTTGTTTATTGAGGGACATTTTAAAAAAAACATAATAGCCAAATTAGGGAAATTATTAGAAAAAAACTCAATTTCGAATAAGCCTAATACCATTGTGAAATGGGAGGCTGAACTTGATATTTTTTACCCGTCAGAAATTTGGTATTCTGCTTGGATTAAAACAAGGAAAGCTATTCATTGTATTAATCTTCAGGAACAGTATTACAAAATACTCCATAGATGGTATTATACGCCTTCAATCCTACATAAAATGCTAGGAACCACTTCCAATTTATGTTGGAGATGCAAGCGGGAACTGGGCTCCATGACCCATATTTGGTGGGATTGTAGCGGATTAATCAATCTAAGATCGGAAATGATGGTTCTGTTCCAGAAGATTTTTGGATTACAATGGGAGTTAACCCCTCAAACGTTTTTATTTCATATAGATGTTCCTCATCAAAACAAATTTAACTTTGACCTAACTATTAATATATTAGCAGCAATAAAAATCTGTTTGGCCCGTAACTGGAAATCGGAAGAAGTTCCAGCTCGGCTACAAATTTTGAAGCAAATTGAATATCAACATCTAATGGAGAAAGGTTTCTTCAGAATCCATAATAATTTAAAAAAGTATGACAAGATCTGGTTACCTTGGCGAAATTTCTACTCTGGTATGGCCTGATTTTAACTGTTTAGACTCCTTGGCAATTTTTTTTTCTATCCTTACATTCTCTTTATATCTCTTGAAAGCCTCAACCGCCCTGTCTATATCTAAGGGCTGTAAGTTAGCCATCTAAGTCATGAATATGTATAGTAAATTCCATATCTGTTCATATATATTTTAGAATTTTTTTTCTTATATTAATGAGATTATGGTATAGCTTATGGAATGATTTTGCTTGTCTGTTTGTCTGTTTGTACCTGAAAACTTAATAAATATTATAAAAAAAAAAAAAAAATAAATTCACATGGTAGATCTGTTCTGCCTTCCTCCTACCCGGCTGTCTTACTTTATAATTAACCTCACTGACACGCTCAATAATTTCATATGGCCCTTGCCAGCTGGCTAGGAACTTGCTTTCAACTGTAGGGATAAGAAGCAATACCCGGTCCCCCGGTTTGAAGATCCGAAGCCTTGCATTCCTGTTATAACTGACTTGTTGGGCCCTCTGGGCTTTTTCCATATTCTCCTTCACTATGGGCATTATAGCTTCCATACGCTCCTGCATTTGAGCTACATGTTCTATAACACTACGGTGAGGGGTATGCTCTTGTTCCCATGTTTCCTTGGCAACATCCAAAATACCTCTGGGGTGCCTGCCATATAATAATTCGAAGGGTGAAAACCCAGTGGAAGCTTGTGGGACTTCTCTAATAGAAAACATAAGATAGGGTAAGAGATAATCCCAGTTCTTACCGTCTTTGTCTACCACTTTGCGTAGCATGGCCTTTAATGTTTTATTAAACCTCTCTACCAGTCCGTCTGTTTGAGGATGGTATACTGAGGTTTTTAGCTGTTTAATTTTGAGCAGCTTACATAGCTCGGTCATAATCCTGGACATAAAAGGAGTTCCCTGGTCTGTGAGAACCTCTTTTGGTATACCCGTCCTGCTGAACATCATCATTAACTCCCTTGCAATACTCTTAGAGGAGGCATTCCGTAGGGGAACTGCCTCAGGATAACGCGTGGCATAATCAACAACAACTAAAATGTATTGATGTCCCCTAGCTGACTTAAGCAGAGGCCCTATCAGGTCCATTGCAATTCGTTCGAAAGGGACCTCGATAACAGGAAGGGGTACCAGTGGGCTGCGGAAACCTTTGTGCGGTGCCTTTAATTGACATTCAGGGCATGATTTGCAATACCTCTCTATTGCAGCGTATATACCTGGCCAATAAAACCGGGTCAGAACTCTCTCTCTGGTCTTCTCAAATCCCAGGTGCCCACCTAGCACATGGCCGTGGGCCAGCTTTAACACCGTGTGTCTATACGATTGTGGGACCAGCAACTGTTCCATCTCCTCCTCCCCTTTCTTCTCTACCCGGTAAAGCAGGTTATGTTTTACTTTGAAATAAGGAGAACTTAAGTGCTTGTCAGGGTTTACAATGGTATCCTCCATTACTTGCACATTCTCTCTAGCCGCTGCCAGGGTTGTATCCTCCCATTGGGCAGCTCGGAAATTTCCAGGGTGGACTCCCAGATCCTGAAA
This sequence comes from Sceloporus occidentalis, assembly GCA_023333645.1. NCBI lineage: Eukaryota > Metazoa > Chordata > Lepidosauria > Squamata > Phrynosomatidae > Sceloporus > Sceloporus occidentalis. The sequence continues at coordinate 2,315,983 of JALMGF010000068.1, forward strand.
CTCTACTTGTGCTAAGGGGGCCTCATTATGGGGAGGTTCTACTTCGTTACCCAGGCACACTACTGGTGACTCTTGTTCATCACCTGGCTCCCAATCAATACTGGAGAAAGGAAAAACATCCATTCCTTCTACCTCATGGGTTTCCTCAGAGCCCGTTACCTGAGGAACTGAGGGTTTTCCTGTTATGTTGCAGAAATGGGGGAAGTCCCTCCCTAATACTACATCGTAGGGCAATAGGGGTACCACCCCTACCTGCCATTTGACCTTTCCTACATCCGTGACAATATCAACCTCTGCCGTGGGGTATGAGTGGGTGTCACCATGTATACACACAATATCAAGAAGTTGCCTGGTATCTACTTTCTCTGGCTGAAGCAGAGCACTTTTTATCAAGGTAACTTCACTCCCAGAATCAAGCAATGCTTGTACACTCTTCCCTTCCACCCTTACTGGTCTTAAATGAGTTGTATCAATCGCAATAGTAACCACACACATTTTTGAACAAGTCAACACAGTCTTGTGTAGGGCCCTGGCTCCTACATCACACTGCATGGGCTCTTCACCCTCTGGACAATTACGCGCAAAATGTCCCAGCTCGTGACATTTGAAGCATCTTATGTGTTCCTCAGTCTGCTCTTGTGGCCGCAATGGGAATTTTGGGTGCCTGTTACCACCATAGTCATACTGTCCCATGCGGGGTACAGGGTTTTGTCCTTTGCTTCCGGTTTTCACGCTTGTCCGGTTGTTAAGGGATCTGGACTTTGGCTGTGCAGAAGTACTATGCAGCTCCTTAACGGTCAAATACCTCTCAACCAGACACATCATCTCCTCTGGATCCTTCGGGTCCCCTTGGCTGACCCATTGTCGCAGTTCTGTAGGCAAATTCCTGAGAAAGCGATCCATGACCACCATCTCCATTATTTTAGTAGCAGAGTTGATCTCGGGTTTCAGCCATTTCTGAGCAAGCCTCAGCAACTCATACATCTGGGCCCGTGTAGGTTTACCCATGTCATAAGCCCACTTATGAAACCTTTGGGCTCTAAGGGCAGGGGTTATGCCTATACGCGTTAGAATTTCTGTTCTGAGTTGTACATAGTCCTGGGCTTGGTCATCAGGTAAATCTTCATAGGCTTTCTGGGGTTCCCCACTTAGACAAGGAGCTAGTAACCCCGCCCACTGGCTTGCTGGCCAGTTTTCTCTGGTAGCAACCCTCTCAAAAGTAGTGAGATAAGCTTCCACATCATCTGCCTCTGACATCTTATGCAGGAAATCAGGTGCTCGAATACGGGGCCCCTTATCCACAGTGGGGCTCCCTGCAGAGGGCGATAGCACTTTCTGCAAAACATTAGCAAGGACAGCTCTGTCCTCATGCTGGGCTTCTCTCAGGTGTTCAACTTGTGCAGCCAGTAAACGATTTGTCTCCTGCTGTACAGCAGTCGCCTGTACCAAAGCCTTCACCAGCTCTTCCATCATAACACCAAGGCAGATGACTAGTATGAAGGTACTGTACTAATTGGGTATCCCACCACTTCACAAACAATCTTCAATATGCAGCCTGGCAGAGACTTTGCATACCCACAGACCTTTTATGTGCTGTGCCTGCATTCTCCACCATATTGTGATCCTGCACCCACACAGGGTACCAAACAGCACGGTCCTCTAGGGTATTAACGCCACATCTCAGTTAGGTAATCACCCACGATTTATTTGTAGTCCACGTATGAAGTTATTTACAGGATTACATAGAACACAAATTCCCTACAAACAAAAGCCTAGCTCGTCTGAGCGCTTACTAACATATAACTCCCTCACTACTAAGGGTCTAAACTAAAACAAAACGTAATCCCACCAACCTCTTTGATGGTCTCTTTTTGTGCATAGCAAGCTCTGCTGCTTCCAAACAAACTCTCTCTCCCCCTCTGTCCAACAGGTCAGGTTATATTGCAGTCAGTGCAGCTAATTACTTGCAGCTGACCAGTGCATTGGAGTCAGCTTAAACTCCTGGCCTGGAACCCGTGTCAGTCCAGGTGCATGTAAACTGCGGGGTGGAGCACCAGCCTGCCCTATATGTCGTATAAAACCCTGCAAAATCGAGGGGGAATGTATACCCCTTCCACGACAACACCCCGCACCTTGTTACAATATATATATATATATATATATATATATATACAGATATACACACATACATATATAAAGATTATTTAAGATTAAGTTTACTTAATAATAATATTATTTGCTTCTATTGGTAATAGTATAAAATATTTGCATATTATTCGCTTTCTGTCTTTATTAAAATCTTGATTTTATGACCTTACCCTAGTAAAATATTAAAATTTAGGAAAAGTGACTGATCCACTTTACTTTAGATTGTAAATTGCCAAGCAGGGCTGTTACCACTTGCTGTTTCATTATACCACCATTTTCTCACTGTAATGTAATTGTTCCACAGACTTGTATATCAGTCTAGTGTATAGTGCTCAGATATCTATTTGCATAGTGGTAATCAAATACTGTATTATAGAGGTGCATGTGATGCAATGCAATTAAATTTTAAATATTATTATCAGGTTATTTAACTTTTTATCAAATAACAGATTTACATGTTGTGCAGTGTTTGAACGTACGATACATGTGAAACAATTCCCTTTCCGGAACACTGTTTTACTGCTACATACAATATTAAAGTCGGGGTCTAATATGTCCTGCTCAATAAGACATAGCAAAAATCAGTCTTCATAAATGGGAACATGAAGTCTTTTAAACGATCCTTAAATTCCTTGCCAACTGGCTTTCCGTCAAAAAAGAGAAAAAGCCAAACTCTCGCTATTCCAATGTGTCCTGAAATTTACTTTCTTTAAATGGAAAAACAGATTAGAACTACAAGTACCAGAACTCAATGGGATATGAGTTTCTGGCTCACCTGTTTTCCTTATGAACCAGACCCAGCTGGCAAAAAATTGTTTACAGAACTTAAGCCATGATTCCCCATAATTTCAGAAAGGGCTCTGTACATAGTAATGGTGTGGTCCTATTCCTTTTTATTATAGTCTATAACAATCATGTCAAATGTCATCTGAAATTTTTAAATTGTATTAACAATTGTTAGATATATATAATTTAGTAACAGGTGTAAGGAGTCTATGTGTCCAAACACAGCTTCCTGGCCAGTCTACTTGTCCTACAGACACCTTGGTCAGTCTTCCCGTACCTGCCTATCCTCCATATCCCTGAGCCTGTTCTTAGACTTCCTGTGGTTTCCAGTTGTGTGTACACATTGTGTCAAAGAGAAATCTTAATGCTACCGCAGATAGCCTTCTGCAACTCGATACAACAACACCCATATGCCTCCAACTGATTTCAATGTTTGATCCTGCGCTTGCACATGGACAAAAAACTGACCAGGCACCCGGGCCCCTGACACTTGAACATAATAACCCAACATTTCAACACTGATATTGGGGAACACCACGGTACAAAAATAGGTGTTAAACATTTGGTTCACTGTTTATGTCAGGGGTGTCAAGTTTTTTCTGCAGTGGGCCACTTCATCAGAAATGTATGTGTGCATGGGCCGCACTCATTTTTCACTGAGAGAAAATATGGCCTTTTAGCTTTATAATGCATATTAATACAGGGTTAATTTTTGCGATAATGGAAAAAATAGTGGAAAAATGTTTTGATCAACTTTTATATGTCATTCTATCAATACTAAATTACTTAAACCGTAAAACAAAGCCAGTCCACAAACCATTTAAAACAAGTTTAGCCAAATAAAACTGCACAAGGCTGGAGCACACTGGAGGCAGGGCCGGATTAAGAGAATATGGGCTTGGTACTGAGGATTTTGGTGGCCATTTTATGGAAATAAATAAAATAGACAGAATCTTAACTTATCGGCATTGATGTGTACCAGATAAAGATGACATCAGTGCTCAGCAGATAATATAGGATAGAATCTTATGTGATGGGACTGGGAGTAATCAGTACACTAAAAAAAGTCATCATACACGGAACGCCTGAAGGCACAACAACAGTGCCTGGCTTTTATTTTGGCTGGTATGAAGACGAATATTGCCTAAGGCGTCATATTATTTACATTAACAATGTGGTATATATATCATTTTCCAATGTAATTTAAAATTTTAAGGCACATTTTAAATTAAGTACACTTAGGGTGGAAAAGACTATACATTAGGTCACTCCCACCACAAAACTGACTGCTGTATTGATAATATGCTGTAAAATAAGTGCGTTTAAATCTCACACGATATATCAGCACACACCAACATATTGCTTGTAAATTCTTTATTAAAAGATTTTTACATAGCATTCAGTGAACAATAAAAGACTATAGAATGAATTGACACTACAAACAAATGCTGAGAATATATCTCAAAATCAAGTGTTTTACATTTACATGTGAGAATAACATCGTCACAATAGTTCATTTTTTTTCCACAAATATAAAGTCTGTTTAAAGACTCTTAAATGTTGACAAAGTAAAAAAAAAATACCAACATACAGGTTTGATGTGTGCGGTAAAATACTGTAACCTTTACATTGGCAAACTGTATTCAATCAAGGTGGGGAAAAAACGGCCTCTCTTATCTCTTATTGGTTGCCCAATGTTCACAAAGATGTATACAAATCCTAAGATACCCAGAAACAATTGATATAATAAACTGCAATTGTATCTGTAGTGGATTCATTTATGGTGGATAATTATTGTATTGATGTAAATTATTTATGCTTTCTCTACAGCAGACATCATCTTTTAGGTGGACCAGCACCACAAGGAGAAGTAGGCTTCAGTGGTCCCTAACAACAGCACCAACCAAATGCACACCAGTTTTTGTTGCACACGTGTTGCCAAAATCAATGCAAGATGGAAGATGGAAGCCTTATCAGAGCATGGGCTTCTGGAAGGGGATCTCAATACTATGGGTGGCTACCATGAGTTGTCATACCCAGTTTGCCCAATCAGTTAAGGTCATCAATTTTTTATTCTTTTTAATTAATTTTTGCATGATTGTACGTGATTGTCCACAAGCTATGTGGAATTTATCATCAGAAAGTAAAAAATACATGACAGTACTGCTTTAAGAGTATGTTTGAATGTAGCCCAAGCGTTAGTTTTTTGTTTTAACTCAGGAAACCTGTGGCTGGTGAATACTACTTTCTTGATGCATTAAGCTGTTCAAATGTTTCAAGAAGCTTATCATGATTTTCTTACATTTGAGCCTCAAGACTTTGGAATCACTTCATAATGACATTTAATGCTACCATTATGTAACTAAATATATTCTGTGACTGCAGTGGGAATATCACAAAACTGTAATTCAGTTCACTTTTTGTCGGACTCTTTGTGCTATCATATTGGAATCCTTGGGCAAAAATTATTTGTAATCCTATTAAACACTTTTTCTGACAGACTTTTCCCTTACTAACAAATAGTGACTGATTGTACGTGTCACATGACATCTGTTTGCCTTTATTGATAGTGTAACCTATAGTTCCTATTCAATAGCTTCCATGGTTTGTTTCATTTTTTAATTGTTTTAAAAATTGTTCAAGTCATATCAAGGATGGTACTTTCATGCATCTGTTGCCCCTTCTACATGAAATGTTTGGCTGCCTCCCTATTAACTTACAAGTAGCCATATTATTATAAGAACCACATGTTCATTAGTGAATCTGGCACCAGTTCAACAACCACTGTCCAGAGCTGACATTAACTTCCATTATGTTCCAGACAACAAGACAGTGTAGGACATATTTTGGGCATGAGAACAAACAGACTTTTTTTTTTTTTTTACAAAATTCAAATCTCAAAACTGTACGAAATGTGATTCATTTTCTATCTATGTATAAATATTCATGCATGATTTCTCCCAGGTCATTGTCAATAAAATACATTCTGAATATATACATTCTCTAATAAATGTAACATTCTGCTTACTAAATAGGTTAATCATGTTACCCCCTGAAGAATATGTTTTATACAATATTAACTAATGTTTTATTATGTTTTAGAAGCCCAAAGCAAGTTTTGCATTATTTTGCAAAAGATGTATGAATAAATATACCTACATTGAATACCCTTAGTCCTACATGTACATTTAAACATCATCCAACACATATCAGTGTTGAATCAAAGTAAATAATGTCATAACTGAAGAGACATACTAGATACATGTGCTTATAGATTTATATCCAATATTGTTACTCTAAATAGAAACCGTTGTTTTGATTTGCTATATTTTGTTATATAATTTATAAATCAAAACTAATATGAGAGGTAACTAAAATCACCTACAGAGCAAATTCACATTTTCTTCCTATAATGACACAGAACTTTTGGTAAATTCGGCGATTCGTACAAAGCCACAAAAACAAGGCTAGAACCCGACGAAGCGAATGAAAACAAAGCAAAAAGCTCACACTCTCATTTTCATTCAGTCTCTCTCTCACGCACTCTAAATGTTCCCCTACCTTCACTGCCGACGCTTCTGCCAGCCAATTCTGCTTCTGCATCTTCTTGTTCTTCATCTTTTCTCTTCTACCTTCTGTCTTTCATCTTCATCACCAAAAGCACCACGATTTTGGCGGAAGTTCACCATCCAAAATGATGCTGCTTTCGGTGACATCCTCTCCTCAGAGGGGAGGATTCGCGTCAGATTATGTCCGCAGAGATGCGGATGGAGATAAAAGAAAATGAATGAAGGAGAGAAGTTAAAAGATGGTACAAGAGAGAAGATGAAGAACAATCAGATGCGGAAGAGAGGGTAGGGAAGCATTTAGAGCGCTTGAGAGAGTGTGAGAAAGTGAACAAGAATGAGAGTGTGTGAGAGTATAAATTAATGTGAGTGAATGTGGGCCCACGCATTTTGGATGAAAATTCTAAACTTTTTGCTTTGTTTTCATCCGATTTATGAGGGTCTGGCCTCATTTTCGTGTCTTCGTAAGAATCACCCTCTTCTATGTTGAACTCATAGTATTGAGCATCCACATGTTCTGTTATTACCCAAATAAAAACCACTAGCAAAAGCACTTGAGAGGAATAAAAACAGTACAGGAGAGAAAAAAACATCAGATTAACTTGTTTTATTAATACATTTTTGGTAAAATCATCTTACATGATTTTAAGATGACATAATTTGGTAAAAAATTGGCCAGATTGCAGTCAGGCTAAGACTTTAACATTCTTTTTAATTTTATCCACAGATTTTTAGAACATATAGACAATAGAACATCACAGAGACAACACAGTTATGCTAAAAATAACTATCCACACTACCAATGCCTAGATCATAATCCTTGGAGGGATCTTGAGAACAGAACCACTTTTGGGATTGTGTTTTGTATTTTTCACGATATCATTGATACTTTTTGATATTTGTTTTTAAATTCTCTGTGTCTAATCTTGTAAATAGAATCCACATGTTCTGTTGTTACCCAATTAAAAACTACTAACAAGAGTACTTAAGAGAAATAAAAAGAGTACACGAGAGAATAAAAAAATGTTTTATTAATATATTTTTGGTAAAATAATCTTACATTTTACTTTAATACATTTTGGTAAAAATCAGACTGCAGTCAGGCCAAGACTTTAATAATTATTTAAAACAATATAAGTCGCAGACACAGATTCAAGCATCATAGCCTAACATGTTCCATCAAGGAGACATATATTTTGTTCCTTTTATATTTTTAATTTGCTCAAAAATTACTTTTTTTCATTTTAAATGAGGTTGTTGATTAAATAGTAAAAAATATTTGAAGTGCCTGTAAAGGTCAGATGTGAAAGATAGATTGCTTACAAAAAACAAAAGAACAAAGAACAGATGGTTAATAGCAAAGTCCAGGTTACTGTTGGCATAGAGCATTGGACCATTCGGGAGTTAACTAACAAATTTATTTATTGTGTACTAGAAGTTCTGCATGATCTTGAATGTACTTCATGAAGATAAAAGCTAATAGTTCATACATGACAGATTATGAGCACATTTCCAAAACAAGGAGAGTCTTCAGGAGAAACAGATTTAGAGAAAAAAGGAATACTGGGGAAAAAGGCATATTGAATTATTGAAATACGACAAATATAGTGTGTGTGACATCAGAAAACGCTTTAGAAATAAGTCTATAATTTTACCCAAAATGGGCTCTCCTCCTCACTTATCACCTCTTCCTTTTCCCATCTACAAGATTTCACTCGAGCTGCCCCATATCTCTGGAATCCACTTACACCGAACCTTCAGCATTCACCCTCCCTTCCAACATTCAAGAAACATCTCAAAACCCACTTCTTCAAAGAAGCCACAACATCTTAGCTGCTAGAACTTCCTTGTCATTGATACAACTGCCACACTACCTCTCACCTTTCTCTGTTCCTTATGTTTGTCCTCATGCCATTCCCTCAAGATTGTAAGCTTGTGAGCAGGGCTCCCTCCATCTAATGTATCGGTTTGTCTTAGTCTGTCAATTCTCTTCTTGTCATACCCCTTAAATATATGTATTGTATTAAGCGCTGCGTAAATTGTACTTTAGACTGTAAAACATTTAAAGTGAGTTAGTGTAGGAAAAGTGAGTTAGTGTTGGAAAAGCTCTGCAAGTTGTAGGATCTCGGAGCAGGTAGGGAATATAGAGAATTCTACAGCTCCCAGACAGAATATTACAAAGTCAAGTAAATTTAGCAAACTCCTGAATTAAAATAGTACCATAGAGCATAGTAGACATGTAAAAATGGGCCAAAAATTTTCACTTAATTTTCAGGCAACAAATTTTGTTCCCTGCCCATTCGGTTCGGCCAAAAATTCGGGAACAAAATTTCTTTGCCGGCAGCAGTGGGAGTTGTCTGTACACATCGCACCGACCTTCCCCAGCTACCAGAGAGGCGGATACAAGTCTCCTGCGCTGTGAAAGTCTGCACGATGCGCACAGACAACCTCCGCTGCTGCTGGCTGGTTCTTCCGCTGGAGCTTCTATGGTGGAGCACCAGAAGGTCATGTAATGCCGGCGCTCCTTCATAGAAGCCCCGGGGGAAGTGCCGACAGCAGTTGGGGTTGTCTGGATCGCACAGACGTCCACTTGCGCATCCCTGCGCTAAACCCCTAAAGACTAAAAGTGCAGCCTATAATCGGGCAAATACGGTATATATCCTGGAAGAAAGACGTGACCGAGGGCATATGATAGAAACATTTAAATACTTAAAGGGAATCAACACCATAAAGGAAAACTACTATCACTATGAGAGGACATAGTCTAGAGGGGCAAAGGTTTAAAGGTAAATATATTACTTTACGGAAAGGGTAGTGGGTGCATGGAATAGCCTTCTAGCAGAAGTGGTAATTGTTAATACAGTTAAGACATTTAACCCCTTCGCGACCTTTGCCGGTTCAGGACCGTCATAACAAGAAGGTCACTAAATGACCTTTGACGGTCCTGAACCGTCAAAAAATTAAATAAGCTTAGAAAGTGATCAAGGATCACTTTCTTCGCTTAAACGGCCTTGCTGCAATGCCTCGATGTCGAGGCATTCAGCAAGGCCTAGATCGGCATCGGGGGCCATGTCTGGCCCCTCCCCGGGGCGTCAACAGCCGCCATACATTGTATGGCGGCGGACGCCCGTTTTAAAAGCGTTTAAACTTAAATGGTGTCGCTGGAATGCCTCGATCAGGAGGCATCCAGCGACACCAAACACTTACCTCTGGGTGGGCTGTGACCGCTCCGGAGAGCGGTCACAGCCGCCGCTGCCGGTGATCTTCGCCATCAAGCAAGATGGCGGTGGCCCGGGAAATAAAACAATAAAGACGAAAAAGTTCGCTAGAGGGTCTCCAGACCCTCTAGAGAACTGGCTCCACTTGCTGGTTGAATACAGGTACTGCATTCAACCATGCAAGTCAATGGAGCCCAGCTTTCTAATCACTATGTGATTAGTAAAATATTCAAAAAAAATAAAATAATTAAAAATGGAAAAAAAAATTTAAAAAAAATGTGCTAACATTTAAAAATAATTATGCAGTGATGTCACTAGATGAAACATCCAGTACCAGCAAAATGTGTAAAAAAAAAATATAAAAAAAGTATTAAAAAAATAAAATAAAATTAAAAAATAAAGTTTATTATTTTGAGCAAGTGCTAAAATTTCTCAAAAATCTCAACAAAGAGTTAAAATAAAAGCACTTCAAATACCCAAGGGGTGTCTAATATATAAAAAAAATGGCTGATGGGGTAAATTGGAGTGGCCTAGCTCAAAGATAGGGCATAGGTACAGACTGACCAAAATGGAGAAAAAAAGCGCACTTCCCAAATGTGGCATTTTAAATCTGAAACAACCCGACAAACCCATGCATGTCGGGTATCACTGCACTCAGGAGATGTTCCTGAACACACATTGGCGTGTTGTTTGACAGTGACATATACCAGGACCTGTATATCTATAACTAAAGTACAATTTGTGTGAAAAAAAAATAAAAAAAATTACTATTACAAAGTTTGACAAAGTGTAGTTCTATAATTGGTGCATGGAAAGGGTTAAAATAACAGCATTTGGAATACCCTGGGGTGTCTAGTTTTCAAAAATATATGGTTTGAATGGGTTAAATTGAGTTAACCCGCTTCAAAGATATTCCAAAGAGGAGAGGGAGGCACAATGACCAAATGACCACCTGAATTACGCATGCCCCAAAAGTAGCCTTTTACCAGCCAAACAATCTGACAAACCCATGCATGTGGGGTATCGCTGTACTCAGGAGATGTTGCTGAACACATATTGGGGTGTTGTTTGACAGTGACATATACCAGCACCTGTATATCTATAACTAAAGTACAATTTGTGTGGAAAAAAAAATAAAAAAAATTACTATTACAAAGTTTGACAAAGTGTAGTTCTATAATTGGTGCATGGAAAGGGTTAAAATAACAGCATTTGGAATACCCTGGGGTGTCTAGTTTTCAAAAATATATGGTTTGAATGGGTTAAATTGAGTTAACCCGCTTCAAAGATATTCCAAAGAGGAGATGGAGGCAGACTGACCAGATTTGTTAAAAAAGATTTGGAAATCATAAAACGCTGCTTGTACTTATTGCCCTATAACTTACAAAAAACAGCAAAAAAACATAAAAACATTGGGTATTTCTAAACTCAGGACAAGTAGTAGAATCTATTTAGCTAGTTTTTTTACTTGCTTTTTTAGGTGAGTAAAAGATTTTTCAAATAAAAGTCATAAAATGTGGTTTTTTTTCAATTTTGCACCATGTTTTTTTTATTTTTTTTATAGTAAATAAGATGATACGATCAAAATAATGGTATCTGAAGAAAGCCCATCTTGTCCTGAAAAAAACAATATATAACTTATGTGGGTACACTAAATGGGTGAGGAGAAAATTACAGCTGAACACAAGCACCACAAAAGTGTCAAAACAGCCTCGGTCCCACAGGGTACAAAATGAAAAATGAGCCCGGTCCTTAAGGGGTTAAGCAAGCATGGGATAGGCATAAGGCTAAGCTAGATATAGGATAAGGCCAGGTACTAAAGAAAATATTAAGAGGTTGGGCAGACTGGATGGGCTGAATGGTTCTTATCTGCCATAACTTTCTATGTGTAACAACGGATTACTTACCATCTGCCCGCCCGAACTGCCGTCCCTCGATGCCAGCAGCCACCAGGATCCTCCAATGCCGACTGCATGGTCTCTGGTACTTTCAGGCGCGTGTGCGCCAATATGTGGCCAATATCCGTTGTATGGAATCGTGTTTCCTCCAGGATACATACAGCCTCTTAAAGGGACATGAACCTTTGCGTTCCAAGCCTACATTTCGATCCTGGGGGGGAAATTCAATTGCAAGGACTATTTAAACCTGGTTTCTATGCTATATCAGTGCCTGTGATAATACCTTGTGCATTTGGCTGCGTATCATAAACTCCTATTGATTTTGACCCTGTCTTGTTTTTCTACCTGGATATCCTGTCTGTCTCCTGTCCCACGACTTCAGCTTGTTAACTAGTTGTGTTGCTGTGCTGGACTGATTATCTGCTTTTTGTTATATTTTGTTCTGGACTGCCTGCATCTGGATTTCTGCTCCTCCTGCCTTAAAGCTCCTAAACCAGCCCTGACAGTTTCTCTGTGGAATGTTTGAAGGGTTCTTAAATTATGTTTCTCCATTATACCTATCCTTAATGGTAGTATTTAAAGAACTCACAACATGGATGGCTTCTTATTCTCTGAGAGGGAGTTTTGATGTTGACCCTGTTATAAAAAAAATGGAACTTTTTATCCAGAGGATGAAAGAAATGGTTGTTGGGATGATATTGTCCGGGATAAGAGTCTTGGAAAGGGTAGAGAGAAGCTATCCTAGACAAACCTCATCTAATGATAACTTCTCTAGGAAAAGAGCAGTAAATGCAGTAAATGATGACATACCACACTCCTCAATAACATACTTGGGCTGCTTAAGAAGTTATTTATTAATTTATACGTTGCCATCATATTCTGTAGTGCTGTGTGATGGCATATGCCACATTACTTGTTTAGACCTACAGTGGAGGGATACCTTAATTCTTGTTCTGAAACCCATGTTAAACAAGCAATCCCTGGAATAAAGGTAGTAAACCTAACTACCCCAAGTACCACCCCTGAGTTAGGCTTTGATTATAAAAATCTGGCAATTTACTGAGTAAGGGTGTTAAAATGTATTATGTTTCTGAACCTTTTTATAGACTTTTACAGATCTTCTCCAATGTAATTAAATTATGTTTTTTTGCAGAAGAATTTATCATATAATGTTATGGTTTGCAGAAGACATCTTACCCAATTGTGGTTAAACATGTATTTGCAAAGGGTGCAGAAAAGCACTAGAAGTGTATTGCTAGTCTCCATAAAATAGAGATCTTGTTATCTACAAATTGACCATCATATCCATCTTGTATGATGGGCTAATCCCAGATGCCACATTTAATGTAGCATTTTGTTTCAGACCAAAGCAGCACATACTTAATGTGAAGAATGCCATCCAAATGCATAAATTACACAAACAATTGGCCTTAGAGCTAAATGTAACTGCCATTTACTGCCAAAACATTAGTCACCATATCAGAAGTGGCTGACTGAATCAGCACATTGTGTACTAAGGATCAAGAGATTTTAAAAGACAATTTTAAACATTGATAGTGGTTATTTGAAAATGTCTATATGGACAGACAAAAATCCTATTTATTTAAGAGGTATCAGACTATGATACAATGACCCGTCTACAATCTAAACTTTCAGAAAATTAAAATCATACATTAAAATTGAAATCATACTCATAGGTTAGCTATTCAACTACTCTGATGTCGCTCTTTTCTTGGAGTTTACTGGGTGTGAGTATATCATAAATGTATCTCTCACAAATGGAGTATAGAAAAAGCAAAAATCAGTCTATAAATGAAATTGTTTGATTAAAAAAACATAATTATTCTTCAGTCTAACATAGCCAGTGCCAAAAGATGAAAAATACAACTAATATACCTGGGAATGAATAAACTGTTACCCGAATTATAAAACAGGCAAAAATTAACAGGATTAAATAATTATTCTCTCAAAAGGATTGAATCCAAGAGCTCTAGGAATGATGTTTCTAATGCTCGGCAAAGGTAGGTGTATCAGCAGCTTTAAAAGGGGAAATGTATACATACTAGAAAGTGAAACCCGTGTTGCCTATGTTGCGTGAGAACAGCAGCCATAACTTCATAAGCAGTGTTTATATGGGTGGGTAAGGAAAAGGGAGATCATTTGGGGTTAGGAAATTGATTTGTTTAAATAGTGACTTTTTTTTTACCATAGATCTGATTGACAAACAAAAGTATAAGTTATAGGTCTGTTAAATATATGAGTTAATGTATCCTAAAAAGTTAAGAGTTTGACATTTCAGTAGTTTTTGTGTTCCCCCTATAATATATGGGTGCATATCAGATGGAGAGAAAAGGTAGTGCTATCCTAGTGTAGCAGATAATTACTATTAAAATATATTATTAATATAGTAAATTCTACGAATCTGGTCAAACGTCACCTTAATAGGTTTTGTAAATGAAATGAGACAGGAAATTCCCTTTTCCTTAAAGCAGTGAGCCTTTTCATATAAATGGATTAGGAGGTGACGCAAGCTTCTATTATCTCATCATTACCCAGCCAAACAACAGGGGACTTTCCACCACCGTTAACTAAATACCTATCTCAAAATGTATCTGCCCAATTCCAGAAATCTTTGGTCAATGGGAGCCTTTGATCCTTACTAAGTCTAAGCCTTGAAATGCTAAATGTTTTCATTAGAGATCTATAAAAAATTAGATATAAATGTGACTTTGAGTGTATGACAGATATCCACAGCCTTAAATTCCACATTTACATGTAAAAGTCATTTTATTAGTGTATAAATTTTTATTTAATTTCGGATTTTAAATTAGTTTTATCTTAGTTCATGCGCACACACCATATGCTACACCCCTACCCTATCTAGGTGCAGGAGTTTCCTTTCTACTGGGGACAGTTGCAAGCAAAATTACCCCTTCGACCGTAGTAGAAGCACAGTCCCACACAACGTTGGGATCAAGCAGGAGATCTCTAGCTGCTAGTTCATCTTTAAGTCGGGCCGAGAGTCCATTAAAAACACTGTAACTAATGCTTTGTTGTTCTGACCTCCGCGGCAAGCGTGCAAAACTCTATGGCTTGATCCATTAGTAGGTAGATAATATACTCCACTCTAGCCCGATCAGAAGGGACAAAGGTGGGGGTTCATCTTGAACTGGATGGCACACTGATTAAGAAAGCTTCTACTGCAAGCAGGATCTCCACTGTACCATGGAGGGGAAGGTAGATGGAAAGTAACTAAGTTGGAACTCCCTTAGGAGGCAGCAGAATAGGTACCTGGGTCTGAGCAGGATCCGTTCTGGCAACGAGAGTCTGCTGTGATGCTATTGTGGTATAACATGATCTTGCTATTTGATATAAGCCTCACAAGCACATATCTTCAGTCCAAACTTTCTGGGATTCATGATGGCCCTTTGGTACTGTTATACTGATGGAAATGAATCCCAGTACAAAGAATGTCAGGAGCTGACGAATGCCAGAAGACCAGGTCAGCAACAGGATTGCCAACGTCAGAAGCCAAAATGTAATGACGTCATATGCCCACGCTCAGCAGTAAAGCCGTGCGCACCGTGGCAGAGCAGTGAGACAGAGGCCTCGCGCCCCCACCACAGGACTGCACGGTAAGTGACCTACAAAGGGGGGTAGGGAGAGGGTAGATAGTGAGAAGGGTGGGTAGGGAGAAGGTAGATAGTGAGAAGGGGGGATAGGGAGAGGGTAGATAGTGAGAAGGGGGATAGGGAGAGGGTCATTACCCCATGTATCTCTCATTTTCTAATTATCTCTTTCCTTTCTCTTTAATCCTCCCCTTTCTCATTATCTCTCACTCTCTGTTTATCTATCCCGTTTTCTTTATCTCTCTTCTTTCTTTCTTTCTTTCTTTCTTCTATCTCTCTCTTTTCTCCTTACCTCTGCCATTTCTCTTTATTACTCCATCGTTTCTTTTTATCCCCTCTCTCTTTATCTCTCCTCGTCTTCCTCATCTCTCCTCTTTCTTTTTTTCTCTCTTTGTTCTCTTCATCACCCAATCATTTCTCTTTATCTCTCATCTTCTTTCTCTCTCCCTGTTCTTTTCTTTACCTCTCTTCCTCTTTACCACTTCCTCTTCCCCTACCTCTCTCCTTTCTGGTTATTTCTACTCCCCTTTCTTCTCTTTCTCATTATCTCTCCTCTTTTTCTTTATATCACTTCTTCCATAGTTTATCATGCAAGTTTGTAAAAAAAAAAAAAGTTTGCTTACCTTTCCAGCGACGATCCATGAAGCCCCAGCTCCTCACAATAAGAAGAGATTAAAGAAAATAATCCATCTTTCTCTGATTGATCTTGCAGGCTGTGTGGAAGAGTTCTTATATAGTCGTGGGAACCAGTGGCCCTACGCCTATGAAGCTTATTGGAATTTATCCTCCTACCAGGGAGACTTAAGAGTTGAAGAAACGTAGGGTTAGGGCAGGGATTGAGGATGGACACGCAATAGGCCCTTACATAGGGATATTTAAATGATTTAACCCTCTATACCCATAAGCACAGGTGAGGCATGGGGAGAGTATAAAGGGATTTATACCCCCAAAGAATATTTTATGAACCCTTCCATGCACATAGCGAGGGAAGAGGTTAATTGTGGGTCCTGGGGACCCCCATTTGCTTTTTATTATATATATATATATATATATATATATATATATATATATACATATATTATGTAGGGGGCTCTTTTTAAGTTTCTTGTGAAGTTTTTTTTTATTTGCATACACTTGCATCTTCTTTTTTTGTGCAAATACTTTTTATTAACTTGCAAGCACTGGCACTAGAGTGTATATTATATTGCATGTATATTTTTATTTTGCTACATAGATTTCTCTGTTCCCTTATATTTTGTGTACTCTACTCTTTGTTAGGTTTGCAAATGATTGACTGGCAGTTGTAAACTTTGCAAGCTTTTCTGATTTTTTTTAAGCACATATGTTTCCCATAGGGACTAAATGACAAAACAAAGATACATAGATAATATAGAAATCCCAAGACAATGTTATGTTGAAACATACAGAAATTTCTCAAGCGTGGGAACATTTTCATCTGTGCCCTAGAAGGCCCCGCTCATAGATCTCATTGGGGATTTACAAAGGAACTTGTGTACAAATGAAGAAAGGGTTTCAATTTCTCAGTATCAAAGGTGAAATTACAGAAAAACTATGGTTGTCTGGTGTAAGGCAAAGCACACCATGTAGTTCCCAAACAAGCAAATGTTAAAATAGCCTCCCAGGCATTAAAATAACAAGAATGGCTTAAATGGATTACTATATATTTAATCAAAACCATATAGTTAATACTCCATCTTAAAAAAAAAAAAAAAATTACACATTATCAAACTAAATTTCAAATATTTGAGCAAAAGAGACATAAAATAAAACTCCATAATCAAAATACATTAAGGACACTAGCCCCCCAAAAAAGTTTAGTAGTACCAGAACCTTTGGGTCTAATAAATCAAGCAAATTATTTATCAATAATGTCCAATCAGAGATAGACTGGGGGTAAGCCATATGCGTATCAAGCCAAGGAAAAAAAATACATTGGCATCCTTCCAAAAAATATTATATATAAACATATTTTTAATAATGCCCCTAAAACAATTAATGTGCAAAGATAGTAATAATAATCTTGATAATCCTAATTAGTCTTGAACATCACTTTTGTAGGGGTTAATTTAGAGTTGATTACTTAAAGTTATGTTTTGTATATAATGCAAGGATTCCAAATGATTTATGTTGCTTGTTTTAATATAGGCATGAGTTTTGAAAACTTGAAACAGAAGAAGATATTTAAGATTTAACATTTGTTGCATGCTTTCTGATTTAAGTCCTTAAACACCAGATGGTGGAAAATACAGTGCAACATAGTGGGGTCGATTTATATAAATTTAAATTTGAAAAAGGGTAAATGGGCTAATGAACATATAAAAAGTATTGTGATCAAATGTTGTGACTTATTTGTTTAAAAAAGTTAATGTAAAGGGAAACAACCATGTCATAAAAGGAGGCAAGTTCATAAACTTCCTGTGGAGGCCATGTCTCCCCAAACAGCAGTTTTTAAGCACAAATGTCCCATGTGCTGCCCATATGTGTACTGTGAGAGGCTGCTGGGAGCCCAGGAGGACTAACAAAGTGTTATGGCCACAAGAGAAACAGAAATTAGCAGACAAGTTTCTTCTTAATGACCCTCCTCCCATTTAAGCAATGACCAATGGAAGTGGTAGTATATAGTAGAGCCCTGCACGGGACTGCTTTTTTAATCCCGCTCCCGCTGTTTTTAATCCCGCTCCCGCAATGTGGGTGTTCTGCCCCCCCGCTCCCGCCACATTTGTGGCCGATCACGCCCGCCTCCTTACCTGATTTCCCGCGCAGTCCCGCAGGCCGCCCTCGAGTTGTTCCCTCACAGCGTCTCTTCTCTTGCTCAGCCCAGGAACAAGGCAGAGTCACAGGAAGTGACATCACGTGACTCCGTTTTCTTTCTATGCTACCCTTTCCTTTATACTAAACTCACTTAGAACAATTTGAGCATGTGCCTACTAAGCTCAAAAAGTGTTGCTGAAATTCAGCCACACCGAAAACCCATCGATCCGGAGAGCAATCACAAGTGAGACACAAGTTTCTTTCGCAAGATGGCAGCGCCCACTAAAAATAAATCCCCAAACGGTCTTCCCAGAATTGGACATGAGCTCGGGGTGACCAGATGTCAAAATTCCAAAATGCAGTCCTCCCATACACCTCAACACACCTTTGCATGGGTGGTATCACTGTACTGTACTGTATTGCTATATTGGAGTGTTTGGCAATGACACATACCAGGAGCTGTAAATTAATACCTAAAGTACAATGTGTGTGAACAAACCACAAAAAAAATTACTACCACAATTTTTTCCAAAAGCTGGTGGTAGAATTAGTCCATGGAAAGAATTAAAATACTAGCATTTGAACACCCTGGGGTGTCTAGTTTTTTTTGCAGGATGACCGGATTTGAAAAAAATTATGTTGAAATAATAATATGCTACTTGTACTTACTGCCCTATTACTTGCAACCCCCCCCCAAAAAAAACCAAATAAAAAAAAGCATAAAAATATTGGGCATTTTTAAACATACATTTTTATTTGACTCATGCTTGTGGATGCTGGAGAGTAGCCGCAAAGTTAAATCTTACAGCACTTTGCATAGATCAAAAACATAAAGCTATATTTCTGTTCTATGAATTTAGGAATTGTCACACCACATATATTTGCCCCAGGGTATGAATATTAACAGAATAATTAAGTGACATCCTTGATGAAAAACGTCTTAACACAGCAACCCTGTACTGAGATGTTATATTAGAATCTTATTAAAACTATATATATATATATATAAATATATTATATTGTCACAAAGTGTATAGGAGAGTTGTGGAGGGAAAGTATTTAGGACTCACCCAGCTGGGTCACGTTTTAACATAAAATTCCAGACTGCAGGTGTTGTTGGTCACAATAAAATCTGACCTGCTGGGTGCAGTGAGAGTGATGCCCGCGGGGGCCAGCATGGCCAGAGTGGGCCCTGACTGGGCTCCTGAGTAGGGCCAGGCTTTTTTGGCGCCAGTTTTTGTAAGTTGGGGGTGGGGTTTAGGGGAAGATTACTTAAGGGGTTGTGACACAAGTTTTAGGGACATTTTGTAGTCACCTTACCTTGTGTTGTTTGTCCCGCCCTCCCTCCCTGTTTATTGGGGTATGTTGGGGTACTTATGCTGTCACAGCCGGGTGGGTAGCTTACCAGGCATCTAGGGGGTGTGAATGCTCTGGGGGAGAGCATTTGATGGGAGGTTCCTGGTAGGTGGTGCTGGGAGCCTCAGGTTTGGGTTTGGGCATCTAGGTATTTCCGTCTCTGTGTGGTGGTTGCTAGTTTGCCTGGGAGGCTTTATAGTCTTTGTTAATTATTTATGTTTATGGATGTTATTTATTATATTTATGTGTTAATATAAATATAATAAATATAATATATTTATGTGTTAATTTGGTAGTCTTTGCCCTGTTAACGCAACAAGGTGTTGGGCCTAAGGTTGCATGGCATTGACTTGGTTAATAAATACAATTGGGTGGGGCCTTTTCAACCCAAGTTCGTTATTGGGTTAAAGTAAATTGATTTGGGGGCCTGGCCCGGACATCGGGGGTACTTCAGTCATGCTAAAGGTTGGTAAAACCTATGTTTATTTTGCTGGGTTGAATTATTAACCTGGAATTAGAAAGGGACATTATTTACGTTTTGTACGTTTTGAGCTAGGCGTTTGTTTGTAGAATCTCTGTTCGGTATTGCTTGGTTCATGGACTGATTGTTGTTTGGAACCTGTGTGCAATTCTTATACCTCTTATTTTCCTCTACATAATACCCTAAAGGACTGTGCTTTCTGCCCATGGAAGGAGCCAACTTAATGGATCACTATATATATATATATATATATTTACTGAACATATTCCTGATGTCCATAATCCATGCTTACCCACAGTAGACAACCAGAGATCAAGATAGGTGGACATGTTTGCTCATACAGCCACTATTCTGAATACAACCAACCTAATATAAAAGTTATGGAATGGAACTGAAAATATATTAATTCCATATAATATAACAGGTTGGCCGAGGATCAGGCGAATAGTAGTTCCACGAAAGATGTAGGCTATCCATTGTTTTCCATTTCATGTTCTCTGTCATACAAAGCTGGAAGCTTAGGGATTAGAAAACTGCCCCATCACTCAATTTCAAGTAATCTTAGAACAGCCTCCAGAATCACCTTTCTTAGGATATGTCTTTTTTCTTTCAATCCCATTACTGCCTTTTTGAATCATCTTCCAGAATCAACTTTGTTAGGTTATGTCGTTTGTTCTACTCTATCCTATTGTGCTGCCTGGGTCCAGGGATGAAATGCTGACCCCCCCCCCCCACCTAAACCATTCCTACATCCAGGGGATGCAGGGGACCTGGATCCTCCTGACCCCCCCCCCAATTTACCGCTGCTTCTGATTCCCCCATGTGTTGTTCGGGCAGCATGTAGACGTCTAAGCGATTTGCGTAGACAACTTCCGCTGCAGCCGGAAGGAGGTGCGCTTAGCAGTGGGGGTTGTCTGCGTCCATCGCGCAGACCTTCCCCGGCTGTCAGTGAGGAAAGTTCCGGCGCGGGGACAGCCGGTGAAGGTCTGCGCGATGGACAGAGACGATCCCCGCTGCTAACCGCACCTCCTTCTGGCTGCAGCAGAAGTTGTCTATGCGAAGGCACTCTGCCCCATAATATGCCTTTTAACCCCCTAAATTCCAGAGGGGCATATAGGGGTATAAGGCATTTCTGGATGCAGAGTGGCACATAGGGGGTCAAAAGGCATATCATGGGGCACAGTGGCATATAGAGGGTTAAAAGGCATATCATGGGGCACGGTGGCATTTAGAGGGTTAAAAGGCATATCATGGGGCACAGTGGCATATAAGGGGTATGAGGCATTTCTGGGGAAGAGTGGCAAGCCTGGGGGCAGATGTGCATAACTGGGGGGCAGGTTGGAAAATAAAAGGAAATACAAACTAAATATTTTTCTCAATCATAGCTTTTATTTTAAAAAAAACAGTTTACATAGTTTACATGAATTAACATTTACTGGTAAAACTTTTTTCCTATAGGGTCATCTTATATTCAGGCTTTTTCTTTTTTTCCTAAATTAATATTCAGATTTTGGGGGGTCATCTTATAATCAGGGTCCTCTTATAATCGAGTAAATATGGTAATAGAAGACAAAGACAATGTACGTAAACACAAAATTAAGCTTTTAAATAATCATTTAATTTATTGAAGGTAAAGAGTTAACCAAAGCCTATATTACCGGTGCAAAATAGTCATTGCCCCCTTAACCTAATAACTGGTTGATCCACCTTTGCTGGCAACAACTGCAAATGTTTGCAGTCCTTTATTTCGCTGTGGAGGTATGTTGGACACTTTTATTGGCAGAATTGTTTTCATTCAGCCACATTGGAGGACTTTCTAGCATGAACTGCATTTATAAAGTCATGCCACAGCATTTCAATTGGATTCAATTTAGGGCTTTGACTAGGTCACTCCAAAATCTTCATGTAATTTCTTTTGAGCCATTAGGAAATGAACTTGCTTGGCTATGTTGGACCATTGTCTTGCTGCATAACCCAACTGCACTTGATCTTTAGGCCACAAAACTGATGACCAAACATTCTCCTTCAGGATTTTCCAGTAGAGAGTAGAATTCATGGTTCCATCAATTATGGCAAGTCAAGCAGCAAAGCAGTCCCAGAGCATCACATTATCACCACCGTTGTGTTTGTCTGTTGGTATGATGTTCCTTTTGTGGAGTGCTGTGTTAGAGTTACACCAGATGTAATGGCACCCATTGACTAATCAGTTCACAGAATATTATCTCAAAAGTCTTAGAGGTTATCAAGATGTTTTTTGGTAAATGTGAGACTTTTGTGTTTCTTTTTGTCAGCAGTGGTGTTTGCCTTGCAACTGTCCCGTGGATGCCATTTTTGCAGTCTTTCTTATTGTAGAATCCCTTAATTGTTAATGTTGTACATGACTATTAAAGCTGGAAACGGCTGATTTTTTTATTGAATATCTTCATAGGAGTACAGAGGTCGTTGTTGGTCATTATTCTTCTATTTTTGTATATTTTTGTACTGTGGGGTTGAGGAGCCTCTCCTGCCACACAGGTAACAAATTAATGGTGTCCAGAGAATGCTTTACATTGCTTGAGAGTTCCTTTTGGGTTAAAATGCAAAGCAGTTCCAATGATTTAGCTAATTGTTAAGAAATATAGCCTTTAAAACCTTGACGTGGCAGGCTAAACAATATATGGGCATACAGTGTGACAGAATAACAAATATTTATGCCTCGGGTATGCGCTGAATTCTTGCTCTGTTTTGTGTACTTATTGGTCAGTAATTTTTCAATATGGACAAATGTGGTAAGTGGTGTCCCTCAGGGTTCTGTTCTGGGACCAATTTTATTCAACATATTTATAAATGACCTTGCAATCGGCATTGAAAGTCATGTTTCCGTGTTTGCAGATGACATTAAACTCTGTAAAGTAATACTATGTGAGCAGGATATTACTTTGCTGCAAAGGGATTTAGGACTGGGGACTGGGCAAACAAATGGCAGATGAAATTTAATGTAGATAAATGCACAAGCAATTTACACCCTAAATGGTAGTGAATTAGGGATAACAACAAATGAGAAGGATTTGGGAATTGTTATAAACAAACTAGGTAACAATGTGCAATGTCAGTCAGCAGTTGGTAAGGCCAGTAAGGTATTGTCATGTATAAAAAGGGGTATCAATTTGTGGGATAAAAATATAATTTTGCCGATTTATAAATCAATGGTAAGACCACATCTTGAATATCACAATTACAAAACTGTTTTGCAATTATATTTCCTTAATTTCCTTTTTTTCCATGAAAACACCTAAGCGCCTTTTAAAAAGGCTCTGTAGATATATTAACTATTATTTTAACAAAAAACACTACTTGTTCTGAAAAAAAATGTGGAGATAAACTAACTGAGTTAGTGGGCAGGGCCAGAGTGGGAATGAAAAGCAGTCCTGGGAATATTTGGACACTATATATATATATATATATATATATATATATATATATTTAATTGCGTGGTCGAGTCCCTGATGTGAAAACTTCTCAAGCAAGATGTCCCTTCTCTGCCATCTAGATAGCCTGTGCCAACTCTGCCCATTAAACAGCCCCACCTCTACCCCTAAACAATTATACATTCATTCACTCCCTCATTCACCAAAAGTTTGGGGGAAGTAGTTAAAAAAAATAAGAATAAAAAAAAGGTCTAAAACTGGCGAGTCAAAGTTTGAGACCCAATCTAATTAATCTTTTTTGAGACAGTGGCGGATATTTGGAATATTGGTGGTTAGCTGGAATAGCATTCAAACAGAAGTGATACATGGATGGAATTTGAACATTGTTAAGATAATTTCTGAGAAATAAGGCTACCAAGAATAATAGACCAAGTAAGGGTCAGAATTTTATTTAAAGTAGAAAGAAAATGTAGACTTGATGGACCAAACTGCTTTTACCTGAAGTAAAGAAAAGATTCTTTCACTTCATCGGAACAATTCAGATCGAACGATCAACAGGTGGATAGATTTATATATATATATATATATATATATATTACACAGGCCCGAAATGACCATCCGGTACACCAGGCAGACCATGGAGACCATAAAAATGTAGAGCGCAGCTATACATATACAGCCATTGGCCACACTGAGATCATCAGGTAGCTGCTGCCCTTAAAGTGCCAGGATCGCCCTGTCATTGCCAGTTTGACCCTGATATTACAGCTATTTGTATAAATAGAGATATATTTATATTTATACATAGGTAGTTCTTCAAAGATATAATTGTGTATATTTAATTTCAAATAACCTTTTGTTCTGCTGGTGACTATTTACTAAAATTGACTTGCTGGATTCCCCACAGGTTCAACAATTCCAGCTAATGGATTGCACATGCCATGTTAAGTTGTGTGATTTGAGCAGCATTTCATATTATTTACAAACAGAGCTGTTGAAATGTGTTGAAATAGCAGGCTGAGCTGATTGCTGAATTACCCACTGATGTCAACAACTAATTAAACCTACTGAGTTAGCAGCCAAAATCTGCCATCCATGAGATTAACATTGTGCATGCCATGTTCTGTCTTTAAAATGAAAACAACTGAACAAAACCACTGAAAAGTTATAGCTTACCATAGTAAATGTTTATTTTTGAAAATCATGTAAGATTCAAAAACTTGTATGCAGTCACATTTCTTATTTATTTGCAAAAGATTGCTCGATGTTTAAAATAATGTTTCACAGGCCAGATGTTTTCAATCAAACACTTTTGTTCATCAGATTACTTATCCAAGAATTTATTTTCTGCTACTATTTTTGTAATAATTGTATTCATTTTAAGGAAATTAAAAGGTAATTCAATAGGATACTAGCTAGAAACAAAAGTATTAAAATAATTAAATTAAAAGTAAAAATAATTTTATATACTTTTACCTTTAAATATGCTACCCACCAAACACCTAACCACTCTCTTCACTCTGTCAGCAATCTGCGTTTCATTCTCTGGAATTCTTTTACCTAATTCCATCAGACTCTACCCCAAAATCTGCGTTCTGGAAAGAAAACATCTGCTCCTTCCACTGATGAGATGTCTACTGACTTTTTAATGTGACCTTTGCTCTTTTCTCTTTCATCAGCCCTTAACCTCATAATTTAAGCTTGTACCAGTTTGTCTTTATCTGTTTGTATTGTTGTTAGTATTGTATCTTTTTAATTTTAATGTTATTGTTAATTTTGTATTCTTTTTAATTGAAAGAGTGCCACACAATCATTTAGTGCTCTATAAATAAAATGTAATAATAATCAAATTCCCCCTAAATGTCTCTGGTTAGGCAATACATTAGTCTCACTCTCTAGCATGGCATTTCATTCTCTTCTTTGAAGGTTTTGTTAGAAAATTAATTAAGAATTCCCATTTTTTTCCCTTGTACTGAGTTTTGTTTTATTCAGGATGAATGCAGTCCCAAGGTCTAAAGTCTAAATGTCTCTGTGTTGTTTTTAAGTTTATCTGGTACCATTCCTTTCTTTTGTGTTACATGCATGACAAGAATTTCCTTCAAAATTAGAGACACAACATTTTTTTTAATGATTATTTGTATTTACTTTTTTTGCTGGAAGGGCTTGCCCATTCAATAGTACTATGAATGATGTTTGTAATGCTGTATTTAATTATACAAGTGGTGAATTGCACAGTGTCATTAAATGGCAGCTAATGAGAGGCTAAAAACTTGGATTTTACTGGTTCCATCCTCATTGGACTTCAATTAACTTTTTTTTAAGGCCCCTTAAAAAAAAACATGGGGAATCATGGTTTACCGTACGTTTGGTAAATATGGGAAAAACCCTCTGTCCTGAAGCGGCTGAACAAGGTCTGATATCATACAAAAAATATCAGTTTACTACACCAAGGATAAGTATCCCAGGATCATAATCCACAGCAGCAATGGTGGCAGGTAGCCATATTAAGTTGATTGGCAACATAGATATGCGTTATCCAGGCACCCCATGGGGTCACAAAAAAATACATTACCCCATGGTGATAAGAAGGCAGAAGACAGGGTAAGATGGAGGACAAGAGCTGTATTGATGACGGGAGAGAGTGAGTGTATGCATATGTATGTTGGGTGAGCATATGTAAGTGAATGAGTGTATGTATGTGTAAGTGTGCTTTAGGTACTAGCATATATGTTAGTATATACTGTTAGCACATGTTGTTCTATGAGTGAGCGTGTGTTACTGTATGGTGCCAGAATGTATGTACAAGCATATGTTATGCACACACTCTACTGACACACATTAAGACACACATGAATTAGTGTATGATGTTAGTATATGTGGGTAAGAGTATGATATAAGCATGTGCTGTGTGCTACTATATGATGTAAGCATTAGTGCGTATGTCACACTGCAATGTCAGGAATGAGCCTAGTATTAGTGGTGCGAGGGAGAGGAGGGAGATAGTGTGTGTGTATGGTGTTAGAGTGAGTGTGTGTTAGAGTTTGTGTGCTTGTATGTGCATGTGTCTTAGTTAATTTAGGACATGAGCTGAAGAAATGCAGCACCTAGGCTTCAATTGTAATGTGCACGTGACACGTGTTAAACAAGCCGTACCAAACTGCATCTATACATCTGTATAATTCCTTACATATACACATACTACATTGACCAACATCTCCTTTGTCTTTGCCATTTTATGTATTGTATTCATGGCCTTTTATATTACCATCATAATGTTGTAAGTAGAATAACTTTACACGTATTACACACTTTTATAAGTTACGCTCTGTAGGTCCATATTGTGTCTCTCTGTATAACAAAATCAGTGCTGGCTGATTATATAAAAATATCCTCTGGGAAGAAGTCACAGCTACAGTCAACTTAAGAGATAAGAGAAGCTCATACATTCATGGAAGGTCATAGGCCTAATGCACTTCACTCACTCTAGTGGAGCAGATTGCAGGAGTCCTAGTTGCCCTTAGAGTACACAGAACTGTGTTATCTCCACCAATCGGATACAACATGGGAGGAGCTTGCACCTCAGGCTCAGGGGGCAGGTAAAGCCAAGTGGTCCCATTAGCCCCTTGTCTCCCTCTTGTAACTCACATATGTGGCACAGATATGTACATAGACAAACTTACACACTCGTACTAAAACATATGCACATGTGTACACATACTGCACTAACATGTACATGCTCACTAACACACACATGCTCGTGCTAACACACAGTATCATGCTCACACGCAAACACACTTATACATACACTCTCACTCTAACATACATACATACCCACTCTCTCCCTTACTCTCTCCCTCTTACCTCTTTACCTTGCCCACAGCCACAGCTTTGGTTCTGGCTGGTCGAGGATCATGTGAGCATCCCCCCTTCTATCGTGAGGTCACACCTTGCATTTCATGACTCTGCTGTGTTCCCACCTTCCACATTTGCCCTGCTGCAACCTGGGTCTGCCCCTGGGATGTAATCAGTGTCAGTTACTCTGTTCCTCCAGGACATGACGAGGTCCAGATACAGGGACCCTAAGATCTGGGGCTGTCCCAGGCAATCTGGGACAGAAAGTCCTGCAGCCTGTAAATCAACCTCATACCAAATTTTACTTCTGGTAAGATAAACACAGAAGTAAAAGTGGAGAACCGTATGCCTATCACATTCACTGCATTAACCTCTACTATTTCTGCTGAAAAGGTATTCCATGCAGAATTTGTCCGCTTGGAGAGAGAGATCCGAGAGAGAAATCCTAAATGTGAGCGTACCGCACTTTTTTTTGTTAACGAATTAAATATTTGTATACCTTACCTTCTGCCTCTTTGCTTCGTTCCGTGGTGTTATTGTGGGGACCGATAATTGTTTTCTTCGAGAAGGAGCTTTGGAAGCCTATATAATCCTTTTGGCGGGTGGAACCGTTCAATTTATGTCCAGAAAGTCAGAGCAAACTATAATGCTCTCATCAATGTGAGTGGGATACCGCACTTAAACCATCTGATACAGATTTACTGTTTTACGGAAAACACTATGTTTTTGTTATTCTTTTTTTCTTATATATGTTAAAACACTGGAACAAAAACCACAACTGGAAAATTGAAAAAAACAGAACACAGAGACGAAAAATATAAGTATTATTTTTTATTTACTTTTATTTTTTACACGTTTTTTATATATATTGTTTGTATCATCACTTTATATTTGCTTTTCAAATTGGCATAAATATTCCTGCGCAACACTATAGAATTTTTATTCCATGCATACACTACCCTTTGTTACTTTTAAGTGCCTTTAAGCCTTTGTCCCTCTAAATTAAGACTATGCCCTCTTGTTTTTCTTCTTTTAAATAAACTCTTCTTCTTTATCACGTTGATTCCCTTTGTTCCAAACCAAACATATTAAGTTTCTTTAAATTTTCCTGGTAAGTTGCACCCTGCAATCCATGAACCATTTTAGTAGCCCTCCTCTGAACTTTCTCCAACATATCTAAATCATTCTGGAGATATGAACTCCAGTCCAACAAGGGAAGAGACAAAGTTGTGGTCAGACAATCCGGGGAAGGTATCACAGGTCCAGAGAGTAAGCAAAAAGCCAATAAACAAGGAATCAACACAAGGGTGCAGGATTGTAGGAACCAGGAGAACTGCTGGACTACTGAACCCTGAGCTTCACAATAGTCTGGTACTGAGCTGCAAGCAAGGAACTACCCCTGTTGGGGGGGAATGAAGATGGGGCCTCCCCATTCATTATTGAAGATCAATAAATGGCCCAGGGTGCGCTTGCGGGATTATGTCCGCAAGGGGAGACCTTCTTTGGTATCGCAAATTAAAATATTAAGCAGGTCCAAGTACAGATCCCTGAGGTACCACACTGGTAACAAGACCTTGCTCCGGATAGACTCTATTGACTACAACCTGCTGTTGTCACTCAGCCACTGCCTTATCCATTCAACAATATGGGGATCTAAATTTAGAGATTGCTGGTTATTTATAAATCTTCTATGCAGGACAGTGTCAAAGGCCTTACTGAAATCTAGATATTGCACCACCATAATCTATTGTTTTAGCTTACATTAGATCTATGCCCATAGTGTAGGCCAGAACTAGTGAAATGGTCTCCAAATGTTGAACTACCGTATTTGCTCGATTATAAGACGACCCTGATTATAAGACGACCCCCCAAAATCTGAATATTAACTTAGGAAAAAAAGAAAAAGCCTGAATATAAGACGACCCTAAAGGAAAAAAGTTTTACCAGTAAATGTTAATTCATGTAAACTATTTTTTTTAATAAAAGCTATGATTGAGAAAAATATTTTTTTTGTTTTTATTTCTTGTATTTTCCAACCTGTCCCCCAGTTACGCACATCTGCCCCCAGGCTTGCCACTCCAATATGGCACTGTGGCCCATGATATGCCTTTTAACCCTCTATATGCCACTGTGCCCCATGGTATGCCTTTTGACCCCCTATGTGCCACTCTGCCTCCAGAAATGCCTTATACCCCTATATGCCACTCTGCCTCCAGAAATGCCTTATACCCCTATATCCCATTCTGGCATTTAGGGGGTTAAAATGCATATTATGGGGCAGAGTGGCATATAGGGAGGTATAAGGCATTTCAGGAGGCAGAGTGGCATTAAGGGAGTTAAAAGGCATTGTATAGAGCACTCTGCCTCCAGAAATGCCTTATACCCCTATATGCCACTCTGGCATTTAGGGAGTTAAAATGCATATTATGGGGCAGAGTGGCATATAGGTGTATAAGGCATTTCAGGAGGCAGAGTGCTCTATTAAATGCCCCCTTAACGCCACTCCAGAAATGCCCTATGCCCCCATTTAACACACACACACACACACACACACCCCCTATACCCCCATTTAACTAACACACACACACACTCTCCCCTCCCCTCCCCTCCCCTCTCAGCCCTCTCTTACCGGTGCTTCCAGCCTTCTGCTGCAGCCGGAAGGAGGTGGAGTTGGCAGCGGGGGTTTGTATCCGTCCGTCGCGTATACTTTCCCCGGCTGTCAGAGATCAGAGTTCCCCGCACCGGTGCGGGGAACTCTGATCTCTGACAGTCGGGGAAGGTTTGCGCGACGGACGCAGACAACCCCCGCTGCTAGCCACACCTCCTTCCGGCTGCAGCGGACGTTGTCTACGCGCATCGCGTAGACGTCAACCCGCTGCCCCGGCAATACAGCAGGAAGCACCGGTAAGTGTGTGTATGATGGGGGGGGGGGTGAGACAGGAGGATCCAGGTCCCCTGCAGCGGTGCGGGGGATCTGGATCTTAGTCTCCTAATCAGACTCTATTTGAGGTCTGATTAGAAGACGACCCCGATTAGAAGACGAGGGGTATTTTTCAGAGCATTTGCTCTGAAAAAAACCTCGTCTTATAATCGAGCAAATACGGTACATCTCCCATGATTATCAGGCAGCTAGTTGCAGACATTACACTGTTCAATAAGACAGTCTTAATAGAATAAATAACACATTTTCTCAATGTATTTATTCACATTGTTACAGTGGCTTTTTTTCAATCACAGTTACAATTTCAGAAACCTATTACAATGAAGACGTTAATCTTCAGTCATTTTAACATTTAAAAAAAAATAAAAAAATATTCTATCCTGCTGCCTGGAATTGAATACATTTTAAACCCTGATCATTTTACGTGGAATACTGTTTTATTACTCAATAGATTAAATATACCTTTAGATATAAATAAACACCAATTTCCATCTGTGCTGACAGTCTGTTTGCCAAACTCGAGCCACAAGTAAGATATTA
Source organism: Sceloporus occidentalis (assembly GCA_023333645.1). Classification (NCBI taxonomy): domain Eukaryota; kingdom Metazoa; phylum Chordata; class Lepidosauria; order Squamata; family Phrynosomatidae; genus Sceloporus; species Sceloporus occidentalis. The sequence goes on from JALMGF010000068.1 coordinate 2,346,577, forward strand.
AATCCACAAAATCTGGGATTCTAATTATAACACTGGCACAATTTTATATACATCAGCCTTAGAACAGCACATAAAGGATCATATTGCATCATTATATTGGTAATATTAACTTATGCCAATAGTCATTTACCAGTAAGCCTGGTGTATATTCTTTGCAACTTGCAAGGCAAAATAGTTCCTATTAATATTCACTGGGCTATTAAAGAAACCTTTAGACATGTGCAAAAAAGATCTTTAGCGGATGCTATTGGATGCAATGGCACGGAAAATAATGTGCTATTTGTTCGTTTTTATTTATTGGCATGGCATATTACCCAAAAAAAAGGACCTGCCAAACCCTTGCATTGGACATCTGCTATGTATACACTGTATTCAGCTGAAAGTCTTGTGACCCTATATTACTCATGCAGGCAATCAGAGGCAAATCTACTTATTGTTTACACCTGTTTGGTATTACAATATATCAGCGCTGGTGCAGAGTGCTTTCTTTTGCAAGCACCATTTTTAAGTATTCATTTTTCTTGGCCTATCTTAGCCTGTGTGAACTTAAATGATATCATTTAAGTGCTGACATATGCAATTTATATAATAGATGCAGATACTTTAATGAAAATTTCAGCTGACATCGTTACTAAATGTATTCTTTTTTTTTAAAAAGATACATTTTAGTCTGCCTGGTTTCAGGAAAATGCTTAACATAAGAGCCTGAGTAAGCAATCATATACATTTATCTTTTATATCAACACTTTTTTTATATAGGCTACCTGGAAGGGGGCACTGTCTATCAAAAAATAAATCAATCCACCTCTCTATATCCTCATATTGACCTTTTCATTGTCATCTGTTTATAAAGATTATGTCAAAGCAAACCAAGATAACATATTACTACAGACACTCCAGCGTGACATCTGTATCAATCCTGATTGAGCCTGTATTAGCTGATTAGGAAAATACTAAAGTTCTCATCAGATTAATATTACTTGTTTAGAGATGGCACATTATTTTATGACTCTGAAAACCTCATACTATGCAAAAACTACATCTGTTTTAGAATGAAAACTGCACAATGTTTCGAAAATGTATTTTTAATCTAAAACTAACAATAAAAATAATTGGTGGGAGTTTCCACTTCTTGAACTCTCTTCAGATGTACTGTAAATGCTGCAGCCGACTGAAATGGAATCTCTCTCCCCTCAGGGATATGGAAATCTGTAAACTTGGAAACACAACCGTCTATTTTACAATATAACTTTCTAAAAAAATCTACGCAAAGTTTTGGGGGATTTTAAAAAAAATATTTTTGTGTTACAAAACATATGCCATATAAATTCAGATTGACAGAAAATTGGGTCAAGGACTCAAAAAATAAGGATAGAAAAGCATAAAAGGTCAAAGGATTGTCAAGTTTATATGCCAGAAGATTCACCAAGGCGTTGCTGAGCAGCTGAAAAACCAATAGCTTTGTCAACAGATTTTCTGCTCCAAAATCTTTGGACAATGTTCATTTCAAATGCAGCACTAGAATGATTTTGATATTACTAGTCACGAGAGGAAAATAGAGTGGAAAAAACATGAATTCATCTGTTTGTGGTGCTTTTCACTGTCTTTTTTTTAGTGCAGTGGGGGTTTATAATATATCAGTTGGGCTTTAATGCTGTGAAAGGTCACTTTTGTTACTGATTTTTGCTTTTAGCCACACATATGTTATGCATATAACAGGGGTGTCCAAGTTTTTTCTGCAGTGGGCCACTTCAATAGAACTGTATATGTGCGAGGGCCACACTCATTTTTCACTGTGAGAAAATATGGCCTTTGATAAAATATGCAGATTAAAATAAAGTAAATGAAACAAAACCTTTACTTTTCTTCTCAATGATTTCTGGGCCTAGAAAGTTTTGTGACTACAAATTCAGGATAATTAAAAATGAAATAGTTCTATTTATTCTAGGAATGCACCAAAATGAAAATTCTGGACCAAAACATTCATGGTTCACTTAGCCAAAACCGAAAAAGACCCCCCCACCTTTAAAAATAATAATAAAAACTCACATTTTTAATAAAAGTAGGTAACACATCACAATTGGACAAAAAAAAATTAGCAATATGACTTGGCATGATAGGAGTGTGATTGCTAACAGCAATCACACTCCTATCATACCCAGGCAACCAGTAAATGCTGGTACCTAGGCATGATACATGCTGGTACAGGGTGGCTGTAAGTGATGTGCACACCGCATACTGCTGGCAGCATCAATACACAAGGGGGGCAGCTAGCTAGGTTTCAGCATGTACTGGCTGACTTGGCATGATAGGAGTGTGATTGCTAACAGCAATCACAGTCCCATCATGCCTAGGTTCCAGCACTTACACATCCATCCAGTAAATGCTGGAACCTAGGCATGATGGGACTGTGATTGCTGTTAGCAATCACACTCCTATCATGCCAAGTCAGCCAGTACATGCTGGTACAGGGTGGCTGTGATGTGCAGACCCCATACTGCTGGCAGCATCAATACACAAGGAGGGCAGCTAGCCAGGTTTCAGCATGTACTGGCTGATTTGGCACGATAGGAGTGTGATTGCTAACAGCAATCACAGTCCCATCATGCCTAGGTTCCAGCACTTACACATCCATGCTATCACACACACACTCATTCATTCATATACTCATTCATTCCCAGATTCATTCCCTCAATCACGCATACTCAAACACCCTCCCCACCCCCTTACCTGCAGTGCAGCTCCTCGATGCCGCTCACAGACTTCAGCAGGGTGTGCGGCCTCCCTCTGCGTTCTCACAGAGGAAGCAAGACTGGAGCAGAGTCATGTGATGTCACGTGAACTCTGCTGGGTTCCACTTCCTCTATGCAGTACAAAAGACACAGGTAAGTAGCAGGGCTCTTGTTGTAGCAGGGCTCGAGGTGCGGCCCGTGTAAGATCGGTTGCCCTGGCCGCATGTTGGACGCCCCTAGCATATAACATCTCTGTAGAGTTTTGATTACTGTAAAGTGAACAATATCCCCTATGAAGTTAAAAAAACATACTATTAGATAAACACTAATTGTTCTTTTTAAAGCTACAATAAAAACAGAAAAGTAACTGCTTAATTGGTGACCAATATAAAAAGAGCTTGATATCCAACCGCTCCCTCACCTGTACAGAATATGAAAAACACCTGGATGACACCCATCGATGACTAAAGCGGGATGTTTGGTAATACCAAGTAATGTTGGGTACAACTATTATAAAGTTTTCTTATCTCCATCACAACGGTGCATTCCCAAGTAGCTTTGAGAGTGTTTTTAAAGGGTTCGTAATGCCAAGATATTTTAGGAATAAGTAGACCAAACTCTGCTGCATTGTGTTGTGGAGATACGACTTTTTTGATACCTACTCTCTTCTGCCCATTTAATGTCAGGCAATGTCACTGGGTCTAGTGCACTAGACCCTAACTGCATGCTATGTTTCAGGATTTACTTGGGGGGACCTGGGACCCCTATAGCACTTGTGCTTGCTCCACATGCTAAGAGGCTAACACACCGAAGGGTGCTGCTTATGATCCCAGATGCTGAAGGGGCTGGTAGATTCTTACAAAAAAAAAATTCTTGCTAAAACAAAAAGTAAATAATAATAAAATAAAGCTTGAAAAAGATATATTGTTAAGGGGTCAGATTTGGAATATCAGATGTCACTGGTGCTCTTCCCATTCTCATTTCAAAGCCATTTACAATGGACATTTCATATAATAGAGAAGCATCACATGCCTTTAGCAGAAATGGGAACAGCAAATGTATCTGTTAATGCCACTGTTTGTAAGACCCTTACGAATTGTTATGTTGAACATTTTGGTATATTAGTTATTGTGGGACAGAACAGTCTGTAGAAGTTGTAATATCCCCTCTGTCTCTATCACGCATATGAGTATCCAGCACTATAATATCTACAGTATATAAACACACCACGTCATAGGTTTTTAATGTAGAAGCAACTCAGTGTGGGAAAAATTCTTTTGTGAAAGTCCTTAAAATAAAAATTCATGAAAAGTCTTTGAAATAAATAATTAAGATATGTTTTTAAATATGCTTTAATGTCATAAAATGGTGCTACACTATAATAGCGTAAACATATTGCATTTAGTTTTAATATGTTTCAAGGGCATAGGAGATTAAATTACCATCCAGTTCTAAGTATAGGCTACAAAGAAAACGCCAAAAGTATAGTAACTCAAATTTAAGTAAATCTGGCCATCTCCCCAAAATCTACAAGCAGAAAAATGATACTGCTTTCTACAGTTTTTTCAGCTGGGGTTTTCGATATATGAACCCATTTTTTATATAAAGCTGTAAACCAGTTAAAAGGATTGCTTCCAAATCTTCACATGAATCTGCTTTATTTTATTTTTCTATTCTGTCATCTTGGCACTTTTTTTGCCAATCCTAACCTCCTGTTGGATCATTTACAACTGTGAATGCCAACTGCAAAAGGGAACTAAGAGAGTGGTCCAACTTTGATTTCACTGGTGAAGACGACTTCCTTTTTTGCTGAATGTAATTCTACAGGGAATTTTGCCTAACCTCTAAGGAAGAAAATTCAATGGAAACCTCTTACGTACCGTAATGTTATTAGGCAGCTTTAAGTTCAGAGCAGTGTATATGAGCTACATTTGGAGTTCTGCCTGTCCAGATGTTCTGCTTAAGTGTCTGGCTCGGACCATTCTTTTCTCACCACGCTTGTTGGGTCTGTTTAACGCTCATTAAGAATCAGTTCTCTGTCTGTTGAAAGAAAAAAGAGTTATCAAATTATCTAGTGGTACCAATTAACTTAACAGACATAGCACATCACTATCCGGAAGATCTTAATACCCAAGAACTTCGTGAATGATATTGTAATTCAACTTGTCAGTTACACAATCATCATACCTATTTTGTTGGACGTTGAGTCATGACTACTAAAATGTTCAGCACTTGGAACATTAGTGGACTCCTTTTCATTCAAGCCCTTCATAATCTCAGGGAAATGTTAATATAATTACAGTTTCTTTCCAGATTCATACAGTTAGGTATACTATTACACAGCTGCAAAGGCTTTAATGCTAAACCTGATTTTGTCATGCCATTTAATAGTTGATTACTTGCCACTGGCTAGCTTGAATCCTGAAAAAAGGGATAAACAAAGTGAGCTTGAAAATTAACAGATAGTAGGCAATATTTGACACTGTAAAACTGAAGCAAATGGCTAAATTAAAAGGAGCAGCTTGCAGTAGAGTTGGGCATAATATTCAAAATTACATCTGTGTGAGTTACCATGAAGAACTGGCTGAAGTGATGACACGCATGAAAGTGGGCACCCATTATGTGTATGTTGGAGGAACCTCAGATTCAGGAACAAGGTTTTTCCTGTGAGAGTTTCCTCTGTGCAGTAGGTTTTAGTTTCTGCTTGTTTTCAGAGATAGGCTCATATTACCACAGCTCTGCTTACTAGAGGAACTTGACAGAAACTAAGGTAAACAGCGGTGTTTGCCCTAAATGTAGCACCCAAGAAAATGTCCTGTCTTAATTTGTATGTGAAAATTAAATACACAGTTGATTAGCATTTTTTTTTCAGACTAACATATACTCGTCTTTGACTGTGAGATGCTAATCTCGCAGTAGATACACAAATCTTAGTACTGGGACAAACCAAGTAGGCAGCCCAGTTCTTTGAAGGACAATATGGAAAGAGTTGTCATTACGAGCACACTAGTGCCTCTCCTTGCGGCTCAGCTGGGACCTTGCTGCCCACCATGAGCCAGACACATAGGAGTAGAAGAGCAGAGACCGCAGTGACAGGTAATCAAGTAGTCTTTGGACAGATTGTAGGATGGTATTACTTAAAGTATGTAGCCAAGATACTCATAAGTGAAAGCAAGTCGGGGCTTGAACGCAACAAGGAGAACCACCAAACACCAAAAAAGCCAAGGTCACAAATGGACTCAAATGTTAATATAAGCATTATCAACAAAGTGGGCTGCAAAATTGGGCACAAACTAGTAGAATGTATAGCTGTTTAACATGGTGACACAGAGACTCAATAGCAGCCAGAACTGTAAAGCTAATCAGGAATGATCAAAGCTGTCCTGTTTTACTATACATAAAAAAAAATAAAACAGATGACCAATCCAAATAGTCCATCACCAGTGGCTACTGACAAAACTGTAAGTCAAACATTTCAAAGATGGAGTAATTCAGTGGTCAGCAGTTGGTGGGAGGCTCAAGTGTCATCATAGTGACAGTAATGACTAATCACTAGGTTAGACACTAAAATAACCCTATACCAGACATTACTTAATGATCATAATCTGGCACCAGGCTAATTTGTTGTATATATGATTTTTTAAAATATTTAAAGCCATGTAGTTTTTTTGTACAGCTATTATCACAACATAACACATTGTGGTGTGGCAGCAAAATGGCAGAACAAGAAGTAATTTTCATATTAACTTTTATGTGCAAAGAAAATAAATCATTGTTGTGTACATTGGTGTGATATTTAGTGTGATATCACAAATAATCTAAATAATTCCCATTTTATTTTCTTAACATTCACTGATGATTTTAATTTGCATTGTAGATTCCAATAACTAACCAGCTTTTTACTAGGATGAGAAACTCTTTGTAGACATGTACACAAACCAGATTGTTTAGTTATATGTAAAACAATTTTAATGAAACAGTGATGAAAAAAATAAAATTAAGAAAATGCAAGAAGCAATGATTTTAATGTAGTAATGAAGCATAATACTATAGATAACCACTGCTTTACAGTCACAATAAATTGCTTGCAGGTTATTGTGTGGTTAATAGTACAGTGTGGGATTTTAGTAAGTGGGTGAGAGAGATATGTGAAGTGAAACTAGGGTAGGAGTATCTAGGAGGAAGTAAGGCAGTGAATATTACAAGCACAAACAGAAAGTGAGTCAAAATACAAAACTGAGAAAGAAGCCTAATTTTTTTTATACATTTACTTTGTAAACATTGTGTAACCATGGTGATATCACTGGTGTCTGTGTGATTATTTACTTTTAATTTGACTGTGTTTTTTATATTTTGGATTTACCATATTTGCTCGATTATAAGACAACACCCCAAAATGTGAATATTAATTTAAGAAAAGCCTGAATATAAGCCTACCCTATAAGAAAAAAGTTTAATAAAAACTATGAGAAAAATGCATTCTGCCGGGGCTTCTATGAATGAGCAGCGGAAGGTCATGTGCTCCGTTATAGAAGCCCCGGCAGAAGTGGAGGTTGAAGACACCCACCGGCTGCTGGAGAGGAGGATTCAGGTCCCCTGCAGCGTAGCGGGGGATCTGGATCTTAGTTTGTAGTCAGACCTCTGTTTGAGGTCTGATTAGAAGACGACCTCAAATATAAGACGATGGTTATTTTTCTTATAATCGAGCAAATACGGTATTTTAATCAATTGATATTAAAGTGTAACTGGTGCTCACATCATGCACCAATGCGGGATCATGCTGACAGGGTAGAGAAGGAAACAAATGAAAACGAAGCAAAGAGCTCGGAAATCAGAAATGATTGCTTGAAGCGTAGGATACATACACTATACGCACACTACTGTTCAAAGTTTGGGGTCACTGATTTTTAATGTAATATCTTAAGTATACAGAGGCCCTTTTTTCAGCAACCATCACTAATGTTATGGATGATCGGTGTGTGTGTACATCTGTGCATGTTTGATATATGTTTATATGTACTGTGTAACAATTGCATGCAGGCAAAATGATGGCGCTTGCGGTGACGTCATCTCCCTCAATTGGATGATCAGGGAGATTATATTATCACTGAAATTGCCGCCATATTGCCCTCCGAACACATGAGGGCAAAATGATGGCAATTACATTCATGTTCTCTCCCCAATTGGAGGATCAGAGAGATGACATCACTGCAAGCTAATGGTGCTTGCAGTGACATCCTCTCACCCAATTGGAGGATCGGGAAAGATGTCACCACAGTGCCGCTATTTTGGCAATTAGGTCCACAAAGATGCAGGCGAAGAAGATTAAGGATTGAAGAGATATGAGAAGGGAGAAGATGAAAGATGCAAAAGTGGTCGGCAGAGAAGGTAGGGAAACATCAAACATTTAGAGAGTGTGAGAGAGAATGAAATAGAATGAGAATGTGAGTGAATGTGGGCAGCGGGCAACGTATTTCATTCCAGAATCCAAAATGCCTCTGAATTTTGGTCCAAATGGACACTGAACAAAATTTGTTCCCCAAAAACGAATGAGCCAAATATGTACCTGAAATGTTTGGTAAAATCATTTTTGGCCCATTTTCACATGTCTTATATGTACACCATTTGAACGTTTGGGGTCACTTAGCTGTTTTCATGTTGTTTTCATGGAAAACAAGGACATTTCTAGCTGTGTTAATATAAATGGGCTTTCTAATGGCCAATTAGTCTTTTAAACTTAAACTTGTCATGTACCACAAACCAGAGGGTTGTAGTCCAAAAACAAAGCCAGAAGCCAGAGATTGTAGTCAGAAACACATAAGGCAGCTGTGCCAGGAATCCAGGAAGCAAGGTGTGCAGTGGGGGAAGGGTGATAACCCTGACAAAACTTGGATTACCGAACACAATGTGCCATTGGAACACAGGAGTGATGGTTGCTGATAAATTGCCTTTGTACGGTGATGGAGATATCCCATCCCTTTTCAGCTACAACAGTCATTTACAACATTAACAATGTCTACACTGTACTTCTGATTATTTGATGTTATTTTAATTGACAATGTTTATCTAAAACAAGGAACATTCTAAGTGATCCCAAACATTTGAACAGTAGTGTATATATATATATATATATATATATATATATGTGGGGGGGGTCAGAATAGAAGCTAGAAAGAAGATGTAAAAGGCAGGCAAGCAAGATAAACGAAAAAAAGGGAAAGGTGCAAAAAGAGAGGAATGAGAAGGTAAAAAGACAGCAAGAGGCAAAAAGCAGAGTGAAAAAAACTGGTTGCTAAAGGCAGGAAAGCCAGAGAAGGGGCCCTTCCTGTATAATTGCCCCAGGGCCTGAAGCGTCTTAATCTGCCCTTGCCTATTGACAAAAAATAATCAATCTCCCATGTGGTTTTAGAAGACTTGAACGTATCAATCATGTACGTTTTCATCAAATCTGCTGGAAGGCTATTCCACATAGTCATATTTAGGAACTCTCAGGGTTTGACCCTGAATCTCAGGGTTTTTGTCCCAATCTCAGGATCTCAGTGTGAAGGGGCAGATTCTCATGTCACACAATCTAAAGCAGACTCTTTCCTATTCTACACTGCTGTGAACATATATAAGCCAATTGGGGTGTTTGCTTAAAATATGTTAGGGCTGATATTCCTTCTTGAATGGAGGTGACTTAATTAAATGTATCTTTAACTAAAGACAAATCAAGGTTTCCATGAGGACAGGTATTAGAGCAAATTGGTTAAAAAATTTGGCAATTCACTACATAGGATCTTGATGATGGGTTATTAAAAGGTTAATGTTTCAAGAGTCTCAGGGTCAACTTATTTAGAAAGGTCCCAGGTATGCACGTAGCCACAACATTTTCTGTTAAAAAAAAATCATCACCACCAGTCTAGAGCAAAATTTTAAAAATAACCTATATCTGGTTAAGACTACCTCATTATTTGCACCTCCCACTTCAGGAATTTTTATAAAATGATTATGAAAGCATAGAAAACCAAAATTGCAAAACTCCAAACCAAGCATTGTGCTTCTGAAAATGAAATGTATATAATGTAGTTCCAGTCTACCACTGGCAGTGCTTCTTTGTGGTCTAAAATTCATCAGTCGGTAAAGTCTGTTTTTTTGGAACACAAAATTAAAAAGTCATATTTTTACCATTTTTGTAAATGATGGTAGAGACAATGTATAATCTTAGGAAGCAAAACATAGACATAGGCAATAAACATGGTGTAACTAATAGATTCCAATAATACTAAATGTGACATAGGCTATCAGATTTGTATGCACTCTAGTAATTTATTAACTCAGCATCCAATCTGAGTTCCTAGAAATTTGATTCCAGGGACTGGTGTTTACATGTTAATTTAGGAGCTGAAAAATTTAGCATTGTTAAACCATAATGCGTTTAGCAGAATCTTCCCATCTTGCGCTTGTCAGGGATATTGAATAAAAATCTTTGGAACCTGGATGTTTTAGGAGCAAATGTATTTAGACTCAATCAGTGAAAAGATTTTATGTTAACATATCAAACGCCTCATATTATACTGGTGTGGCTCACAATGTTACAGCATCTGTCAGTGGAAAATAAAACGTACACGGATGTAGATTTTAAGGGGGATACACAGTATTTGAATACTGTAAAGTAGCCTAGGCAAATGTACCATTTTTAGCATATAATCAGCCAGTAAAAAAGTTTTTTTTGGCTTCTTGTAATCTTTTTGTTGCAGTGTCAGTAGTTTGGATTCATACAGCATAGAAAATTTGGCTAGAATGCATATCTATGTGATAAAACTGGCAGGTCATTTGAACATGAAGCATTGTTTCCATCCACATTTTGCTCTGGTAATAATGATAATGGCTTCAGTTTTGTCTGTCTTGACCACAAGTAGGATCATGAATAGGCCTCATGCCATTTTAGAACATGACTGAACCCAAAGCTCTTTTGGTGTTAGATAAAAGTAGTAACACACCATCATATAATGCACTAAACAATGAAATGTAAATAGTAGTTTGAGAAAGCAGAACAAAAATGTGTTGGATGCTTTATTAAAGGAGATATTGATTATGACAATTTTTTTTGTTTTAAAATAATTTGTTTGATTACTACAGCAATTTAATTTTAACACTTCCAAATTGTCTCTGGAAGCAAGATCAGCAAAACTATTCACTTGATGAAAAAAGTTTCCATGGTTGACCAGGCACACGCAAGCCTAGTGTTGGCTGAAGTGGTATAAACTTGCCACCTTTGGACTTTGGTCTTACTAATGCTGTTGTGACTCAGTAGCAGTGAAAAACCTTTCCAAAAGACTGGAGGCTGTTATGGTATATGTTCACATAGTATTCATGATACAATAAGAAGGGTGTGTCCATACAGATTAAACACATAGTTACATACTGTGTTGTGCATTTAAAAAATAAAAAGTATCAGCAAATATGATGGACTAAACAAAAACTACAAAACTGATGTAGTCACTCTGCCAATAAGTCACAACAGGTGTAAAATATAAAATGATTAAAACCATTAATAACTAATGACTTCTAGAATTATTGATTACCAGGTATGAGCAAGGTATTTGTTATCATATCTTATCACTATTTTATTTTTGTGCATAACTGGAACATAAGTGGACACCAATTTCACAAGTGTGCCATAGTGTGTTCCAAAACACAGTCAATTTCAGCTCTCTGTGAAGTAATCTAGCATTTGTGATGTAGTCCTATAAAATTCAGGGCCATTACAAGCAATGCTTAGCAGGGTCAGGCTGGCCATTGGGCAAACCAGGCATGCTTGGCCTCATACGGAACATTTTTTGCCTGCATATACAAAACCACATGCTGCAAAAGCTAAAGACAGTAGCTGGTGGCCAGACAACATTTGTCAGCCACAACCCCACTACAATTATAAACTATATGCCCCCCACCTTTGAGAACCCTTGTCCAATGCAGTTCACTTTCACAACAATCAAATGATCCTCACCCAAGTAGTCTCTCCCTTCTGTCTCATTCTCTCAACTCTCAAATAGATTGTAAGCTTACAAGAGCAATGTCCTCTTCCTCTGCTGTGCTAGCGTTTCTTCATGTTATGGAATTATTACATATTTGTTAATGTTAAACTTGTATTTTACATTCATTATTATTATTATTTTAGAAGCAGGGTGAGAAAAACTAATTCTAAACATCCTAGCGTTTTGCCGTAATTAATCAACAATGTATTTTAATAAAGTATCTTTTCACTCAACATTTACTAGGACATTTCCTTGAAAACTAGTAAATATTATGGCTAAAATGTTGAAAAGTTTATTTTTACAGCACTAGGCAGCACATAGTAATTTTATATTAATCATTATATATAGGATACAATTGGTACATGTACAATTCCATTTAAGGCCCCTAGGTTTATATTGGTTTTTAGAGCATTGTTTTCACCAAGTAGGTTCCCCTGCATCATTTTAAAAAATGTCCTCATATGCCCTTTTTCATACATTGTTTTTTTATCATTGCTTTAACAAAGAATTGATGAAGAATTATGAGGTGAAAAATTGTTTTTAAACATAAACATGAGTGGAACGTCTATTTTGTTTTGCCATGCGTCCTTTATCTCTCAATTTGTCTTATGTGCTAAGCTTTTGAGAACACTCAGCAAATTCATATCACAGTTTGAAAGGTTTATGTAGGTTTTAAATGCAATGTAGCATCCAAATAAAAGACCCGTCTCGAAATAAATAAAAGAACTGGTTTTTAATCTTGCGCTTTTTTTTTAAAACAGAGGTGTCTTTTTTTTAATTCCGTACAAAATGCAATCTCAGGTTTATAGCAAAAAACCAAATGATTTCAGCAATGAAGTCACACATTTTGACATTTGTGATCAGTGATGTCTACACAAGTTTTATCATTTTCTAACACAAGGAATGGATTTACCATCTGGGAAGCAAACAGGCTGTTTCTACGTTCCCTAAGTTCCATTTTTTATTCTATATTACAATAGCTTCGTACAGAACAAATAACGTTAGTGGGGGTTTTTTTACTCAACCATATTATTCTCACAGTGAACCTTTTTGTCCTCATTCCAAACAACGCTAAAGTCATGATAATAAACGTTTTCAGCACAATAATGACCTAAAAAGTGGAGAACCTTTGCAAATATTTTTATAGGTAGCATGCAGCAGAATTCTTAATGGATTTAATAATTTGGTAAAAATGAAGCTTCGTTGTTTATTTTAGGTACTGATCAGGTGCAGATAACAATTGTGCTACTAAGCTTTTGTATTTTATGTATTTTATACATAAACGACCATTACACTGGTTTGGGACTGACTACATATTGTGGGAAGTGCTATGGGGCACATGGATTTTGTTAAAATCTTAGGCATTGTTCAGTATTCACACTGAATCGCGAACCATGTTGTATTTGTTTTGTTTATTCTGGACGTTCGCATTTGTTTACTTGTGGTGTATTTACCCACCATGTTGTACCTTATACACATCCAGGAACTTGTGACTCCAACATTCTGATTGTTAATTATACTAGGATTTAAACAGAGGATGTGTTTTGCGCATAGTGATTTCCGCGTGATTAGTGTTCTTATTGCTGTGTATGCTGTTGCATTGCATTCAATTAAAATTCTTACAGACATCCATGACACTAAATATAATGTCAGGTGTTCAAAGTTAGAGTTTTTGTTGTATGTAGTAAAATTGTTCCAATTTCACCTGGTTTCCCATTATTCCATGCGTATACTTACATTTTATGGAAAAATGATACTTTAAATAAAACTTATAATTGGATAATAACTTAATTCTTCTGGGACTTGTATACTTACATGACGATCTCTGTACATCATGTGCAAATTCCAGGACCCTATTTGCAAATAAAGGTAATTATTTTTGAGATTGGTTATGTATTTCAACCAATGTTAGTATATGAATAGAGAATAGAACATGCATTCTTCTAAAATCTTTTTTATGGCTATTTTATTACTCTACAACTGACATATCAGTGATGTCATATCTTGTGCTCTGCACTTTAAAGATACATGATACCTACTCGGCAAGGTCCTCCATAGTTTAAATCGCGATTTGCCTTTATAACGGGCCAATTGAACATTGATGCTTGAGGGAACTTGAAAATGGCAATTGTTATAAAGCAGGAGCTGTACCTTGCCCTGTGCTGAAATTCCAGTTGCTCACAAGCCAAGTTGCTCAGAGCGGTTGTCTGAGCAACGTGGCCTCTGAGGAATGGGGATTTTAGTCTCCCTGGCAAAGTGCAGAGTAAGGTATAGCTTGGAGAAACTTGGCCTGGGGAGACTAATAGCTTTGGTGTCAGAAGTTAAAGGTCCATAAGAGCGACTCTATTGGTTGCCACCAGGGTGCTCGTCTGGCATCAATCAATGAAGAGCAGCTGCCCTTCATTGGTTGATTGCAGAAGAGCCCCCTGTCCGCTACCAATAGAGTCGCTAGCGCCAAAGCTGATGTGTATTATTACTATGTTAACCCCTGCTAAACAAAAAACAAAAAACGTCAAGAAACAAAGAAAAAACTAACACAAAGAACTTACACGAATATTTGCCCGAAACGAACATGAGAACAGGTGAATATTCGTGGATTATGAAAAAAAAAATTCCCACGAAGACAAGCACAAAGACTTGTCCAGCACCCAAGTCTAATAAATAATAACATATTAATAGATTTTTACTCCTGGAGTATATAATGAGTTTGGAAATTCTAGAGAAATGCTTAAATAATGAATTACACTTTAACTAAACCCATAAGGTTTTAGTTGATTAAAATCTGCTGGAGATTTAGTAGATTAAATTCTATTGGAGAAGAGATTTAGTCGACTAAGTTCTTCTGGAGAAGAGATTTAGTCAACTAAATCTACTGGGAATTTAGTCAAAATCAACACTGATAGATTAGTGTTTTATAATGCCTCTGCAACCTCTGTAAGATCTGAGCGCTACTAGTAGTGAGCGTAAAGCTCAGTTTTGACCGACCTACTCGTGGAGGCAGGGTTCAGTAGGATCATGTAATGCAATGTTAGCTGCCCTGTACATAGAATCAGTCCCCGTGCGACGTAGGTACATGAAGAAGAGTGTTGGAAAAAGTGTATAAGTATTTTTTAGTGGTTATGTGTTTTTTTATGTAACTGTGTTTATGTCTGTGTGTGTTTGTACAAGGGGGCACCTGGCTTTAAATGCCCCTTCATGAGCCAGAAAGTGCAAGCCTTACCTGTGTCCCACTCTACACTGCTGGGAGCAACATTATGCCCCAGCATGCATGTACAGTATGTTGTTTAGATAATAGTTGTCAACAGTACTGAGTTCTGTCATTATTACTGAGTTGCTCCTCTGGGATAACTCGCTAAATGTGTCCTCGGTGTTCAATTAAGCATTAAGTTCAAGTAAATACTATAACTGAGGGATTTTGTGGAATCAATTATAAAGTATAATTGCATATTCTGTGGCATGTTGCTCATATATTAACATTCATATGGAGTGAATTCATCATTGATATATGATGAAATTGTATCATTTTTTTATGAGGGACTTTTCCATGGTGAAAACATCTCCATGTCAGTTTGATGACTCATACTTTGGACAAAGTTTATACTGCACTGATTTTTTTATTTATTTATTTATTTCAAAAGTCTTCATCATGGATTTTAGAATTCTTGACATATTATATATTTTTTAATGATCACAGAATACATGAAATTATCTGTAACTGAATATAAATACTCATACACTTACAAGCTTGCTAAAAAGAAATTATTATTCCTGTACATAAATCCCACATAAGGGTTAGGGTTCAGTTTGACTTAATATCTTTTTATTTTCTTTAAAATATTGAAAACTACAGGGTGGCCAGTAATCATTTTTGCCCTCTATGTCTCATCTGGGTTGCATGACCAGACTGAAGATCCTTATGGTATTTCCGTAAGTACTGTGTTTGCAACACCTGCCCATCTCACAACCACATTTTTCTATTACATATTAAGTGTGAAACACAACAGTGAAAAAGAGGACGTTGAGGCCTAATTTATCTTGTTCTTGTAAATGGAGCCTTTTTAAGTTGTCAGCCATTAGGCTTATCTAGTTATCCAACTACATAACTACAGTGGCTACCAACAGGGCCGGCCCTACCATGGAGCAGAGTGGGGTAATTGGAAGAGGCAGCACTTTGCCGCCCCAAGAGCCGTTTTTTTTTTTGTTAGCGGTGGGGAGAGAGGGGCGCCGAGTGGTTTTCGCTTACCAAGTTTGCAGTACCCGCTCAGCGCTCCTCTCTCTCCTCTGCGTCTCCATGCTCGGTCTCGGTGCGGGCTTATAATGCTGAGCGACGAAAAATGACATCATTTCCGACGCCCAGCAGTTAAGCAGCGCGCACCGAGACTCGCTGCAGGACTGCTAGAAGGTAAGTGAAGGGGGGTTAGATAATAGGTTTAGAGGGCTCATTCATCAATGACAACCCCCGTTTGCCTTTAACACAATCCTGGGTTCTCTGAAGCTATTTTAATTATAATTTCTTATTGTAGAAATAATATTTTTTTTTACCCGTTGTTTCAATTATCCGGGGCGTATACCTTGCAGGTTTGGAGTTGAGTGCTGATAGTTTGCTCTTAGTTTATTCAAAATGAAATACCATTGCCACCAATGGCATACTCTGGTCTAGGGGGTGGCAGGTCCAAGGAAGCAGCAGCCCCTCTGCCGCATAACAGGGAGCCTCGGACTCCCACTACTCAACGGGGAATCACTGATGTCCCCAACACTATGGAGAGCTGTGCCGAGCCTTTGAAGAATAACCTGCCCAACCAAGCAGTCATGAAGATAATTAGCCATCCCTCATACAAAGCCAGTAGGTCCCTCCACTCCTTTCCACCACAACCATGAAACATAAACGTCACTGTAATCGTGCTTCAAAAAATATTGTTTTGCAACTGCTAATTTAAGTAAAATAATAGGGAGAGAGGGGGTAAATTGTGAGAAGTTAGGAAGGGGGAGGGGTAGATGAGAAGAGAGGGAGAGGGGGTAGGTTATGGGGAGGGAGGGAGGGAGAGAAGGGTAGATTATATTGAAATATATTGAAAAGAATAAAGAATGACATTGAGTGAGAATACATGAATTAGTGTATGGATGAATTGTCTGAATGAAGAAGTATGAATGAATGTGTGGATGAATTGTCTGAATGAGGGAGATAATTAATGAATTTGTCAGAATGCATTAATGAATATGTGTAAATGACTTGTGTGTGTGAGAGAATAAACGATTATGTGAATGAATGTGTGAATTAGTGAGTGACTGTAAAAGTGTATCATAGATGGATTTGTGGAAGATTAATCACACATTACTTCATACTCTTCCTCATTCAGACAATTCATCCACACATTGTAACACCTACCTGTCCGGCCGGGGTCCCACGGCGTCCCTCGCGCACGTCCCCCTCGTGTATTGACGTGCGCTCTACACGCACACGAGGGGGCGTGCGTATTGAGCAGGCACGCCTCCCGGTTCCTGACAGCTCTGTTCGGGCTGCCGCAGCATATCAGCGGCGATCGGAAAACCGATCCGCCGCTACATGCTCGCGGTACCCGACCAGCACCTCATCTGCCTGTGTGGCACTGCCGCGTCGCTCGCGGCAGCAACACAGGCAGAGAGGAACTCGTAGTTTACCGCCGCGGGCATGCCGGCGGCGATCAAGTGTTTGATCGCCGCTGCATGTCCACGGAGGTGGTTTTACCTTCCCTGCCTGTGTGGCACTGCCGCGTCGCTCACGGCAGCAACACAGGCAGAGAGGATCTCGTTGGGTACCGCCGCGGGCATGCCGGCGGCGATCAAGTGTTTGATCGCCGCTGCATGTCCACGGAGGTTGTTTTCCTCCCCTGCCTGTGTGGCTCCTCCGTGTCCTTCACGGAGGTAACACAGGCAGGAAGTTTTGTTTGTTGTTGCCATCGCGACGACGCTAATTGCGCCGGTCGCGATGACGTCATCTTACCTGCTCTCCCGCCATTGGTTCTATTTAAACCTTCCTGGTTCCTTGTTTCCTTGCCCGTTCAACGAGTCCATGTTAATGTTCTCTGGGTGCTCCTGTTTATTGATTGATCTCCACGTGTACCAGACCTCGGCTTTGTTATTTGACCTTGATCCTGCGCTGCCTGTCCCGACCTCGGCTTTGTCATTTGAACCTGATCCTGTGCTGCCTGCCCCGACCCCGGCTGTTGTATTTACCACGCTCCTGTGCTGCCTGTCTCGATCCCGGCTTGTTTTTCGGAGACATTTCTGCATCGTGGGTCCACCTCCTGTGGTGCCTGATCCAGCGTAACACACATTAATTCATACTCCTTCATTCAGGCAATGCTAAGTTTCCACACATTATTATTGTATACCTGCAAATACAGGATTTGTTTGTCTGATTCTATGCCTTCAGTGCTGAGTTCACATGTGAATTTCAATTGATCTGTACATGCAAAGATGGGTTTGTGTGTTAATATGTTGATCTATCCCTGCTATGCAATGTTTCCATACATTATTTATGTATGTAGTTATGTAGGTTTGTGTCTTATTCAGTTCATCTATACATGAATGTGCTGTTTTATGTGTTGTTTATTTGATCTATACCTATTTTGTGGTGCTGGAGCGGAGGGAGTGATTCCATGCTAAGGAGTGTGAAGCGGAGCCCAAGGAAATGCTTGCATAGGGTCAAATTTTTTCACTATAAAATGTATTGGCAGCAAGGGCTAATATATATATTGGCAGCAGGATCTAATATTGATACATATTGACAGCAGGGACAAATATTTATATATATATTGGCAGCAGGGACCAATATTAATATATATATTGACAGCAGGGGCTAATATTAAAGAAACTGCACAGTTCAGTTGTTATTTTGAAGTCATATTTCAATCTTAGTCTTTACTTCAAAGACATATGTACATATTATGTATTTAAAAATGCATGTCTAATGCATATATATATATATATATATATATATATATACATACACATATACACACATATACAGACACATCTGACACTGTGACATTTATTTGATACGTAAATATATATAAAATATTATTTTATTGAGTTGCGTTAATTCCAGGCAGAGACATAATATTTCACCTTTCTGTTCACCCCGTGGGACTTTTTGCGGCACTTTTTTTCTGGGGGGGCAGCATTTCACACTTCGCCCCAGGCTGCACTATGTCTTGGGCTGGCCCTGACTACCAAATATAACAGTTCAGTATAATCAGGGCCGGCCTTAGGGGTGTGTGACCTGTGCGGCCTGTGCACCTGCCCGGGATTTAAATTAAAACATCGGGTTTTTTGTTTTTTTTAAACTTTATTTAAATCCTCCATGTTAAATAAACATTTTTTTAACTTTATTTAACATCCAGAGCGGCAGAGCGAGAAGACGGATGCCTCCCGCTCCCACTGCAGGACTCAACAAGGTAAGTAAGGATAATGAGAAGTAGGGAGAGGGGGTGAGGGGAAGGCAGTGAGAAGGGGCAGAGGGGGGAAGGCAGTGAGAAGGGGCAGGGGGGAGGCAGTTAGAAGGGGCAGGGGTGGAGGCAGTGAGATGGGGCAGAGGGGGGGAGGCAGTGAGAAGGGACAGAGGTGGTAGATAGTGAGAAAGGGGAGTTTTGTGACAAGATTTTTTTCCTTTCCTTTTTTGGGATGGGGGGGGCGCCACAGGAGTAGTCCGCACAGGGCGCCGGAACACTTAAGGCCGGCTCTGAGTATAATTCTACCATCTAGTACTCAGGCAATTTGTGGCTACCATTCAACCCAGGGCAATTCCAGCCAGGTGACCCAACAAAGCAAATTTAAAATACAATACCCAATGTGTACTATGCACTCTATTCTAAAATGCATTTACAGTAAATTCTTCATGAAAAGTGTGTTTCTTTAGACACCAGAATGGCTAACTGTGGAATAGCAAGTAAAATACACAATATATTTTCAGGCAGTGACCCAAAATCTTCAATTCATTGCAGCCCGTGTCAGCAGCCATGGGGAATTAAATCAGCAGCCCTGCGTATTGAATTTACTATACTTATCGTTATGCCACCAGTTGAGATTAGGTTTGGTTGACGTGTCATCGACATAAGATACCTACTCACAGTACCTGTTACTTGTTACAGCAATCAAGGACCTTTGTAACCTTGGTATGCTCCTAGGTTCCCTGCTAGAGCATTGTAGCTCCTGGCTTTGATTCTTATCCTAAGGTCTTTTGTACCTTAGCTGACTCATGGTATTTTGACCCCCTGCAGTGGACTCTGAGTTCATTAACCCATGAGTTACTTTAAAGTTGCAAATCTGAGTTAAAACTTAGTTTCAACTTGCATATTTTACATTGCAGCTTTAACCCACTCCTTAATAAAAAGTGTAAGGTTTATTTATCATGGAATAGCAAGTACAAAACCTTTGCGCTCCCGACCGCTTTTGGCAACCAAACGTCATTTTCAAGGTGAGCAGCAACCATGTGAGTTTTATACACCAACACTAACAGTAAAACAATTAACAAAACAAGAGACCAATAATATACATTCTGACCAATTCAGTTAACTCTTGCTTGTGACTGGTACCTGCAATTGTTTCTCTATTGCACATACCTGATTCTCTCTCTCTTAATGTTCCACTAGTGCACCCTTTATAGAACAAGGGCAAAACATCTTTACACAACAAATTCTAAAGAGCAGTTTATGAAGTGATTTATATATACTCTCCCCCCAGTGTAAGGGTGATTTATCCGTTGGGCTGGACGAGTATTACCACATTGGAAGCACATTTAAAGTTCCCTCTAGGTGAGGTTGCGAGCCAGCTGTTAAAAGCTGGCTTATGGGGTCTAAAATCTAAACAAAAATATAAAAAGAAAAATTATTCAGTGGCAGGCTGGATTGCTGTAACAACGGTTCCGTCTTTTACGCTCCTCCACATCAGAAGTCTTGCATAATAATGCAAGACTTCTATTATGAATGGAGCATTGCATTTTTAATGAATGCGATGCTCTATTCAGGGATAGTGAGTGCTGTTGATCAGCCAGAAACCGATCAGGAGCATCAGAAAAGTTTTAAAAATAATTAAATAAAAGTTTAACCCCTTAAGGACAATGGGCAGTCCCTAAACCCATTGAAAATAATGCATTTTGAGCCTGTACATGTACGGGCTTTGTCATTAAGGGGTTAAAAAACATGTGCCAACAGGTTGACAGCCGATCTATAGTTATACCAGCTGGCTGGCACACTGAAAAACTGTCTGATCCTTGATGTCGTGAAGACATTATGGCACAACCAGCCCCCCCCCCATAAATAAAAAAAATTAAAAAAAATAACGATAAGAAAAAACCTACACCCATATTTTATACAAGCATTTGATTATTATTATTCATTATTATTAATTTTGTTATTATTATAAAACTACCACTATTTTTTTCTCTGAACCCCAGGGATCATTCTCTGGTGGTGATTTCAGATAGTGCTTCTGTCCTCCTTATTGCACCAGATTGGCCTTGACAGATTTGGTGTCTAAAAATGTGGAAGACCTTTTTATCTTGGTGTACATCTAAAAAGATTCTGCACTGTCCTTTCTTGACACAGTTATTTTAGACTTTCTACAGGAAGGATTTTATAAAGAACTTGCACTGGCCACGATTAAGGTATATATTGTAGTGCTTAGCGCTATTCATGGTACAGATTTGGCTACCCTTAGACCTGTTTGAAGGTATACTACTGCTGTAGACAGGCTTTGTCAGTTGGTAAAGGTCATGCCCTGGGACCTAAATCTTGTACTCTATCAGCTGACTTCAGCTCCCTTTGAGCCTCTTGAATTTGCACCTCTTTCCTTGCTATTTCAGAAGATGGCCTTCCTGGTAGCTGTCACATCCACCAAAAAAGTGAGTGAGTTGCAGGCCCTGTTGTCAAAGGAACCCTTCTTGCATTTTTTTCCAGACAGAGTAGTCCTCTCCATACCTCCGGAATTTGCACCTATTTTCACAGAGAACAAGATATTATGCTCCGTACCTTTTTTATAGTCCTAGTAATCAGGAAGGAGCATTGCTCCATACCATAGATCTTAAAAGATGTTTATCAATACACCTGAACAATACCCAGAACAGAACAGTGGAGTTTATCTCCGAACCTCTTCACTCTGACACTCAGGATTGGACAAAAACCGCTACACATCTAAAATAACTATTGCTTATTTATCTGCAGACAAGACATCACCTGTGGGGCTTAGGACACATTCCACCAGAGCAATGCTGACATCTTTGTCATTTTTGCAGCATAAGGTTTACCTGAGTCCTTTGTTTTATCCACGGAGGAGCCCTTGAGTGGGGGTAGCTAGTTGTACTTTTCTTTTAGAGTCCTGTCTACTTAGGAAGGAGGGGTCTGTCTCACGTTGTGCCACCAAAGTAATAGCAGGGAAAAGAGAATTCTCGGTAAATAGAATCAAAACCTGTGTTTTTACCTGTATTGCACTGCCATTGTCCCTGCAGGAGTTATGTTTAACGACTGCTTCTGTAGTACCAAAACATTGTTACAATACACATACAAAAGTGCATTACATGATCACTGAAAGTAAACTTTTATTGCTCGTATAATATAATTATGTGTGGCAATTTGTAAAATCAGGTAGGATTTGATTTCACATTTATAGTCCTTTAATGTATGCCAGTAAGTGACAGAGACCATGATGTAATGTGCTATTTTAAGGGCATTTACATATCAGAGGTTACATTTTATGACAGTGAGTGTTGTCTCAATATGTCAATATAAATTGCCAGTGATTCAAGGAATAATTGTTTTGAATCCATCCCAAATGAATGCACCTTACCAGATTAGAAAGTGATGTCACTATTAGGATGAAGTCATCTGCAATATTTTAAGCTAATGAGATGCCAAGGAAGGAAGTAATTGGTACTATACTTAACACTTTCACTTCTGAATAATCTTATGCTTAATCTTCACTGAGCTCTTCAACTGACAGCTGCGATTTACCTTACTTTGATAAAAATAATGTTGACAGACTGAACATGAGATTGATTCTAATAAAACCAGGCAATAATGTTACTGGTTTGATTCAATACTGTTTCTTTCAAATCTGTGGCCAGATCAGCAATATTATTCTTACATATTGTAAACAAGGGTTAGCCACAAACGTGTCTGGCTATCAATTGAAATAATCCCACAGAACAGATTAAAATCATCTCTAGCAACTAGACTTGGGTGCCGGCCAACTCTTCGTGTTCCTATTTTTTGGGAAAAAAATCTTCGTATTCCACGAATATTCGCCCATTCCTGTGTTCGGTTCAGGCGAATATTCTTTACAGAATGGAATGGAATGGAAAGACCTCACCTTGAATATGCGGTACAATTTCAGACACCGGACCTTAAAAAAGACATTATGGAACTAAAAAGAGTGCAAAAGAGGGCTACAAAATTAATAAGGGGATTGGAAGATATTAGTTATGAAGAGAGACTAAAAAAAAAAAAAGGAAGCCCACTGGCAGGGCACACGGCAAGAAGCCCAACTGGCGGGGGCCCACGGCAGGAAGCCCAACTGGCGGGGGCCCACGGCAGGAAGCCCAACTGGCGGGGGCCCACGACAGGAAGCCCAACTGGCGGGGGCCCACGCCAGGAAGCCCAACTGGCGGGGGCCCACGCCAAGAAGCCCAACTGGCGGGGGCCCACGCCAGGAAGCCCAACTGGCGGGGGCCCACGCCAGGAAGCCCCACTGGCAGGGCACACTGCAGGAAGCCATCTTGCAGGGGCCCACGCCAGGAAGCCCAACTGGCAGGGCACACGGCAGGAAGCCAACTGTCAGGAAGCCCTCTGTGTAGCTGAACTGGCGGGGGCCGGCTCTGTGTAGCTGTGCTCAGAAAAGCCAGATACGGTATGCAGGAGAGTGGTAAATATCAAGCTGGGTCAGAAGCCGAAGATCAGAAGCAGGATGATAGGAAAGAGTCAGGACATTGCAACAGCAATAGGCTGCTAACACTTCAATGCTAAGGACTGAAAAACGCAAATACTCAGAGCAAACAACTGTAATACTCTTTGATCGGGCACTAATTAAGGAGCAAGGCCAGGAAAGTACAGATAAGGGCAAATAGGAGAAAAGTATCAAAGAATGACGTCATTGCGAGCGACGCGAACATTTAGCGTAGTCACGCACGTCATTTCACGGACTTGCCGCGTTGGCGCACACTTCAGCCCGCAAGTGCCGCGGACATGCCGCATCGACGCATATGTCAGTCATGCTGCGGCGACTCCCTCATCAGCCTTGCGGGTATGCAGTGTTGACAGGCACCTCATCCTGCGAGGGACGCCTATGAGCGGCAGCACGTCACAGGACCCAGGTGGACACGGTAGGCGTAACAGAGTTAATATTTTAGAGCTTCTTGATCCAAGGAGAAATCCAATTGCCTTTTGGAGTCAAGAAGGAATTTTCCCCCTTGATTGCATAATTCCAAGTAGCTTAATTAGGGTTTTTTTTTTGCCTTCTTTTGAATCAACAGGTAGAAGGGTTGAACTTGATGGACTTAGGTCTTTTTTTAACCTTATGTACTATGTAACTATGTAAGTTGGCATTAATTTGGGCACATCCGAATGTATCAGTTTGACTCTGTGTGTCACCTACTGGAAGAGTAGATATGTACAGTAACGTTCCTAAACTTTACTTTTTGGTCTTCCAGTCTCTTGCTTTGAATCGTGCCTTATTGTTCTCCTAGGCCTCTCATTAGTAGAAATTATTTCCAGTATACATTTTATTGAAAACCACTAGTGTATGGTTGATAATATTCTAGGCTACATACACTACAACATAGTAACCAATAAAAATAAATTTAACTAAGTTGGAAACAGTGGTTTCATACCATAACTTGAAGAACATTTGGCTTGCTATTCCACCCAAAATGGGTTAGTGTATTCTAGACTGCAGTTACTAAAAATGTTACATTATAATCAGAAGAAAGCATTGTCCGCTAAGCAATTCCATGGGGTACTCAGGCTATAAGCACAACTTAAATGGATACATTTTCACATGTACAAAAAATACACCATTTATTATCCACGAGACGTGTCTAAATAAAATTAACACACTTTAGAGGAAAAAAACACCCTACACAAACTGGCAAATAAGAGCATAGAAGTTACAATTAAAAGCATTTAATTTTATATAATCTGCTGGTACTTCACAAATAAAAAATAATACAGAGTAATATGGACTGTAGCATAAAAGAAAGACAAAATACTAATCCTATCCTAAATTATATGATACTGGATTAGGCATAACATATAGTTATATACAACAAAGCAAGAAATCAGCACACATCCAGCAAATACTATTTAAAAGCACCTTAGGCATAAATATTGTGAATAATGTCGCAATGCACTCCCTTGGATTTAAAGGCAATATAGTCCCACTGATTCAGCTTCATGGTAAGCAATATAGCTATGTAAAACTAAATAGGACTTGCTAAAATTGAGGCACTTTGATAAAGTAGACGTCGAAGGAATATATGGCCATTAAGTGAGACAGAATCCCCCAAGGTGCACTACTTGCTATGTTTGTGCATATTGTTCATTTTAGCAGCACCCCAAATACTGAATTTATATGCTTTTTTAGAGTGTGCTAAACTTTTCTGTAGTTTTTTGTAATATACATTTATTTTTGACTCACTTTCTCAACGAAAACCTTATTTGTCTTTTAGTGCCACATTTGAGACATAGGTAAATTGAATTATGCTATTTGATCAGAATTATATCAGCTTATACAAAAGCATAATAAACTATTCTTATTTAACCCCTTGATGACAATTGCCGGCACGTCTTTAAACGGGTGCAGAAAGCGATCTATTTTCGCTTTCTGCACCGAAACGGCGTTGCTGTAATGCCTCGGCCATCTCTGGCCCCTCCCCGGGGCGTCAACATCCGCCATACTTTGTATGGCGGCAGACGCCCGTTTTAAAAGCGTTTAGGAGGCAATCAGCTGCAGCTGCCGGTGATCAGCAAGATGGCGGCGGCCCGGGAAAAAAAACAATAAAGACGAAAAAGTTCGCTAGATGGTCTCCAGACCCGCTAGAGAACTCTGGCTCCACTTGCAGGTTGAATACAGGTACTGCATTCAACCATGCAAGTCAATGGAGCTCAGCTTTCTAATCACAGTGTGATTAGTAAAAGTAAATTAAAAATAAAATAAAATTAATAATAATTAGAAAAAAATAGTAAAAAAACAGTAAAATGTAAAAATAATTTCCCACTGATGTCGCTATCAGGGGAACCTTCAAGTTGAAAAAAAATGTAAATAAAATATATATATAAAAAATATATTTTTGTGAGCAAGTCCAAAAATTAGCATATTAGCTTAAAAAAATTCTCGCATGGAAAGAGTTAAAATACTGGCATATTAAATGCCCATGGGGTGTCTACTTGATGGGGTAAATTGAATTGGCCAGGTTCAACAAGGTCCCAATTAACACGGGGGGAAGGATGGCCACACATCTAATTTCCAATTAGAAAAATGCACACGTACCAAATGTGGCCTTTTAGTTCCCCCCAAAAATGACAAACTCATGCATGTGGGGTATCACTGTACTCAGGAGATGTTGTTGAACACATATTGGGATGTCATGTGACAGCGGCATATACCAGGAGCTGTAAATTCATACATAAAGTAGGTGTGTGTGGGGAAAAATACACACACAAAAATACTACTGCAAACTTAGAAAAAATGCTGGTGGTAAAATGTTTGCATGCAAAGAGTTAAAATACCAGCATTTAAAATACCCTGTGGTGTCTAGTTTTAAAAAATATATGGTTTTGTTGGGCACACTGAAATGGCCCGGCTCAAAGATGTACCAAATAGGGCATGGGCAGTGGATCCCCAAATGCCAAAGTTCAAAACTGAAAAATGTGCATGCCCCAAATGTGGCCCTTTTGCCCCCAAACAGCCAGGCAAAATCATTAATGTGGGGTATCACTGCACTCAGGAGATGCTGAACACATATTGGGGTGTTTTGAGATAGTGACATATACGAGAACTTTTTAATTCATACCTGAAGTAAAATGTGCGTGACAAAACAAATGCAAAAAAATGACTACCACAAAGTTTCACAAAGACTGGTGGTAGATATGGTGCATGGAAAGAGTTAAAATACTAGCATTTGAAATACCCTGGGGTGTCTAGTTTTCAAAAATCTATGGCTTTATTGGGCACACTGAAATGGCCCGGCTCAAAGATGTACCAAATTGGGGATCCACTGCCCATGCCCTAACATTTTAACCCCCTTAATGCCACTCTGCCTCCAGAAATGCCTTTTAACCCTCTATACGCCACTCTGCCTCCAGAAATGCCTTTTAACCCTCTATACGCCACTCTGCCTCCTGAAATGCCTTATACCTTCCTATATGCCACTCTTCCCCATAATTTGCCTTTTAACCCCCTAAATGACAGAGTGGCATATAGGGGTATAAGGCAATTCTGGAGGCAGAGTGGCACATAGGGGGTCAAAAGGCATATCATGGGGCACAGTGGCATATAGAGGGTTAAAAGGCGTATCATGGGGCACAGTGGCATTTAGAGGGTTAAAAGGCATATCATGGGGCACAGTGGCATATAGGGGGTATAAGGCATTTCTGGAGCAGAGTGGCAAGCCTGGGGGCAGATGTGCATAACTGGGGGGCAGGTTGAAACAAAAAGGAAATAAAAACAAAATATTTTTATCAATCATAGCTTTTATTAACAAACAATTGTTCACATAGTTTACATGAATTAACATTTACTGGTAAAACTTTTTTCCTATAGGGTCGTCTTATATTCAGGCTTTTTCTTTTTTTCATAAATTAATATTCAGATTTTGGGGGGTCGGCTTAAAATCAGGGTCGTCTTATAATCGAGCAAATACGGTAATTTTAGAATGATCTGATATTTTGCTCTAGGTAACCTTTTGCACCCTGTCCTTGATTGTTTCCTGTGTTTTTTTTCATTAGCTAATACTTAATAAGCAGCACCTGTTAGATTTATTGGACTCTGAATGCTTAACACACCTACTTACATTGAACCTTAACCACATCATAGCTTGTTTAAGCCTGTGTGACCCCAGATAAAGCAGCATTTTGGATTTACTGGCAACCCTTCAGAATATGTGTGAAAGGCTCATCTACAGCAGGGAAACGAAAGAACAAATTAAACGAAATTTTTGCTGATTTGCAATTAGTTTTTGTCAGATTTTCGAGATTGCAGTAGTTTTCAGAGATTCGTACGAATGAAAAAACAAGTTTGTAAGAATTTGAATGCACAAACCTACTAAAAATACTTGCACATTAGTCAATTCATGACCTAGGCACTTAGCACTATGTTTTTATAGGTATATATGAATTCTGCAGTTTAAAACATTATCAGTCTTGATTTTGAAAAAAAAAAAATTTCCATTACACAGCACGAGTTTAAAGCTGGAATGAGTTTAAAAAAAACACATTTGGTTTTGGTATCTTGGGTTGCCATCGAAACACTTGCCTTTCTGTGTTAATTAGGGGGTCTTCATTGGTCTCTGAATGCTGCAAATAATTTTAGTATAATCATATGAAAGTGAAATTTCCAAACACGCTAATACATTAGGCACATGTTTTGTACACAGATTTTTATTACTAGTATTAGATTAAATATACAAAAACATCCTGATATATATATATATATATATATATATATATATATACACTTCAGTCTCAATTACCCAGCCTGACATTATGGCTTATGAAAAGGCTATGAAAACACTATGCACAAGCTGGACTAAAAATATTTTAGTCACCTAACATATCACATGGCTGAAAACAATGGCAGCCTCCACATCTACAAATAAAATAAGTTTATTCCAGCAAAATGAAATAAAACCAGGTTTTGATCAATGTTAACCAACATAACCGTATACATTGTTAAAAAGTATTTTTAAAAAATCCATGGCACTTTTGTCTTTAAATACAAAAGTACAGCTTTGTGCTTGGCCACACCTAGTGCCCTAGTTTTTCGTCTTGGTAGCTGGAATGGTAGGGCCCTGACTTGACAAGACCAAGTGTAACGGAAACCAGGGGCTCTAACGGGACGTCTTCGGCCACCACTGCTTTCTTCATCATTGTGAAAGCTGGCTACAAGAAGGGTAGCTGCGTCGGATCTCAGAGTAAAGGTGTCTGGAGAAAAAGGGTCTAAAGAACTGTACCATCAGTGAGGATGCAAGAGACCATTTTATTAGGAATAGGCATACTTCATAGGTCCATTTTAGCAGCGGAAAGGGAGTTGACTTGGATAGGAAAGGTTTAATAAAGCTAACACATAATATAGTAGCAAGGTATTATGCAGACAACATAGCCACTAGATTAATCTCCTCACATATTCAACAATTGTGAATACACAACAGAGGCGAAGGGATTAGGGAAGTTGCACTTAAACCTCGACTAGACTGTGAATGAATCTAAATACACATAGAAATGGAAACAAGATGGTGAATGTGCAAAAAAATTACAATTTAACTCCTGTAAATCAATGTAAAATTGCAATAACAATAATCTTCATAAAATGAGGGTTCAGCATTAGTTTTTGGAAAAAAATATTGTGTGAGGTTAAAATGGAATATAATTGCTGCAACCTTGTAAAGCTAGACAATTAAAGGCCAATGTATATGTGATATCAAACAAAATATGCCAGAACATTAATTTACGATGATTTCCACTACCGTTATAGAGTGATTATCCTATGGCATTGGAGTAATTAATTCTAAATTAAAGTCATTAACTTTAATCGGTTGATTTATTTCTAAATGTTAAATGAAGTAAATCAACCTATTAGAAATGTTACTTTAGTATTAAGATTGGATAGAGGTTTAGCACGATGGGCCATCGCACTATAAATATATAAGCCGTGTACTTGGTACATCTAGCAGCCCTTCATTGGTTGATGCCAGAGGGGGCCCCTGCCTGCAACCAATAGATTCGCTCATACAGACCTTTAACTCCTGGAGCCGGGTGATCAATGATCTCCCCAGGCCAATTTTCTGCTTCAGGAGTAAGAGGCCCATATGAGTGACTCTATTGGTCATCGGAAGGGGCCTCCTCTGGCATCGACCAATGAAGGACGGACCTTTAACTCCTGGAACCTCCCCAGGCCAAGTTTCAGCATCAAGGTCCATGCAAGCAACTCTACTGGTTGCGGTCAGGAAGCTCCTCTGGCATCAAGCAATACAGTCGCTCGTACGGACCTTTAACCCCTGGAACCTCCCCAGGCCAATTTTCAGCGTAAGGAGTTAATGGTCCATACAAGCTACTCTATTGGTTGGTGGCAGGGAGCTCCTCCGGCACCAACCAATAAGGGCAGCTGCCCTTTATTGGTTAATACCAGAGGGGCCCCTGCCGGCGACCAATAGAGTCTCTTGTACGGACCTTTAACTCCTGAAGCCGGGAGACCAATGGTCTCCCCAGGCCATGTTTTGGCATTAGGAGTTAAAGATCCATATAAGCGATTCCATTGGTCGCCGCAGGGAACTCCTCTGGGATTAACCAATGAAGGGCATCTGCCTTTCATTGGTTGATGCCAGTGGAGGCCCCTGAAGGCGACCAATAGAGTTGCTTGTACGGACCTTTAACTCAAGGAGCCTCCTCTGGCATCCTCTAGCAAAAAAAAAAACGAAGAAAAAAAGGAACGCAAAGAAGGTACACGAATAGTCACCCAAAATGAACATGGAACGGGCGAAAATTTGTGGAATACGAAGGGTTTTGTTTGGTTTGGTTTTTTACACAAAGACGAACACGAAGATGAACATGAAGACTTGGCTGGTGCCCAAGTCTAGTAAAGAGTGCCCTGCTTGCAAACTTACATGCTGCTAGTTACCACCTACAGTATAAACCATTTCCCATTATTATACACTTGATTTCCTTTTGTGACTTTTAAATCATGCATACTGTATGATGGTACTATAAGTGGTGGTCAGCAACATTTAAAAACTTGTTGTGTCCAGGAATGAAAATAGCCCCCTATAGTCACGTCTATGCAGTGAATTCAATGTAAAATTAAAAAATGCAGGAGTCCTTGTTACGCTATCTTGGATCCAGTAAATCTCAATATGGCCCTATGAATACATTCTGCAAAATTGTATTTTTAACCTTCCTTCTCAATATCTTTTGGTGTTATTTAACTTTTAAAATTATTTTATTTCCCCTGGACAAAAAAAACATATATATAATATTGTTTAAAACAGGATTAAAATGATTGTTTGGTATACGATCTTTACTGCTCTGTGAATTTACCTTTCGGTAATATAACCCTTTGTGATCAGGGTCAAAAAATCTCAAGTGAAACCCATTACCTGATCTGTCATCAAGTTGTTAATCTTATGTCTGTTGTGAATAGGTTTTACTCTCTTACCTTCAATACATTACACACTGCAGATGTTTCAGCAAAAATATAACATAAGGAAATGCTTTCAAAAGACATAAATCAACATGGGGCAAGAAAAAAAAAATCAGAAGAAAGCTTCTGTAACATAAGTGATTGTTTCAATGTAACTGTATGTAGTAATGAATCCGTGACCACTTTAACCCCAGCTTCTCAGCTTACTCACCCCATGTCTCAAGTGCCTGTCACAGTCATGAGCAAGAACAGAGCAACTGGTTTGCAGTTTTTACATTATTTGCAATTTTAAACAACATTTCACGTTACATACAATCATATCTCATATAGACATGTGAATGGTCATTTGTACAGACAGAAAAAGAACAATGTGTAGAACAGTCCAGGCAATGTGTAAAATGTTTTTTTTTAAATGTTACAATTTTAATACAGAACGTTTTTTTCAAGCAGGTTGTTCTTGATTTGCAAGAGAGAATCACCATGCTGACCTTAAATAATGTATAATGTGACCTCCCAGGTAAAATGTTCAAATACTAGTTTAGCAGAAAGTTGCTACACTGAAAACCCTCTATTATAGGAGGAAAATTGTGTAAATTAGATTTTGACCGCCCAGCAATCTGTCTGTAAACATATACTTTCTAGATGACATTTATGCCAAGTCTGTTGTCTTTTGGATAATAATAATTATTTTGTAAATAAAAAAGTGGCCCCCTCAATAAAGAATTGGGATTTAGTGAAAAAGGGCACAGATCAAGTTAAATATTAGATGAAACCTGTGAAATTCCGGTCATATAACACATACACAACCAATTAGTTCAGAAAACACATCCAGCACAACAGTTTTAATAAAATGTAAAAAATAGAAAAAACAAGTCTATCCAAATGCAATGAATAAATAAATGTTTCCCATTCAATAAGTCAAGCCATCCATTTTTACTTACTCCTCTACATATTTTTTTTTACCTCGTTTTATTTCACACATTTACATTGATAAATGATTCATGGTAATTGCGGTAATCATATTGAATTCAATTATTTAATAACAACTTGAACATGCTAAGTGCATGTGGATTTGATAACGCCCACAGACATTTTTCTTTGATCTCTCATGCAAAATTCTCATTTTCCCATCGCAGTTTGTAGACACCTGAGTAAGCATACTCATTAACCCCTTCAGCACACGATCACCAAGGCGCATTAAGTAAGAGCTTTAAATAATACTAAAGTGACTGAAGTTTAGACTTCCAAGAATCTAGGTTAATGTATACGGATTAGTCATTCAACTTTAAACTAGAGTTACATTTCATAAAAGCAAAAGCTCCTGAATAGAAGTCTGTACAAATATTTGTGGTTAAGTGACTCACTGTAGAGGGAGACCAAGGGCATCATTCAAGAGACATTTTCACACAGGAAAAAAGTGAGAAGCACATGGACACTAATGTATTTTAGTTATTTGTTTAACAATGAAATTTTATTAGATTTTTTTTTTGGCTGTTCATTGCCTGCTTATACCCTGTGTTTCTCAATTCTGTTAGGAAAACAAACGTTCACGCCAATTGTTTTTAACTGTGTAATGTTTATAAACTAAGTATATATACCGTATTTGCTCGATTATAAGACGACCCTGATTATAAGACGACCCCCCAAAATCTGAATATTAACTTAGGAAAAAAAGAAAAAGCCTGAATATAAGACGACCCTAAAGGAAAAAAGTTTTACCAGTAAATGTTAATTCATGTAAACTATTTTTTTAAATAAAAGCTATGATTGAGAAAAATATTTTTTTTGTTTTTATTTCCTTGTATTTTCCAACCTGTCCCCCAGTTACGCACATCTGCCCCCAGGCTTGCCACACCAATATGGCACTGTGGCCCATGATATGCCTTTTAACCCTCTATATGCCACTGTGCCCCATGGTATGCCTTTTGACCCCCTATGTGCCACTCTGCCTCCAGAAATGCCTTATACCCCTATATCCCATTCTGGCATTTAGGGGGTTAAAATGCATATTATGGGGCAGAGTGGCATATAGGGAGGTATAAGGCATTCCAGGAGGCAGAGTGGCATTAAGGGAGTTAAAAGGCATTGTATAGAGCACTCTGCCTCCAGAAATGCCTTATACCCCTATATGCCACTCTGGCATTTAGGGGGTTAAAAGGCATATTATGGGGCAGAGTGGCATATAGGGAGGTATAAGGCATTTCAGGAGGCAGAGTGCTCTATTAAATGCCCCCTTAACGCCACTCCAGAAATGCCCTATGCCCCCATTTAACACACACACACACACACCCTATACCCCCATTTAACTAACACACACACTCTCCCCCCCCCCTCTCACCCCTCTCACCCCTCTCACCCCTCTCTTCCCTCTCTCCCCTCTCAGCCCTCTCTTACCGGTGCTTCCAGCCGGGGCAGCAGGTTGACGTCGCCTTCCGCTGCAGCCGGAAGGAGGTGGAGTTGGCAGGGGGGGTTTGTATGCGTCCGTCGCGTATACTTTCCCCGGCTGTCAGAGATCAGAGTTCCCCGCACCGGTGCGGGGAACTCTGATCTCTGACAGTCGGGGAAGGTCTACGCGACGGACGCAGACAACCCCCGCTGCTAGCCACACCTCCTTCCGGCTGCAGCGGACGTTGTCTACGCGAATCGCGTAGACGTCAACCCGCTGCCCCGGCAGTACAGCAGGAAGCACCGGTAAGTGTGTGTATGATGGGGGGGGGGTGAGACAGGAGGATCCAGGTCCCCTGCAGCGGTGGGGGGATCTGGATCTTAGTCTCCTAATCAGACCTCTATTTGAGGTCTGATTAGAAGACGACCCCGATTAGAAGACGAGGGGTATTTTTCAGAGCATTTGCTCTGAAAAAAACCTCGTCTTATAATCGAGCAAATACGGTATTTACATCCAAACTTGTGAATTTGGATTTGTTAACAAAATTTGCCAGTTTTGTGGATTTGTATGAATCTTTGATAACGGGGAGGATCCCCAACGAAACAAATGAAAAGAAATGGCAAAATGTACCAGAACAAAAGATAAGATCCATTTGCTTACTATGTTTTGATGCCATTACAATCCGTTTCAGTGCTGTTAAAACTTGTTTTGGGTCTTTGATGAGCTAAAGGAACTGTGTGTAGAAGGCTACATTTCAGTGACAGGTAGAAGTAGCCAAAAATGGGGAAATGGTCTCATTGATGGTTATGGCTGTGATGGATGGGTCCCACAACTCATAGGGTTTTTTCTTACTTTTTTCACTCTGGCCAATCAGCATTTGCAAGAGGAAGGGACACGCATTAGATCTATATGTGTGCTGATGTCATTTTAACTTGTCAGTATCAGTTACAGACTTATGAGAGTTGGCAGTGACAGTTAAAAGTGTTTAGGCTGAGATTGATGCTCATCTACCATACTACAAGTGTCAATAGTGTAGTCCAGAAAAAATAGTGGGATGGATTGGAGAGGCTGTAGTGTATATAATATTAGTTTATTATTGATGTGCAGGGACTGCAGCAGATATTTTTATGTAATTTATTTTAGGGCTGGTTTTTTCAATAAAAAAAAAAATATTTAGCCAAAACCTTCACTTTGTGGACAACACAAAAGGATAAATCATTCACAAAAATAGGCATTTGACTGTCTTTGTGCAAAGTGTGTTTTAGTTCTTGAAAGAATGTAAGACAGTTGTACATTTACGCTACCAAGAAAACTTCTGGTTGGTGGACAACACAAAATAAATAATTTATAAATATTGGTGACAAATTAGCCATTGGACTGTATGTAATACTATTTCTGAGTAGTTATATATATATTTTTATTTTTGCCAGCGAGTATAAACAATTATGAAGAAGGAGTGATTCCAGTATTTGTAAGTTGGGAAGAGCTGGCAGCAAGCACGCACAAAAAAGTAGTCAAATGTTTCCTGGTATGCCAGTCCCTAGTATGCTGAAGCCTTCTTGTTTGGAATGAGAACTATCACAAGCCGGATGCAGCAGCAGTACTGAACACTAAAATTTTGTCCACCCCAAAGTTTACCAGTTTTTGTCTGGGAAGATCTGGCGGCAAGCTTGTACGAAAAAGTAGTCTTATTATTATTAATCTTGTCCACCCCACCTACCAGAGTAAAGTACAATTTTAGTTACTACTAACGACTTACAGAGGGGTCATGTGGAGGCACTTTGGTGAGATCCAGGGAAAAGATTGTTTGTAAGCTATTCTATGGTAAAACAAAAAAAAGTGCTTATAAAATATTAAATCTATAGATTATAAAGTAACCTTAAAATACTTAAATTCGAGCGTGCATAGGTCGGTCAGCGGTTTTCAATCAATGTCTCTTAAATGCAGATATCGTATGAAATATAAAAGGCAAAGAGAGACATCATAGTGCAAAAAAAACATCACTGTATAAAATGAAAATGTTAAAACCTATACACAGTCTGCTCACTGTATTCAGAGCCAAATTAAAAACTTAGGCTCATAAAAGACACATATGGACACTCTTAAGGCGGTGTCCTAGCGCCTTTCTGAGAATAATCACTCAAGATGTTCGTATTAATTAAAAAGTTTTTAAACAATTTATTAAAACTTCAAGTAATTAAATGTTTTTAAAAATAATAAACTTAATATACCATATTTGCTCGATTATAAGACGAGGTTTTTTTCAGAGCAAATGCTCTGAAAAATACCCCTCGTCTTATAATCGGGGTCATCTTATAATCAGACCTCAAATAGGTCTGACTATGAGAAGACTAAGATCCAGATCCCCCGCAGCTTCAGGGGACCTGAATCCTCCTGTCTCCCCCCCCCCACTTACCGGTGCTTCTGAGTCCCCGGTGTGCTGCCGGGGCAGCGTGTAGATGTCTACACGATTCGCATAGACAACTTCCGCTGCTGCTGGAAGGAGGTGTGGCTAGTAGCGGGGGTTGTCTGCGTCCATCGCGCAGCCTTGCTTGTCTGTAAAGGTAAATTAATGCTTAAAGCCTTCCTTGCACATACTGAAATTTGCATATTAATTATGCTCTTGAGATTTTTACTGATTTACTTTACAGAGGCGGGGGCGCATATGTGGAGCAGCTTCCCAGCATAAGAAGTTTGTGGTCCACAAGGCCCATGAGACTTTTACTCTTATTTAATGTAATAAAGTCTTACTTAATGTAAGGAATATTTACTGTACTGAAGGGGTGGTGGATTTGTGGAACAGCCTCCCAATAGAAGTAACGTAAGGTCCACAGAACCGCTGATATCTTTATTTTTATTTTCCTCATCTTTTCACCTTTCTAATATAAATTGATGTTTTGGTTGATATTTTTAAAGATATTATTAAAAGTTTAATGTTAGCGTGATGTGAGATTTCTTCAGTATAGCTATCTCTGGGATTGCAATGGTTAATTATAGCCTTTTTTCTTTTGCTGTAGGTAACCTTTTGCACCCTGTCCTTCGTTGTTTTAACAAGCAGCACCTGTTAGATTTATTGGGCTCTGAATGCTCAACACATGTACCCACTTAAAACCTTAACCACATTTTCTGGGAATCCTAATCATAGCTTGTTTAAGCCTGTATGCCCCCAGATAAAGCAACATCTTGAAATGACTGGTAACTGTCCCAGAAAATGTGTGAGAGGGAGAGATGACTCACCTATAGCAACCAAATGAATTAACAAGATTTAACAAATGGTTTTGCCATTCGTTTTTGTTTGTTTCATTGTGTACCTCCTTATTAGCGGCAATTCGTGCAAACACACGAAACAGGCAAAGTTTATACGACTCTGAATGCACAAATCAAGTACCGGCCTTGGCTTGGCTGATTTTTTGTTTAGTGTACTGAACCCAGCTTTGGTTGACCAGATTTTCTGTTCTACCTGCCATCCGGTGTTCCATACCCGGGGAATTTGCCTGCAGCTTTACCTGTGCAGGTATCCGGCTATTTCCATAGTGCTTTGTCATCTATACTCAATGTCTGTTTATATCTGCCTATACATATCAGCCTCCACAATATTGGGACTATCCTTGTTCTCTTGTCTTGGGGCTCAACCCCTTGCTAGTTGTTTCAGGGCAAAGATCGTTTGCATTGTGTGCTCCTGCTCCTGGTGACAGCAGAAGTGACAGCTAGCGTATGTTAGAGAGTGTGTGGTGTTGTGTGTGTTACTGTATGGCATCAGGATGAGTGTGCATATCCACAAGTAGCCTTAGAGGGTATGTATTGGTGTATGGGATTAGCATACCTGAGCATGAGTGTATGGTGTTAGCGTGTATGTGTTACTGTAAGTTAATGTTTGTGAGCATATGATGTTAGCATGTGTATGTCTGTACAGTATTAGATTGTGTAAGTGTATGGAGTTAGCATGAGTGTATGTGTGTTAGTATTTGGTGTAAGCATGTGTGTCTGGGTGTCAGCGTATTGTATTTTTGTGAGTTTGTGTGTCATGGTTATGGTATTGGAGTGTCAAGGGAGAGCATAGGGTTGGTGGCACCTGGGTGAGGGAGAGAAGGAGCAGGAGAAAGTAATTTTTTGTGTTGTCCCATAGATAGAGGTTTTGCTGATAGCGTACATGTGCAACTGTCTTAAACTCTACTTAGGAAATTCAGTGT
Organism: Sceloporus occidentalis; assembly: GCA_023333645.1. Classification (NCBI taxonomy): domain Eukaryota; kingdom Metazoa; phylum Chordata; class Lepidosauria; order Squamata; family Phrynosomatidae; genus Sceloporus; species Sceloporus occidentalis. The sequence goes on from JALMGF010000068.1 coordinate 2,384,282, forward strand.
GCTGTACCATGGGGCTTGATGTGTGTATCTACCAGTGTCTACACAGTGCCTTATCACCTTCCTGCCTCTGAGGGATCAATTTATCAAATTGTTCCAGTTTTTGAGAAATAGCATGCTGCTGGATGTCTGTATCCATTTGTGCAGTGCTGCTTTTGTTTTTGGTCCTACAGTGCAAAAGCAAGTCTGCATCTCTTCCTAAATCTTGAGGAAGAGGTTGCTGCAGTAAATTAAAGGTAAGTCCAAAAGGTAAGCCCCCCCCTCCCTATTTTGTATCCAAATCAAAAAAGGTTGGAAAAACTAAATTTTTACAGACAAAATTACATAAATGACATTATTATTATTATTATTATCCTTTATTTATATAGCGCCAAAAGTTTACGCAGCGCTTAATACAATACATAAATTCAAGGGATATGACAAGACAAGAATTGACAGACTAAGACAAACCGATACATTTGGTGGAGAGAGCCCTGCTCGCAAGCTTACAATCTAGAGGGAAATGGGGTGACAAACATAAGGCATAGAGAAAGGGTGAGAGGTATTGTGGGGGTTGTATCGATGACAAGGAAGTTCTAGCAGCTAAGATGGTATGCTTCTCTGAAGAAGTGGGTTTTTAGATGTTTCTTGAATGTTGGGAGGGAGGGAGAATGCTGAAGGTTCCTTGGGAGAAGATTCCAGAGATATGGGGCAGCTCGAGTGAAATCTTGTAGACGGGAAAAGGAAGAGGTGATGAGTGAGGAGGAGAGCCTTAGCCCATGGGAGGAACGTAGGGATCGAGTAGGAGAGTATTTGCTAATGAGGTCAGAAATGTACGGAGGAGCAGTATTATGGATGGCCTTATATGTCAGTACCAGGATCTTAAATTTAATTCTAAAGGTAATTGGGAGCCAGTGGAGGGTTTCATAGAAGTGGGAAGCAGAAGAGGAGCGACGTGCAAGGAAGATGAGCCTAGCAGCCGCATTAAGGATAGACTGTAGAGGAGAGAGTCGAGACAGTGGAGTGCCAACCAGAAGAGTGTTGCAGTAGTCAAGACGGGAAATGATAAGGGAATGAACCAGGGTTTTTGTGGATTCTTGGGTGAGGAATGGGCGGATACGAGAGATGTTTTTTAGGTGCAAGCGGCAGGATCTGGCGAGGGACTGAATGTGAGGGATGAAGGAGAGGTTTGAGTCAAGGATGACCCCAAGGCATCGGGCCTGGTTAGTAGGAGAGATAGTCGTTGTCACGAACCGAGGACACAGGTTGATAAGGAGCCCAGGTGCAGGGGATACGAGGGGCTCTGTCTGTACCCCACGATGATTTATGGTCTGGGGTTGTTACAGACAGGCGCAGGAATAAACCACAGACAACAGATCTGGATCAAGAGTTGTATTGAATGAGGTGGTACAACAATATATATAAAGAGTCACGCGACTTGGCAGGAAGCCCACTTGCGGGGCACACGGCAGATAAGCCCACTTGCGGGGCACACGGCAGATAAGCCCTCTTGCGGGGCACACGGCAGATAAGCCCACTTGCGGGGCACACGGCAGATAAGCCCACTTGCGGGGCACACGGCAGATAAGCCCACTTGCGGGGCACACGGCAGATAAGCCCACTTGCGGGGCACACGGCAGATAAGCCCACTTGCGGGGCACACGGCAGATAAGCCCACTTGCGGGGCACACGGCAGATAAGCCCACTTGCGGGGCACACGGCAGATAAGCCCACTTGCGGGGCACACGGCAGATAAGCCCACTTGCGGGGCACATGACTTGAAGCCCTCTTCCGGGGCACACGGCAGGTTGCCCACTTGCAGGGCACACGGCAGGTTGCCCACTTGCAGGGCACTCAACCAGGGTAGTCCGCTAGTGGGCAGTCATCCTGGGAGTCGCGATGCAGGGCACTCCTATTGGGAGTCCACTTAGTGGGGCGCTGGCCGCAACTCAGGAACACGGCAGGTACTGGAACAAGGCAGGTACTGGAACAAGGCAGGTTCTGAAACAAGGCAGGTTCTGAAACAAGGCAGGTTCTGAAACAAGGCAGGTTCTGAAACAAGGCAGGTTCTGAAACAAGGCAGGTACTGGAACAAGGCAGGTACTGGAACAAGGCAGGTTCTGAAACAAGGCAGGTACTGGAACAAGGCAGGTTCTGGAACAAGGCAGGTTCTGAAACAAGGCAGGTACTGGAACAAGGCAGGTACTGGAACAAGGCAGGTACTGGAACAAGGCAGGTTCTGACAGGTTCTGAAACAAGGCAGGTACAGGAACAAGGCAGGTACAGGAACAAGGCAGGTACAGGAACAAGGCAGGTACAGGAACAAGGCAGGTACAGGAACAAGGCAGGTACTGGAACAAGGCAGGTACTGGAACAAGGCAGGTACTGGAACAAGGCAGGTACTGGAACAAGGCAGGTACTGGAACAAGGCAGGTACTGGAACAAGGTAGGTTCTGGAACAAGGTAGGTTCTGGAACAAGGCAGGTTCTGGAACAAGGCAGGTTCTGGCAGGTACAGGAACAAGGCAGGTACAGGAACAAGGCAGGTACAGGAACAAGGCAGGTACAGGAACAAGGCAGGTACAGGAACAAGGCAGGTACAGGAACAAGGCAGGTACAGGAACAAGGCAGGTACAGGAACAAGGCAGGTACAGGAACAAGGCAGGTACAGGAACAAGGCAGGTACAGGAACAAGGCAGGTACAGGAACAAATCAGGAACCAAACAGGTAGTCCTCCAACTTCAATGTCAAGGCCCAGACTGCAGGGCTGGGCAGGTTTATCAAGGCTGACTTGATCAGGTAAGCCACTGCAGCTGGGCCTGATAATTGGTCTGAGAGGTCCTGAATGGTCAGGGCGGCCACTAGTGGTCAGCAAATGAAAATGGAAAAACAAAGTTTGAACAAGTCCAGCTAGCGCATGGTGAAACGTGACAATCGTGTTGTTAATGGTGATAGAGAATTCAGGTAGTGGAGTGGAGATGGAGGGAGGGAAGATAATGAGTTCAGTTTTAGAAAGATTAAGTTTCAGGTAGTGTTGTGACATCCATGAAGAAATAACAGACAAGCAATTGGTAATACGGGACAGGAGAGATGGAGAGAGATCAGGAGAAGACAGGTAGATTTGGGTATCATCTGCATATAGGTGATACTGGAGGCCAAATGAGTTGATTAGTTTGCCAAGAGATGAAGTATAAAGAGAGAACATCAGAGGGCCAAGGACTGAACCTTGGGGGACACCAACCGAAAGTGGAAGGGGCGATGATGTCTTGCCAGAGAAGTTGACAGAGAAGGAACGGTTAGACAGATATGAGGAGATCCAGGAGAGAGCTGTATCTCGAATGCCTATAGAAGCAAGTGAGTCTAGAAGAAGGTGGTGATCAACAGTATCGAAAGCAGCAGAGAGATCCAGTAGAATTAGAATAGAGTAGTGACCTTTTGCTTTGGCAGAGAGCAAGTCATTGGAGACTTTTGTTAGAGCTGTTTCAGTAGAGTGAAGGGGTTTGAAACCAGACTGTAGAGGGTCAAGGAGGGAATTAGAGGAGAGGAAGTTAATGAGGCGGTTGTACACAATCCGTTCAAGCAGCTTAGAGGTAAAAGGAAGCAGAGAGATCTAAACAAAATATTTGGCTTATTGTTGTAAAGGAATGTTTACATCATATACATAATTTACCTTTGGGAATAAAATGTAAATAGCTGATCTCAAGCTATAACATGTGGCCTTCATAACATGTCTTTTAATGGTATTCTACTTTTTTAATTTAAGCTGCAATACTAGAAAAGCTTTTTCAAGAAAGTTGTGTTGTATGCCACTGTTATGTAAATCAGAACACTTCACACAACGTTGTCCTGTACAGTTCGGTATATTATATGTATTTGTATTTAGTTTATAGATTTATAGGTAGCTCTGGCACTTTAAGGTCAGCGGCCACCAAATGACACACAAGTGGCCACATGTTACATTTTTATACTAAAAAATCAGACTCACCTTAAATTTTATTTAGTTTGTCTTTTCTAGTTTGTCATTTCAGGTCTATTTATAACAAATTGTGTAATTATCTCAACTTAAAGGCACATTAATCTTTTGTTCTTTGATATCCTGCATATAAACAACTTAGTTTGTGATATCCGGATTTAAGTTTTTAAGTAAACCTAGAGAATTAAATAAATCACTTATATAAAGTAGGTTTACTGAATGCTAACATCAAACAAGAACACACGATGAGACACTTCTCAGAATGTTCCCATTTGTCTTTTAACATAAAACATTTTTGTTGATTGATGTTATTGTATGGAACATTTCCTACTGTCCTTTATTCACTGCGATTTGCTTTACTGAACATTAACCCAACCTTACTGAACAACTAGTGAACTATGAAAGATTAAGTGTCTTTGGTGATACACCAATAAAATGTTCCACTATTAAATTAGCATTCCCATAATTAAAGGGGGACTATTTCAGCAAACTAAAAGCGCCCAGTAGACATTTAGTCTCCATAGATATTACTGAATATTGACGCAGTATGTTTAGAACTGACGGCAGAAATTTGAATAATAACAATAAAGGATATTATCTGCAATGGTGTTTCCCTTAATTTGGAATGAACACAATGGGAGAGGAAGCAAAACAAGATAAGCTCAACAAGACTAGTAGTGTTTCTAAGAAGACTTGGCAAGGTGGGGAAATTGTCTATCTTCATTGTGGAACACATCTGCAGCTGCAAGTGTGATGAGTTTCTTGCGAGCACCTCGCTAGGGGCACAGTTGGAGACCCCTCTTAAAATGCTACCAGTATCTAACTACAACCGTGTGACCTTCCTCATAACATTCCAAAGGGATTCTAAGGTAACACAAGGCAGATGAAACAATGTCTCCTCAACCACATTTTACTTGCTTTAGTCACAAGACGTCTCACAGAATCTATTAGACAATACCCAGACATCCCAAGAAACACACTAGGAAATAATGACCACAAGAATTTGATTATTCATAGATATTATTGCTTAATGCTAACAAAAAATGTTCAGTCTAGGTATGGGGCCCTTTCTGTACATATTTGTGAACATTACTGAATGTATATATCTTTCCTCTAGAAGTCTGGTAATATTTGGTAATGTCAATTACATTTCTGGCACTTAAGTTGCCAGAGACTCTTAAAGGATTTAAACCCCCAAAACATTAGTGATACTATTTAGTTCACAGAATATGAGGTAGCATTATAGTAGCTTTGAGGTCTTAAAAGCTTATGTAACTGTATATTTTACGATCCACTAAAATGTACCAGTAAGTTCTTTGAAATATCTTTTCTAGGAGTAAACAGATATTTCCTCATTTATTTTGAATAAAAAACCCCTAATTACTTATTACAATTCCTCAAGAAATTGTTATCAGTGGGCTTATATTTCCTACTTTAATGAGCTAGCTTTTGGTCTATAGCAGTGATCTAGTAAATTCTATGGTATGAGTCATTGCACCTTGTGAACTCATGTAAAGCAACAAAGAAACAAAGACTAACTCTTCTTCATTCTGCCAGGAGGCAGTGGAAAATATATTAGAGATGACTGAAAATATTACATCATAGGCAAGGCCAAATGAAGGCCCTTGAGACTCTGGAGCAGTTATACTAAGTGGCAAGTGGAACGTAACTCTTGGTCAAGACTATCCCTTTCGTTTCAGGACAATTAACAAAAATCTAATTCAGGGCACAACATAATATTACACATACAATACAACATAAAACAGGGTGGTAAGAAGTAGGCACTTAATCTCCTCTAAACTAACCTAGAGTTGGCTATCATCCATTGTACCTCAAGGGCACACAAGCCCATCTAAAAAAGAGGGATAGGAGTCAATAAAACATGGGAAGATGAAGGGGGTTCAAAAGCTAATCGGAACACACTGTATGACCTAAAAATTATGTGACCTACAACCCCCAGACTCTTCCTGCCTGGGACACAGAGAGATGGAATGGTTCTGCACTGGATTAATCAGGTAATATCACAGGTAGCACAGTTTATGACCGCTATGGAGCAGCTCAAGCTACTATCAAGTAAGTGTAATGCACTTGATGGTCCATGGTCTGGGCCCCCTACTATCCTGGGGCCCTGGAGCAATTACTAAATGTGCCCCTTCCTTAATATGATCTTGAGTATGGGATCTACATAATTACATAACACAGTTGCTATTAAAATATCTGGAAAGAATGATTCAGTCAGTGCACGTGACAAAAAAATAAGATAACATTTTTAATAATCGCTTAAAAGTTCTTAATGTAAAAAGAATAAAAACACAATGTAAGAAGAAATATATTCATACTGTAGTTGTAATTTGTATACCAATAAGTGCGCCATATGATCATGAAGTGGCATATTCATTTTCTTTCATTATAAGCAACGTATAATGTATGGCTATTTTCCTTAACAATTACAATATCCCTGCTTGCTATCACATACTGTAAATAACACACATTTTTTTATTCTTTATGTGAAAAATAGTATTAATTCAAAGAATATTGCAGAGTATTTCTTGGAAGTTACCTAGGTAGTCAGCTGCCAGGGAAGATAAATTGGCTTTGCGTGAGAAATGGAGTATTCCATTATGAGCATTATCAAATGAAGCTCCTGTTTTGACATCTGAAATGTCATTTGAATTGGAAAGCCCAGACAATGAAATCTAATATCAGCAAACCTGGTCATGCGGCTGATTCTTTCATAGCAACTTAATGTATCAATCGTTTAACATCTGAAGCACAAAGAGTGACACAATTTAGTCCACTATACAATCCCAACTCATGATACACGTATACTATGGAGAAGATTTAAACTGGCTGCCTGGCTTTTATCTTTCCTGGCTCCGCTTATCTCTGGTAGTAGCCCAATAGACTCTTTTTTGCAGAGAGAAATCTGAATGACTAATTTGGTCTTATTGTGGATCATAATATGATGTGCTCATCACTGCCTATTACAGCCTCTAGTCTTCTCTCCACCATATATTCTTGGCAAATACATTCTTTTTTCCAGCTACTAGAGTCTATAGCACAACATATCATATAGGAACATGAATGAGGACAGGCAGTTGTACGAAGATATGCAACATATGAAGGTTTGTGCAGGAGCTGAGGTGCAATGTATGTACAGTATTTTAATGTTAAGTATTAACATTAAGTATTTGCAGTAATTTTTTTATTGGAGGTGTATATGGCCTAAGGTCCCTGGACGGTCTCCTACTGAATGGCTGGTTGGGGTGCTCAAAGACTCGGCACTTTTCCACACTCTGTACGTCCACATCCCACGCGCCCTTCAGAAGCAGAGCACCGTGATATCATGTCCTAGTGCAGTAGAGGGTGGCCCAGGTGTAGGGGAGCCACCGCCTTAAATATATTGCCGTATATACATATATATGTATGTAAAAGTGTATATATATATACATATAATTTTTTTCAATTTTACACACATTACAAACAAAAAACTCAAACATTGTAAAGAGAAATAAACAAAACAATTAGGTTTAAAAAGTCCTTGCCAATTAAATTCCAGTCATCAGATTTTTAATGAGTTTATAGGTTGTACTGCATGGACTTCAGTATAATTGGCTGAAATATTGGCTTTGTAGTATCCTCATTTACATGAATTAAAACATTGCAAAAGCTTACAAAATCTGCCAATGTTTCCTTCAACTTTGACAAAAATCATTTCCATGTGTTCAAAGCAGCTGCTATTTTCGAACAGACGAAGGAGGCTAGTATTAATCAACATAAGGGTAAAAAAGCTAATGATGTTTCCGTCTTGCACATTTTAATGTCACCTGATTTTGCTGGCTTGTTAATTTAACATAGAAAGTATATACAATCCCTTCTTATTTTCTGGATCCAAACCCCTCTATAATCAATCTGTACTTTTTGATCCAGTGATATGCATATAGATGAGCAAATGAAACAGAGGCAAAGCCAAAGCTCAGGATGCATCTGAAGCTTCTATATAGGACCACACACCTAGCCAGGCAAACAAACCCAATGTATTTTTGCATTTTTCAACGCCAAGAATTTTTTTTCAAAATGAGGCGGAAAAGGAAATAATCAAAGGAATTGCAAAATTATGTGAAGCTGGGTGATGATTCATCAAACTCAATTAGGGACAAAACTGGCCACTCGACGTGTACTTCCCATTCAAGATGGAATTGTGGTTATAATGGTCAGCATTATATAAAATACCGTTTGATGAATCACCCCGCTCCCCGCCATGAATTTTTAAAAGTTCGTTAATACTGCTTCTGCAAAGGAACAAATTACAATGTGTCTATGTGTATCCCCACTACCAAGGAAGAGCGTTTGAATGCACCCAACAGTCTGGAAGTATATACTGAACATATATGCAAATAGGTAATGTGGAGTATCTATAGTGTATGATTTGTCTGTAGATTATTCTACACTGGGCTTTTCGGAATGATCACATCCTAACTTTGGTTGCACCCAGAGCTGTAAATGAGTGTGATACTGAATCACTACAGAGTCCAAAGCAAATAAATTAAAATCAGCAAGCACATGTAGGTGAAGAAAGATGGAATTCTTGCACAATATATAAAACAGGACAAAGTCGGGTTCACATGCAGTTAAGGTACCTAAGTGGACATAGTCAAGACAAAGGTAGAATATAAGCTCCAAGTAATGGGAACAAACCAAGACAACAAAACAACTAAATTTGGATCATGAAAGGTTTAAACATCATGCCTAACTGGTTACTAGGTTCTTGTACATAATGACAGTGACCCCCAGTTACCTAGAATGGAGACTGCAGTCAAGTAATCCAGATATAGGATACAGAAGGAAAGAGTTTTGGAAAAGGAAGTTACTCTGGAGGCAGTCAAAGCAAAGAACGTAAGGTCTTCAGTGCAACACCAACCACTATTTGGAGAGCAAATGGCTTTGCCTTCATGGCAAAAGGGGCCCAGGCTTACCCTTGAACCAAATCCACTGCTATAGTGTAATCTATAAGGATGATGCAGTGTGGATCATGGGCTGCTCATAGAACCATTTGGCTGATGTAGTCAGTCCATTATGCTTGCTGTAAAGACTTAAACCTTAGTCATTCCTTGGTCTTGTCTGAGATTCAGGATAGCTATATGTTTACTCGATGCATATTTAAATTACTCACTGTATTGGCCTCTACTACAGTACTGCAGTTCCACTTAGCTACCACTTTCTCAGTAAGAGTGAAACTTTCTAGATTTAAGTCGCTGACCTTTTAGTTTACAATATATAAGCTGTTTTTCACACCTTGTGTTTACTTACTCAGTTAATGTGACTTTTTATATACTATGATTGCATCTGTGAATCGTTGCGAAAACATGTAAAAACAAAATAATTTTTTTGAAACAGCTGTGGTTTTAGAAGAAAAAAATAGTTTGAGACCTTGAGATCAAGCCACATTGACCACTGACATAAATTGATTACAGGAGTGATACATTGACTTGCTGAGGTTTGTAAAAACCTAACCAGTGCTAATCAGCAATACCAGTATGGGATGTCCCCCATGCTGACCACACAGAAGGTCTCTCCTCCAGCATGCCCATTTATCCTAATGCAAGACTCAGATTAGACTTAATCAGTCCTTGATCTTCTCTTACAATATGTGTAGCCTCATGTTACATTCTTACACTTTTGTAGAATATATATATATATATATATATATACACACACACACACTGACAATTAGTGTGTAGCTGCATGTTTTAAAAAATGGCCTACTTGTATAAAATGGCTTAAAAGGACCCCCCTCTTGACACAGTCAGTGTTTTAATTACACGGAAACTAAGGGACTCCATATATATGCTTATTTAAAAGACAAAGAGTGATCTAGTGGATACACAAAAGTTACCTTCTTCTTGTCCAGATGGGATGCCCTGGATCAGCAAAGGCCGTTTGCATCCAGGAAGACTAGGCATATATTTTTTAGGAGTGTCGCAAGACGCAAAGGAGGAGGGTCCAGTTACTTCCTCCTGTATCAGTCTAAGATCTACCCATTGTGTGCTATGTCCCAAACATTTGCGAAAATTCTTCACCCTTTATCAAGCACATTCCTTGCATTGTATTCCAAGCACTGTATATAAGAATGTGTTTTTAAAAAGTAAGGGCTTGGACAGGATACATACAAGACATTATGATGTATTAAGTTCTCATGAAGACAACAAATTCCAATTCAGTTTGGATGCCACCCAATTCTATAAAGATTTATGGTGTCTAAACTTTTGGGACATGTCATTTTTTCTATACTACACTACATATTTTTTATTTTGCAGTGCATGAACGTCTTAATTATACAAGCTGACTCCTTTTCCTGCCCACGGGATTCTCAGTTTGACGAAAACCTTCTGTATGTTGATTTTAAGATGACAAGTCTTGTTTGATCTGTCTGGTAGACATAATACGGTCTGCACAGACCAGTTTACTTGTTTTAGGCTCAGACTGTGGTTAACAATACAGAGCCCATTTGGGTAATTTGCTTCACACATGGATCCCTGCCCTTAAGCTACAGTCTAAAGAATGCTAAAAAAAGGTTTCACTCTTTCCACATAAATATTGCAGTGGCGGATCCACATAGCTATTATCTACCAGAAGTGCTTTCTGTTTTACGGATACATTGACACTGTTGTGTAGGCTTAATCATTGATAAAACAGGATTATAAATTGTAAGACTTACAAAGAAAATCCTCCACCGCACATAATTTTATCTGCAATAATATACATATGTAAAAACATTCCACTATATTCATTATTATGTTTATTTAACTTTCAACAGAGTTTGTTGACATTGTGATTGAGTTTCCTGAACGTTTGTTGGCACTACAACTTAAAGGCCCCACTCTTGTTACTTTACATACTTTAAAATACTGTCCACGCTCAAGGGCTGGGTTGGACAGCTTTTGTATAATTAGAAGTGCTGCTTCTGTTTCCTGCACACCTTCTTGAAGAGCAGGTGCTTTCTGTACTATGGATCACTTGTTCAAGCCAAATCTGAATACCGAATTGTGCCAGATGGGAATTTAAATCTGGGTTTATCATCTCACACCCTAAAAACCCAACAGTTTGTCATTTGATAACATATATGCTCGTGAAGGTGGATTTATAAAGATCTGACAAGCCCATGATTAAACTCACACAAAGCCTCTTGCAGATAAAGTTGTATATGCTCCATATAACAAAGCCTGTTGGTCACCATATTGGGAATGACAGGTCCAGAACACCCAACATAGGAAAATACCCCAGGACTTATGAGAATGTTTCAAGATGAATTGGGTTTTCTGATAATTTTCTCATTTGTTTTTGTTATTATTTGTATATTTCTATAGTCCTAAAATATTACTTTCATTCATATACTTTTTCCATGTGATGTGCATGTTTTGTTTACTACCGAACGTCTTATTTTGGCCTTATATTCTCCTTTTTTCTCTTTGGTCTCTAATAAATAGTGTTGTATTTAATGGGAACCTCTGTTGGTGCTCATCCTACACCACAGGCTAGCGTCCCTGTTATTTATTTATTTTCAAAAAGATTTTATTGAAACGATGTTGAAAACATAATGACAAGGTTGAGGTATACATTTCTGGGAGTGGATATAGTTCCTACCTTGAAAGTAGGCAAACAGTGGGATCGGCAAATCCCGAAATCTAATATTGATTATTATTATTATTATTATCCTTTATTTATATAGCGCCAACAGTTTACGCAGCGCTTAATACAATACATAAATTCAAGGGATATGATAAGACAAGAATTGACAGACTAAGACAAACCGATACATTTGGTGGAGAGATTTGATGAACCTTAAAGATAATTTCCTCCTACGATCATGATCCAGAAAGGGGTCTAGCGTTGCCACACTAAAGGCGCGCCAGGAAGAGTAGGGGCCATGCGCTCCACCACCCTGGAAAAGAAGGGTTCTGCAGCCAAGGCTGAAAAGGGACACTTGCCACTGCAATCCCAACATCCACCGCAGAACCTTCCACACCTTAATCACTGGAAATAGCACAACCTCCTCAGCATCCCTGTTATTGAGCATGGTCAGTAGGTCATGCAGTGTCATGGATTACCATATTACCTGCTCCCTCTATTAGACAGGGAAGCTGTTGTAGCATGGAACGGGAACAGGAACAAAGTTTATTTCGATTTCAAAGGAGGAGAACTGTTAAAACAAGAGGTCATAATCTAAAACTGGAGGGTCACAGGTTTAGATGAGAGGGTTTTTAGATAAGTGGAACAGCATCCCATCAGAAGTGGTAGAGGCTAATACAATGAGGGAATTTAAAGAAGCATGGATAAAGCTATCCTGAATATAAGAGAAGATCCTCACATTTGGCAAAAATGGGCAGACTATATTGGTCAAATGTTTTTTACCTGCTGTTTCTAAAAACATAAATTATGTTTCTGTGGAATTGTCAATTTTTAATGTCAAGTATAAAATGTATTTGGCTTACTACAGGAAGAAAAAAACCCTTAATGCGAAAGCTTGGGTTTTTTTGTTTTTTTTTTTTATTTACACCCACACTGTTTTGATTTGCACTCGAGAAAACCCCTTTGGGGTTTTTATCATTTCTACTTGCCCAGAGTCAGCAAAACCCTTATATTTTCCACATCAAATATAGTAGACTACACACATATGAGAAGAGATTGTAAATTGTTTACACTACCAGTTACAAATTAGTCAGATTTCCTGTGCATTTAAACACACACTCAACATACATACCAGTATATACTGTAAATATACACTGATCATTGACACTGAGGCATGTAGCTTCTTATGGATATTACAATGAATTGACTTCTGATTTTACAGGGAAAAATTTATAAAAATATGGACCATAATATAAAATATAGATCGGTAGCTGGAGAATGGCTTGGTATTCCATTCTGCAAGTGGGAGCAGTCACTCAGCATTCTATTATTCATTTGGGGAGTAGGCAGCACGGAATGCCCATCTTACCATGAAAGTGATCATGCATCGTTAACCCTTTCAACCCCTTTATTATTTGTGTGTTCAGTTTCCACAATTTTGCATGGACCAAATTACACTCAATGTTATGCTCCTATAGAGCCTATAGAGTTTTAAAAAAAATAAATTAAAAATAAAATCTACCACCGACATGGAAGTCAAAGGTGCTTTCAGGTCAGTTGCTGTCAGTTAAGACTCTGCTGCAGTTCACTGGCCAATTGGAGTGATCTGATCATTATGGCAGCCGCTTAATGGCCCCTCCCCCTCTCATCAGTGACCGTGAAACATATAAATTATGAATAAAAAACCCCCCTATCACTTATAAAAGTGATCTGTCACTCCAATTCCAAGTTTTAAAACTGTAATATGTACATTTCAATTTTCACCCAAAAACATGCAAAAAACATGCCATAGCCATGCATGTGTTTGTTAAAATTGGGGGGGGGAGCTATATTTGACTGAAATGCTTCGCACAGATTGGCTCAAAATAAAATAAATAAATAAAAGTGTAAATAGAATAATATTTTTTGTTAGCTTTCAAAAAATACAACTTTTGTTCATCATGTTTGGTTTTTCTAGCTGTTATTGGTGCCCAACTCCCAGCATATGACATTTAAAAAAAAATCAACATTTAGAAACAGCCATGTACATCTTTCATATTTAACCCTGTATTACATTAGATGTTCAGATGTAAGACAGCATATTTTCAATGAGAGGGCAGTGGATAAGTTGACTAGCCTCCAGCAAAATGGGTTCATTAGATACTTAGGTACTCTCTACCTCACTTAATAAGAGTTGAGGATCAATGATAAAATAATTAAAATTAATACATTCAGAGGAGGTAACAGTGTGTATTTTATTGGCAATATACATACAGTACTAGTCTACAGTTTTTGCTGTAAACATGAGTCTACTGATAACATGACAGTGAAGGCACTGGTCCTCTGCGTGGGGTTTATGTTGGTTTGAGTAGGCCTAAACATGTGTTTCTTGACTCATCTTAGTTTCTGTTGTGGGAGAATTGAAGGACAAGAATGGCGATCCGTTGTTTTTATCAGGGTACTTTCAGTACTAAAACCTACACAGTGTAACCCTTATAAAAGAACCATGATTGTTATGACAGAAACAATGAAAATAATTTCATCCAAAGAACTTTTTGCTCATTCTCTTACTTTTGTTCATAAATACTCTTAGTATTGTTGTATAATATTTTCTCTTTCATTACAAACATTTATTTCTGTTTTTAAAACCTAGATATACTACTTAAAGATTTTACGAAAAAGTATTTATTCAAGATTGAAAATTTAATTTAAATTAATATGTGGTTTCAACTGCTGTTGTCTTTTCAGACCAATTGGAATACATGTCTGCTCACAATTCTTATCTCATCAGCCCACTGTTCTACTTGTTATACTTTTTATGACAATACCAAAACAAATACTTATAGCAAAATAGATGTGGCCTCATATTAGATCTTATTATATTACCATACCTGGGAACTTAATGATCTGACCTCAGGTTCTTTAACCCTTTTGATCAAGGAAAACCTAATTCTTTACCCTAGTATCAAAAATTGGAAACTTACAAGACAAAACCAAGGACTAAAATGCCAGTACACCCTTTACCTTACATTCAGACGCTACCCAAAATTGCAAGAAGTTCTGCCTAATCCCATTTTCATCAAGTAGGAGAGTGAGGGCCTGCAAAAGAATAAAGCAGCTTGGTGGACCATCACAAGGGGGCCGTCAAGGCATGAAGGACTACACAAGTGTTCCTATGCATGGTTTGCATACCGCCAAGCACATCGATCAGCCATAAAATTATGACCACCTGCTTATTATTGTGTAGGACTACCTTTTTGCTGCCAAAACAGCCCTGACCCATCGAGGAATGGACTCCACTAGACCTCTGTAGGTGTGCTGTGGGATCTGGCACCAAGACTTTAGCAGCACATCCTTTAAGTCCTGTAAGTTGCGAGGTTGGGCAGTTGGTCCTTTAAGTCCTGTAAGTTGCAAGGTTGGGCCTGTTCACGGCTCTATCCCATGTGAGTCTATTCTATAGCCCATTACAATCATTACTGCATTCATGGGTTACACTATGATCTCTCTGTGTCTCAATTTACAGGGCTAAAAGAGAGGTCTATACCACATTTTATGCAAGTATATATACAGATTTACTCTAAGGTTGTGTATTGGGGCATGTGCGCTTACACCTTTATGTTTATTGTTACCTCCATGGATTGTACCTGTTGACATTTGGAGGCCAAATCAACATTATTTGTATTTTTTTCAAAGATTCTATATAACAATTCAGTATTACAAAACCTACATACACTGTGCTATTACTGAAATGTGCTACCTAGAGACATATAAAATATATATTTTGTTCTGCAATCTGTTTGTAAAACACAAGAGCAATAAGAGCCCCATAATATTTATCTTATACACACAGCTATTTACACCAGAGCAATTTAGCCTGGTCATCAATGCTCTTTGCTAAACAAAGCTTCTAAACAACGAAAACAATAGCAAACAACAAATAGCTAAACAGTCTAAGAATTAATAGAACGTTAACAATAATTGATTTTCAAGTGGGAGTGAAAATTCTGGGATTAAAAATATATAAAAAAAAGTAAAGGTAATTCTTCATCTACAGATATTGGCCATAAATTAAACCCCTGGCAACCATTGGGAAAGTTAATAAATTCTGCCAAAACAAGAATGAGGTATATAGAGGGTACCTCGACTGGGTGGAATATGTCCATCCTTCTCTGCATCCAAATATAGATCTAAATAGCATTTCTACTTATGCAGCTTTTAGGTATTTGGTTAGCACAATGCCTGCAATTTCACCTATTTTCCCTCACCACACTTTAAGTTAAAGTATACATAAGCAAATGTAAATGTTCAAAACTTTAAGTGAGATCCCCTTTATTCTTTAGAATGTCTACAAGATGGTTGACACACACAAATAATTTTTTTTTTTATTTTTTTTTTTATAGACAGTCTGGACGTGATACTTTGTTGTTTTGGCATTTCTTAGTTTAGCTAAAATGAATAAATAAACAGGTCCAGAACGTATGTAGTCTACTAGTCAGGCGTAGAAATAAAGAGCACAGAGAGTGTGTAGGCTGACTCTCATAACCACAGAACGTAGGCGTATTTTGAGATATGGTTCAGTTTCATACAGGATGTGAGGATGCTAGCCGCTTAAAAGCTTACATTTTAATATATTTAATGAGTGTTCAAAATTTGCTAATTATAAAAACCACTCATTGCCAATATGCATTTCATTCCATTGTAGTTGTTTGTCGTGATTATCAGTTTATAATTAATCATTAATATTCATAAATTCAAGAATAACCCAACATCACATTTTAATGCAGTATTTAATTGCAACTTTACTTTAATTGTGTAAGTGGGCATTCACACTTATATAAATTGGGGTGCTCAGTAAATTCACACTTAAGCATCTCACACAAAGAAAAATTAGATGTATTGTAAGAAAGTTTTATTTTAATGAGAGCGTGGTAGAGATTAATACAGTAAGTCTACCATAAATCTAAGACTAGACCAATAGCTGATTTTACCATCAGGAAAAATGGGCAGACCAGATGGGCTGAATGGTCATTAACTTCAATGTCCCATATTGAATTTACTTTTATATCAATTGGAATTTAAATAAGGATTTACTACATTTACTGGAACATGGAAGTGTGGGGATAAGAGAGACTTATGCATTTTTCTCCATTAGAATTCAGTGAGTTGGCCTTTTTTAAATTCATATTGACTTTTCCTGGAATACATCAACAATCATAATCTTGAATAAATCCTTACATGGAAAATATGTGAATAATTGTATTTAAAAGAGTAAAATATTAGCAAGACCGCCTCTTGATTTCACATAGGTAAACTGCAGGACTGGGCAGCACAATAAGTGTTTTTCCACTTCAGACTTAGTCATAGGATGGTAACGCTTTACTGATGCCATCATATAGGTGAATAATTGGGTAAGGAGTAGAATACACATAACAGCATTATTGTATTGTATAAACATTTGCAAAACCCACACAAAACATCTCACACAGTGAACTCAAAATGTCAAGTTCTTAATGCGTACCTATTCTCACCTGGTAAAAGTTCACAAATGGAAAAACATTAAAATGTAACATTTCTGTACAAGATATAATACTCAAATAGACTGGAGTGGAGTTGAGACAAGTGATTTCTGCATTGTAGCATATGATCTCTAATTGAAGTTCATACTTTTTATTGAGCCAAAATATATAAAAAATATATTTTTTTTCTTGGACTATTATGCCAGTGTACACTTTTCTTTGTGTTGAAATACCAAAATAAAAAAACACAGTGTAGCTGGAATGTAGCCCTATTATTTTTTCCAGTTTGGTAGGCAGATGATATTCCATCAGATCCCAAAGATGCTCTATTGGATTGAGATCTGGTGACTGTGGAGGCCATTGAAGTTCAGTGGACTCATTGTCATGTTCAAGAAACCAGTTTGAGATGATGTGAGCTTTGTGACAGGGTGCATTATCCTGCTGGAGGTAGCCATCAGAAGATGGGTACACTGTGGTCATAAAGGGATGGACATGGTCAGCAACAGTACTCAGGTAGGCTGTCGCAGCTTAATTGGTACTAAGGGCCCAAAGTGTGCCAAGGAAACGTGCCCCACACCATTACACCACCACCAGCAGCCTGAACCATTGATACAAGGCAGGATGGATCCATGCTTTCATGTTGTTTATGCCAAATTCTGACCCTGCCATCTGAATGTCACAGCTGGAATCGAGATTCATCAGACCAGGCAATTTTCTTCCAGTCTTCCTTTGTGCAATTTTGGTGATCCTGTGCGAATTGTAGCCTCAGTTTTCTGTTCTTATCTGGCAGGAGTGGCACCCGGTGTGGTCTTCTGCTGCTGTAGCCCATCTGCTTCAAGGTTCAACGTGTTGTGCGTTCAGAGATGGTATTGGTTTGTGTCGAGTGGTAATTTGAGTTACTGTTGCCTTTCTCTCATCTCAAACCAGTCTGGCCATTCCCCTCTGACCTCTGACATCAACAAAGCATTTTCATCCACACAACTGCCGCTCACTGGATATTTTTTATTTTTCGGACCATTCTCTTTAAACCCTAGAGATGGTTGTGCATTAAAATCCCAGTAGATCAGCAGTTTCTGAAATACTCAGACCAGGCCGTCTGGCACCAACAACCACGCCACGGTCAAAGTAACTAAAATCCCCTTTCTTCCCCATTCTGATGCTCGGTTTGAACTTCAGCAAGTTGTCCTCACCACATCTACCTGCCTAAATGCATTGAGTTGCTGCCATGTGATTGGCTGATTAGCTATTTGTGTTAACAAGCAATTGAACAGGTGTACCTAATGAAGCGTCCATGTACACACATTGCAAGCCTGTGAACTACCAATAATCTAAAAGCTGCATTGAGAACACATATTTCAGCAGCAGTAGAAATTAAAAAATAGCTACTATATATATTAAAACTATATAATTTTCTGCATTATGCTATACAATAGAACTTTTTAGTAAGTTGATTCAAACAGATGTACATAACATAACTAGGGTTTTTTTCAAGTTTCATGTGCCAAATGATCCACAGTTGCAAATTAAAAATGAAGTAACAAAAATGTTTTCAATTAGTCCTAATCTGCTTGCCATTACCATCATGCTTTATTTTTTCTACTGTACTCCTGACTCAGATGATTTAGTATTTATAAATATCTTACAGTACCATAGTGGCATATGTTCTATTCAGATAAAGCTCAGTAAGTATGTAATTCATTCAGCTGATTGGTCTGACATGTATCTGACCACTACATCCACCACCATGTTCACTTGTTGTTACAGTGTACATTTTTTGCCTTTTCAAAAAACAATTAAGAAACTTATATTAGTAAGTATAAATATTCATATTAGTTAGTGTGATGCTCTCCTGGAATGGTCACTGTGTCTTCTTGAACATGTCCCATCAGTTCATAGAGAAAGCACACAACAGTAATTAAGCAATGCAAAATACTTGACTGCTTAGACCTTGAGCCTAGACACCAATATGTGGTTAGGGCATTGGCCACAGCTTTATCGCCAGCATTAACAACCAACTCAAATATCAACAAACAACCCGCCAGCTACAGCAACTAGCCCTCCAGGCGGCTCTCATCCCAACTTGCCAAAAGTTCAGTTAAGCAGGTGCCATGAGCCGCCTGCTGGATCCACCTCCCCAAGCCAAGTTTGGGCACCTCTTCGGCTAACACAACTTCCACACTAGCCAACGGTGAACTCTTTGGCCACCATAGCCTCCAGGGGCAGCCTACCTAGAGCTGAGCCTGCACCCCTACCCCAACGTCCATATTAAAAATATCCAGCCCAATAGGTGAAAGATGAACACCATCCTTCCACATGGCATCCACATTATCGCCCTCCAACCCCTTGTGTCTGATGGACACACTCTCAATCCTAGTGATAAACCAAAATACTGCTACATTGAATTTTGGCCTAATCCGAAGGTAAAACTGAACCAAGCGAACCGGGCAAAGAGCACCCCCAACGTTCTTAATAAACACCACTCATCAGTCTTAGATCTCTGAATAATAAGAACCACCTCATCAAAAAGAGTGAGCAAGACACACTAAATTTGTAACTGGCTGACAACGTCTATTGGAGTTTTTTTCCATTCACACTTTACATACAGCAAACCAACTTGTGACCCACCAATAACTACAAAAGTCTAAGTCAAGCTTCCATTCTTCCTACATTTGTGCAACCAAAAATAATAAAAAATATATGTTTTAGAAATTGGCTTAATAAAGCATAATCGTATTTGCCTGTTTTCAATAGCATAGTAGGCTAACAAGTATATTGAACACTCCAAACCTTTAAATTCCTTTTACAAATGATAGACAGTTGTTTTTTTAAATAGTAACACGCATAGGCATTTCATCATACCACACACAGAGCATGTAATACTTATTACCACACATTAGACCACATATTTCTGGTTGATTACTAATATTGTGAATATTTCAAACTTAAGTATTTTTTTCTAATGGAATATTGACACGGGTATGATTGTAATAGTGAGTCATCACGATTAGCTTCTGACGATATAGCACAACAGTCTATGCAAAACACTATAAAAACCAAATTATGTTTGGTCAGTCTAGCGCTAGATGAGTAACTTTTAGGTAGACAGATCCAGAATGCTAGCTCCCAGTGACATGATAATGTATAACCCAATCAGTTATTAGAAAGTAGTTACAGAAAACTTTTGGGAGAGGTTGGCACCTTGATATGGATATTGAAACATTTTCTCTCTCAATAACCAGAAATCAGAGCAATGGCAGACTGCATTTAAGATTGGTTTGGCACATGGCCAGGGCCGAACTGGTGATCAGGGGGCGGCCCTGGCACTTTGAGTCCAGCAGCCGCCTGATGATGTAGATGCAGTTGAGGCGGGATACAAGCAGCTGCATGCTACGTTTTTATGCCCACAGGCATATCGGCTTTTGGATTTGGCCAGTGTGCCAGATGGCCAGTCTGCATATGGCTAAAAAGAGTTGTGAATATTCTAGTATGAGAGGCTAACAAGGCAATTTAGATTAGAACTGAACATTTCAGAGAAATGGCAGATTGGATTTGGAGGTATATATTTAAACTGTGGGGGGGGGTTAAGGAATTACAGAAATGTGTGTTTCAACATTTTGTATGATGTTGTAAAGCTTTTGATCTGATTGTATCAATACTTTTTTTTTTTTTTACTATAAAAATGAGAGGTTTTTTTACTATAAATTCTGAGAGTGGGTGAACTGCATTGTATGTGATAGGCCAGTTCAGGTTTTGAGGTGTTTTAAATTAATTTACGATGGTGAACAGAATGGTTCCAATAAAACATATGCGGCCTGTTTCAATGATTCAAAACCTTAATTGATATTAATTAGGTGAATAATGCATGGTGTGCAAATCAATTACCTGTCTAAAATCAAATCCTCAAGAGTAGAAACGAGACAATCGCTGAGGTCCGTAGACAAATAGCACATGTTAAATTGATATCTTTTCTAAGTGATTAAAAACCAAGTTTAGGAAATTGTGGACAGGTATTACTATATTTAACACATGAACAGAATAGCCTACATACACTTTAATATGGACATTTTATTATTTTCGTTGACAGACCAGAAGTGAAAGCATTATTTAAAATAAAAAAACGTACCCTTTATTGTCTTATAGTTACATGCAAGCAGAATTATGTCAATCTTCATTGGTAAAAACACATGAAAATAAGTTTTACTGTTCAATTTTTTAGTTTAGTAGGAGCTTCTCCAATGAAGTTTGACAGAAGTTTACTTTTATGAAGTCTATGTAAGTGAATCTACATAATTGGCAAACAAACTTTGCAACATTATTATTTCATGTGGGTTTCATCAATGAAGAATGTAAAGGTCTGCTGGCATAAAGACCAGAAAACAATTAAAGGGACGCTACGGTGTCTCTTGAACAATTAATGCAAATTTAACTACTTTGTAAGTACTATGTATTCATTTAAACTGAAATAAATATTACTTACCTTAAATAGAAGCTGCAGCTTCAAATCTGCAGAATACCACTTCCTCCATGTCTGGTGATTCATGACACTGATTGGCTTCTTCAAGCAGGGAAGCAACCCCACTGAAATAAAATGGGTAAAACAAGTATTTGTCCTGTCTTTAAAAGTATCTCATATGTACAGGATTTTAACCAGTTTGGTAACTAACAGCTGTTCATCACCGTTTACAAACTAGACATTTTTCAAATTAGGTATTCTGAATAGCACTCATCAGTTGCAAAACTGGCCCAGAAAGTTTTAAAAATGTTTTTAAACATTAGACAACCTAAAATAAGTTTTACCACTCTTCGTACAACCGTTTTCTAATCAGCATCTTTTAAATTATGTGGCAATAAACAATAGCCGGCAAGCACTGCATTAAAATGTTAAAAGTTCTATTACGGAAACTGGTCTTTTCTTGTAATTTTGGGAAATACCTGACCACAGCTTTGTGTGGCATGTTTGTCATATGTTTGAAAAAAAGTTATTAATTCTTTTCATATTTATATATTGCGGGAGATATCTAAACAGTAACTTTTGTGGTTCACAGGCAAGGGCATTCAAGTTCTAATTAAAAAAAATGTTGCAACATTCACATGTACTCTCAAACAGCTTGCATATTAATGAATATACAAGTTGTTTGGAAACTGTTAGCAAGGGCATGCAACCTCAAGTGAGTCTGGTTAGTCAAGTTAACCCTTAAATAGACTCAACTGTGTAACGTGTGAGGTTGCAAAAGAGCAGTCAAATTAAGTCTTCTAGTTCAAAATTATTCTGTAAAAACATCATGTGAAACATTAAAAATGTTGCATTAGTTTAGTGTAAAAATAACAAAGTTTAATCTTCTTCCTCTGAAAATACATTTGTATTTCGTTACACCCTTTTTTTAGCTAAGATTTGATCTTATGTTAAATTTGTACTATATAAGTCTGTAAAAAAATGCATGTTCAAAACATTACATGGAAAAGAGTGTAAAGTATAAAAACATCACCACACCTTCTCCACCCTATTCACAGGCTCTTCAATCCATCCTTCAAACCACAGTCCCGCACAGATATGCAAACGGTGCAGCTAAAAAGGATGAACTGGTTACCGCTAATGTTCTAATAATAACTTACCCTCTTCCAAGTGATGATATATAATATTAGAAAATCTACATATATAAAAAAATAAAACATTCCTATGGTAATGTGTTCAAATAATAAGTCATATTTTTCATTAACAGTATGAAACTATTTGTTAGCCTTAAACAAACAAATTATATGTTAAAGGGTTAAACGAAATTGGCTACAGAGATAAGTTTATCACAACTGAGTCATACAGAAAGTACTCCTACAAGCCTTGACCTTTTATATGTAACCCACGCCAAAATGGGTTTTAACTAAAGATGTATGCATCCTGAACTTGAAAAGGTGTAGACACTACAGGAAAAAAAAAGTTTAGCTAAAAGTTAATTTTGTATTATTTATGTTCAGAATTATTTTGAGGGTTTTTTTCAACGTAGCTTTGGCTCTGTCATTGAAGTCTTTCTTCAAATGTAATTTATTATATAGTAATAAATGGGTATTAATATTGTGTTTAAAAAAATTCCTGAGCAAGAATGTGACTAATGTGAAATCAATTCAAAACTTAAGATTTAATCAAAACCTACATTTTGAAGGGCAATTTAACACTGCTTTATTTATTGAATCACAATGTGGACATTCTGGGTACTTTAGGCCTTCTGTCCATGTATATATATTGTAGATTTGCAAAGGTTACAGCTTGTAATCGTGTGCATTTGCTTGACATATTACACGTGACATCTGTTTCACGGTATCATCACTGTAGGTGCTGAAAGTGTCCATGGGCCATGCATGTGAAACAAGACTCGATCCTGAGAGTGCGTGTTTTCTGCATGTTAATAGTTAAGCGTCCACCTACCATGGCTTCTAGGACTGTTTTCCTCCCAAAGGCTTCCATACAATGCTTTTTATTTTTATAGGTTCACATTAAAAAGTCTTTTTTTTTATTAGGGTTGAGGGTCAAAACATTGCTAATGTTTTTATTGTTTCGTTCGATTGGTGTCCCAAGTTCATGTCTTTCACTCATTTCCTTTTTTTCGTGGGCCCCCAGGTCTTCCTGCTATTGTATCTCAAATGATTTATTTGTTGCTGTTGCACATACTGGACCCCAAGGCAACAGACATGTGGGGAAGTGGCCTCAGGTTAATTCAAAATGTTTTCAATATTATGAGCCACAGGTCAGAAGGACCCTCGCTGATTTCTGTTCTGTTTGCATTTTTATCGGTGTTTAATATGTTATGCCAAAGTCATCAGAATCAGGGTAATTTTCAAGTTCTTCCAAACAGCCCTTTAAAGCCACACCCACAGTTATCAAATGTGGGAGGGGGTGGTCCCCGATTTCCTTTAAAATTTCCTATTCACGGCCTACTTTCTTGGTTGTTGCTTGCGTTGCCGATCCAAGTCAACAGAAGAGGTTGAAATGTACAATCAAAAAAGTTCAGTTTCTTTTTTTTTTGTTACATATGCAGGGCTTTAAGTGAAATATACCGCCCCATGTAACTTGTATCCTTGCAACAATTTACGCAGCGTGTAATACAATACATATATTCAAGGGGTCTGAGAAGGCGAGAATTGACAGACTAAGACAAACCGATACATTAGGAGGAGAGGGGCCTGCTTGCAAGCTTACAATCTTGAGTAATCAAATCTTACTTACCCAGTGGCAACAGGGAGACGGTACACTGACCTGAGCGCTCACAGGGGTTAGATCCGTAAGCAGAGTAGACTTGTGCAAATGGACCAAAAAATTGACCTCGCAGCCCGGGGGTGAAGTCTGTGCCTGCTGAGTCTCCTTATCTGCTTCTCCCCTGTATTAGCTCCATTGACCAGGCCTCTCGTAGCGCTTCCTCAAAAGGGCAGCACTTATACAAAAATTCTCTGGAAGGCCTGGTCAATGGAGCTGATACCATGGAGGCGAAAGAAAAGGAGGCAAAAGAAGAAGCGGAGCTGCAATAAGGGAGACAGGGAAGCAGAAGTGGTAGGTGTAGAAGGTAGGGAGACATTAAGAAAGAGGGTGAGAGAGTATGACAGAATGAAAGCCTGAGAGAGCGAGAGTAGGAAATAGTGTTAGTAAGAGTACTTGAAAGTGAAAAAGCAAAAAAGATCTCTAAGAAGAAGCCTTGTTAGATATGTTAGACTGAGATAAGAACATTGCTTTGCTGGGTCTTGATGTTTGTTCCTGCTCGGACTCTGTTTCTAGCCTGCTGGGGAGTTCCTGCAGCCTTGCTGGACAAATGTGCCTGTTAATCACCTTGCAGCAGAACTGTTAGTGTTTACTATGCATTCTGCCTTGTTTATTTAATAATGTAGGGGCACATTATTTGCTGTTTCTGGTTAATACTGTGATCCAGTAGTATGTTGGAGACAGTAAACAGCAATTCCAATAGAAATACTGGCACACATGTACAAAGCTAGATATTTAACTATACTAGTGCACAGAATAATTTCCCAAGAAGGAGGGGGAGTATACAACTGCTAATAAGAGCGAGATGTGGAGCAGGTTTTAACATATACCTAAGCCACACACAACATAAGTTGTGGTGGGGTAGAGATAGGGAAAACCTCTCCACGTAAAAATTAAGGGAGTAGCAGAGGCATTATTAAACACTCATCCACTCACCAATATAATGTCTATATTCCAAACAACAAAACTTCCTGCACTAAATGCTATTGACAGAGATTGCCTAAACTCTCCAGTCACTCCCCAATAAATTAAGCAAACTATTTCCACTTCAGCCATGGCAAGACCCGAGATGGTATGGGGGCAGAAAACTATAAAATCCGGTGCCCACATCTCTCACATATCTGCAACCTAAATAATAATAATATTTTAAAGGGCAACCCTCTCCAAATGATTTAAACACTTCTTGCATCATAGTGGGAGTAGTGACGAGGATAAAGAGTTCAACCGCACATACATTTTCAAATGCCAACATTTTGGCCCTACTTTTTTTGATCTTGTTTATGGCCCGCTTCCAGATACCCAAATATTTTTTATTTAGCAATTGAATCCATTATTTTAATCCTAGAGCATGCACAGGAATTTTTGTGGATTGCCATTGGTACAGAGGAAGTGAAAACATCCGCTTTTGCTTTAACATTCCATCCTCTTAACGCTTTACTCTCTCCAACACACTAGTTATTTTAACAATAACTATGATGCAATTAAACCCTATAGATGCCATGAACACCGTAGATGCCCATGTCCTGGCAGCACAATCTATATCATATTCTATGGCTTCTTTCTATAGAATTTATAACCCCATATTGAATTGGGAGGTATGGTTCAGGGGTATTGCTTCATGGAAGGCAGTTTTCCTTAAAACAGACAAAGATAACACATAATACTACAACTTAACCCCTGCATGTGAATATAAAATTACAGCCCCAATAATTTTCTTAAAATTAGAGTCCAGTGGCCTTTGCATAGAGGATCAGTGATCCAGGCCAGAATAGCCCACTGGGATTTCACATAAGATGTCTGCCCTGAGGCTAATCTAGCACAGATGTCTTTAGTGGGTTAATAGGTTTCTTATAGTTTACAACATATATATATATAATATAACCACTAGTCATTTCAGAGCAGGTTACTTCTAAGGTAAAGTAATTTCACTATAAGTCTCCTGCGGTAAAACAAAAAGTATTTTAAACTTACAAATTTAGTGAGATGAAATAACCATCACCATCGAACTGTTACACCGACATATGTGAGGGATTACATAAAGGGGAAGTACCAAGGAAAAAAATGATTGCTCTTTGAGTGCCGTATACAGTAGACTTGTGCACGGCAAGTGAAATTGATTCAGACGAAATTTTCGTTTTTGCTGCGTTCAGTTTTCAGACAACAAATTTCGAATTTTCAAACTGTTCAGTTCAATCAAAGTTCTGAGGCCTTTTTTGATAAGGAAATTAAATTTGGGGTGGGGGCGTTTCCAAAGGGGGAGATTCCTGACACCTTCTGGGCTCACCTTTCATTTACAGCAGCAGCATCTCCTGGTTCAGGAAGAGATCCAGACTCGCTTTTGCACTGCAAGACCACCAGCAACAGCAGCGCTGCACTAATGGATACACCCATCCAGCAGCATGCAAAATTTGGACCATTTTAATGAATTGATCCCTCAGAGCAAGGAAGGGGATACATCAGCAATTGCAGTAGGGCACTGGTTAGACAGTGACACTGGCAGATTCAGCCCCATGGTACAGTACATTGAATTTCCATCCAAAATTAGAAAATTATTAAAAAAAATATTTAAAGAAACAATTCTTCAGATTTAAGAAGGAGATTGAGCCGCAACAGAGACAGGACAGACAGGCACATCCAGTCATATGGTACAGACAGAATCCCCCCCCCCCCAAAAAAAAACAACAAGAATTGACCACTCCATCAGGCACTGGCAGATAGGCACATGCAGACCCTTACTGCAGGACTGAATTTCCTCAATATACAAAAAAGTTAAATAACTGATTCCCCCAGATTAAAAACGGAGACAGAGAAGTAGCCTCCATAGGGCACTGGGTCTGGTCAGGCACTGGCAGACAGACACATCCAGCCACTTGATACAGGACTGCATTTTCTCAATATTCTAAACATTTTAAGATCTCAGCCCCCAGAGTAAGTATGGAGATAAGGGCAGATCCAGAGCCTAACCTCTGGAGGGGCACTCATACCCATACACACACATCCAGGTACTCGCAATAACACATACACTCAGACACTAACACACACAAGTTAACATACCCAAAGGAACACTAAAATACCCACACACACTAAGGTATCCAAGTACTCACAGAGACATACCCAATGACACGTTTACACACTAACATACCTAGACACACACATATTCACAAACACACAATTTCACTGACATACCCAGACAAAGCCACATGTTTACACACTAAAATACCAACATACACTAACATACCCAGACACACAAACATAGACTTATGTCCACACACACACATACTAACATATCCATATCCATACACACACTAACACTCCCATACACACAAAATCATTAAGCGGCCGGCGAAAGCAGCCACGATAGCATCTCTGTGTGCCGGCCCACGGAGAAATCTCACGCGGGCCGCACGTCGAAGTCCTGCGGGCTGCATTTGGATGCCCCTGGTCTAATATTATATATATATATATATATATACATATATATATATATATAATATTAGACCAGAAGGGTCTAATATTAATATATATTGGCAGCAGGATCTAATATTTATATATATATATATATATATATATATATATATATATATATATATATTGGCAGCAGAGGCTAATAGTAATATATATGGGCAGCAGGTGCTAATATTAAAGAAACTGCCAGTTCAGCTGTTATTTTGAAATCATATTTCAATCATAGTCTTTACTTCAAAGTTGCATGTCTAACGCATATATATATATATATATATATATATATATACACACACCACGTGTTAAAATTATTTTTTAAGGGCCAACTTGCCCTTAACGCTTGGGTCAAAGACAATGGCCAGCAAGTACTATGTGGTGTCCAGATGGCTGGTTTGCAGTACAAAAATACATGATCCATACTAAAGACTAGAGATGAGAGTCACAACTCAACAGTCCTTGGCAAACTAAACTCAAATAACAACTGCTGTCAAGTGACTTAGAAACTCATATACTGACACTTTGACGACTTGATTTTCTCAAGTGAAAGCACATTTTTCAACTAAATGTTGCCATTAGATACCCAACTTAACTTAACTATGCTTTTTATTGCAGCATGAAGTAGTGAAAAATGGAGACAAGTACACTAGAAACATTTTCACGTTGGTAGCGGAGTTGACTCTATGCAAGTCGAGCCATTAAAACAACATCTTCAAGTTGGCCTCGGCAACTCAACTGCCTGTTTGAATCACGTGAATCCTCAGTGATATACCTCCAAAGTGCTTTATATGCACACATGAACAGACTCATAAGCCAACGTGGTGTTAACATAATCTTCCAGCAAATCAGGACACTGTTAATGTATTTGCTTGGAGTAAAGAATTTCTACGGGATGTTGTTTTTGTTGCGTAGGATGCTGCTCAGTTTCAGTGAAATATGTTACATGATAGATGATCTTGCAATCAAATTGTTACTCTTGCAAAGTTACAATTCATGCTGATAAATTCTCATATCAAAAACAATTATTTAACACTATTTTCACATTGGTTCCCACAACAACAGTTTCTTAAGTACCTCATCATTTTTGTGCATTTTTCTTATAGCTCATAAAAATATAAACTCTATTTTACATCAAGCATTTTATATCAACATGCTGAGTCTTTACTGTCTTGTCTTTTATTTCTACCTCTATAAGGAATACTGTATCGATTTACCCCAGTGCTAGATATCTCAATAAAACCATGTATACTGCAGATTATGTGAAAGTATATGTTTTTTCTGGCAAGGAACAAATATTTTGGATTGAAAAAATAATCCATCAGAACATTTATATTTTTACTCTTACGGATATATTGTGTGACTTGATTGCAGCATAAAAGTTCTGGCAATTTATTTCTAGGCTTATCTATAGATCCTTTGGCAAGGTGAATGGCTATATAAATATACTATGTTTTTATAATATCATTTCTTGCTATCAGTTACTAGCGGTTTTCAAAGAATTTTGGCTTT
Source organism: Sceloporus occidentalis (assembly GCA_023333645.1). Lineage (NCBI taxonomy): Eukaryota > Metazoa > Chordata > Lepidosauria > Squamata > Phrynosomatidae > Sceloporus > Sceloporus occidentalis. The sequence goes on from JALMGF010000068.1 coordinate 2,413,565, forward strand.
GTACACTAATCTCATTCAGAGAATTTAGGCATACGTTGAGTTACTTTTAGCTTTTGTTACCTATAGTTATATACTAACAATCCTAATTATTGTCTCTTATAGTATAGTCTATAATCATTATTGTTTTATAATTCATTTAATTTCAGAATGGCTTTCGAGCGTATGGATTTTTCTTAGCAGAATGGCCTTTTAGAAGCATTTTTAACCTGACGTGATTACTTTATATTCTTTCTCTAGACTTTCTATTCAGTGCTGTTTAGAGAATGAGAGCATATATCGACCAAAATTGAGAGTGTTTAACTTAACTAGTTGGCAGTGGTATGTGTAGAGACATTCTACTGGCTCACTGGAGCATTTGAAAAACATCCAATTTGACAGCAGGTAATAACCTTATAACCTTTTCTTCATGTTGTAAATACGCATACCTTAGCCATGTATCTAACCCATGTTTAAAGGGACTCAGGAAGGGGGTTCTGCAGCAGCCAAACAGTGGTAGGAATTGTTGGACCACATATGGGGATGAGACCCGCAGCTACAGCTTCTCCCTCAGTTGTGTATTTTTTGTTTTAAGTTTTTGAAGAATGCATAGTAAAGTACTTTAGCATGCATTCTTCTAAACTATCCCTTTAAATTCCCTTACTGTATTAACCTCTACCACTTCAGCTGGGAGATGGTTCTACTTATATGCTTCCTCCCAAACCTCTAGTTTTAGACTATGACCTCTTGTTCTAACATTTCTTAACTTTTTTGCCCCCGATATTGGATTTTATTCAATAATTGATCGAATACCCAGATGTTTGCGAAGCATAAATATTACACTGAAATGATATACTTTAATGGTTGCCGATGTTTTAGGATGTTTCATTTGCTATGCGTAAAATTAATATTTTTTTGCCGTTGCAGTTTTTGTGTATCATCTAATATAGTTAAGCTCCAAACCGTTAGCATAATTACATTCATGTGTTAAATATTAGGGTGGTAAGTGTCTGTAAATGGAAGTCTATGTAACATCTTCCTCCCTCCCAGCAGAAGGCTTGCATTTTTAACTGTGCATGTGAGGCTTCCTTTAAAATGGAAAGCCTCACCTTTCTCAATGGCAATGGGTAGGGGGTAAGGGATGGTATTAATGGGCTTAGTACCTCCAATAATTATTATATTATCCCCACTTTTTTGTCCTCTTCTTTTGGTTAGGAGTTCTGTTTGACCATTTATTTGTTTTTGTAATTATTTATTTCATTTTAAACTTTCTTGTTCAACATTTTGTTGCAATGAGGACATACGAGTTACCGTTCAACTTGCATGACCTCGTCTTACATCTACTAGCAAGCTGCTGTTATACTAGTTGCTTTGCAAGTGTTAGCATGCAAGTGATCGGTCTTGTTAACCCTAATTTGACTAACAACTCAATTAGCTATTTTGTTAATTTTTTAAAATGCTATTTATTTTGTTATTTTATTTCTCTGGTTTTTCCAAATCTTTTAATGGAGAATGTATTTAAAATTATGCTTTAAAATTCTATGGTTAAGAATTCATTAATGCAGATGAAGTCATTTCATTTTGAAAGTAGATCTCCTTAATAAACCCATCCATCTCTTCCTTTCTCACTATATCGTAGGTCAATTTACAAGTGAACCAATTGTCAGTCAATAGATGAAAAATGACATCCACGCAATAACTTAAACCCATCAGTAAAATTACACCTTGTCTTGAAAAAATATATTTGCAATGCATTTTGTTAACTGCCTCTGTTAATAGTTTATTATATCTAATTGTACTAAGGACACCTTCTTATTAAGATCAGAAAAATGAAATATATCATTAAATTACAGAAACTTAAATGAAAATATTACAAAAAATAATTTCAAACACCATTTAAATTTTATTGGGCCCCTAGGTAAATCTCAGGGCTACCAACAAATACCCAAAGCATTTGTGCGCAGAGGTTTTTCCAACCCTGTAGCATGCATTATTCCCTCCTTTCACCTCTATGCTATTTGCTTCTCCCTCCCCCTTAATATGGCAAAACGGGCCATGTTTATAGCATACAGTATCCATTATTTCACATCTCTGGTCAGGTCTTCTATCAATAATATCATAGCTTCTATGATCATCAACAGGCAGGTCTGGGCACCAAACCTTCTCCCTTTCCTATTCGCCACATGTATATATTTCATATCCATAGTTTGATTGTAGTTTACTCAGCCATGTCCTAAATTTAATCACATTAAGGAGTCTGGTGCCCTGGAGCATTTATACAAAAAGGCCCCCTCCTTTCTACTGCCCAAAGAATTTTCCACCGCAACACGAATAAAAAATAATTAATATAAAATAAAAGAAAAAACAGTTTGTTGAAGATTACTAGAGATGTGCATGGCGAGCAAAATCGCTTTGGACATGATTTTAGTTTTGGGGCAGTATATTCTCTTCGGCTCAGATGTCTGGTAGCATAAATGGGCAACTGTCTTAATCAACTAATGTCTACTCAGGAACAGGGGAAAATGTCTCCTGCAGTCCCTGTAATACACTGCAGAAGTCACTACATCTTCATCAATCCACCTCACAACAGTACACTTTCTGCGCTAAAATAAACAATTAATTTGCAGTACGGTATATGAGCAATTACCATCAATCTCAGCTAAGCTAACTGTCACTGCCTCACTCTCCAAGTCCCATCAAAATGGCGTCTGTCACGTTTGCTAACACCAAAAGCACTCACCGCAGGAAATCAACAGGAACTCAGGATGATCCCAACAGTGAGGAAGCTGCAGTGATAGCTGAAAATGGTGGATACTGAGCTGAAGCAGCGAGGTGCAGAAGTAGCAGATATGGGAGCAGCCCAGGATCAGATATACGATGCCGGACGTCAGACAAGCCAGGGGTCAGAAACACGATACGGATAGTCAGCCAAGCCAGGGGTCAGATACACGATGCGGATAGTCAGCCAAGCCAGGGTCAGGTACACGATGCAGGTAGTAAGACAAGCCAGGGGTCGGAAACGATGGTCACAGGCAGAGGTACAAAATCAGCAGGCAAGTGGGTAGTCAGGAAATCCAATGGTCAACCAAATAGCAACAAAGCAAACTCAAACTCAAAACGGAGGAAAGACCACAACAGGGTGCCTGTGGACAGATCTGCAGGGTTTTTAAATCTGGCGCCACAGAAAGCCACGCCCCCAACAGAGCGTCAGGGGCGTGCCCTGAGACGTCCCTCTGACTCACGGCTCCAGCCGTGAGAATTGGCTGCGCCCCCAGTGGAGACCGGCGAACCGGTAAGTAAACCTCTCTGGGGATTCCTTAGGCAGCGAGCAGTTTTCATTCTGATCGCTGCCGAATCCCCAGATCTGCCTTCCCGCTTCCTGCACCAGCGATCGGGTTGCAAATCGCCAGTGCAGGGAGATCGGGAACTCCGGACCCCACCGCACTTACGTGCCGACGTTCGCCCGCCGGAGACGGAGCCCGAACTCTCCAGCTCGGGTCTTCGTGACCCGCGAGCAGATCGTCGTCCACAAGGACCCGGGACCGCGACCGGACCCGGGACCGCGACCGGACCCGGGGCCGCGACCGGTCCCGGGACCGCGACATTGTCGGTACATTTATAGATCTAATGCTTGTCCCCTCTCCTTGTAAATGTTGATTGGCCAGAGTGAAAGAAAGTAAGGAAAAACTCCCACAGGTTGTTGAACCAATCAATCACAGCCATAACCATTAATCCCTCCCACTTAACCTCATCAATGAGTGCCAAAATGGCTTTTAGAGGCGCCGAAACGGCTTGTAATGGCACCAAAACGGCCTGTAATGACGGCTGCACGTGTCAAAGAATGGACGAATCATGACAAATCTTCGGAAATTTTGCAGTTCGTTTTCGTCAGTGCACATGTGCAAACTATGCAAATAAAGCACTGGGCATGGTCAACCAATGAAGTGCCATTCTGTTGTGTCATTAGGATTGTTGGCAAAGGGCCCATAACGCCTGTTCAAGACTATCCTATTTATATCATGACAACTGGCAAAAATATTACATATACCATATAACTCAGGGGTAGGAAAAAACTAGACATTTAAGCTCCATTTAACTGTCCTAGTGTTGCTATCATTGCACTTCAAGACACTTGCTTGTTGTTTGTGGGGCTATAGCCCTCTTACCAGCAGGGTACGACCTCATGTATAGCCTGTGACCTGGCACAAAAACCCATATAATATGGGACAGGCTAGATGTTGCAGATAGCTAAATAAGCATATCTAAATATTATATCTAGTGGATACAAATATGGTAGACAATACATACAGTATCTATTATCTCCTTTTAAAACAACCACTAACCTTCTAGCGGGCAATACAATTTGTCCTTAACCGATATGCAAAGTAAACATGTTTAAATCAGATAAATTCCATTACCGCTTAATCTTCTGTCAAAATAAGGAAACTCAGCAATTGTAAAGTCAGTGGGTTTCCTTTTACGAGAGGTATATTATTAATGGGACAATTTTGTATTGCATGAGTCTTATAATTTTCCTTTATCTTGCATCTTCAAGAAAAGTCTAAAGATGGCATATTTTTCAAAACAACCCCATATTGTACAGATTATCCTCAGGGCATGCTCTTCTAGAATCTATAAATGTGTGTAGTTAGGGTCTATTAACATTTTAAAATGTCCCTTTTAACTAGTACATTGGATGCTATTAACTATCACAGATGAATTCCCATTCCTTTACATTGCTGTTTTTAATCTGGAACATACATAATTAAGCTTTCTTCCTCTGTGTTACCTGTTTTCCAATTAGATCTAGAAATTATTCAATTTGTGGAAGTCTCTGGAGATTACAGAATATTTTGAATTATATTGTGTATCATTCACTTCACATTCCCAGGGGTTTGCAAGGTGACTTTCCAGTCTACCCGCCACCCTTGCACAAAACAAGAATAATATCAATATGAATATTTAAAATAAATAAACTAGGAACCCTAGGACCCAATATTGACCGAGAAGGGGCTAATAATTGCCCCCTCTTCCTCTACTCTATGAGTGGTTGATTTATAGTACCCAAGTATACCCCTCACTACCAAAGAGGTAGGTGATGGGTTTTTTTCTTATAGATTCAAGCTGGCCCTTTCCGCCCCCTAAACTACATAACAACATTGACCAGAAATTAAATATTATGAAAAGCAAAATATATGTAGGGCTGATATTTGGAGCCAGTAGATAGTTAAATTGCCAACATTTCCCAACATTCTCAAAGTCTCATGCGATTTATACACAGCTAACCTGGTCTAAGTGATTTGAACTACAACCTAATAAACAAAAACAATCTATTTTCTATGGTTTACCTACAAAATGCTGTACTATTTTCATTTATGATTGCTTGTATACTTCTGAGTTCTTCTAGATTAATTTCAGAAAAATGTGTTGGATGCATAGATGTTGACCAGCTATAATAGCACATATATATTCTATGATATTATAACTGTTTTATTATTTCATGTAGTTGAAGCTCAAAAAACCTCATTTGTTTACGTGCTGGACATATAGCTTTAATTATGGAAAAAATAGTGAATCATTAAGTCATGGCATTATGCAGGTCAATTTCTATTGTTGACTATCGTCAGTGTGGACAAGTCAGAGCATCCCTGCATAATAGCCGTAGGAAAATGATGTATAAAACATTTTTTATATTGTTAGTATACATGAGTGCCAAATACTAGACAATGGAATCTTAAAGAGCAGCTTCTCTAAACAAGTGTCAGTTAGGGTAATTGACCCACCATGAACTCTTTACAGTAAGTAAACAATTCCATTACACTTAAATCAGAGCTTATCAGTAGAAAAACAAACATGTTTTATTATGGTCACTGAGTACATTTCTGTCAGTATTTTTAAACTGCTTTTTTTGCTGGTTGGTTTTGTTGTTTTTGTTCTCTATTTGTTTTCCAATGTCTTTTTGAAGCTTGTATCTGCCTATAAACCATGTTTTATAATACAACCATATTTATTTTACGTGGAAAAATAAAATAACTCTAGCAGCCAGTCAGTCATGGATAGTGGTAATTTGTAATCAATATGCTGTATAGTTAATATAATTTCATTCTACTGAATAATTAAGATAATTTGCTTTGATTTACTCAGCATTATTACTTTCTCTTACTTACCATGGTAGCAGGGGCACCTGCTCGGGACTTAACTTGAAACATCGTTTTTTTGTGTGTTTTTTTTTTAAAACTTTATTTAACATCATTCATGTTAAATAAAGTTTAAAAAAAACCCAAAAAACCCTTTAATCTAAGTCCCGGGCAGGGGCGCCGAGCGGTTGCTCGTGAAGTTCTCAGCAGCCGCTCGGCGCCCCTTACTCTCCGTGACTCCGTCGTGGTGCCAGCATCTCATGTTGAGCGCCGGACTATTCCGGCGCTCAACATGAAATGCCGGCACTGCGGCAGAGCAAGAAGACGGATGCCTCCCGCTCTCACCGCAGGGTAAGGTAAGTAGTGTGGGGGGGTGTAGTTTGAGGGGGGTAGTTTGAAGGGGCAGAGAGGGGGGGCGCCAGAGGAGTAGTCCGCACAGGGCACCACAACGCCTAAGGCCGGCTCTGGCAGTGAAAATGTGTTCTCTGGGGTGGTGACTCACACTTCATTATCTGAAAGTCTGATGGATGAATCAGGGTTTGGCAGATGCCAGTAAAATGTTACCTAGGTATGCATAGTGCCAACTGTAAAGTTTGGTGGAGGAAGGACTGTTTTTCAGGGTTTGGGCTAGGCCCCTTAGTTCCAGTTAAGGGTAATGTTACAGCATACAAATATATTTTACACAATTGTATGCTTCCAACTTTGTAGCACCAGTTTCGGGAAGGGCCTTTCCTGTTGCAGCATTCCTGTGCCCCTGTGCACAAAGTAGGGTCTGTAAAGGCATGGTTTGACGAGCATGGTGTGCCTGCACAGAGCCCTTATCTTAATCCTACCGATCACCTTTGGAACGCGTTGGAACATCAATTTCTCCATGTATGTCATGTGAAAAAGAAAGTACACCCACTTTAAATGCTATGGTTTTTCATATCAGGACATAATAGCAATCATATGTCTCTTAGCAGGTCTAAAAATTAGGTAAATACACCCTCAGATGAACAACAGCACATGACATATTACACCATATCAGGATTTATTCGACAAAAATAAAGCCAAAATGGAGAAGCCATGTGTGAAAAACTAAATACATCTTATGATTCAATAACTTGTAGAACCATCTTTAACAGCAATAACTTGTAATCATTTTCTGTATGACTGTATGACTATCAGTCTCTCACATTGTTGTGGAGGAATTTTGGCCCACTCTTCTTTACAGCGTTGCTTCAGTTAATTAAGGTTTGAGGGCATTTGTTTATGTACAGCTTTTCCCACAACAGCATTTCAATCAGATTGAGGTCCGGACTTTGACTGGGCCATTGCTGCACCTTGAATGTTTTCCTTTTCAGCCATTCTGTTGTATATTTGCCGGTGTGCTTGGGATCATTGTCCTGTTCCATGACCCATTTTCGGCCAAGCTTCAGCTGTCGGACAGATGGCCTCACATTTGACTCTAGAATATGTTGGTATACAGAGGAGTTCATGGTCGACTAAATGATGGCAAGGTTCACAGGTCCTGTGGCCGCAAAACAAGCCTAAATCATCACCCCTCCACCACCGTGCTTCGCAGATGGTATGAGGTGTTGTACTGATATGCTTAGTTTTGGTTTTCGCCAAATTTGGCACTGTGCATTATGGCAAAAGAACATTGCTCCAGAGGTCTTGTGATTTGTTCAGATGCAACTTTGAAAACCTAAGCCATGCTGCCGTGTTCTTTTTATAGAGAAGAGGCTTTCTCCTGGCAACCCTTCCAAACAAACCATACTCGGTCAGTCTTTTTCTAATTGTACTGGACTTCAATATTATTTAACATGATAACTGAGACCTGTATAGTCTGAAATGTAACTCTTTGATTTTTTGCAATTTCTCTGAGCATTGCAAGGTTTGACCTTGGGTGAATATGCTGTGACATCCACTCCAAGGAAGATTGGCTACTATCTTGAATTTTTTCCACTCATGAAGAATTTTTCTCACTGTAAAATGATGGGCTTTAAATTGTTTGGAAATTGCTAATAACCCTTTTCAGATGTCTTTCCTCCTTGACATTGTGTTAACACACCCCTGAATGCTCCAGAGTAGCTAACTGCTAAAGCGTTGGCTTTTATAGGGGTGGTCACACTTGCTGATGATCAATTAATCAAGGGCATTTGATTAGCGGCACCTGTCTGCTACTTAGCATCTTAATTCCTATGGAAGCATAAGGATGTACTTAGTTTTTGGCTTCTCCATTTTGGCTTTATCCTTGTTGAATAAATCATGACACAGTGTATTATGTCATGTGTTGTTCATCTGAGGTTGTTTTTACCTCATTTTTAGACCTGTTAAGGAACACATGATTGTTATTATGTCCTGATATGTAAAACCATAGAATTCAATGACCACCTGCCTAATATTATGTAGTTCCCCCTTTTGCCACCAAAACAGCCCTGACTCGTTGAGGCATGGACTCCACTAGACCTTTGTAGGTGTGCTGTGGTATCTGGCACCAAGATGTTAGCAGCAGATCCTTTACATCCTGTAAGTTACATGTTGGGGCCTCCATGGATCGAACATGTTTGTCCAGCACATCCCACCGATGCTCATTTAATTTTAGATCTGGGGAATTTGGAGTGTTCCTCAACCATTGTGTTGTGTTCCTCAAACCATTTCTGAACCATTTTTGCTTTGTGGCAGGGGCCATTATCCTGCTGAAAAAAGCCAATGCCATCAGGGAATACCATGTCTATGAAAGGGTGTACATTATCTTCAACAATCTTTAGGTAGGTGGTACGTGTCAAAGTCACATCCACATGTGGAATAAGCTTTATAAGGGATGCTCTATACGTTTATTTTAAATCTTTATTGATCTTATGCATAACCGCTACTATTCTAATTGGGAGAGATCTTCTACACCACATTCTGAACATGTATGATCTGTCATTGTTTATTGCTTACTGTTGTAACTGATAATATGATAAAAACATGAACACAAACAAAAACCAATAAAGATTAAATTACAAAGTAACAGCCACATGAATGATAGGACTCAAGGTTTCCCAGAAGAACATTGCCCAAAGCATCACACTGTCTCAGCTGGCTTGACTTCTTCCCATAGTGCATCATGGTGCCACGTGATTTAAAAGAAAGTGTGATTCTCAGACCAGGCCATCTTCTTCCATTGCTCTGTGGTCCAGTTCTTATGCTCACGTGCCCATTGTAGGTACTTACGGTAGTGGCAGGGGTCAGCATGGGCACCATGACTGGTCTGCGGCTACACAGCACTGTGTGTTCTGACACCTCTCTATCAGAACCAGTATTATCTTTTTCATCAATTTGAGCTACAGTAGCTCATCTGTTGGATTTGATCACACAGGCCAGCCTTCGTCCGCCACATGCATTAATGAGAATTAGCTGCCCATGACCCTGTCACTGTTTCACTCCTTACTTGCACCACTATTGATAGGTACTGACCACTGCCGACCGGGAACACCCCACAAGAGCTGAAGTTTTGGAGATGTTCTGACCCAGTCATCACAATATGGCCCTTGTCACTCAGATCCTTACACTTGCCTATTCCTGTTTCTAACACATCAACTTTGAGGACAAAATGTTTATTCGCTGCCTAATATATCCCACACACTAGCAGGTGCCATGATTATCAGTGTTATTGGAGAGTGGGCCAGAGTATCTCCAAAACTGCAGCTCCAAAAGGACAGATACACTTTAAGGAAAATAGCAGATGGCTTTATCTGAAGGGAGCAAGGTAAGAATGGGCACCAAGACTGATAAAGGTTGGAAGACTGGGCTCAGAAGTCAGGAGAGAGGGGAACGGTGAGAGATAAAGGGGTTAGAGGAGAGAGGGTGAGTGAGAGATGAAAAGAGCACCTTTATAGTGGCAAATACAATTCCCTTTAGACTTTATCTCAAGAAGTCGTGTTGCCTCTTCTCATAGCCTCTACTCTCCTATGTTGCTAGAAATGGCTAAGGTGTATATATAGTGGGTATAGACCTATTTCTTAGGTTTAATGAACAGTAGATATAGGATTTGGGAAAATGAAAGACTTACTTTAAATGCTATAAAAAGCAACATCTATAAAATCAACCACATATCCATCCCACATTAAAGTCAATTCATCAACATTTATATAATTGAAAAGAAGGTGTGTGTCCATATATTTAGAATACATTAACAGCAGAAAATGAGGGGGGGGGGGGTTTCTAGCTATGGTTGTTTCAGTGTTTCTGCTAAGTAGATTTCACATTTTGGCAGGTTATAACTATCTGACTTAAATTTAAACACTGCACATGATGCTTCAATTTAATTTTGATTAATTTATTATGCAAGTAAAACATTGAACATTTTTCGCAAAACCTCTCCAGCTGCCACGTGTCTAATGCATAAACCATGAAATCTAAATATTTTTATTTTTAATATGATAGTCCTCCATATAAGCAAAGCTGTTTATACAATGCATTGTGGAATGTTTTTTTAAATATGTTATTAACATCATTAGTAACTAAAGTGGTGTGAAAAAGAAAGTACATCCTCTTTGAATTCTATGTTTTTACATATCAGGACATAACAATCATAGCAATCATAACAATCATTAGGTAAATGCAACCTCAGATGAACATCAGTGTCATGATTTTATCAACCCAAATAATGCCAAAATGGAGAGACAATGTCTGAAAAGATGTTGCTAATCAAATTTCCTTGATTAATTGATCCTCAGCAAGAGTGACCACGTCTATAAAAGCCGAAGTTTTAGCAGTTAGCTGGTCTGGAGCATTCAGTTGTGTGTTAACACAATGTCAAGGAGGAAACACATCAACAATGATCTTGTTGCAATTGTTGCTGCTCATCAATCTGAGGAGGGTTATAAGGGTATTTCCAAACAATTTTAAATCCATTATTCTATAGTGAGAAAGATTATTTCAGAGTGGAAAATATTCAAGACAGTTGCCAATCTTCCCAAGAGTGGACATCCCAGCAAATGAACTGCAATGTTCAGAGAAAATGAAAAAAAAACGAGAGTTATATCTCAGACACTACAGGCCTCAGCATGTTAAATAATGTTAAAGTTCAGTACAATTAGACAAAAAGACTGAACAAGTGTGGTTTGTGGGTTGCCAGGAGAAAGCCTCTTCTCCTTAGACCAAAGTGGAGGTGTTTGGACATAATGCTCAGCACCATGTTTGGTGAAAACCAAACATAACATATCAGCCCAAACACCTCATACCAACTGTCAAGCACAGTGGTGGAGGGGTGATGATTTTGGGCTTGTTTTGCAGCCATAGGACCTGGGAACCTTGCCGTCATTGAATCGATCATGAACTCTGTATACCAAAGTTGACAGCTAAAACTTGGCCAAAATTGGGTGATGCAACAGGACAATGATCCCAAGTACACCAGCAAATCTACAACAGAACGCCTGAAAAAGAAAAGAATCAAGGTGCTGCAGTGGCCCAGTCAAATGCTAAACCTCTACCTGATTGAAATACTGTTGCATGACCTTAATAGAGCTGTACATAAACAAATGCCTGCAAACCTCAATTAACTAAAGCAATTTTGTAAAAACGAGTGGGCCAAAATTCCTCCACAATATGTATAAGAATGATAAAGTCATATAGAAAGCAATTACTTTCATTTATTGCTGCTAAAGCTGGTTCTACAAGATACTGGATCATAAGGTGTACTTAGTTTTTCACACATGGCTTTTCCATTTTGGCTTTATTTATTTTTTTAATAAATCATTGTCATGTTCTACCCAGGCTGCGGAGCTGCATATCTATCTTGCTTCAGTTTTTCTGTTTTGCTTTAATCCATTCCTGGATTTCCATATAGTCAGTTCTGATCTTTCATTCCTGGCTTCTAGTTCTGCTCTTTGCTTCAGCTCTGTTTCCTTTATAAGGTGTGCCCCACCTATGTGTTCTGTTTGTCTCAGTGTGTAGTCTACAGGTATGTCTCATTGTTATGTGTTTGGATTTCATGTTTGGTTTGTTTCGTACCTTTGTCAGCAGGGATTAGCGTTAGGACCCACCGTCATTGGAGTACTTTGGCGTAGTGGTGGGCTAAGCATACTATGGCCATAAGATGTGATGGAATCTCCAATAGTTATCAAACAGTCCTAGGCTAGTTTTTGTATTTGTGTGTCGGTCTGATGTAACCTGTATCCCCGGCAGCGGGGTGTCCTGTCTTGTTCCCTGTTGTGCCCTGTATTATGTATATCTTGTCTGGTTATGTTTATTCCTTGTTTTGTTCACTATTGTGCTCTGTAACATGTATATCTTGTCTGGTTATGTTTCATGCCTGGTCTCCCTGTCCCTTGCTTGTTATGTTTCTGCTATATCCTTTGCTTAGCTTCCATACTCCCAGCCACTGGAGTCAAGCTATCAGACAGTTTCAAATCAGTGGTCATGCCATCAGACGCTTTTTCTTAAGATTAGCAAAATGTGCCTTAGACCTGGAAATGTGATAATAATCATATAATGTTACAATTTTTAGTGGATTTTGCAGAGTTCTCACACAAATATATCTCCCTGCAAAATTAGATACGTTTATTAAACAAATTAAAGGTAAATATCCGCTCATTTCTAGCAAATTACCTTTTATAACATTTCTGCATATATTACAAAATTCCACCATTGGACCAACACATTTACACTGCACATATCTCACACACACACCCCTATATAATATCTTACAATATGGTGCATTTTTACTGTGGAAATTTAAAGATATAGCACCCCAAATAGCAGTGCAGTACTTGATAAATGTCATATTTCAACATTCTACATGGAATTAAAAAAAATTCCCCCATTGGACCAATACAGTTACACTGCAGATATCTCAAACACAACCCCCTCTATTATTTCTGAGAATATGGTGCATTTTTACTGTGGAAATTTAAAGCTATAGCGCCCCAAATATCATCCCAGTAGACAGCAACTGGCATTTTTCAGCATTCTACAGAGGGTTAAAAAAAAATTCCCCATTGGACCAATACAGTTACACTGCACATATCTCAAACACAACCCCCTCTATTATTTCTGAGAATATGGTGCATTTTTACTGTGGAAATTTAAAGCTATAGCGCCCCAAATATAATTCCAGTAGACAGCAACTGGCATTTTTCAGCATTCTACAGAGGGTTAAAAAAAAATTCCCCATTGGACCAATACAGTTACACTGCACATATCTCAAACACAACCCCCTCTATTATTTCTGAGAATATGGTGCATTTTTACTGTGGAAATTTAAAGCTATAGCGCCCCAAATATCATCCCAGTAGACAGCAACTGGCATTTTTCAGCATTCTACAGAGGGTTAAAAAAAATTCCCCCATTGGACCAATACAGTTACACTGCAGATATCTCAAACACATGCCCCTCTATTATTTCTGAGAATATGGTGCATTTTTACTGTGGAAATTTAAAGCTATAGCACCCCAAATATCATCCCAGTAGACAGCAACTGGCATTTTTCAGCATTCTACAGAGGGTTAAAAAAATTTACCCATTGGACCAATACAGTTACACTGCAGATATCTCAAACACATGCCCCTCTATTATTTCTGAGAATATGGTGCATGTTTACTGTGGAAATTTAAAGCTATAGCGCCCCAAATATCCCAGGAGAAAGCAACTGGCATTTTTCAGCATTCTATAGAGGGTTAAAAAAAAATTCCCCATTGGACCAATACAGTTACACTGCACATATCTCAAACACATGCCCCTCTATTATTTCTGAGAATATGGTGCATTTTTACTGTGGAAATTTAAAGCTATAGCGCCCCAAATATCATCCCAGTAGACAGCAACTGGCATTTTTCAGCATTCTACAGAGGGTTAAAAAAAAATCCCCCATTGGACCAATACAGTTACACTGCAGATATCTCAAACACATGCCCCTCTATTATTTCTGAGAATATGGTGCATTTTTACTGTGGAAATTTAAAGCTATAGCGCCCCAAATATCATCCCAGTAGACAGCAACTGGCATTTTTCAGCATTCTACAGAGGGTTAAAAAAAAATTCCCCATTGGACCAATACAGTTACACTGCACATATCTCAAACACAACCCCCTCTATTATTTCTGAGAATATGGTGCATTTTTACTGTGGAAATTTAAAGCTATAGTGCCCCAAATATCAGCCCAGTACACAGGAACCGTCATTTTTCAACATTCTACAAGGAGTTAAAAAAAATTCCCCCATTGGACCAATACAGTTACACTGCAGATATCTCAAACACAACCCCCTCTATTATTTGTGAGAATATGGTGCATTTTTACTGTGGAAATTTAAAGCTATAGCGCCCCAAATATCATCCCAGTAGACAGAAACTGGCATTTTTCAGCATTCTACAGAGGGTTAAAAAAAATTCCCCCATTGGACCAATACAGTTACACTGCAGATATCTCAAACACAACCCCCTCTATTATTTCTGAGAATATTTGGGGCGCTATAGCTTTAAATTTCCACAGTAAAAATGCACCATATTCTCAGAAATAATAGAGGGGCATGTGTTTGAGATATCTGCAGTGTAACTGTATTGGTCCAATGGGGAAATTTTTTTTAACCCCCTGTAGAATGTTGAAAAATGACGGTTGCTGTCTACTGGGCTGATATTTGGGGCCCTATAGCTTTAAATTTCCACAGTAAAAATGCACCATATTCTCAGAAATAATAGAGGGGCATGTGTTTGAGATATCTGCAGTGTAACTGTATTGGTCCAATGGGGAAATTTTTTTTAACCCCCTGTAGAATGTTGAAAAATGACGGTTGCTGTCTACTGGGCCGATATTTGGGGCCCTATAGCTTTAAATTTCCACAGTAAAAATGCACCATATTCTCAGAAATAATAGAGGGGAATGTGTTTGAGATATCTGCAGTGTAACTGTATTGGTCCAATGGGGAAATTTTTTTAACCCCTTGTAGAATGTTGAAAAATGACGGTTCCTGTGTACTGGGCTGATATTTGGGGCACTATAGCTTTAAATTTCCACAGTAAAAATGCACCATATTCTCAGAAATAATAGAGGGGGTTGTGTTTGAGATATGTGCAGTGTAACTGTATTGGTCCAATGGGGAATTTTTTTTTAACCCTCTGTAGAATGCTGAAAAATGCCAGTTGCTGTCATAAAGCAAGTACTTACCCCAGCCATCGTTCCCACGCTGACATCTCTGCTCCTTCCCGGCTTACTGACACAGCAGCAAGCAGGGCCTCTCCAGCTACACTCCCACGCAGCTGCAGCCGGAGGTTAACAGGAGGGAGGGGGCGCTCGCTCCGTTGCCAGGGAGACGCGTCTCTCTCTAGCTGCCGGCAGAATCCAGTGAGACGCAGGACACGCTCCACCGTTGCCATAGCAACACGTTTCAAATACTGACGTCATTTTGGCGCCAAATTCGAACGTATTTAGACGCTTCAGTCCCAGTATCCTTTGCTGAAGTATCAGTTGAAGTTGGATTCCTATACCGAAGCGTTCTCTGTGTTTTGACCCTTTGTGTACCAGACCCTATTCTCGCTTACTGACCATTATCTATTTGCTGCCTGCCTCTGACCCCCTGCTTGTTTTTTGACTCTGCCTCCGCTCGTGCCCTATTGTACCTCGCCTGGATTTGTGTCCTGTGTGTATTGGAGTTTTTTGCTATTAGGAACCTTTCACTTACCAGCTCACTTCCGGATAGTGACAGTATACTTCAGCCATTACTATGGTTCCTGCAGGACTCCAAGCCACACTTTCAGATATGAACGACAAGATGGAGAAGCTGGCCCAAATGATGATGGACATGCAAGCTCAATATGGAAATCTTCATAATGAAGTAGCTGACCTCAAAAACCAAGTTGCTGCTCCTATTAACCCTTCTCCACCACCTGCTCCCTCCGTTGCAGCTCCAGAGTTAGGACCGTCGTTTGAACCCCAAGTTCCTTTACCAACCAAATTCTCCGGAGACCGAAAGACTTTCCGTGCATTTATTACTAATTGCGAACTCATTTTTTCTGTTAAACCACGTACTTATAATTCTGACTCCGTGAAGATTCGTTCAATGATTTTGTTAATGGAGGGTGAACCTGCAAGTTGGGCACATCGTTTATTATCTTCAAATGATCCTGTTATTCATAATTACACCTCCTTTATTGCTACTTTGTCCTCACTATACGATGACCCACACCTCCACTCCTCGGCATGTTCAGCTATCCGTACCTTATCGCAAGGCCGCCGTCCAGTGGAGGAGTACATTACCGAGTTCCGATGCCTCGTTGCAGATACTAAATGGAACGATTACGCCCTTGCTGACCAATTTCGCCTGGGTCTTTCGGATGCTGTTCGTGACGAATTGGCTCATGGCCAAGTTCCCGATTCACTTGAACCTCTGATGGCTTTGGCTCTTTCTATTGATCGGAGATTGCGAGAACGTAGGGCCGAGAAACAACGTCCCTGGACTCCCTCATGGAGAACATCTATGCCTCGTTCACAGGATCCTACTCCTACACCCTCACCTCTATCGGAGGTGGAACCTATGCAGATCGGGCTAGCCAGATCTTCTCTGTCCGTTCAGGAAAAGAACAGACGTAGGGACAATAATTTATGTTTATATTGTGGAGCGGATTCCCATCTCCTGTCGGCCTGCCCTATCTGTCCTAAATCACCTAGAGGTGAGTCCAGAAACAGATCCTATTGTATTTCGTCCATACTTCTGGAGACCGCTACTCACCTATCTGTTCCTCTGCGTTTACAGTGGGGATCTCATCAACTTCATCTCCAAGCCATCATCGATTCCGGGGCAAGCAGCAATATAATTGATAAAGAATACCTCGCCAAACAGAAGATCCCTACCTCTTCTAAGAAACATGAGGTATTTATCCAGACCATTGATGGCTCACCCGTGTCTTCCGGACCAGTGCATTTAGAAACTGTCCCACTCACCTGTTCTATAGGGAATAGGCATACAGAGAGAATAACCTTTGATGTCATCAATTCCCCTTTATTTCCATTAATCTTGGGCCTGCCCTGGCTCAAGCAACATGATCCCGTCATTCATTGGACTACAGGACAAGTAACATTTTCCTCTCCGTTCTGCATCCGCCATTGTCTCAGTACTGCACATATTTCTCTTCAAACGTCCCCTACTGTATCCAGAACCTCCATACCGGGTTTGCCTTCATGCTATATGGAATTCCAGGACGTGTTTGATGAGAAGGGAGTTGAATGTCTTCCGCCACACCGTTCATACGACTGTCCTATAGACCTCATACCTGGATCTAAAATTCCTTACGGCCGTATATATCCCTTGTCGGAATCAGAACTGAAAGTACTACGAGATTACCTCGACGAACACCTAGCCAAGGGTTTTATTCGTCCATCCACCTCTCCGGCCGGGGCAGGAATATTCTTTGTAGGAAAGAAGGATGGGGGTTTACGGCCCTGCGTGGACTACAGAGAACTAAACGCTATAACCATAAAAAATCGATACCCTCTTCCTCTCATCCCGGAATTATTCGAACGTTTAAAGCAAGCCGCTATTTTCACTAAACTAGATCTACGAGGAGCATATAACCTTGTGCGTATTAAAGACGGTCATGAGTGGAAGACTGCATTTCGTACTCGTTATGGACACTTCGAATACTTAGTGATGCCCTATGGACTATGTAATGCTCCAGCTACCTTTCAAAACTTTGTCAACGATATTTTCCGGGATTTATTAGATACTTTCATGGTTGTCTATCTTGATGATATATTGATCTTTTCCGCTACCCTCCAAGAGCACCGCAGCCATGTACACCAGGTTCTTTCACGTCTTCGTGCCCACCGTTTGTTCGCCAAAATAGAAAAATGCAAGTTTGAAACTAATAATATAGACTTCTTGGGATTTCACATTTCATCCAAAGGCATCGAAATGGACAAAACTAAAGTGAAGGCCATTGAACAGTGGCCACAGCCTCAATCACGTAAAGATGTGCAACGATTCCTTGGATTTGCTAATTTCTATAGGCGTTTCATTCATAATTTTTCCAGAGTCGTCCTTCCTCTCACAACCCTAACATCCAAAAATACCAAGTTTTTATGGAGCACAAAGGCCGAGGAGGCTTTCGCCACGCTTAAACAAAGATTTACCTCTGCTCCTATACTGGTACATCCCAATTCTGATCTGCCTTTTATTTTGGAGGTAGACGCCTCTACAGTAGCGGTGGGGGCTATCCTTTCTCAAAGACAAGGACCTAAAAATCTACTTCACCCTATAGCATTTTTCTCTCGCAAACTCTCACCGGCTGAGAAGAATTACGACATAGGCGATCGTGAGTTGCTATCAATAAAGTGTGCACTAGAGGAATGGAGACATCATCTCGAGGGGTCTCGACATCCGTTTGTTATCTTTACCGACCACCGCAATCTGGAATATCTTCAACGAGCCAAGAGACTACGACCTCGTCAGGCGCGCTGGTCTCTTTTTTTTACAAGATTCAATTTTCACATAACTTACAGACCAGGAAGTAAAAATGGCAAGGCTGACGCTTTATCTCGCCAATACGTCAATGAACAGGATGACCCCAACACCACCCAACCAATAATTCCCCCGAGACATTTTTTGGTCACCAAGAAAGATTTTATTAGCTCCCTGAGGGACTACTTCAAATTCAGAGTTCATCGTCCTACAGTTCAACCGTTGCAGAGGAAAGGAGGACTCTTTTACCATCAAAATAAATTGATAATACCTCCACCTTTTGTGACCGACGCTCTCCGCATCTGCCATGACGCCCCGTTGGCAGGGCATCCAGGGATCTCAGGAACGCTCAGTTTGCTTCGCCGTCGCTTCTGGTGGCCTAACATGGCAATGAATGCAAAAGACTATGTGAACTCATGCCAAGTTTGTGCAAGGAACAAGACCTCACACCAATGCCCTCCGGGATTGTTACAAATTATTCCCACTCCCCAATCGCCATGGTCCTCCGTATCAATGGACTTTATAGTGGAATTACCTTTATCTAACGGATATAATACCATCATGGTTGTTGTAGACAGACTGACCAAAATGGCGCATTTCATACCACTGAAACACCTCCCATCAGCAACTGAGACAGCTGACATGTTCATAAGAGAGATTGTTCGCTTACATGGAGTTCCTCTTCAAATACTGACTGACCGGGGTTCTCAGTTCACTTCAAAATTCTGGAGGTCATTTTGTAAAGGGTTGAAGATTGAACCAGCCCTATCTTCTGGTTATCACCCTCAAACTAATGGTCAGACGGAGCGAATAAATCAAAGTCTAGAACAATATATTCGTTGTTTCACATCTTACCTCCAATCGGACTGGTCCTCTTTGCTACCTATGGCAGAATTTGCACACAATAACATTAAGAACTCATCAACACAAGAAACCCCGTTCTTTCTGCTATACGGTTATCATCCTCCTGACCTACCTATATCCATAACCCCAGTAATGGTGCCAGAGGCGGCGAAAAGACTGCGAATAATACATAAAGCATTACGTATGGCAAAACAAAATCTGACGATTGCTCAACAACGATATAAGGGTCAAGCGGATAAACATAGACGTACTGGCCCTGACTATCAACCCGGGGATAAAGTATGGTTATCTACTCGAAATATGAAACTAGCCATACCCTCTTTAAAGTTGGGACCCCGATTTATTGGTCCATATACCATCACTCACCGTATTAACCCAGTCACTTATCGACTTGCGTTACCGCCATCTGTCAAAATCCATCCGGTTTTCCACACCTCTCTGCTCAAACCAGTTATTGCCAATAGACTGGCCACACGGTCTTCCTTACCTCCTCCTCCTGTCATTGTTGAAGGTTATCCTGAATATATCGTTCAAGACATTTTGGATTCCCGTCTTAGGGGAGGCCGTTTGTATTATTTAGTGGATTGGGAGGGTTACGGACCTGCTGACCGTTCCTGGGAACCGGCCTCTTTAGTTCACTCACCTGTCTTGGTTCGTCGGTTTCACAGGAGTTACCCCTCTAAACCTGGTCCTATCGGTTCCCGGAGGTTACCGTTCGGGAGGGGGTACTGTCATAAAGCAAGTACTTACCCCAGCCATCGTTCCCACGCTGACATCTCTGCTCCTTCCCGGCTTACTGACACAGCAGCAAGCAGGGCCTCTCCAGCTACACTCCCACGCAGCTGCAGCCGGAGGTTAACAGGAGGGAGGGGGCGCTCGCTCCGTTGCCAGGGAGACGCGTCTCTCTCTAGCTGCCGGCAGAATCCAGTGAGACGCAGGACACGCTCCACCGTTGCCATAGCAACACGTTTCAAATACTGACGTCATTTTGGCGCCAAATTCGAACGTATTTAGACGCTTCAGTCCCAGTATCCTTTGCTGAAGTATCAGTTGAAGTTGGATTCCTATACCGAAGCGTTCTCTGTGTTTTGACCCTTTGTGTACCAGACCCTATTCTCGCTTACTGACCATTATCTATTTGCTGCCTGCCTCTGACCCCCTGCTTGTTTTTTGACTCTGCCTCCGCTCGTGCCCTATTGTACCTCGCCTGGATTTGTGTCCTGTGTGTATTGGAGTTTTTTGCTATTAGGAACCTTTCACTTACCAGCTCACTTCCGGATAGTGACAGTTGCTGTCTACTGGGATGATATTTGGGGCGCTATAGCTTTAAATTTCCACAGTAAAAATGCACCATATTCTCAGAAATAATAGAGGGGGTTGTGTTTGAGATATGTGCAGTGTAACTGTATTGGTCCAATGGGGAATTTTTTTTTAACCCTCTGTAGAATGCTGAAAAATGCCAGTTGCTGTCTACTGGAATTATATTTGGGGCGCTATAGCTTTAAATTTCCACAGTAAAAATGCACCATATTCTCAGAAATAATAGAGGGGGTTGTGTTTGAGATATGTGCAGTGTAACTGTATTGGTCCAATGGGGAATTTTTTTTTAACCCTCTGTAGAATGCTGAAAAATGCCAGTTGCTGTCTACTGGGATGATATTTGGGGCGCTATAGCTTTAAATTTCCACAGTAAAAATGCACCATATTCTCAGAAATAATAGAGGGGGTTGTGTTTGAGATATCTGCAGTGTAACTGTATTGGTCCAATGGGGGAATTTTTTTTAATTCCATGTAGAATGTTGAAATATGACATTTATCAAGTACTGCACTGCTATTTGGGGTGCTATATCTTTAAATTTCCACAGTAAAAATGCACCATATTGTAAGATATTATATAGGGGGGTGTGTGTGAGATATGTGCAGTGTAAATGTGTTGGTCCAACGGTGGAATTTTGTAATATATGCAGAAATGTTATAAAAGGTAATTTGCTAGAAATGAGCGGATATTTACCTTTAATTTGTTTAATAAACGTATCTAATTTTGCAGGGAGATATATTTGTGTGAGAACTCTGCAAAATCCACTAAAAATTGTAACATTATATGATTATTATCACATTTCCAGGTCTAAGGCACCTTTTGCTAATCTAAAGAAAAAGCGTCTGATGGCATGACCACTGATTTGAAAC
This sequence comes from Sceloporus occidentalis, assembly GCA_023333645.1. Classification (NCBI taxonomy): domain Eukaryota; kingdom Metazoa; phylum Chordata; class Lepidosauria; order Squamata; family Phrynosomatidae; genus Sceloporus; species Sceloporus occidentalis. The sequence goes on from JALMGF010000068.1 coordinate 2,435,149, forward strand.
TGTCCGATAGCTTGACTCCAGTCTCCCTGCCTGCAGCATCCTGCACGTGATTCTAGTGATATGTTTCATGCCTGCTCCAGGGTGCCTGCAGGATATCACTTCGTTTCATTTTGGACTACATCTGCTGCTATGTCAGGGTGCTGGTATGTGGCTGCACAACCCTAGGTGGTCAACACCTGGGTGAGTGTGGTCGCCCTGCAACCAGGCCCTGTCCAACTCCGCTACTGCACCGTAACTCCTGCACACAATCTTTGGGCACGCTGGGTCCTTTCAGTTATCCGTATGGACCCGGTTTCGTGACAATCATCACATATGTCATGTGTTGTTCATTTGAGGTTGTATTTACCCAATTTTTAGACCTGCTGAGGAACAGATGATTGCTGTTATTTCCTGATGTGTAAACTCATATTTTTTTTTACACGACTGTAGGCTATGTATTATATGCTATACAATTAAATGAAAACAGTTACATTAGATAACTGGCACTGTTAAATATCTGATAGATGGCCTTATTTAATGGAGACCCACACTCTGATTTTATTTCTTATTAGGATGTTGAATTGTCATGCCATGGTCCACTCCTTTCTGGTTAATATAACGTTTAGTGAGTGCAGTTATTGCTATCCATCCCCACATTTTTTTAATAAAAACTCGGTAGGTGTTTATCAATTACACCATGTATTTTTGAGGGAATAAATGCTTTTAATGAAGTTTATTTTTGGATAATTTTGTACCACCTTGTGAGATAAATTGGTTAATAGAGCATCCTGGGGCCACCTATTGCTTGTCTATTTAGTGTATTTTTTTCATAATACATATATCGCTGAAGGGTTTCAGTTTTTACATTGCATGCCGCTGCCTGCAACTTAAGGTTGCAAACACTTACATAGTATTCCAGTGGGTTTTCAAGTGTTAGCATCAGAAGGCTCTAGACTGACGCTGAACATTTAACTTAACTGACCAATTGACCTGTTAGTGTAGAGTAATGGCCAAAAGTTTTGAGAATTACACAAATATTAATTTTCACAAAGTCTGCTGCCTCCTTTAACCCCTTCGTGACAAAGGCTGATTTTACTTTTTGTACCCTTCGTGACAATGGCCGTTTTAACATTTCTGCGCTGCTCGTGTTTAGCTGTAATTTTCTGCTTTCCCGTTTACTGAACCCACACACATTAGATATTGTTTTTTTCAGGACAAGAAGGGCTTTCTTTAGATGACGTTGTTTTGATTGTATCATATTATTTACTATTAAAAAAAGTATAAAATATGGTGAAACATTTAGAAAAAAATGACTGTTTCTAACTTTTAGTTGAAAAATCTTTTACTCATCTATAAAAGGTAATAAAAAAAACCTGCTAAATAGATTCTACTATTTGTCCTGAGTTTAGAAATACCCAATGTTTTTATGTTTTTTTGCTTTTTTTCTACATATTATGGAGCAATAAGTACAGGTAGCGTTTTGCTATTTCAAAGCCAAATCTGGTAATTCTTCCCCCCATGTGCCATTTCGGGTATCTTTGAAGCCGGCCAATGCAATTTACCAAATCAAGTCATATATTTTTGAAAACTAGACAGCCCAGGGTATTCCAAATGCTAGTATTTTAACCCTTTCCAAGCACTTATTCTACCATCAGCCTTTGTCAAACTTTATGGTAGTTTTTTTTTGCATTTGTTTTTTCACACACATTTTACTTCAGGTATGAATAAACAGGTTCCGGTATATGTCACTATCATAAAACACCCCAAAATGTGTTCAGCAACATCTCCTGAGTACAGGGATACCTCACATGAATGATTTTGCCTGGCTGTTTGGGGGCAAAAGGGCCACATTTGGGGCATGCACATTTTTCAATGTTGAATTTTGGCATTTGGGGATCCACTGCCCATGCCCTATTTGGTACATCTTTGAGCCGGGCCATTTCAGTGTGCCCAATAAAGCCATATATTTTTGAGAACTAGACACCCCAGGGTATTTCAAATGCTAGTATTTTAACTCTTTCCATGCACCATATCTACCACCAGTCTTTGTCAAACTTTGTGGTAGTCATTTTTTTGCATTTGTTTTCACACACATTTTACTTCAGGTATGAATTAAAAAGTTCTCGTATATGTCACTATCTCAAAACACCCCAATATGTGTTCAGCAACATCTCCTGAGCGCAGTGATACCCCACATGAATGATTTTGCCTGGCTGTGTGGGGGCAAAAGGGCCACATTTGGGGCATGCACATTTTTCAATGTTGAACTTTGGCATTTGGGGATCCACTGCCCATGCCCTATTTGGTACATCTTTTAACTGGGCCATTTCAGTGTGCCCAACAAAACCATATATTTTTGAAAACTAGACACCACAGGGTATTTTAAATGCTGGTATTTTAACTCTTTGCATGCACACATTTTTCCACCCGCATTTTTTCAAAGTTTGCAGTAGTATTTTTGTGTGTATTTTTTCCACACACACCTACTTTATGTATGAATACAGCTCCTGGTATATGCCCCTGTCACATGACACCCCAATATGTGTTCAGCAACATCTCCTGAGTACAGTGATACCCCACATGCATGGGTTTGTCATTTTTGGGGGGAACTAAAAGGCCACATTTGGTACGTGTGCATTTTTCTAATTGGAAATTAGATGTGTGGCCATCCTTCCCCCTGTGTTAATTGGGACCTTGTTGAACCTGGCCAATTCAATTTACCCCATCAAGTAGACACCCCATGGGCATTTAATATGCCAGTATTTTAACTCTTTCCATGCGAGAATTGTTTTAAGCTAATATGCTAATTTTAGGACTTGCTCACAAAAATATATTTTTTATATATATATTTTATTTTTTTGCCTTTTTTTAAAAAAAAAGTAACATTTTTTTCAACTTGAAGGTTCCCCTGATTAGAAAGCTGAGCTCCATTGACTTGCATGGTTGAATGCAGTACCTGTATTCAACCTGCAAGTGGAGCCAGAGTTCTCTAGAGGGTCTGGAGACCATCTAGCGAACTTTTTCATCTTTATTGTTTTTTTTCCCGGGCCGCCGCCATCTTGCTGATGGCGAAGATCACCGGCAGCTGTGACCGCTCTCCGGAGCGGTCACAGTCCATCCCAAGGTAAGTGTTTGGTGTCGCTGGATGCCTCCTGCGATGAAACCATCGTTGATCGCCTCCTAAACGCTTTTAAAACGGGATGTTGATGCCCCGGGGAGGGGCCAGAGATGGCCCCTTTGTGCCGATCATGGCGTTGCTGAATGCCTCGAGGTCGAGGCATTACAGCAACGCCGTTTCGGTGCAGAAAGCTAAAATAGATCGCTTTCTGCACCCGTTTAAAGACGTGCCGGTCACGTCAATTGTCATCAAGGGGTTAAACGATGTCAATTTGGATATATTCCAGAATGTTATGAAGTGATCAGATTAATTGCAATCAATTGCAAAGTCCCTCTTTGTCATGAAAATTAACTTCATCCCAAAAAACTATTTCCATTGAATTTCAGCCCTGCCCCAAAAGGACCAACTGACATCATCTCAGTGATTCTCTCGTTAACACAGGTGAGAGTGTTGACATGGACAAGGCTGGAGATCATTCTGTTATGCTGATTGAGTTAGAAAAACAGACTGGAAGCTTTAAAAGGAGGGTGGTTCTTGAAATCATTACCTGCAAGGATGATGCTGTCATCATTGCTTTGTACAAAAAAGGGCTTTACAGGCAAGGATATTGCTGCTAATAAGATTCCATCTAAACCAACCATTTATCGGACCATTTATTAGGTTCAATTGTTGTGAAGATTGCGGCAGGGCGCCCAAGAAAGTCCAGCAAGCGCCAGGACCGTCTCCTAAAGTTGATTCAGCTGCGGGATCGGAGAGTCACCAGTGCAGATCTTGCTCAGGAATGGCAGCAGGCAAGGGTGAGTGCACGGTGAGGAGGAGACTTTTGGAGGGTGGCCTGGTGTCAAGAAGGGCAGCAAATAAGCCACTTCTCTCCAGGAAAAACATCAGGGACAGACTTATATTCTGCAAAAGGCACAGGGATTGGACTGCTGAGGACTGGGGTAAAGTCATTTTCTCTGATGAAGCTCTTTCCGATTGTTTGGGTTATCCGAAAAAAAAAGGTTATCCGGAGAAGACAAGGTGAGCTCTACCATCAGTCCTGTGTTATGCCAACAGTAAAACATCATGAGACCATTCATGTGTGGGGTTGCTTCTCAGCCAAGGGAGTGGGCTCATTCACAATTTAGCCTAAGAACACATCCTTCAAGAGCAACTTCTCCCAACCATCCAAGAACAGTTTGGTGACGAAAAATGCCTTTTCCAGCTAATGGAGCACCTTGCGATAAGACAAAAGTGATAACTAAGTGGCTCGGGGAATAAAACATTGAGATTTGGGGTCCATGGCCAGGAAACTCCTCAGACCTTTATGCCATTGAGAACGTGTGGTCAATCTTCTAGAGGCGGGTGGACAAACAAAAACCCACAAATTCTGATAAACTCCAAGCATTAATTATGCAAGAATGGCCTGCCATTAGTCTGGATGTGGCCCTAACGTTAATTGACAGCATACCAGGGCAGATTGCAGAGATCAACACTGCAAATATTGCCTCTTTGCATAAACGTAATGTAATTGTCAATAAAAGCCTTTGACACTTATGAAATAAATGTAATTATACTTCCGTATACCATGGTAACATCTGCCAAAAATATCTAAGAACACTGAAGCAGCAAACTTTGTGAAGACCAATACTTTTGGCCACGACTGTATAGACGCATGAAAGCAAGGAGGATAGATAACAAGACAAATCCGAAGTCAAGAAAATAACTCACCAAGTGATGAGATAAAAAAAGAAATAAAAATAAAAAAAATAATAAATACATTTTAAAAAAAAGAATAAAAATAATTACGAGGGACCCCCCCCCCAAAAAAAACAGAGCTCCATTTTTTTTACACGCTCAAGCACTCCCTACCTTCTCTGCTGGCCACTTTCGTGTCCCTCCTTGCCACGCAGCTCCACTTCTTCTCTTCCATTCTCTTGTTCTTCTGTCTTCTTTCTTTATTCTTCTTCTGCTACTCCAGAAAGTCTTCTTTCTTTGTCTGCCTCTCAGTGGACAGGGCCAAAAAACATGGGGTCAGCGAGGGGTCAATGAAACCATACATGCAAGCCCCTTGTGTACGCAAGTATGTGAGAGAATGTGAAGCTGCAAAGAAGAAAATGGCAGGAGATATGTGAGGGGGCAAGAGAGAGGAGTTGATGTGCTAGAGAGTATGCAGCAGCAGAGAAAAAAGACGGGAAAGAGGGGAGGGAGAGGGAGAGTATGGTGTACACAGTGCCTTCAATAGAAGCACCCGTAAATTGTAATATAATCCTTGTATGTCTGTAGAGGTACATTAATGTCTATCTTTCCTTATAGGCATTGAAATGGTTCACTGATATTTGCATATTGATTATGCTCTGTTATAAAAATTACCTATTTGTTTGATAACACTTGTTCCCATGTCCATAAATGTATGTCCCAGCAAAAGTAACATCTTCTAATTAACTAGCAACCCTCCCAAAAATGTGTGAAAGATGAAACTGCTATGGCAGGCGAACAGGATGAAGGACATTTCAGAGGTTTTGCCATTCACTTCTTCCAAAATCTGAATGCATAAAATTATGAGCCCAGATTTGTCTTTGTACTTTTAAGAAATATGATACCATAACAGACAGCTGGTCTTAGTATCAGTTTATTAAATTGACTTTTTACTTTCCATGTATCTTTATAGACAATATAAAAAATGAGGTTCCCCAAATTAATTTAGAGTAATCTCATTGACTATTTATCAAAACAGTGACATAAGCATGGCGGCACAAATCTTATTTATATCCCCAGATTAGTTTTATGCTTAAACTACAGATACATGATAAATGGGCAGAATGTTCTATGCCTAATTCCCACTTTACACAAATAAAAATATATATAGCATTTCATTTTATGCTATGCTTGGAATATACTTTATTTTTACTAAGAAATTGAGAGAGAATGAAAAATACACTTTAACTAATTTAGTAAAAATGTAAATATCACATCTTAAAAATATATGGATGTACTAAAAAGCTATTTTATTACGTTAGATCAGAAAGCTTATAGCTCTATGTTTAACAAGTGCGAGGCAGGGCTGAAAGGACAAAATGGGCATCTTCCATGGGCACAATAGAGGGCTCCTTGTTAACTAGGTGCCAGCTCACCATGGCAACTAGGAATTACATATTGGCTCCTGCTGAACACACAACCCAGAGCCAAATCATCTGTCCAGCCACCAGCTATAAGTAGTGCTAACATTTATTTGGTATTCACTGCAGGGAGGTGGCTGCTATGTCTGAAGTTAATCAAGCCATACGCTAGGGTCCACCACAGCTGTCCCCTGGGTCACTGTTAACAGCCACTAGGGTCTCATGGTGGATCTCTGTAAGGTATCATAGAGTAGTACAGACCTCTTAACTCGTGATTCCTCTTTTGTAGTCTACATGTTTCTAATGTTGATGGGCATTGGGATATGACATCATACCCACCTCCGAGGCAATCATCAAGAGTAATGTGGTCCTGGGCATGTATTAGTGTGAGCCCCACAAAAAAATCACTTTCCACAGTGTTGTACATTGTGTAGTCTTACCCTACAACTGGAGAATGTTTAGAATTTCCATGGTTTAAGGACAGTCCTGTTCACAAACCTCTGTCCATGTAGTAGGGTAATGGAAGTTCTAAAAAAAAAGGCACTGCACCTTTTCTATAAACACCATTAGAAACAGGCAAAAAAAAATCAAATTATGAATTGCCTCAATGTTAGCAGTCAATTGTGTGCATTTTCAAGTTGTCTTGGTGTTAATATTTTAGTAAATATTAACTACCTGCTGCAATAGATGTGAGAGCATGTTTATTAAAAAGCAATGATAGATGAAAATGTATGGTTAAGGAATGTTTCACATTACAGAATAGTTATATATTGGGATACATTATAATCCTTCTGCTAATTAATTAATGAACAATATGTAGCAATATTGACATGTCAGTATGTAATGGAATGAGTTTTTAGATCATTCGTAATTCCGTTCAAGAGGGATGAGAGTACAGAAAATGTCACTGCCATGCAGGGGCGTACCTAGAGTATTTGGCACCCAGGGCGGATCCTGTAAGTGGCACCCCCCCACACCAAATGTAAAGACATCTACAAAATTATGTTAAGAATATTTTTTGCTCCAATTTGTAAACTGTATTTCAACTGTAAACAACAAGAAATCTGAAATGTTTAAATAACATTTACTGAACATATAATAGTGCTTTCTTTAATAACCCTCCAAAAAAAACAGCGTCCACATTGCCCACATAGAACCTGACCAGCACCCAAATTACACACACATAGGACGTGCCATCTTTGCCCCCAAACAACCCAGCATGAGTCAGCATTGTTCCCAAACAGCCGAGTGTACGCCATCTTTGTCCCATGAACACGCTACCTGTGCCATCTTTGTCCCATAAACACCCTGCTTATACCATCTTTGCCTTTTTGACAAATCAACTATACACCTATGATTAACACAAACACTTTTACAGTCACTCACTAATTCACTTTCATTCACACAATTCATTCACACAATCATTTATTCTTTCACACAAATTATTTACACATATTCATTGATGCATTCTAACAAATTCTTTAATTCTCTCACTCATTCAAACAATTCATCCACACATTAATCCATTCATTTTCGCTCTCTCATTCTGACTCTTTATTTCAATATTCTTGCTACCCTCCTTTCTCCCTATCTACCCATTCTCACTCCCTTCTCCCTATCTACCCCCTATCCCCCCGTCTCACTCTCTTCTCCCTATATACCCTCTCCCCCTTTGAAGTTCACTTACCTTTCAGGAGTCCTGCGGTGGGGGTGCAAGGCCTCTGTCTCCCAGCTCTGCCACTGTATGGAACAGTATAGAGTGATGGGAGTTATGATGTACTTTAGAGCATAATTATATAATGAAAAAGACATTGGAAATGGTACAGCATAACACCCATCACTCTCACACATTTACCAATCCACATTTACCAATCCACAGATTCCACACATACCAATCCACACATACCAATCCACAGATTCCACACATACCAATCCACAGATTCCACGCATACCAATCCACACATACTAATCCACAGATTCCACGCATACCAATCCACACATACCAATCCACAGATTCCACGCATACCAATCCACACATACCAATCCACAGATTCCACACATACCAATCCACATTTACCAATCCAGATTCCACGCATACCAATCCACAGATTCCACACATACCAATCCACAGATTCCACACATACCAATCCACTCTCACTGTCACTCTCACTGAATGATTTCCTACCTTTCCTCTTTTCTTCTTACAGCAGTAAGCTCCTTTTCTTCCTCTTTGCTCCTCTTCTTCTGTCTTCTTCGCTCCTCTTCTTCTGTCTTCTTCCGGTTCAGAGGGCACGGACCGCGGTGGGCGCAGCTTCAGTGTTGTGCGCCGGGATCTGACAACAAACCCCGGCGGACAGCAGCAGTTGCCGCGTGGATCGCGAGGGAGCGGTATCGGAGGTCTGTTAAAGACCTCCGATACCGCTCCCTTGCGAGCCTTCTCCTCCAGCGGCGGACATTACTGTCCGTCTCTGGAGGGGTGCCGGCAAATTGGCACCCCCCTGATCAGTGGCACCCGGTGCGGACTGCCCCCCCCCCGCCCCACGCTAGGTACGCTACTGCTGCCATGTTCCACCATGAAAAAAGAATAGCAATATGCTATATCATTTGTCACTAGAGCATACAGGATACGGTAAATGGCATTATAAAAAAACATATATTTAAACTGGTAAATTATAGAAAAAGCACCAATTAGGAAGAGCACAAGCACAACAAACACTGATCGGATGTATTAAACTTGTGTATTCGGACTTTATTTCTTTTACTTTTTAATTTTGTTAAAATGTAACAAAAGTTACGTGCGAAACGAGGGCCATCTCGAAATTAATGAAAACGAACTACAAAAGTCCAAAAAATTCATCAGGATCCGTTGCCACAAACAAGTGGAAGGTACTGTGTATAGGAGGGTACTTATCAATGACTGATAGGTAGAAGTAGCCAAAAAAACAGGAGGTGGTCTCAACCTGTTGGAGTTTTTTCTTACTTTTTCACTCTGGCCAATCAGCATTTACAAGAGGAAGGGAAAAGCATTAGATATATAAGTGTGTTGACGGAAATTTTAACTTGTCAGTAGCAGCAGTTAGACTAATGGAGGTTAGAGAGTGAGACAGTGACAGTAGCTTGGCAGGGGTTGAGACTGATAGTTAATTATAGCTTATTTTAATACAGAAAATATACTGTTGTGGGGTGGATTGGAGAAGCTGTAGTGACTACTGTAGTGTATCACAGGGACTTCAGCGGACATTTATTATTCTGCATTGATAAATATTGGTGACAGTAAATATTGGCGATATTATAATATGTATAATATACTGTATAATACTGGGGAACTTTAGTCCTGCTCAACAGGGCTGCATGGGCCTATCATCTGCTAGTGTCTGGCTGCCCAGGCCAAGTGCTCTACCACTCCTGCTGCTTCACCTCTTTGACTATCCTTACTCTAGGGGAATTTTTTTTAAAAAAATTCCAGAATATTTGGGTTGAAAAGCAGTCCTGTTCCACAGGGCTGCATGTGTCTATCATCTGCCAGTGTCTGCCTGCCCAGGCCCAGTGCCCTACTACTACTGCTGCCGCACCTCTTTGATCGTCTTTACTCTTGGGAAACCTATTTTTTCTCTATATATATTTTCTATAATGAAAGGTTAGTCCAGAGGGAGCCAGGGGTCTCCTCTTTTGGGAACTCCCCTTAAATGCCATTTTGAATAAAAAAAAAGGCCGGAATTTCGTTGCCCAGAAATGAATGAGGCAAAAGAAACGATTTTGCTCACTGTGCACATGTCTAGGATGTATTACATGGGGGACGAATGCTATTACAGTGACAACATATAATATAGGCTGGGAAGGATATCACTGTAATGTATGTGGAGCCATGTTGTGACAGCATGTGTGGGTTGCTGTCCCAACCAAAACAATTAAGTTAGCAAAACTGAGAAGCAAATTAACTAATAACATAAACATAAGTGGCTAGATACCCCACCAAAATATACTGTACTACCATGGGGCAAGAGAGGCAGTTGCCCAGATGCCGCAAGGTGAGGGGCAAATTGAGCCACCTGGCAGCAATGCCCCTTCTCCCACTTGCTGAAGTGGATATGGCATCAGAGTAGATGTTTGAAGTGATTTATCGGTAGTTGGTCCTTTTCATACGCCGGAACCTTATCTCGGTATTAATGTTTCTGAGGATTTCTTATATACCAACACTTGAACGGATGTAGTTTATGGGGATGGGATACTTTTGTTCATATAGAGGGGGCTTTTCCTGATCACTTATTTTTCCTTCGTGGATGTGGATCTATACAGAAACTCATTCTTTTAATCTCTGGATCTTGATATATGCTTTGAAAATCATTATATTTACTCCAGCGATTGGAGGTTCTAGTGAAGTGAATATATGGAGCTCCACGTTATATATGGTGCAACATTTGTGAGCTTATTTAATTTTTCTTATTTTTTTCACACACACATATTTACACTATGTATTATTGATTTCAGATATATTTTTTTCTGCTATTTTTGAGTGACATGGAATTGTAATTTTTATTAAGCAATATTGGGAGTTTGCATTGTCTTTGTTGTTTCATCTGGTGCAGGGTTACCTTTTTGTTTGTTATTAGGTGTTGTGCAGTACTGTTACCTTTGCAGCAGGATTTCACATTTTTCTTTTTGGCCACTCCTCAGTCGTTGTTTTATTGCATCAGAGTAAGACCTCTGGCTCAGACCCAGGCATTAAGAGCTGTGTACTACATATATAACAATAAAATTTACAAAATTAAATCAATGGTGCAATCCCGGTATTTGCATTATAACTTTAAGAACCTCAAAGAAAAAAAACATGGTCGCCAAGCACCCCAAAATAATCAAAGGGGAAAGATCACAATCACCAAGGCTAATTCAAAATATCAAGAGCAGCTTTGGCAGTTGTCTCATTATCTGGTATCTTCTACCCTAGATTTACTCAGCTTCAGAAATATGACATAAATAGAGACTTTTGGCTGCTGCTGGTTTATGGCCAAAGACAATTGCACCATCTGCACAGTGGTCATCGGTATCCTTCAACTGTTGCCTCTGCTAGCTGGACATTAAAAGGCACCAGCTATTCATTGTGACATAATGAAATGATTACTCTCATGAATATTTCATCCACATGCTGGACAGTCATGTATTCAAGAGGAAAAAAATTTGTTTGCTGTGCTATTTATTTGATTTTTTACTGAATACCCATAAATTATTTTCATCATTGCTGGAGCATGATATAATCTTATACCAAGATGGCAAAAGCAATTAACTACTTCTCTGTCTGTTAAAACAATATTTTTCATATAGACCACATTTATACACAACTGACTAAAGCACTTGTAGTGAATGTTTCTTGTGGGGAATGTGGTGGTTTTTATAAATAACACATTTTAAGCCAAAAGCAAAAATCGTATTTCTCATTCCTCAGAAACAAAATATAAAATGAACAAATAATAATTAAATATAAGAGGAGCATAGATATGTATCAAGAAAACTTGAAAACATTGTGTTGTTTTTAAAGGAAAGATTATATTACATTAATGTAATTAATGCTTTCAGAATTTTCTTGATCATTGAAAGGGAGGGTGAGAGCTGGAAGTTTGGTGGAATGTGTTCCACAGGTAGCATGAGTAGAAGTATGAAAGCGGGAACAGGAACAAGTGATAAACAAGGAGGAAAGCCTTAGCCCAGGGGAAGAATGTAAGGATTGAGTAGGGGAGTATTTTGTTATGAGGGCAGTAATGTATGGGGAGCAGTACTATGGAGGGCTTTATATGTTGGTACATAGATTTGTGCATGGTGTCACAGAGGGGGAAGCAGAGGAGGAGTGTTGTGAAAGGCAGGGCCGGCCTTAGGGGTGTGTGACCTGTGCGGCCGCACAGGGCGCCATGGCAACAGGAGCGCCTGCCCGGGACTTAAACTAAAACATCAGGGTTTTTTTGTTTTTTTAACTTTATTTAACATCCTCCATGTTAAATAAAGTGGCAATGTGGATGAGGAGAGAGCTGAGACAGAGGAAAGCCAACTACAAGAATATTCCAATAGTAAAGGCAGGAGATAATAAGGGAATGGACCAGGATTTTTGTAGCTTCTTGGGTGAGAACTGGGCAGATGCAAGAGATGTTTTTTAGGTCCAAGCTGCAGGAATGTATAGGATAAGGGAGCAAGTAGGATAACCGGGTATATAAGAAATTTATATATATAAAGATGGAGGCAAACACTCAGGTACTCCTTGCTTCTGTGTCTTTATTGAAACATATTAACTGCTTCACTTCCTGTTCAGGAGGAAGGAGGAGATAACAACATAAACTTTATTTATACTTATCTTAACCATACAATTGTATCACATAGGCTATAGCACTGTGAGAGCACTTTCAGATTATATCTCAACACCCCCACTTGCTCTCAAGTGTTTAATTGTTACTGGTTCATTGTGATAACCATTGTCCATTCCCTTGAGTAACTGCACAAGGTACAGACTTTCCTGCGTGGTTGCAGCCAATGCCATGTATTCAGCTTCACATGTAGATAAAGCTACTGTGGACTGTTTCTTTGACTTCCATGCAATCAGTGGACCTTTCTTTGTTAGACTAAAGCAATATCCAGTCACACTTCTTCTATCGTTCACATCAGAGGCCCAATCAGCATCACTATACGCTTCAAGTTTCAAGTTTTCACTACACCTTCTGTAGCAAAGCTCATAGTCAATAGTACGTTTTAAATACCTCATCACATGCTTAGCTGTGACTAAATGTTGTTCTGTTGATTCTGATAGGTATTGTGACAGTTTACTGATTACCCAGCTTAAATCCGGTCTTGTACAGGTCATTGCATATAACAAGCTTCCTACTATCTCTCGATATCTTTTTGTATCTACCAGATCATTGTGATCATTATGGTCCAACTTCTGTTCACATGGTGTTGATCTGGGTTTGCAATCTGTCATTCCAAACTTCTCCAGAATCTTTGATATGTATCTCTTTTGGTTTATCTTTACCAAACTATCACTTTGTTCAAAATCAATACCTAGGAAATGTTTGATCCTCCCAAGGTATTTCATCTTAAATTTTGCTGTGAGCATTTTCTTTACGTCAGTGAGTACTGTTTCTTCACTGGAGCCAATAATGAGATCATCAACCCATATTAGCAATATTACTCTCTCATGTCCAGAATGTTTGACATATACACAGTGGTCTGCTGGGTTTTGTTCAAACCCATTCTCAGTTAAATGATCATGCAGCATCTTGTTCCAATTTCTACCTGATTTTTTTAGACCATACAATGACTTGTTCAATTTTAGAACTAGTCTCTCGTTTTGTTTGGACTCTATCTCAAATCCCTCTGGTTGGTCCACGTAAACCTCACAATCAATTGGAGCATGTAGGTAGGCTGTTTTCACATCCATCTGGTGAAGAAGTAAACCATACTGTGCTGCCAGTTGCATAAAAATACTTACAGATATAATGTTAGCAGTTGGAGAAAAACCAACTTTACTTGACAATAACCTTTAGCAACATATCTGGCTTTGTACGTTTCTAATCCGTCAACATTATTTTTCATTGCATACACCCATCGTCCCCCCACTGAACATTTACCTACTGGTAAAGTTGTCAAAGTGAAGGTGTCATTTTCTTTCAATGAATCAATTTCCTCTGTCATAGCATTAAGCCAATTCTGTGACTGAGGTGAGCTTATAGCTTCTTTAAAGTTTTGTGGTACATCAAACACCTTGTAGCAATAATCAATGTTTGTTAGTATTTGATCATCACATTCCACTTCTGAAACATAGTCCTCCAAATACTGAGGAGTTTTTCTGTCTCTTTTAGGATAACGTGTACTATGGTCATTCCCCGCTTGACCATTGTCCTTGCTCTTCAAAGTTTCTATTTCAGAAATTTGAATCGAGTTTGGACACTCAGTTTCAGTTGGATTAATCTTTGGTATAGAGGGTACATAGTTCTCACTATGGCATTCCTCATCATCATGTAACAGGTCAGTTTGAGTCTCTCTTTCAAAAACTCTTTGTGATAAACTTCACAAGTCTGTGTTTAAGGACCTTTCCAGTGTCTGGATAAAACACTAGGTAAGAAGGACTGTTCTTGTCATAGCCAATGAAAATCCCTCTCTCACATTTTGAGTCTAGTTTCTTTCTGTCATACCTGTATGCAAAACACTCTGACCCAAAAACTCTCATCTTAGAAAGATTAGGTTTTCTGCCCGTTAAAAGGTAATATGGAGTTTGTGCTAAACGGTTGTTAAAACACCTGTTTCGGATATGAGCGGCAGTCATTACTGCATATGTCCATAATTCTTTTGGTAATTTACTCTCAACTAACAGACATCTTGCCATTTCAAATAGCGTTCTCCAATTTCTCTCAGCAGTCCCATTTTGGTGGGGTGAGTAAGGTGCTGAGGTTTCATGTCTTATGCCTCTCTTATTTAGCAGTGACTTAAAGCTGCTTGCCATAAACTCTGTACCATTATCAGATCTTATACATTTTATGACTCCATACAAGGCTGTGTCAGCAATAAACCTTTCAGTGGCTAACACTGCATCACTCTTGTGTTTTAGGAAATATACAAATATTGCACCAGAGTATACATCAGTGAATGCTATTGTATATCTGAAACCTTCTTTAGCTGGTGGTTCTATAGGACCTGCTAAATCAATGTGTACTAGCTCTAATATAGCTGTGGCTCTTGTATCAGATTCTCTGTTCCTGCTCTGAACAAATTTTCCTTGAATGCAAACTTCACAATTTAGATTAGATTTATCAATCTTACCCCTAATTTTCATTCCTTCTACCACATTTTGTAGTTTTGCAATATGATCATAATTACAGTGACCTAGGATTTCATGCCACATTTGTATATCATGACATTCATGACAACTGTCATCATTTTTAACAAAAACATTCAGATAGTAAAGTCTATTGAACTTCTGGATTGTGAATTTGGTACCGTTTTTATGCACAAGTTCATTCCTGCCTTGCTGGAAGCTGACTAATGCTCCACTGTTTGTTGCTGTATCTACAGAGAAGATGTCTTGGGGGTATGAAGGTATGTATAACGCATTCTTCAGTGTTATCTTTTGCTTTCCCTCGCTGTCAAGCAAACAAACCTCTGCATCGCCTCTTCTCAGCGCCACACCAGTTGTCTTTTTTCCATCTGCAAGTTCCATTGAATGTTTCTCCGGTCTGAAAGTGTCATCAAAGCTCTTAAATTTTCTGATGTCAGTAATTATATGGGACGTTGCTCCTGTATCAACCATTAGTCCCTTTAGTTTTAACTCATCTAGTGGGTCATTTCTAATTTTAAAAGCAAATGCGTGTCTGTTGTCGGCGTCATCTGTTGCTTGTCTGACATTGTCTTTCTTTTTACGCCTGCAATTTGCATCTTTGTGTGTTGAGCTTTTGCAATAGCTACACCACAGCGATTGACCTTTATTTTTATTGTTTGAACATGTTCTGGCCCTGTGTCCCTTTTGGCCGCAATTGTAACAAACAATGCTAGGATTATCTCTCTCTTTAAGTCTTGGAGTTGTGTTACTCACTTTTAATATATTATCATTAATTGCACTGCTGCTGTATTTTTCAGTATCCTCAAAACTTCTCAATTGTGTTTTAAACTCTGCAAAAGTTACTTTTTCATCCCCTTGTGTAATGTGAACGGCAAATAGTTTAAATGATTCAGGTAAACCTTTCAAAATCATTGCAATCAACAGTCCGTCACTTAATGTTTCTCCAGCATTTCTCAGCGCTGTAATGGCTGTCTCTGCACGTATAATATAGTCAGTTACACTCTCATTTACAGCCTTCTGTAGAGATGTTAGTTCAGTATATAAACTGATTATTCGTGGCTTTCCTTTACCTGCATAATAGTCTCTCAATATTTGAAGTGCTTTTCTTCCATCATCAGCTGCTTCTCTCATAACCAGGGACAAACTTTTATCATCTAAAAATTGAATTAATTCAGCATATGCTTCTTCATTCTTACTGTTATCTTCATCCTCATCTTCAGCGTCTGCAGGCACATTCAGGATGGTCTTTTTAAGATTCATTAACCTCAGATGTCCCAAGAACTTATTCTCCCAAAGTTCATAATTCTTTTCATCTCCATCAAAGCAAAGTCTGCTCCATCGGTTTCCTGCATCCTTCCTGGGCCCAAAACCTGTTGCCATTTGAATTATTAGGATAGGATAACCGGGTATATAAGAAATTTATATACCGTATTTGCTCGATTATAAGACGACCCTGATTATAAGACGACCCCCCAAAATCTGAATATTAACTTAGGAAAAAAAGAAAAAGCCTGAATATAAGACGACCCTAAAGGAAAAAAGTTTTACCAGTAAATGTTAATTCATGTAAACTATTTTTTTTAAATAAAAGCTATGATTGAGAAAAATATTTTTTTTGTTTTTATTTCCTTGTATTTTCCAACCTGTCCCCCAGTTACGCACATCTGCCCCCAGGCTTGCCACACCAATATGGCACTGTGGCCCATGATATGCATTTTAACCCTCTATATGCCACTGTGCCCCATGGTATGCCTTTTGACCCCCTATGTGCCACTCTGCCTCCAGAAATGCCTTATACCCCTATATCCCATTCTGGCATTTAGGGGGTTAAAATGCATATTATGGGGCAGAGTGGCATATAGGGAGGTATAAGGCATTCCAGGAGGCAGAGTGGCATTAAGGGAGTTAAAAGGCATTGTATAGAGCACTCTGCCTCCAGAAATGCCTTATACCTCTATATGCCACTCTGGCATTTAGGGGGTTAAAAGACATATTATGGGGCAGAGTGGCATATAGGGAGGTATAAGGCATTTCAGGAGGCAGAGTGCTCTATTAAATGCCCCTTTAACGCCACTCTGCCTCCTGAAATGCCTTATACCTCCCTATATGCCACTCTGCCCCATAATATGCCTTTTAACCCCCTAAGTGCCAGAGTGGCATATAGGGGTATAAGGCATTCCAGAAATGCCCTATGCCCCCGTTTAACACCCCCCCCACACACACACACACACGCGCACACACTTACCGGTGCTTCCAATTTCCTGCTGTATTGCCGGGGCAGCGGGTTGACGTCTCATTCCGCTGCAGCCGGAAGGAGGTGGAGTTGGCAGCGGGGGTTTGTCTGCGTCCGTCGCGGATACCGTCCCCGGCTGTCAGAGATCAGAGTTCCCCGCACCGGTGCGGGGAACTCTGATCTCTGACAGTCGGGGACGGTATCCGCGACGGACGCAGACAACCCCCGCTGCTAGCCACACCTCCTTCCGGCTGCAGCGGACGTTGTCTGCGCGGATCGCGTAGACGTCAACCCACTGCCCCGGCAATACAGCAGGAAGCACCGGTAAGTGTGTGTATGATGGGGGGGGGGTGAGACAGGAGGATCCAGGTCCCCTGCAGCGGTGCGGGGGATCTGGATCTTAGTCTCATAATCAGACCTCTATTTGAGGTCTGATTAGAAGACGACCCCGATTAGAAGACGAGGGGTATTTTTCAGAGCATTTGCTCTGAAAAAAACCTCGTCTTATAATCGAGCAAATACGGTATATAAAGATGGAGGCAAACAATCAGGTACTCCTTGCTTCTGTGTCTTTATTGAAACATATTAACTGCTTCACTTCCTGTTCAGGAGGAAGGAGGAGATAACAACATAAACTTTATTTATACTTATCTTAACCATACAATTGTATCACATAGGCTATAGCACTGTGAGAGCACTTTCAGATTATATCTCAACATGGTCCAAAAGGTGCAGGGTGCTGCGGCTTCAGGGATTTATTTAAGCATGTTTTTCCTGACATTATATAATCCATATAAAATACATATTTAAGTACATACTAAGTAGAAAGCTCCAATATGCATTCTTTCTTGGTGGTATACTGCCTCTTTAAACAATACCCTTTTTTCCTAATGAAAAGACTCAGACTTTAATCATTCCTTAGCCTCAGCTTAGATTCAGGATAGCTGTTTGTCTACCCCATGCATGTTTCAATTCCCTCACTGTATTAGCCTCTACCACTTCTACTGGGATGCCGAAAGGCTATGTTTCAAAGTAAAGTTACTGATTTTGGCATTTTGTTGTAGTGTTCCATTAGTGGTGAATATGTGTATAAATAGCAAGAAAGTTGACCAAAACATTTTTTCTGTTTTTTTTGTTTTTTATCATGAATAATGAATATTCTACTAACTATTAATCCTTGTTAAAAATCTATAAAGTCATCTAACAAATTCCAAACTACATTATTTCAAAAGTTCTACTTCATAAGCCACTGAAAATAAGGAAAGGAACATTGGTAGTACAAATGAAATGTATTTCTAGTTCCAGTGTGAAAAGAAAGGAGTGTTCCAACAAGAGGACACAACCAATTTCAGATCTGATCCTAGACTCCTTTTATGCTACCACAATATTGCCTGCCTGTATTTTGTATTGTAGCTTTGTATTTCCAGTAGCAGTTACAGAATGTTATTTTGCCAATAAGACATTCATCTTCAAAAAAATGAACTTGGTCCACAAAGAAGAAGCTTAAAGGTTTTATGAGATGACATCATTGTTTTACTAGAATCCACCTCAGAATTAATAGAATCAGCATATGAATCTAGATGCACACTTTCTCATTCACTATTTTTCTAAGTCAACAAGATTGTTCATGTGCAATCATGCTGAGCTTCATCAACTGAGTAAGCTTGGCTACAAATTATCAACACGCCCTCGTAGTCACTGGGGTCATGTTCTACTCTAAATTTTGAAAGCAAGTGATTTTCTAGGAAAAGAGACCCTTGAGATTTAAGGTAATTAACCTGAGGTTCTATAAAAGGGTATTGTTTCCCTTTAAACTCTTAGAACTCCTAATGAGTGTCCCACTAAGAAAGCTAAGTATCTCACGACCCCCTACTGATCAGCGAGCTATTCAATAAGACCATTGTCCATTAGTGAAACTGCTCTGTCAGCACTAAATTACTGGTGTTTGAGCAAAATATAGCTGAATGTGAGTCAGAACCTCCAAATCTGACTTTTCTTCTGCCATTGTATTTTTTTCATTATTGTATATTTGTTCTTGGTTTTTGGGACCTACAAAAAGAATTTTGACCTGATTCTAAACACTATAGCTGATGTCTGATTGCACATTGCACAGTCTCTAAAGGGCGCCTGATTTATGTGTAAATTAAATACAGATTTCGAACAGTAGCTGTTTCTTGAACCATTACATAAGGACTGTATGCAAACCAAATGAAGCACACAGAAGAACTAATTGAATGTGGCCTTCTCTTTTCACTTGCCCTCTTTAGTTTTAGAGTACAATAGTTTGTTCTGTCCTGTCAGAATTTGGCACTCAGTGGATACAATTAATGTGTGTCATTTAGCAAAGTATATTATGATGCAGGACACTGCTGGCTCTGTTTACAGGTGGAAAATGCATGGCACATTTGGAGATCAACTTTTTGAACATGCGTTGTGAGAGCAGGGTTTAAACTGGAATTTTAGTTAATGCAATCAGTGAGAAGAACCAATAGAATTAATGATTTTTCCACTGTTGGACTATGCATATAAAATGCAGATAACACAGAAGAAACTGTTTTTCAAGTGTTCTTTCCTTTACTTATAAGGAACAATCACCATTAATCTGTACTGAGTTTGAGCGAACATCAGCTTGATGACATTTAGGCTGTGTGCCCCTACAAAATGGGAAATTGTGTTAAAAACCTACAACCATGGTCCATGGTAGCTAGAGTGGAACTCAACCCAAAGCAGGTATAACAAATCACTTCACCAAATCCCGGGGGATAATCAAGCACTTGAAGTGGGCATCCCTGGAGTACGCCACAGTAATTTTGTCTCAGTCAATGACATTTTGGAGAGACAGATTCATATATAACAGGTCCATCAAGTTCTCTGGCAACTGATATGTAATTTAGGGCTTGTGTAAATATGGAGTTAACAGAAAGAGTGGACAGAATGCTTGATGTACTACTACATACCACCCATATAAAAACCTCATGTTGGAAAGGAAGGTCTTGCAAGTTCTAATAATAATGATTCAGACCAAGCTAAAGGGCTCAGTACTACACCAACCAAAACCTATCTAGCAGACAATGTCTAGCAGACTTATTATTGTCCAACACACATTAGCCAAAATGGACTTCACAGAATGTGGCTCAAAGAGCCCAGGGGGCATATCAAAAAGGGATAATGTCATAGCATGGAGAAACAAAATCATAGAACAATTACATCTTAGAAGGTCTTAGAAGCATTACGTCTTTTAATATGGAGATTCCTAGTTGGCTTACATCAACCCTAGCATTACATCATACCTCCACCCCAGGATTAACATGCAAGAAGTCTCTAAGAATTCATTTTGTTATGACTTTTTTTACCAAAAATACTCATCATCCTAAAAAGATTTGAGGATGTAGACTCTAAGAAGTAAATAGATTTTCCTCCATTCAATAGACCCCATTAATAGAAAGGGTTTTTTTTCAGATAATTGTACTTGCCAACCAAGCCTCTAAAATCCATTTCTCTTAATATCCTTTTTTCATACTTTCACCTTTCTTGTTTTCCCCATATCATTTTACCTTGATAACAGCTTCAAAATGCCATTTTGGTGAATTTGAAAAAAAAAATAAAACGTAGATGTTAATGTACCATGCCAGACTTGTACAGTTCGATGACTATTAACGGCATAAATTCTGTTCTTTAATTCTGTAAAATCCTCAGTAAAAATATTTTATAATAAAAAAAAGGCAGAGAGTAAATATATATTACTAACTATAATTGTGATCCAGCTGGATAAGTCATGTGGACAGATAGTTAACATATATTAATTAAGTTTTTATCTCTGCAGCCTCTACTCTTATTTTACTACTTTATTTAACAAGGTTGGAATTAGGTGGATGGTGCCTAGCAGTTGTCATTTGGACAATGTATCCAGTTGGAATCATCAAGGCTGGAGATATGAAACCATATTTGGGTGTTCTTTGGAGCAGTTAAGGAGACTGAAGTTCCAAGTCAAATTAACCGTGTAGAATGATTGTAATCCAAGTAAATGTCAATCCATGTTACCTATTACCATTTTCTAACCAGCGTTTGAACTTCACCACAAGCTCACGTGGTCTTATTGTCCACAAATACAATTTACATTTTTTTTTTATTATTCCTTTGATTTATTTCAATTTAAATATTTCTCACATCTTAGAGACATGTACTATTTTTTGATTGTTTGGGAGTCTTTAAACATAGAGGGGCTTTGGACCCTGGAAAAAGATATTCTCTAGTCACTAGACAATAGCCATACAATTATTCACTGCCTCACATACCTTATAGACCCTCTGATTGGATAATACATAGAAAGCAGTTCTAGATTGTATACTTATCTAGAACTATAGAAATACACTGATCCACACTTAGTCAATCAAATCAAAATGTATTTTTCTTTTCTGTTATATATAGAACCTGGAAGCTGGTTTATATGTCTGCATTGTATGTCTTGCTAGATGAACATGCATGGAATTCCTACAGCCTAAAGGGAGTGACCAACAAGTTATTATGGAATGCATACTATGCATAATATAATAAATGTTTATAATTTAAATATACCAAGAGCATTACAAAATTGTGAATATGCCAGTGGAAGTTACTAGCTTCCCATGAATTTATATAAATTTATATAAACAATATAATAATTCAGTTCAGCTATGATCAACAAGCATTGTCTGCCATTAACCCTTAGACTTTTGTTATCTGATTTAGAAATAGAATATACCCATCATATAACTAATGTGTATACCAGGAGAAAAAATATTTTAAACTCTATGAACCAATTATTAATCTATTATTAATAGATGAGAGAGCTTGCCTTCAGAAATTAAATTTGGTATTATTAGGACATTGTGAAAAATTATTAGTTGTGAAAGTAATAATAACACCTACAGACAGCAAAATAAATCATAGAAAATTAGATAGATATTTAACCTGTGGGAAAGTGGAATCTGCAACATGTTAATCTCATATTATTTATAGAAATAACAGGAAAAATTTATCTAATTTATAGAGACAGTAGAACACAAATATCTGCTTTAAATATTACAGAAACCTTTGATTCCAGCTACCGAGTCAGACAAACCCAAGCAGTGTAAAGTGCTGAGTATATGCCCCTTGCTATTTGATACCAGTATTATGTTCTCCAGGTGCGAAACATTGTTTCAAACCATTTATAACATAAGTTTCTGTATGTTACCTGAGAGTATGTAGTTTATAGCTTGCTCAGGTCAGGGGTAGGAAGCCTCTGGCAATACTACTGCTGGCTGAGCCTCATAAGAGTTGTAGTCCACAGCAGCTGGTTTAGCTCCTGTTCTCAGTGACAATTCAACTCGCTTTCACAGTACTGATGACATCATATTTGCAATGGCAGAACCTTGGCTGCAATATTACGCTGATTAATGGTAATTTCGGGACAAGGGAGTATCTCTAGTCAGAAGGCTAATGATTCATGCGATTTATAATAAACCTATATTAGCCAACAGCCATCAAATACAATCTGAGTCTTCATCTTGGTATACACACGCTTACAATACTGATAATGTTACTATAGAGAGGGTGTACAATGAGACCTTATAGCAAACACTGGATACGTATATAAAATGTAGCATAACCCCCACACAATTCACCCTTATTTCAGGATAACCTATTTATTTTGCGATTTCGTTTGCATTGCTCTAAATACATCTGTGTATCCATTCTATAATCTATATTTTATGTTACATCCAGTTACAGGGATCCAATAGGAATTATATGCTTTTTTCTGACACAGATTAATTTTCCACGATTTTCACCCTAATCGAAAGAACGACAGTAAACGTTATAAACAAAACGACAAAAAAATTATTTTTCTACTGACTTTAAATTGTGAAATTATTAATTTCAGAGTTTTTTGGTAAAATATTTAAATTGACAAACCATGTAATCGTGGAATTTCGTAAAATATTCGTTGAATGAGCTGGGGTTCATTTTCTACTCTACTATCAAACTTCGAAAACTTCATACGTTTGACCCCCCCAAAAAAAATCCGTTTTTAATTAGGAAGAAATAGCGTCGGCTACATATATATTGAAAGATTTTGTATGCATGTCCTGTACAAAAATAACGTAGATATAATATAATAATTTCAAAGCTGTTTTTTTTTTTATAAAATGTCCTCCAAAAAAAATACTCTGTTAGAACCGGTGATGAGTAACTAATAGACAGCGTTGTTCTGATGGTATTATAGAAGGAATCGTATAAACGGGTTGAATATAAGAGTAAACAGTGGCTCTAGGTTTTTAGGGGCCCTAAGCGTTAATTATTCAAGGGGCTCATCAAAAGTGCATATGATGAAATTAATAATTATACATAAACGAAAGAACTTGATCTCTATGATCACAAATGTGTTAAAGATACGTTATAGTAATTTAAATTTCAAAATGTGTTCCTTGCCCCTCCAACATCCTCTGAGGGGGCCCCTGAGACCAAAGTGGCCCTAAGCACCTGCTAAATCGATTCATAATGTAGCGAAACTGCTGGTGAGAACAGGGAGAGCAAATGCAGGTTAGGATCCAATGTCACAGGTCATTAGCTAAACACATTTAATGTCACCAATACTCTAGTTCCTTTCTTAGAAGTGAGCATATAATATCTTATCCCCCAGGATCTGGGATTCCAGCAAAAAATCCCATTGCCCCCCTTAATTAAACCAGCATCAAAGTCTTGCATAAATAATAAATAGGTTTAGTTGGATTTCACTGATGACCATTTCTTGGCTGAAAGTACATGTAATTCATATTTATTCATATGAAAATATTTATTGAATTTGCTCCTAAACCATATTTTGTATCTTTGTATCATAATAAATGCATTAAGCTCTTAGAACTTGTCACTTATAACACAAGGCTAGCATGCATGAGAAGTTTTTGGGTCAATGGCAGCTATGTGACTGGGTTTCTGCAAAATGTGAATCATTCATATAAGTTCTTTGCAGAAGAACAAAGCTAATAGGTAGATGTGTACAATATCTATGTGATCATTTATTAAACTCACAAGTCGCTATAGATTCATATTCCTCTTTTTATGTGTGCCCATTCTCTATGCAGGTATTTAAGGATATAAACCATTGTTTCTTTCACTGTGTGAACATAATATATCAGAGTGTACAAACTGCATCCTGTATAATAATAATAATAATAATAATATGTTATTATTTATTATTTTATTATATAATATATTATCCAACAATACTATAATATCATTACAATAATATAATGATGGTGAAGCAAGCTAAATTCTAGTAAAAATATAAATTAAAAAATGATATATAAACAATACATAGAATACATACAGATAATATATATGAACATGCAGTGGTTTTGCAGATCGTGTAAAGGTGACAGGAAAAGTACAGGATCAGTGATCCTTTCTGCAGACAGATCTGTGATGTTAATTAATATGTGCATTAATTAGGTGATAATTCCCATTTACTATGTGACTAATGTTCTTGTTATTTGGATTGCAGAAAGCAACCGTAGAAAGACACAAATAACAATGAGAGATTCCCATCTACACATCTCTCTGTGTCTCATTCATGGACTGTTAATTAATTATGTTCATGCACACACACAGTCAGATGTGTGGATATACAATGGTGGACTTATCATCAAAAATCAGATGGATGTGTAAGGAGTAGCACAAACTCCACACTCAGGCTAATCTATGACATCATAATATTACTGCATATCCCAGCAGGGAATACAGATGGGAATGGATTGTAACTAGGAACATGCTATAGCTGGTCAATTCTTGTTATCCCAATTTCTATAGCAATTATAATAAAATGTTGTATGTCTACAAATGAAACAAGAGAAATACTGTGAAACATTCTGTTGTCATTTAATAAATGACTGATACAGTAATGGCCCCTGAGATACTACTCAAAATATAAATGTATGGACAAAAACTCCAGCCTAAGCCTTGCCAGTGAGCTCACACTAATAATAGCTGTTAAAATCCCATCAATGTGGCATTAAGTAAATGTGAAGGGGGATTTAATATGCGACACACTGCATTCTGATTAGGAATGTACTTTTATAACTGCAAATAAAAAAAATCATAATTTTTTCTAGTAATCTGCAAAAAAAAGCGTTCTTCCAGAATCCTTATGGCCGAGAGTCACAGGAGTGGCAGTCTAACTCCAGATGGAGCTGTTGTGCGAACACGGATTTGTCTTCACAGCTTAATAAATCATGCCATTATTTACATGAAGAAATTATGTAGATCCACGTGCAAAAACGAAATGTTTTATTGGAACTACCTCCGGCTGATTTAGTGGTGCAGTTTTATTAACAACATTAATTCAGGTTACTGGCTACCAAGGGACATCACTTAATGTCCTTTTTTTATATTTCAAGTTTCTAAAATAAGAAATGGCATTTATTTACCAGGCAGACAGAGAATCTAAAGTTTGTTGGACAATATGAGCATTTATACATGTGAGAAGAAGGCATTGTCCACCCAAGGATCCTTGAATTCTGCCTTACTGCCTGCTCCAGATCACTGGGAAATACTGGGACTTGGGAACAGAAACATTATTCTACACAATAATCCATTAACTCTTTCATTGCATATGAATTTAAAAATAGCTATTTTAATTATGTAAAATGTATGAAATATTTTATTTTTAATTCGTGGAAATAGATTTACTCTTGATTTACATCAATCCATTATGCATCCAATGCAGTCCAGGACATTAACTCTTTCAGCAGGCTACCATCTGGCACTCCTGTGTATATTCACTGAGATGTATGATTAAGCCAATGTATAGAACAATTCTAACTTTGGTAACTGTTCCCCTCCCCCCAGTGGTTGCAAAGGGTCTTATTCCTTTATTTGTCAATATTTTAAGATTATTTGATATATTTGATAAAAGTTTCATATAGGAGATTTTCACGTTTTGCGCAAATAATGACAAAACGTCCCAGAATTGTGAAATATCTATGATAGTTCAATTTCTGGTGGTAAAGGATTTAAAATGGGAAGGGTGTGTAGAGGATTTTAACTAAATCTGATAACAATCTGGGGACCATTTAAAGGGGTCATGTCATGTGAAGAGACAGCTCCACGGTGTCACAGCGAAAATTGTTCCGAGGTCCCCTGGGTTACCAAGGGGTAGGTGCTGGGGACTTACTGAAAGTTAACTAATTAAACGATTCCCTTAATTATCACCATCTACAAATTAATTAATTATCATCATCTACCATCCAGAGATCTGATAGACTATGTTTGTATTGGTCTATTATATATTTATTTATAAAATAAATAAATCTATATATCTTTATATAATATATATATATATATACACATTTTAAATATATATATATGTATATATATACACACACTACTCCACATCCGCTCAGATCATATATGGCTCGTCTTCTTACACCATCTTAAGGTATAATTTATACTAGGAATGACATATAATTCCAGCAATTCGGTAAGAGTATAGCAAATTTAAAACCACTAACGTATACTCAATAATGTCCAAGCACATTCCGATACATTAGACACTATTAGAAACACTGCTGCTTACATTGAGACTATTACTAATATATAATATAAAACTAGTAATATTATACTCGGGAGTAGTATAATAATACTTTCTATTGTATACAGTATATATACATTTAGGGAGGACGTGCATTATTATCAACACATTAAAACACTTGGCATCGGTTTCAGAGAACAATGGTATTTTTAAAGAGATAGTAAATTCTGTCGGATGAGTTGTATGTCATTAAGTATATTATTTGTAAGAGAAGGATTTTAAGGCACATTGGTGTTAATAGACCACTCTGTGTGTGAGTGTATATATATCTATAGATATAAAGTGTATATAAATATATATATATATATACATATATAATTTCAAGGTCCATCCATTAATGGCTAATGCCCCTCTAGCAGCTTTGGGTGAGAATGCCCTTATGATCACACATGTTCTATGATCTGCCATAATCGTGTCCGCATACAACACGAAAACGAAACCATATCGAATCCATGCTGTTATTTTCGCTGTAAAGGAGGGGAGATGGCACGAAAAAGCAGCGTATACACAGCTGGCTCACATTATGGGTGTTACAAATTTGTGAACTCATCAAAAACTTAAATAACTGATTTCAGCCACTTGAAATGTCATTGTAAGCCAAATTAACCCCTTTTCACCCCTCCCATTATCCGCAGCCATCTTCTGGTTCGCTGAGGGTGATGTGAATTGCAATCCATCTCACATTTATTCTTCTTTTTCTTTTATTATGTTCCCGTGTAAGAAAATATTTCTACTATAAATCAATAATGGATAGAAATAGCAGGCGCGCCGCCTATGATGTATGTTACACGTCTGATGATGCTGATGAATACATGCCGCACAGTTGGTCTGGTCAAAACAAATGGACATTCCTGGAGGATCGTGTTCACTGTTTCAAGGCTATGACGTATCCTGGGGAGGAAAAGTTTCAGAAAAACAATGTTTATTTACCCTCAGTAGCAACCGATATGCCCCCACCTAACACAGCTTGTATCAAATGTGTTACAACCCATAAAATGACTTTGTCTCACAATGAAATCCACAATGCTTTTAGCATTTTCTAATGGGAAACCCAGATTGAAATCAAGGCCTCCTAAGGCCACTCATTAGTTTTTTCTTCTTCAATATTTTAACTCTTCTGTTGGGAGGCCGTTCCACTCACCAAACCCCCCCCCCTCTCATTAAAGTAAAATGTACTTATAGTTCACATTCTAGTTTAAGATTATGACCTCCTTCTTTCCTCCTTTAAATTAAACTCCCTTTCTGTACTTTAAAATAATTTATCATTGCACTCCAGTAGGGCAAATTCCACAGAAAAGGCAACTAGAGGAGTTCCACATCTGCATCAACACTTGGAAAGACATCTGCTAGGGGGATTAACAGAGATTACCCTCAAAAGGGGAGAAGGGGTTGCACCAAACTGGGCCTTAGAATAATTGAGCACAGGGTGAGCTTCTATACTGCATCATACAATCACAGGACACATACACCAAGCACCGTCACACCTGACTCCTATCACTCCTATTTGATCTTGAATATATTAAGGCTCACCCACACATTTAAGACTAAAAATATTCAAGATTGTTGAAGTTTTCTGTGTTTTAAACAACTGGGCTACTTGCAAGTAAAATACTAATTTTGAAAAAGTGTGGCACTTGGCCTGATTGGAGATAAGGCTCTTAGTATAGTTGCTGGAGATAAGTAAGTGTTATGAGACATCACATGGAGATAACAAGCTGAGATCCAGAGATAAACAGCTGGGAAAGAGATAACACAGATCAGATAGACTGTGAGCTCCTCGTAGCACAGCGTTAATAACACTGCGCTTCAAACAGTCTACGAGGATAAAATTCGTATCTTTTTTAAATGACAATTCGTGTTAAAATAGGCGAGTGCATAGGGGCAAAAACTTTCTGACTCTGAAATTATTGAGGCTGTTTCTTTTTTAATAGAGCATGGTTTGAATTCCAACACCCATCACACTCAGCCAGCCTTATGGTGATGGGGATTTAAGTGAGCTTGCAGCTGGAGAGGCAGCAGCTGCTCGGGACTGACCTAGCAGCACCTCTGCCTGCCATCCAGAGAGGGGGGGCAGGGAGAGGCAGGAGCGCTTTATCTCGCCCGAGCCGTGTCCCCTGTGGCTGGCAGGCAGGGCTGGTTATCCCCGGACACGTGATTAATGTGATCTGGCGATCCTCGGCGGGGTGGAGGTTTCAGCGCTGTGTACTTAAGGTCGTGTGCTCGGAGTGCCTTGGCTCCGCCTCCTTCTTTTCGCAATGTTGACGCAATGTATAAATAGTGGAACAAAAGAACAACTTCCTAGAAGCTCGCAGATAACTGCACACACACGGCGGCGGGCGCCCGATCACTCGGCGGATGGGGGGGGTTCTGGGCTCTGGACACATGGCTTCCTCTGCTTTTAATATGAATGCACATCTCCGGACCTGGGCTTCCCTCTGCGCTCCATTGACAGGTCAGTAAGTGCCATTCAGTCTCTGCCTTAGATGAACGCGAGGCTTATTCTACCTGCTACAAGTGTAACGGAGCACCGCGGAGAGGCAGGTCCCGGGGGACACATGCAGCTTTGTTCGTGTTGCCGTTGTTTGCTTGCCGTGTAGCCGATCCATGTATTGTGTGCGCACCAATATGTCTTTATTGATGAGGGGTGATGGGACCTGCAAAGCTCTGTGTCCAGGTCTGGGCAACCTGCATCCCCCCTTGGGATTCCAACTCGCACCATCCTCAGCCACCCCTGGTTCAGGATGGTGGGAGTTGGAGGGGGCAGAGCTGCAAGTGAATTGGAGGCTCGGATGTGAACCGGTTGTGTGCGCCCTAAAACCATTACGGTCACTCGCTGGGATGTGTGCGGACCGGGGCTGCCGGTGCCCGTCGGTCCGCATCAGTGTTGCTGCGGGTAATGCTTTCTTTGTCAGCCTATTTACTGGATACGCTTGGCAGATGGGGACAGACCATTATTGCATGAGATGATGTGCACCCCGCTGTGGCCACGGTGGGGTTAATATCCACTTGTCTTGCTCGCAAGCCCATTGGAGGAGGCGCTGCTACTGGGGACATTACGTCACCTCCCCAGTGCTTCTCAATGAATCGGTTTCTTTTTATTTATTTCATTTCACTGTTCGGTTGTGTTAAATGCACTGGAGCGGCTCTTCTAGAGGTATAATGGGACGGCAGAGAGGAAGGAGAGCCCAGTGCCAGGGGGGAGAGGGCGAGAGACTCCGAGGCACAGAGAGAAAGAGAGCACTCTGTTTACAGTCACAACAGGCGTATTGTGTCGTCACGTAATTGACAGGTCGCTCTGCCAGAGGGAAAAGTTGCCAGCGGCTGACAACGGGCTAATTTAAGAAAGGGATGACGTCATCGCCTCCTTGACAACAGTAGAGGCAGTACTGCCCTCCCCTCGCTCCCCCCCTCTCTCTGCCGCGTCTCTCTCTCTACACCCTTAGCCTCAGAAGTCACAAGCCAGGGGGGACAATATACAGAGGGTGAAAAGAGACAGACTAGGTTAAAATGCATTAACTGTCTGTCACATTCCACAACAGGGCATTTTCCCTTCTCTTCTAAATCTTTTCTATTTTTTTTTTTATTTTTTTTTACATGTTTGCTTTTGTTAAGCGTGTCATTCTGTACAGTGTTCATAAACATATAGGTAACAATAAATATAATCCTTATCTCTTATTTATAGCGGCAACAATTTACACAGCACTTTTTACTTAAATTCAAAGGGTGCGACAAAATTAGGACCGAGAGACTAATACAAACCCATGCATTTAGGTAAAGGGGCCCTGCACGCACACTCTCACTCTAGAGGGGACAGGGTAATAGGATATATATATATATATATATATATTTATTTATTTTTTATTTTTATTTTATTTGCCAATATCTCGCTTGTCCCCTGCTACTTGCTTGTAGTAAACACTGGAATCAAATATGACCTGAAGGTATAAGAAATGGCTGCAAATTTGGAGAAATTCTTACTTTTTTATAAAGAAGATTAGAAAATGTAATTGTGACCAAAACCATATGGCCCTGTCTAAAGTCACCACTCAAAGCTGCGCATGCAAGTTTATTGTCTCAAATCACTCTGAAGTGTAATTATTTTACATACTCATACTATTTTGCTTTCCAATAAAACTCATATTTAGCTGAAATACCACAAATCAGCAACTAACACCCGTATTTAAAGCATAAATAAAGCTTGTTGTTAGCAGGCCCATCATACAAAATACATTTTTGTAGCATGATAGCTGATAATAATAATATAAGAAAAATAACTGATACTTACTGTAAATTCCACATCGGTGAAAATTAACAAATTATTAATAATAATAAAATATGTAGTAGCAGAATATTTAAGTTGGTAGATGTGAGATATAGTAGCAGAAGCTCAGGTTAAAAAAAAAATGTATTTGTGTTCAAATATATTTAGAATTCAGTCTTCAATTATTATTTTAAACGTTCTGAAAAATCAGAAAACACAGCGGTTTGTGAATTTTCTCATTTTAGATCTATAATTACAGAACCTCGTTCTGCTTGCTTATTTGCAAATATTTAAAGAAAAGACATATTTGGTTTACAAATACTTCTATGCTCCCATATGGTAACTGAAAACAAAAGTGAAAAAATACATTCTGATAGTGGTTGCGCAAATCTGACTTGTCATGTAGAATATTCAATATATTTTTTTTACTTAATATTAATTGAATTAGTGGAGTTGTGTAAAGAACAATTCCGGAGCAAAGTGGTGTTAATACAATGACAATGATTGGCATGCCGATTCTGAATAATCCTTTCACCATTTTACATCCAGTCCACTCTCTACTCTCTCACTAGAGAGAGGCCCCTTGAACGTCCCTCTGATACTAAGCCCTTTATAATGAACGGGGAGTTTGTATGGGGTCACAAGACTCCCCATTTATGATAAAATATACCGTGAAGCTGCAGAATTACCATGCTGCATAATGCATTTTCTCATATCTACAGTTTAAAGGACATATATAGTCCTCTTTAAGAGAATATCTTAAACTATATTTTTGGTGTGCATTAGAAGTTTGGGTGAGAAATTTCCCATTTCACAATAAGGTGTTTTCTTTAAAAAAAAATTTTTTTTACAATTTTACCCCATAACCCATGAAAAGCATGTCCCGGTCAACTTGGCTTTAATCATACTTAACACTGTATTTATCAAATTTTTGTTCTTAGATGAGATTTTATTTTGGCAACTGAAATTGAGCAAAAATGTTCCTGTGTTCTTGACAAAGTGCAAATTTGCACGCCTCTAAAATAGGTTGATATGAACTAGATCTTTTTTGTTTGTTGGCACCAAAGCATTCAACAATGGTACCTTCTGAAGAGGCCTGAATGGTATGATCCACCCCAAGCAGGTCCATATCATTTTGTTGTGCCTGTGATAGCATTACTTTAATTACTTATCTTGCAAATATTATTTATAGCATAAACGCTCCTCAAATACATTATTAAAGGGGTATTAAACTTTTGCATTAAGAAATAAAAAGCCCTTAACTTAAGGGTACATTTTTCTTCTCAACTCTAACTACTAATCTATGTAAAGTTTGATTACTTAAGTGGAAAAAGAGAGGTTTAGGACCCAATGGTGGTATGGCCTACGGTTGCCAACACAGCCATATAAAACATGTATGCTATATGCTGCTGACCAGCCTTTGAGAAGCGCAAACCTGCTGTCTGTGGAATTCAAAAATGTCCATAATTGAATGAATTCAGTATTTTAATAATGTTACATACTGTCAGGGTAGTGTTTGTCACAAATGGGCCTGAAGCATGTAGATATCATAGGTGTCCCTTAGGCAGGGAGTCAATGCTTTGACTATGGTGAATTCATGCATATTTCTCCTGACACGTTAGATTTTATTTATTTTTTACATATGTTTGGATCCAGACATGTCCAGTAGCCGGTTGCCTATAGGTCCTGCTATGTGCGGCTACTGGCTGGATACCTCCAGCCACGGCCCCCAAAAGTGTGAATACGTAACATGCCGGTTGCTGGATTTACATAATTTGGCGGTTGCCTAATCATACCCAGTCTGGCCTGGTTTGGGTCTATTCTGTTTCATTGTATCTGCAGTGTTGCCGATTACATCACGATTTGTGCCTACCATTAATTTGTTTACAAGGCCTATTACTGTACAACACATTCTTTAATAAAGCCTTTTTAACTAATTGTAAAACCACTAAGTGTTTCTCTCCTTGTTTTCTAGTTTTAGTTTTTTAATAGCTGCTCTAAAGCACATGAAAATTGCTATGTCCAAAGAAATTGAATACCCCCCCTGAAGAGAGTGACCACTGTAAGTCCCTTCTGCCTGTGCACTGTGGCCTATCCATGATAGTGAGGAAGTGGGGATGAAATATGGCTGAATGGAGGGGGGGAAAAAAAGAGAAAATAATGAGGAGTGAAATTAAACAATTTAATTAAATGCTCGGTATCCACTTTCACATGGGAATGAGGGATATTACATTTAAAATCAAATCCACACTTCAAAATTGTTTATACCTAAAAACACTTACAGACACAGCAGTCAACTTTTCGGTCCACCGTCCGTATCTTTTATCAAGACGGCCTACCCCAAAAATTAGTATACTCAGCATAATGACCCCCCCTCCTCCAACCGGTTCTAATAATGTACTCTTTACGGAAGAATATGGCTTTATTTAGGGTAAAGAGTCTTAATTTTCTGCTGTAATTTTATTTATGATTTAAAAGTGATGCAAGTATTTGGCGTTGATATATACATTTAGAAAAAAAGGCCTTGTAAATCTTTTCTTTTACACTCAGACTTTTTATATCATCCACTGGGGAAATGCAAGCCAGTCTTTTCACAGTGATATTTATGTACACGATGATATATTTAAGCTAAAATACAAATATTTATTTAACGTTTTCTGAATGTAACCCTTTGAGTGACCGGCGGTGAGCAGTTCAGTGGGCTGCACACCCGTCTGCGACACGGGGGTTAATGCTGGTGCCGGACTAGAAAAGAAGTCTGATTGTTTTCAGATGTAGTTGAATCAGGCATTTTTAAACAAACATTGCATTAGTAAACATTGACAAGTGGCCCTGTGGGATCCCCACAGTATTAATCAACTGTGTCCTGAGTATACGGTTTATGTGGTTTTATGCTACTGATGTGATTGGTGATTTTTGTATAAAAATGTGCTTTTTGGCTTTTACTGGACCCTGCTAATATCAATTTTATTTTTTTTACTTGAATATTATATAATCTTACTTAAAAAAAAAAAAAAAAAAAAAAAGTATAAAGCAAGAAAAAAAGGCCATGATTTATTCAGATTCATCAAGATTTTTTTTGCTATTAATGGGAGGGTTATTCTTATTTATAAAGTGGATTACAGTGAGCGTCGCACAAACTCATGCCAGCCCTGCCCATTATTTTCATTTATTTATATAGCAAGTCTGACCTTGAACATAAGGATGAGCAAACTCTAATGAAGAGAGGTGAACAGGGCCATGATTATCTATAGGACATTGTTTTCCACAATAAATTCTATAGGAAGTATCACAAAATGTAATTTGTTTAAAAAATGTTTTATTATACTTTCTTATCACACAAGAAGTTTCCTTAGAGTAATGCATACTTTATAAAGTTGGCATTCATTAAAAATGACCAAAAGGTGGTCGGCCAGAGTTTGTGGAGAAAGAACAGTTATGGTTCTTTGTGTTTTGCTTTAATATCCTGGGTAACAGTTACTCTAAAGCTTTTCTTGTGTCTTTTATAAGAGGACTCAGAATGGCTTTATAAAGATTGTGATGGTTCGGGGGAGGGGGGAGGCTTTGGGTGTCATCTGTTTTGCTTGTAGGGTTAAGTTTGCAATATAAAGCCAAGCAACAGTGCAGAGGTTTCTTTATTTTCGGGGCAAAAATTGGGCTTCCCACATGAGAACAATTTTGTAACAGTTTCTAAAATATTTGAAATAACCTCTAACTTTGAATAGTGTGCAGCAAGTGTAGATTTGTATGTGGTGATCACACTTGAAATGGGAATTCACAATTTGTTTACAACTATTTTAAAAATTGTGCATTTCCTGCATAATGCATTTTTGTAATCAGGAAAAATTACCATCTTTTGCTTTAACACCCATGAAAGTGTGTATATGTTTATATATAATGTGTGTCTATATATTACACTACTTTTCAGACGTTTGAGAAAATGTCCTTATTTTTTAAAGAAAATAATTTTGTCCATTAAAATAACAAGAAATTGATCTGAAATACAGTGTAGACGTTGTAAATGACTGTTGTGGCTGGAAATGGCTTTTTTTAAATTTTATTTTTATTGAATATCTTCATAGGTGTACAGAGGCCCTTTATCACTCCTGTGTTCCAATGGCATGTTGAGTTCACCAATCCAAGTGTGAGTTTAAAGGGCTAATTGATCATTAGAAAACCCTGCAGTTATAAATGTCCTTGTTTCCATGAAAACAGCTGATTGACCCCAAACTTGTATACAATAGTGTTTATGAGGTGGGGCTAAAACGCTATATATATATCATGTCCTGATGAAAGTCAGTAATGACTGAAACGTCGACTTGACTTTGAATAAAATGAAACTGTCAATTTAAAGACCTGGAGTGCTGACCATCTTTTTGAAAGTGTTTTATATGGAAACTGCTGGTTACTAGCACCGGGCTTGGAATATTTGGAATGGTGTGCAATGGACTCTGAGTAAATATATATATATATATATATATATATATATATAAATTTATTAAAGTTGTACTAGGCTTCATCCAATAACATCCAGGATCAAAATAGTCATGTGTGACATGATTGGTTAATTGACTACATTTAAAAGGAATCTGATAATGTAACACTTAAAAGGGGGGGGGGGTAAAGTCATAACAAACCCACCATTAAATGGTTAAATATATATTTTTCCTCTACACATTCCGCACTGCCTAACCAAGGCTGAATTATGCAATTAAGTAAATATTCTTATTCTTCAAACAATGTAAAAAATATTTGCGCATGAATCTGAACATAAACTGATACGTATAAAACACAGCTACCAACAGGTTTGTGCTAGAAAAAAAGCCATTAACCCTTTAAATGCCCAAATGATGTGCAATGAAATGGTCAGATTTAAATTGAGTAGAGCGTATGGGGTGAAAGCTTGTGATTATGTTGGAATGGGAGGTTACGTATTTATTATTATTATTATGGTGATATATCTAAGACTTTTCTTAAAACAAGAACACTGGATATATCATGCAAGCAAGGCACTTATTTGTTCATTTAATCTGCTATTTAGCCATAATATTTTCTTGAATGATCACATACCATTCTGCACAGGTACCTTCCTTGCATACCACAGCTATTCACTTCTGCAGGTAGTTACAGTTGTACTCCGGGCCAAGGATCATAGGAGATGTAGTTCAGCAACAGCTGGGCATATACCTTTGGCTAGCCTTGCCTTAACCCCTAGTCTGACCCACTTTCACTGTTCTGAAATCTGCAAATAAACAAAGATTCCTATTGGTTCAGAGAGTTGCTGGGATGTTGCAGCAGCCAATGGCATTTGCTTCACCACTGTCTCCACATCTCTGACTGGCCACCTAAGTAAATGCTCTTCATGTAGGAGTTTCTATGGAATGGTGAAGTATGGAGAAGAATAGCATTAAACCAGTAAGCTACAAGCTGTGGGAACAGAAGTATTTTTCCTGGCATACAGTGGCAGTACCAGTGGGTAATGTTCTTTCCTAGGGACAAGTAGAATCTAAAGAGAGTAAAGAGTTAAATTGCCCAGAGCCCCTCCTCCTTACCCATAAAACCCGGGAACCTCTCGAAGAGAATCAGTTCTTTTCTTGTCCCTTTCAGGGACGGACAGGTGGAATCGTCAGGTCCGGACATTTTCGGCAAGCTGGTGAGGCGCACGGGTTGCTGCCTGGGGGTTTCGTTGCCTCCGATTGCTCCCCGGGTGGTGAGCAGAGAGGGGTCGTCCCTCCGTAGCGGTTCGCGTTACGGAGGATGTGGTGAGTCTTCCTTTTGATGTTCAGGAAGCGGGAGCATGCGCAGTTTGGTGGAACGCACGCCCGGGTGTCGTTGCGTTCCACCGAAGATCCGATCGTGCTACTGAGCATGCGCGAGTCGGATCTTCCGGAGGGCGGCAATTTTAAATTGCTTATAATGCGCTTTGCCTGTCTGACTGCTGGAGCTTTCGTCAGTACAGTGCAACCGTGTCACCAGCCCCCCCACACGGTTCAGAGGAGGTTAGGGTAAGATATTTTTTTATCTTAGCTCTTTCTTTTCCTCTTCCCTCCAAAAAAAAATAAAAAAAAAATTTTTTTTTTTTTTATACTTGCTTTTGTTTTATCAGATGTCTAGTCCGGTGCCGTCAGAAAATCCGGATAAGGATAAGAGACCTGCTCCAGCTCCCAAAAAAGCCACTGCTAAAGCTAAGCATTTTACATGTGCTGAATGTGCTACTCCGCTTCCCGATGGCTGCAGGAAAAAATTATGTAACTCCTGCTCTGCTGAACAGCTTGCTTCTGAGAAGCGTAAAGACCTGCAATCGTTCCTTGGGTGGTTCCAGGAAAATTTGGCGCAGACATTTGAGGCGTTTCAGTTCTCCGCGGCTCAGACCCAGGAGAAAGTTAAGAGTGGGTCAGCTCACAAGCGCAAGAGGTCCAGGTCTTCCTCTCCATCTGACCTTTCCTTGGGTGAGATCTCCCGGTCCTCTAAGTCCTCATCAAGTGACAGTTCGGAGGATGAGATGGTTTTTCCTCCCCACGACCTCCGTAAGTTCACCAAGGAGGTGTCTCGCCTACTCCTGGAGGATGATATAGGAAGAATTAAGGGTTTCCCTGTCCTGCCTAAAGTGGATGACCTTATTGCCAGGGAATGGAAGCACCCTGGGAAGCGAGCTTTCATTTCAAAACAGTTTAAGCAGCTGTTCAGGCTTCAAGGGGAATATTCCTGGGATGAGCCCCCCAAAGTGGACGTACAAGTGGCCCAGCTCTCTAAAAAGACTACTCTCCCTATTGGTGAGGTGTCCGGGCTTAAAGACCCCATGGACAGGAGAGCGGAAACTTCGTGCAGGCGTATTTTTCAGGCTGCAGGAGCTCAATGTAAGGTGGCGGTATCCAGTGCAGCGGTGGCTAGAGCCCAGCACATGTGGATTCAGATTTTGCAGGATCGTCTTGCGGATGATTCCGACTCGGAGATTTCTAGGCTTTTAAAGAACTTAAAGCTCTCTAAGTTTTTTTGTGGATTCGGCGCATGAATCTCTGAAGTTATCAGCCAAGAACATGGCTTTGTCTTCTGTGTCGCGCAGAGCCCTGTGGTTACGGTCTTGGACGGCTGATTCCGCCTCAAAAGCGGCTCTCTGTGACTTACCTTTGGAAAAGAAGAAGTTGTTTGGTGCACCTTTGGAAGACCTTATAAAACAGATTTCTGATACTAAGAGAGCCTTACCACAGGATAGAAGACCTAGGTGGAGTCGTAGATATCCATATAGGAACCCGAGGCCTTTTCTCCAATCCGCTAGATCTCAGAATTTTCGTGGGCCCTTTGGAGATAAGAAATTCCAAGACCGGCCGAGAAAGCAGGACAAAAGGAAATTCTGACAAAGTAGGAGGTCGCCTGCAGCATTTCAGTCTCTCCTGGGAACAGACCACGCAAAATCCGTGGATTCGACGCATTATTTCTCATGGTTACAGGATAGAGTTCTTTCGTCCTCCGGTCCGCCATTTCCAGATTTCATCTTACCCCTTGGTAACAAAGAATTTGACGCTGTTCTCAGAAAGCATGAAGCTTTTGGAAAAGGGAGTTATAGAGCAGGTCCCTTCAAGGAGTCTATTCCAGGTTATTTCTGGTGCCGAAGCCGGACGGCTCCCTTCGTCCGGTGTTGGACCTAAAGACTGTCAACCGCTGCATTCCCTATCAGCATTTTCGGATGGAGAGTATCGCCTCAGTCACTCAGGTCTTAAAGGAGGGAGATTTGATGGTCACCTTAGACCTAAAGGACGCTTATCTTCATGTCCCCATAGCCGAGGCATCCAGGAAGTTTCTGAGATTTGCTCTACGGTTCAATCAGAGGGTGCATCATTATAAATTCAAGGCCCTTCCATTCGGTCTGGCATCTGCCCCACGAGTTTTTACAAAGATTCTTTGTCCGTTGACTTCGCACCTCAGGGAACAGAATATTTCCATCATTCCTTACCTGGACGACTGGCTGATCATGGCAGCTTCCCGGGAAAAATTGTTACTAGATCTGTCCACAACAATGAACTTTTTGGAACAACACGGCTGGTTGATAAACAAGCAAAAATCTTACCTTATCCCTTCTTCCAAGATTCTGTTCCTGGGTTTTTTGGTGGACTCAAGGTCCCTTTGCGTCTATCTTCCACGTCCCAAGCAGATAAAGATAAGACGGGAAATTGCAGCACTTCAAAGGTGTCCAACTTGCTCGGTCAGGAAGGCTATGAGCGTCTTGGGTCTGCTAACTGCTTCCATCCCGGCAGTACCTTGGGCAAGGTGTCAGCTTCGTCCCTTGCAGTGGCAGATTCTCTCAAGCTGGTCCAAGCAAGAAGAGGACCTGGATTCGTCCGTCACAATAAGTGGCCAGGTCCTGTCCCAATTAAATTGGTGGAAACAGTCGACCCATCTCACAAGAGGTCTCTCTTTCCGTCCCAGAAGTTGGATCATTCTCACTACAGATGCCTCCGGCCGCGGATGGGGAGCCCATTTAGGTTCCCTTTTTCGAAGAGGAGATTGGGCTCCAGTGGATGCGGCCCGCTCTTCAAATTTCCGAGAGCTGAAGGCTGTTCTTCAGGCACTCCTGGCCTTCAGGCCCTTCATAGAGGGGCAGGCGGTAAAGATCCAATCGGACAACGCATCGGCCGTCGCCTATGTCAACAAACAAGGTGGGACGCGGATACGGAGTCTTCAGATTCTGTGTGCAGTGATTATGGAATGGGCCCAACTTCATTTGTCGGATATTTCGGCGACTCATATCAGAGGCCGCTACAATTTAATCGCAGACGATTTAAGCAGGTCAAAATGGTCTCAGACGGAGGGTCCTTGACCCCAGAAACATTCTGCACGTTGGTGGCACGTTTCGGTCTTCCGGAAGTGGATTTGATGGCGACTCGTCTAAACCGCAAGGTTCCAGTGTTCGCGTCTCTCAACAGATGGGATTCGCCGCATGTCCTGGACGGTCTGTCCATGGTGTGGAATTTCCGGTTGGCCTACGTCTTCCCGCCGGTGGCTCTGATTCCTCGCGTGCTGCAGAAGATTCGTTTCGACAAGGCCAGGGTTTTGGCCATCCTTCCGTACTGGCCCAACAGGAGTTGGTTTGTCCTCCTCAGGCAGTTGACCGTCTCCTATTGGGAACTGCCAATTTCGTCCCAGCTTCTGGAGAACGTCGTTCTTCCGGATCTTCTTCAGGTCTTCCGTCTGACAGCCTGGCTGTTGCAAGGCTGATTTTGAGTTACCAGGGTCTGGACGAAGATATGTCTAATTTTCTTCTGTCTTCAGTCAGGTCTTCTACTTCCAGAATTTATTTGCGGGTGTGGACCAAGTTCCTCCTGTGGTGCTCCGACAAGAATCGTTCGATTTTCCCTCTGTCCATCAACTCCATCCTTCAGTTTTTGCAAGAGGGTCTGGCTTTGGGCCTTAGTGTCTCGACCCTTAAGGGGCAGATTTCGGCCCTTAGTCATTTTTTTCTCTCGGATTTGGCATCTCACGTGCTTATTAGACGTTTTTTTAAGGCCGCCCTTATTCGTCGTCCTCCTAGGAGGTCTGTTTTTCCATCATGGGATCTTTCCCTTGTTCTTCATGCTCTCTGTTCAGCGCCTTTCGAACCTCTGGAGGAAGTGTCCCTTAAGCTGCTTTCGCTGAAGACGATTTTTCTGGTGGCTATTACCTCGGCTAGGAGAATTGGAGAAATCCAAGCTCTTTCTTCCTCTCCTGAGTTCACCATTTTTCATGAGGATAAGGTTGTTCTACATGTCAAACCCTCATTTCTCCCTAAGGTGATTTCCAGGTCCAGTCTCAATCAGCCCTTGATTCTGCCCGCTTTTTTCCCGTCTCCTTCCTCTCCTGAAGAGTCTGCATGGCACACGTTGGATGTAAAACGGGCTTTAGAGATTTATATTGCTCGTACCTCCTCCATCCGTACCTCGGACCAGCTGTTTGTGAATTTTTTCGGGCGCTCGGCCGGGAGAGCGGCTTCGAAATCATCCATTTCCAGGTGGTTGGTGGACGCCATCCGGATGGCATACCAGTCCAATAACCTCACTCTGCAATGGCCCATCAGGGCCCATTCCACGAGGGCCATGGCAACCTCCTGGGCAGAAAAGGCCGCTGCTTCCCCTGAGGACATCTGTAAAGCTGCTACCTGGTCCTCATTCTCCACCTTCGTTCATCATTATCGGCTAGACATCTTCTCCTCCTCTGCGGCGGATTTTGGGCGTAAGGTGCTCCAGGCGGTGGTTTCCTGATGCGTTTTCCCTCCCAATTCCGGGATCTTGCTACATCCCACTGGTACTGCCACTGTATGCCAGGAAAAATGGAAATTTTTTTACTTACCGTAAATTCCTTTTTCCTTAATACAGTGGCAGTACAGGTTTCCCTCCCCTGTTTTGGTGGAATAAACTTATATTTTGGCAAGCATCTTTCTGTGTGTGTCTTGTTACTTACTGATTCTCTTCGAGAGGTTCCCGGGTTTTATGGGTAAGGAGGAGGGGCTCTGGGCAATTTAACTCTTTACTCTCTTTAGATTCTACTTGTCCCTAGGAAAGAACATTACCCACTGGTACTGCCACTGTATTAAGGAAAAAGGAATTTACGGTAAGTAAAAAAATTTCCATTTTTTTACATTGAAATAAGCACCTTTTTAAGTAGCATCTATATTTTTGCAAGCTGCAGTCGCTGATAAAATACATTTGAAAAAAATCATGTGTTAATTATAATAAAACGTACTCTGATATACCATGTGAAAGTGATTCGTAGTGCATGTGTTCTTGGCATGTTGTAAATACTTTGCTTTACCTATTTAGTTGCATAACTAAAGTGGGAAAAAATATAGGATCTGAATTAAGCTATTCGGCAAAGGATTACTTAAAGCAATATGATGACATGATTCAAATTTTTCCATCAGTTCGTGAGGGTTTATATATTATGCTCAGGCTATCATTAGACTTTTCTTTGAAGCAAAAAAAAAAAATACCTGTGGGAATTAGAAAGGAAAATGGCATAATCAATGGCGGAACCTTGAATACTTAAATTGGTTACTTTTGTATTACCAATTGTATTGGCTGCTTCCAGTGAAACTATTTTACTGACAGAAACTGTACTCTTAAGACTTGATTTATTGGTCCATCAGTATTTACAATCCTACTATGCACTTTAATGCATATAAAAGCCAAGAGGTCCCTTAACTTTCCATGAAATCTGTAGAACCCTATGCATGTGCCTTTCCTCACCCACCAGTTATCTGCCACACAGAAGATGTTTTGGCCCAAAATATTACCTCCTGACATGTGATGTACTCGCCACTATATCCGCTCCCTCAGTGACTGGGTGAACGTTGCATATGCATTAAGTGTTGACATTGATTTCAAGGAAAGCGCTTTCCTGCAATTGATTGACATTTCTCACCAATGACTGACAATTGACTACAGAGGAGGCATTTCTTTCAAAGCTCTTCATAGTGACTCCCCTACTTACATCTCCTCACTCATCTCTAAATACACTCCTAACCGCTCTCTCCACTCATCCAATGATCTCCATCTGTCCTCTACTGATTTCTAGCTCTCAGGTATGCTTGCAAGGTTTCTCAAGGGCTGCCCCTGTTCTCTGGAATGCCCTTCCCGGCCAATCCATCTTTCCCCCTGTCTTCAATCTTCAAAAAGAAAATCCCTAAATACCCCATATTCCTTTAGCTCACCGTTCCTAGGCTGGTCTTTTCCTCACAGTGGCACTTTGCCCTTTTGTATAATACACCCTAAATCCTTCTACATTGTCAGCTTTGCGTAGGGCCCCACTTGTTTCTGTAAGTGAAATTGTTATGTTAAATACTAGTTATGTCCTGTTTACATATTGTACAGTGCTGCAGAATATGAAGACACTATATAAAATATTATACACTTTCTTTGGTTAGGCCGTCTGGGACTATAAACTGTTCCTTTAAGGATAAAACTATCAATATTGCTGTACTAAATCAAACCTCAATATAAAGTGTGTCCAATGCAGGTATGTTATGTATAGTTGTGCAGTAAACAAACAAAAACATCTATTGTCTGCATTGTTCGTGAGTTTAAAAAATCTGGTATTGAAACCGTACATTTAGATGACCTCACTTTTTGTGCAATTACAGCTCAGTTCATCCTAAATGTCCAGACGCATTAATGGTCACAGTGGGGCAGTGACATAATCTCAACTTTACTGTGTTTTTAAAAAAAAAAAGAAACAAAAAAACACACACATACATTGTACTGCTAAATGCAAGCAATAAAAATATATAATTCAAACAAATATTTGGTGTGACGGCATCAATTCCTAACAGGTGCTAATGATCATCAATATGTAGGTTGAAAATATCATTAACTGAAACTGTTGTGTAGGAGGAATAAAACTGGATGAGGAACAGCCAAACTCCCTAACAAAGTGAGGTTGCTGTAGATCGTTTAATTTCAAAAGTCCATGGCAATACTGAGCACAGCAACAAGACCCTAGGTCATTTCAAGGCAGACCAGTTTCCAGATGTCCTCTCCAAACTCTTGTAAAGAAACAGGCGATATTGAGGACCATAGATGCAGTTGACCAACTTGCAGAAGATGAATGACACATCATGCTTGCGTCCATGGAACCCTGGTAGTCTCATCTACTATCTGGAGAAGTCTGTTCTTCATAGAAAATTTGCAACATTCAAAGTTGAAACAAGGCCAAGCAATTCAACTATTCAAGAAAAAAACAGAACTGTGATGCAGAAAAATGGCGGTAGGTGCTTTGAAAAATTGACTGTAGCAGAAGGCACTTGGTTCTCTGTAAAACATTGTGGAGGTTCCTTGCAAGTTTGTGGCTGCATTTGAGGTTAGGAATTTAGTCATGACAACGGCTCCTAAACATACAGCCAAAGTTATTAAGAACTATCTTCAGTTTAACCCCTTCGTGACAAAGGCTGATTTTACTTTTTGTACCCTTCGTGACAATGGCCGTTTTAACATTTCTGCGCTGCTCGTGTTTAGCTGTAATTTTCTTCTTTCCCGTTTACTGAACCCACACACATGAGATATTGTTTTTTTCAGGACAAGAAGGGCTTTCTTTAGATGACATTGTTTTGATTGTATCATATTATTTACTATTAAAAAAAGTATAAAATATGGTGAAAATTTTACTCCTCTATAAAAGGTAATTAAAAAAAACTGCTAAATAGATTCTACTATTTGTCCTGAGTTTAGAAATACCCAATGTTTTTATGTTTTTTTCTGCACGTTATGGAGCAATAAGTACAGGTAGCGTTTTGCTATTTCAAAGCCATTTTTTCCAA
Organism: Sceloporus occidentalis; assembly: GCA_023333645.1. NCBI lineage: Eukaryota > Metazoa > Chordata > Lepidosauria > Squamata > Phrynosomatidae > Sceloporus > Sceloporus occidentalis. The sequence continues at coordinate 2,479,539 of JALMGF010000068.1, forward strand.
ATCTGGTAATTCTGCCCCCCATGTGCCATTTCGGGTATCTTTGAAGCCGGCCAATGCAATTTACCCCATCAAATCATATATTTTTGAAAACTAAACAGCCCAGGGTATTCCAAATGCTGGTATTTTAACCCTTTCCAAGCACTTATTCTACCATCAGCCTTTGTCAAACTTTATGGTAGTAATTTTTTTGCATTTGTTTTTTCACACACATTTTACTTTAGGTATGAATAAACAGGTTCTGGTATATGTCACTATCATAAAACACCCCAATATGTGTTCAGCAACATCTCCTGAGTACAGCGATACCTCACATGAATGATTTTGCCTGGCTGTTTGGGGGGCAAAAGGGCCACATTTGGGGCATGCACATTTTTCAATGTTGAACTTTGGCATTTGGGGATCCACTGCCCATGCCCTATTTGGTACATCTTTGAGCCGGGCCATTTCAGTGTGCCCAACAAAACCATATATTTTTGAAAACCTAGACACTAGGGTATTTTAAATGCTGGTATTTTAACTCTTTGCATGCACACATTTTTCCACCCGCATTTTTTCAAAGTTTGCAGTAGTATTTTTGTGTGTATTTTTCCCACACACACCTACTTTATGTATGAATTTACAGCTCCTGGTATATGCCGCTGTCACACGACACCCCAATATGTGTTCAGCAACATCTCCTGAGTACAGTGATACCCCACATGCATGGGTTTGTCATTTTTGGGGGGAACTAAAAGGCCACATTTGGTACGTGTGCATTTTTCTAATTGGAAATTAGATGTGTGGCCATCCTTCCCCCCGTGTTAATTGGGACCTTGTTGAACCCGGCCAATTCAATTTACCCCATCAAATCATACATTTTTTTTAAAGTAGACACCCCATGGGCATTTAATATGTCAGTATTTTAACTCTTTCCATGCGAGAATTGTTTTAAGCTAATATGCTAATTTTAGGACTTGCTCACAAAAATATATTTTTTATATATATATATATATATTTATTTTTTGCCTTTTTTTTTTTTAATTTTTTTACTTTTTCAACTTGAAGGTTCCCCTGATAGTGACATCAGTGGGAAATTTTTTACATTTTACTGGTTTTTTACTATTTTTTTTTTCTAATTATTATTAATTTTATTTTTAATTTATTTTTTCTAATCACACTGTGATTAGAAAGCTGAGCTCCATTGACTTGCATGGTTGAATGCAGTACCTATATTCAACCTGCAAGTGGAGCCAGAGTTCTCTAGAGGGTCTGGAGACTGTCTAGCGAACTTTTTAGACTTTATTGTTTTTCTTTATTGAATTTTCCCGGACCGCCGCCATCTTGCTGATTGCGAAGATCACCGGCAGCTGCGGCTGTGACCGCTCTCCGGAGCGGTCACAGTCCATCCCCAGGTAAGTGTTTGGTGTCGCTGGATGTCTCCTGAGCGAGGCATTCCAGCGACACCATTTAAGTTTAGGAGGCGATCGTTGATCGCCTCCTAAACGCTTTTAAAACGGGCGTCCGCCGCCATACAAAGTATGGCGGATGTTGACGCCCCGGGGAGGGGTCAGAGATGGCCCCTTTGTGCCGATAATGGCGTTGCTGAATGCCTCGAGGTCGAGGCATTACAGCAACGCCGTTTCGGTGCAGAAAGCGAAAATAGATCGCTTTCTGCACCCGTTTAATGACGTGCCGGTCCTGGCACGTCATTTGTCGTTATCGACTTGAATTTCCGTGACGTGCCCGGACCGGCAATTGTCATCAAGGGGTTAAAGAAGCTAGGAATCCTGGCGGTAATGTTATGGCCCCCACAGAGCCCTGATCTTAACATCTAGTCTGCCTGGGATTACATATAGAGATAAAAGCACCTGAGGCTGCCTAAATCCACAGAAGAACTGGTTAGTTCTCCAAGGTGTTTGGAACCACGTATGGTCATACCAAATACTGATTTGACTTTTCTTCTGTCCATTCTTTTTATATTGTTAGATGATAAATGTCTTTGAAAGTATTCTAAAATTACAGTATTTTAACACCTGCCTAAAACTCACAGCACTCTGTATATTTAATATTGAATCTATTAAGCAATACTGTACAATTGGTATACTTTACATACATTTATTCAGTAGGTGCAACATTACCTAAAAAAAAGATGAAGAATAAGAGCATTTAAAAAAAAAAAAAAAAAATTTACACAATGGTAGGTTAACCACTTATTTTTATGGCATATCCCAACTGCCCTGAAAGAAATTGTTCTAATTTCAGACTTTCTCATGTTTCCTCTCTGATGTTTCTCTGCTACAGAACATTGGAGGAAAAATGATTAAAACATGCTGTAAACATTTTGCCATAAATAAGCGTGTCACAGGCATGTCGCATAGCTTTGAGTGTGAATAGGTGACACGCTGCTTGTCGGCTCCATTCACATTTGCAACAAGCCTACACACATCCTCGCGGAAAGTAGGCTTTGGCCCTCCAGCTACAGTTCAGAATTTCCATTGTGCAAATCTCTAAAACTACCCATTAGATTGGTCAATCGTAGGGCAAAGATAAGCAGGACATAAGTGGTAGGGGCCAAACTGGCTTCAAAACACTTCATACTGCAGTGTGCGGCTGGATATGCCCAGCTGCCTACTAAGTGAGCATAAAGACATAACGTAGTGCTTGTCATGTCCAGCTGTTGGCTGCACTTGTGTAATTAGGCAGCTGCCAGCCTTAAAGTGCCAGTGGTGCCTCGTTTTCCTCGCCCAGGCCTACTTTAAGATGCAGTTATACATTTCTCAAAGCATTTTGGCCAATTACTTGCCCATGCAACCTCACAACCAACGATAAAAGGCTCAAAATATAAATTTTTACGGTTTGGTGCTTTATTAATATATCTCTTCAAGAGACTCTGGCTTAAGATGCCTAAATGTCTGACAATCTGGACATGTCCAGGAGAGAATCCCTGCATGAAGAAATCAAATTCCAAAGTCAGTTGTACAGTTTCACTGCTCAGTATTTGTGTTACAATTTCAAAATGTAATGTGTGATTACTTTTTTAACACACTTGTATGTATCACAACAAACCCAAAGGCTGTCTTACTACACTTTTCATACATGCAACATCAACCAGTGCTAGTATGGGCTAACCGTATGTCCCTGTTTTCAGTGGACTATCCCATAATTGATACTTGCCACAGTTACTGTTTTGTTCCTTGCCTTATCCCTTGAAAATCTCTTTAGTCTAAATAATAAAAAAAAAAAAAATATACGCATTTAAAACAAGTTCCTTTTGAAATATAAAGGCATTTTACTTTAGTTAATTACAGCATAAACCCCCAGCAGCCAGTGTATTTTATGGGTTACTACCATTAGGCTAGGTTTCCACTTGGGTTTTTGTCCTGCCTTATTTTCTTGATGAAAAACGCCAAGAAAACTGCCACTGCATTTACCTGCGTTTTGGCGTTTTTTCTGGAGTTTTAGCCTTTCTGTGGAAATTGGTTTTTTTGACCTTAGGCAGTTTTTCCGGCCTTTACACGTTAGAATTGTCACCCAGCTAAAAGGGATTAGGATAAATGGCAAGTATCTGCCCCCTCCTGATGTCATTTCCTTGGTAGAGTTCTACTTAAACGCCCCGGCGGACCCTTTTGTCTCTTTTCTGTGGTTTGTAAGGCATGCTTTATTCCGAATGTCTGCTCCTCTAGGAAGATTGGCCCCAAATTGGGTGCAAATTGTTTGCTGTTGCTTTTGGCACGCAGGATCCAGTTGGTTTGTTTGTAATGGCATGTTTGTTCCATATGGTGTAAAATTCAATATGAACTTTGTTTTGTGTGAAACTGTTTGTTTCCAGCCTATTTCTCGTAGGACACACAGATACTGGGTCCATCCTCTGCATTGTAACTGTGGGGGGAAAAAACGCCATAAAAAACGCCAAGGCAATAAACCCACATGGCTTTTTCATGGCGTTTTTTCTCTCCCATAGACTTCTATTGGAGAAAAATGCCAAGATTTCCTTGCAAAAAACGCCAGAGTGTCAACATGCTGCGATTTTGAAAAACTGCCACAGAGCCCAAAAAAGCAGAAAAACGCCAAAGAGGACTGAAAAAATGGCAAACAGAAAAACGCCAAGTGGATATGGCATCGTGCGATTTCCTATTGAAGAACAGCTAACATCTGGCTGCAGCGTTTTCACTAAAAAACTCCGTGTGGCTGAATTGGCGTTTTTATGGGCGTTTTTAGCAAAAAAAACCCAAGTGGAAACCTTGAAACAATTTGAGCTTAGAAAAACCAAAAAGATAAAGTAATGCACTACATTTTGTCCCTATTTACCCATTGTACAGCATTAGACTATGAAGATGCTATAAAACACCTGTGATATTCAATAAGACAATTATGTGTGTTTAGAGTTCAGTGAAATGTATTATTGGTTACTTTTTTTATTATATACATGTTGGCCTTTCTTCCAATAAAGTAGCGTGTATGCTTTCTGCTTCCTATTTTTTTTTTTTTTTTTTTTTTTTTTTTTGTAATTCTTATAATAAGAATGGTGATCCCAGAAAAATGAAGACTTTGGAGTTACTACCTGGAATTTCTCAAGTGGTTTTTTTTACTTGCAGTTCCACACGTAGCCACCAGGGAACAAATATTTAGGCAGCATTTAAATGTATCCTTACTGTGTATTTATTTTCCTTTTTAATACGATTCAGAGTGCTGTCTGCCAAATGTGTTTTGGGCTGCTTTATTTCGAGGCGACTTGGCTGAACTTGCTCTCCAGGGCTAAATGTTGCCTATGCACCCTCTTTATTTGTTATACACATACTCTATGTAGTGTCAATAGATCACATCTTTTTTGTAGTAGGTAACAAGACTTGCTCCTCCTCCTTAACTGCAGTAAATTCTATTCTCCAGTACATGCATGGCACCTACACAATACCTCATCATCAAAAGCTACCAAGATTCTTAGTAGCCGTCATATAGTATATTTCTATGACTGGTGTTTATTTGTTCCCTCTCCTATATCACAGGGTCGTCTTAGCCGATAAATGATGATCGAATAATGACATCATGCCAGAACAAGAAGCCTGTATTCCACAAATAGCTAAATTTATCATACTGTGGTATGAGATCATCTATTATAGGAGGTATGCTGCAACTATAATGCGGCACTGACCAGCTGGGCTGGTAGCAGAGCGCACTCAATGTTTGTCTCGGATGTATACTTCCTGGACCTGATTCTACATTTATCACTTGGACTAAATGCACCCAGTTATCTTATTTGTTGTTCCATTGGGAATCTGAATGCTTTAAATGGTATCCTTAATACAATTGTAAATAAAACTAAAGATCACTATGCAAAGTTACTGCATTTCTAGTCTTATATGTTTTCCATAAGATTGTAATCTTTGGAGTAGGAAGTCATTATTTATTTAAGGCATTGTTGGAGTAGGGTTACCATCAGATCACCTTCCCCCAAAGAAACCGAAGTGTGTATGGGGGGGGATGAGGCAACGGTAATCAAACCCTTGACGTGGCCTGTTGACAGAACAACCATGAGCTTTTTAAAGCTAAAAGTTTTTAAAAGCCTCAGGCTTGTCAACAGATCAGTCGGCAATTACTCCACAAAATGTCTCTAGAGAATGGGGAGAGGGCTTCAGTTACTACAGCGTGCTGAGGGGTAGTAGCAGACAGCCTTCTTAGTGTCTGTAAACACACAAATGAACACATTAGTTTCATTCTCACATTATCAGTAACAACGCTAAGTATTTGTGTAACTGGCTACTGTCTGCCTTTCCACAATTGCAAATGATGTTGGTGATAAAACCAGTTATGTATTAAAAGCCGCACGTTACCATACACTTAATTAGAAACTAAATGGCACACTAACAAAATGTTTTGTAGGCTGTATGGAACAGAATCCACCTTTTATGAAGGGTCTGTGTATTCCAGATCATATTTCATAGCAGAAGGTTCAAGATTGATAGATGGTACGCTCGCGGGTGCAGTGTTGTCATCTTTCTGCTCCATTATACCTTAACGTGAAATTGTATATTGTCATTTTTAATGCTTTTTTTTAATTTGTCATTGTCCGCTATTGGAATACCGCTACAGAATCTTCTGGCACTCCATAAATTGAAGCAGTGCACTACATTTATTTATAATTATCAATTTATTATCTGTGTTTTGTTTTGTTTTTTGACTGGTCAACTCGGATAATAACAAATGTGGTTGTTTTTATTTTTGGGGTTTTTTTTCCCCCTGAAAATTATCTTTATCTGTTAACGGTGGTTAAAATAGAACAAAACCAAAAAAAAACTATTAAAATGGGGTCCCCAGGGTTTTTGTAGAACTTTCATGGTTACAATTTTGCATAATAACCGTTACAGAATCTACAAGACACAACCTCTGGGAGGGTGGGATATTAACATTCTTAGAGTGGCAACAGAAAATGGTATACTAATGACATACCCTTTCAATGCCAATTGATTAAAAAAAAAAATCACAATGCTACTTTAATGCTTTTATATTTTAACATTCGAGGGGGAAAATAACCCCCAAAAAATCCCATTTAACACGGGGATAAATACATGTCAAAACAAACGTACGCCAAAGTTAAAATGCGCGCGCACACATGCACTACTGGCTACACCAGATTGGTTGCAATGAGCTTCTACTGTGTCAAATATGTACTTTTTATTGTGCCTTCATTTCCAGGGGTGTAAACTGCATTCCATGTAATTCTGAAATATGAATCTATGGGAGTGGCCTTAGGGTGTTTTTGTTTTGTTTCTTGCAAAAGTCTAGATGTAATGTACAATATATACAACAAATCTAAAAGTTACTAAACCTTTAAATAAATGTGCTTTTATAATGTTGTGGTCTTCCTTATTTGAGTAGCATATAAACTAAATTACATTATACATTGCATTTTATTTTATCATACATTAAAAAATAAAAAAAAGTATCGACTACATTCTATGTACTGTAAATGCAAGCATTTTTTTTTTTTATATGGTCTTGTAAGAGGCTAATAAATGGGTGCAAATTAAATACAATTGCTAAAGTACAAGTTCTTAAGCCTCCTTAGAATTTTAAAACCCTCTTAATGTTCACTTTACAACTTGTGAACAGAGCATGTAGGACGAGTGATTTCTACTGTTTCCTAAGTTAAATGAAAAACAAATGATTTGCTTAGTCAGCAGTTTAAAAACTAGTCAAAAGAATCCTCTTTGTTTAGTGTTCATGGTCTGGTTATATATTTGCTGTATTTATGTTTTTTGGGGGTTTTTTGTGCTCTATCGTGTGCATTATGGGGTGTGGAATATAATGATGATCATTAAGGAGTACAGAATTGTAAATGTTAAGGGGTTTTGACTGTTGCGTACACCAGGAAGTTAAATTTCATCCTGGCTGACAGGTCTGATTTTTGTTTTCGGAACAAGCTGGGCAACCTCGGAATCCCCTATTACTACTGCACTAGGGTGTGCTCTGTATTGGCCCTCTATAATTGGCTCAAAGGTACCCATGCTTGTAGGAATTGGGGAGCTGCAGTGCTCCCAAATCTCTCCTAGATGAGACAATAACGCTGTACAAGCACGAAGAGCTGTTTCTACTGTCAGATGGAGATTAATATTTTAACCCTTAAGAATAAAGTGTTTTCATACACTTTTGGCACAGAGCCTATTGAGGTACTATGTTGGTTGCGTTAACCCTATATAGGAGTTGGATGGATTTAGTCACTAAAGATGGAGCTGGCAGGAAAGCTGTGGTTTCAACTCCCTGCATTATAAAAACCCACGCAAGGCAAATGTCTCTGCATGAGTGACCAATCTGGCCCTGCATAGTTAAGCCAGTGAGATGCCTCTTAAGAAATCCTTGCTGATTTAAATATTTAAAATGGGACTATCCCAGCTATTCTTAGACCAGAAGCTTGTTTGTTACCATCATAATGTAGCGTGAATAGGATGTGAAACTCCAACTCATGCCATCTCCCTTGTTGGTAAACAAACCCCACTGGATACTCCTTATTTTAGGGATGTGTCTAGATATTCCACATGACACAGTAATTATCAAGTGTGTTGGGTTTTGGGTTTTTTCTTCCAATTTTTCTGTATAATATAGGCCGCACCGTTAAAGTTTGGTGCCATTTCAAACAGATTTATTTTTATAGAAAAAAATACACATTAGTGGAATGGTAAAACAGTGTTTTACCTAATGAACAGGAATACATGTATTTTAACATTTTTGGTATCTATTATGCAGTTAGTCAGCATATGTTATATACAAACAGACATTTGGAAAACCAATAGCTATTTTAAGATTCCCCCCCCCCTTAATTCATAATGCACCTTACTTATAGATGTGCCCCCCCCCCCCCCAGACTTATGATGCGTGTAGACAGCCTCTGCCTCTGCCGCTGCTTGCGTCTTCCGCCGGGGCTTCTCCGTCATAGAAGCCCTGGCAGAAGTGCCGGCAGCAGAGGCTGTCTACGCGCATGACACAGATGTCCATCTGCTGCCAGAGAGGAGGATCCAGGTTCCCTTGCAGCGCTAAATGAGAAAAGGGGGGGGGGACCCACCAGGCGATATGAATTGAGCATCCCTGGGCTAAACCCTGATTATAGGCCGCACCCCCACTTTAAAGACTTAAAAAGTGCAGCCTATATTTGGGCCAGTGTGTGTGTGTGTGTATTCTCCCTTCAAATGTGCTGTGATTCAAGACAAATACAGCAATAAAAGTGTATTCACTGTACAGTAGGCACACAGTTCATACTAAAAACCACACTGTGTGTGTGAATGCATATAATACAGTATGTATGCAATATATCATTTATTATTGTTACACACACAATGCTTTATATTGGGCCAACAATTTAGGAAGCGCTTTGTAATATAGTGCATATATTCAAGGGGTATGACAACACTGGAACTGACAGACTAAGACAACTTTTATTTCATGTAAGAGGGCCCTGCATGTGTACATATGTTATACTCCTGAATCCTTCCATACTCAACAAAGGTTTCGTCGGGATACTGAGCCAACTGTTCTGACCTAGTGTATCTAGTTTGCTTTCATGTCTCCACAGTGTCTTTCAGAAGATGTCATTTTCTGAAGAAACACATTGTACCCAATTTCTGTACTGTAATCATTTCTTTCCATTTACAATTTCCACCTTTTTGAAAACCCAGTTTCAGCTATTTATAATTTTTTAATCATAATGTTTGTAGCAGTTGCCTAATTGCGGGCTCCTATATGGGCCAGTGGTTGAATATAATTGCTGGTAATGCAGTTCACAAGAACTGACACAATGTGCAAAACTATTGAATTTTGGCAAATCCCCCTTCAGAGCATCAAGAATAAGACGGGCCAACTAGTCCTATTATAAAAGTTTTTTTTTTTGTTTGTTTTGTTTTTGCTGAGAACTATTTTCTGGCACCACATTATACATAAGTATAGAGTGTGTGTATACAAAAAAGCCATTGCCTTTTTATAAGAAAACATTGATATTAACTATATAGTCCCCAATGTGTGTTGCTTTCTATTCTTGCTGTGACTGCCCCGGGCATTTACCCATTGTCTGGAGTGCAAGAATTGTGTATGTATGTATGTGTGTGTGTGTATATATATATATAATATATATATATATATATATATATATATATATATATATATATATATATATAAGTATATGTATGTATAAGGTTTTTTTGTTATATTTTTTGCATGGCAGAGAAAAACACATAAAAACCTGTTATGATTTCTTCATTGTTTTGGCTATATGGAGCAGGGCAGTCTCCCTTTAATTGCTGCCTAAGAAAGAAACCAAATTAATTAATGTACTGCATAAAATGGATTTAGAATAATGAATACTAAAAAAAAAGGTTTATATAAAAAAAAAAAAACCATCAATGACAGTTTCACAATCCCTTTTCCAACATGGCCTGGTGCATTGGATATCTGGACATGTAGGGGATTGGGGATTTCCTGGTGATGGGGTATGAGGAGGAGCAAGGATATAAGGGACTGGGGTCAGGGGAAGTAGAATGGAATTGACACTCTGTGCTGGGAAACTGGCAGACTAACATGGGAAAAGGACGTTGACACATGCAAGTGGAAAGAGAATAGACAAACATAGTGGAGGAGAAAGGGCAAAGTAGAGAAACATGGATAGAAGGGTGGAGGAGAAAGCGGGCGATAATAGGCAGGAAAGGGGACACGCTCACATATTGAGTAGCTAAGTTGACGTAGGATGGGAATTAAGTTTAAAACATGAGGACAGCGTTGAAGTGTCAGAAGAGAGGGTAAGAGGGAGCAGGTCTATACACTTGAACTGGGCTCCAGGATACAGCATACAGTACACTTGACTTTGAAATGTTCATATGATAAAGTGACCAATCCACGAACACAGCAGCTATAAAACAATGTTATGCTAAATTGCATCAGCATGACACATATTAGATCGTGCATATGGTTGTATTTAGCCATAAATATTGCTTTTATAAAATGTTGTTGATAGATTTCCCTGTAGATTGCCAAGACAATGAATGTATGAGGTTTTTTTTTTGTCTCTGATTTACAAAAGCACAATGGGTATCCCACAAGGTCTAATACAGGCTTTACTGCCATGGACTTGATGGCTTATTTACTAACCTGCCAGTATATAAAGCAATTATAAAAGTCAGGCAATGCGGGAATCTTCATGGAATTTTTTTTTTTTTTTTTTTTTTTCCTCAATTCAATATTGGAAAGAAAAATGCTACATGTTAAAAGTATAAAAATGAGTCACAATTTTAAGATGGGAGGGTAAGATGCTTGTAGTAATTTGTTTTATATTTTTGTTTTCAGAAGACAAATTTACTTTATTTCTATTTTTACACATATCTCACAAAAGCTTGATTTCATTGGTGACTTTTCTACCCATTCTCTATACCCTGTGGATTATCTGAGTGCGTTTGTGTAATCCATTAAAACATTTATTATGAGTCTTGCAGTGAAAGTGTTTTGAGACCATACTTTATTTTCCATCTTTTAAAGTAGAATTTATTTCATTCTGAGTAAGTGTTTACTTATTTTGACTTTTGTTTGTCTTTTTCACCCAAACTGTAATTGCTTGTGACTGATGCAAAATAACTTTTTAGGAAGAAAGTATTAACTGTTAAATTGATACAAAAACATTAAATTCTAATTTATAACCAACGGTAGTAAATGTTTGTACAGAGATACAAGTATCTATAATATAGCCTGTGAAAGTCAATGGTGTCTTGGGCATTTACTAAAATGTCCTTCACAAAGCCTGATATTGCACACCCCTGTGTGTAACTGGAGAGAATCCCATCCATTGCTGAAACTCTATCCAAAAAACACACACAATTCCAAAATGGGTCAGATTTCAGATCGCAGATACCTTGTGTAGGCAACAGTCAATCGTTATGACTGGAAGTCCAGTGAGACCTTCTGAGGTGACCTCCTGCCTCTGCTGAGATGACATGTTGCACCTAGGAGATCCCCTTTGGCCAAATTAGTCATCACTTGCTTTTTCTTAGAATACACCATTATAAAAAAAAAATTGGTTTGATTTTTATGGTATAAATAGACATTTTTTGTTGATCCTAGGTAGCAGTTATTCAAGCAATCTTTGTCTCACAGATTCCCTTCTTTCAGTGAAATGATTGTCATTTTTCACAAGAAAATTTCCCTAGCAGACTTAATGGGCTAACTGGATGGAAGAGGCGCAACCATGGGGTTCTGAAGAGTGTTCAGTACAGATACACCCTACAGAAATGGGACTGAGATTTAAAATGAAAGCGCCCACAAATTAAAGTGATAAATAACGGGAAAGAAATGTATTATCTCCTTTTTAGAGGCTGAGAAAATGTAATTCAGTAAGCATAATGGATATGAGATTATGTCTGGTATCAGAGCCCTGCATCTATTAGCAAGTTTTCTGTTGGCTCCAGTGATCTATGTTGCAGGTGTAAGTAACTCAAAGACAAATCCATTTTATATCCACTTCTGGTGGCAGTGCCTAGTAATTGAACAATTTTGGCTGAAATATTACGGAGAAAGAATGACGCTGATAGGTTTCACCCAGCCATTTTTGTTCTCGTATACATTACTGGTGCAGCTAAGTATACAATGCTTTAGTAAAAACAAACCACATAGAAATAGCATTTCAGGAGCTAACTGTTTATTGTTTTTTTTTGTGTTTTTTGTGCTGTTTGTGTATATAACATAAAACAATGTATATGTAGTATTGAAAGAAGTGACAATAATACATAGTCATTGGGATTGAATGTCTACTTGTATCCACAGTACATTTCTTGCAAACAATCTCTGGCAGTCCAACTGTTGTGACTTACAGTACCCATTGGTTTGGCTATGGATGATAGGAGTTTGAATTCAAAGCTGGTGTGCCAGAGGCTGCCTGACACTGCTTGTGTGGCCATAGAATTCCCCTGATGCCCCCTAATTTACTAGCTCTAGCTGAAATACATCCATTTGAAATCCATGGAAGGCATTTATTGAACATAGTACAAAAAAACCTGACAAATTGTGTATATTTGCCATTTGTTTAAACTGATTATGTATGCAAGCAAACTGAGGTAGCAACAGTTTCATAATCTCTTACCACAACTATGTTGCAAACAATTGGGAAATATTGGCAACATTTTATTTTTTTTTTGTTTTCTTGTTGCTTGGCCTTCACGTTCCTGATTCTTACCCAGATAAATACATTTAAATATTTGTTACGTTATTCAGAGTAGTACAGGAATAGTTACCACACCAACTGGTTACCTGCCGTGATCTTGGCTGTACCTAGCTGGGGAATGTATTGTGATGCTGTTTGCACTACATATTTAATGTCATCATGCATAACACAATTCCGGACTGCTCCCACCATATAGGCCAGGCCCGGACTGCTCCCACCATATAGGCCAGGCCCGGACTGCTCCCACCATATAGGCCAAGCCTGGACTGCTCCCACCATATAGGCCAGGCCCGGACTGGCCATCTTGAACACCAAGCAAATGCGTGGTGCTTGCGTCTGCCGATCCAGGGCCACCTAGTCATCCCCAGCCTGGACCTGATATGGGCAGCTGTCTATAGGCTCTGAGCTGGAAGGAGATACTGGATACTGTGACACGGCAAATGAGTGCATGCTTGATCTAACCTGCCGAAAAACCTTAAGGCCGGCTCCGTTGCAGTAACTGTATTCTGGATATCTTTTTTTTTTTTTTTTTTTTTTTTTTTTTTTTTGCACTGTATGTGGGTGTTATTTGCATTTACATTAGCTATGGATGAAAAAGCAGAGATATGGCGAGAAATAGAAACAGAATAACTATTGCGCACACACACCTGTTCAGTGTTTCAGTCTACAGCACTGAGTATCCATTATCATGGACTTGTGTTACTATGTAGACTGAAAAACTGTTTCATAAAACCTCTGAATCGAGCATTTTATTTTGTTTCCAAACACTGACATTTGTAGTCTTGTTTACATAAAAATGTATTTAATGAAAACGTATTACAGTAAAATGCTTGACTATAGTTATTTTGTTGTCACGGTCCACCCTAACATAGTACATGTATGTTGAACGGAAGATCCATATTTAATTATGTGCTTCTACATGCAGGGCCAGTTCCAGGAAGTGATGTTATTATCATCAGTGCAGATTTCAAAACAAAGGAGAAATAGCTGGGGTGTCATTACTCATCAACACATCACCAGATTGATTTCAAAACCAGGTAAATCACAGAAACTGTCAAAGGTGGGAGTGAGAATGCAACAAAGAATGTTTCAAGTGTCTGACACAGTACTATATATATATAAGATATATAATCTTGTTACAGTATAAGTGTGTATACATTAAAGTATATTAAATCGGCTTGGATTATATATTTGATTCTGTTGTGTACCAGTTTAAGTCTACAAATCCACTAATTAATTTGCCAAAAAAAAACAAAAAAACCATGACGTGTGTGCATTTCACATATGGGCCTTTGCCACCACAGAACGGATTGTCAAATAGTCACGATGACATGATCTATTTTTAATTGCTAGTTTGATTTTTGTTTTCTCTGATATTAGCACAGAACAAACCAGACCTGAGACAAAGTAAAAACAAGAGCCTGTCTGACCACTTCTAGCAGTATGCTCTGTTGGCACAAGAGGCACAGTATGATGTGATAATCCATTGTATGAGGTTTTTTTTCCTTTAGCCATTATTTAAATATGCTAGAGGGTAGAACTGATTAATTGGCAGGAAACTTAGTTTTTACATTCTGTCTTTAAAGGACCACTCCAGAGATAGAATTCTCGGTTTCTAACTAACTTTCTCGTTATCCCTGTTAGTATTGAAAGTAGGAAGTGTACCTAAGTATACTTCCTGCACATATTCAGTATGTCAAGAAAGGCAGCCAATCATATGTATGCTAGCTAAATATTCCGGTTCAACTAACATTCATGGCTGTAGGAGGTGTACTTGATGGTTTTCCATTCAGTAGAAGCTGCCAGTGGGTAGAGGAAGAGGAGAAGGTCTCATTTTGTGGCACCAATAACTAAGAAATGCATTTGAGTCTTAGCAAAATGGACTTTAATATGCACCAATAACAACTTTGAGTAGCAGACTGCCCTTTTAAGAAATGCCCCAGAACATAGGTTTATGTTTTTGGACTGCATCACAGTGCTAGGTTAGTCCATCAAAGGGATCAAAAGGTCACAATGTAAATGAGGATTCCTACTGATCCTACTTCCAGTTATCATAAGGAAACTTGAGTGTTAAAAAAAATTTCACTTTTTAGGATGCTTTTTCTGTAAACAGCCTTGGAAATATTGTCTTCTAAATATGTTTAATAGTTGGAAGTAGAGTATGCTGCTTTAAATGTGGCTAGAGATGACCCTGTCGGTTATACTTCTGGCATGTTCCCAGATTATTCCCATCGTATTACTGTGCTTTGTTCTGCTGCAAAGTCTGAGATCATAGAGGAGTGTGCATGTAAAATCAGTGCAATTGAATTCTTGATTAAGGGGAATATACTGGCGCACATTATGAACTGTTAAAGCATACAGTCTGAGCTCGCAGAAGTGTTAATAGTCTATATAGGTATATAGTAATATATATAATTATATATATATATATTAACACAGCGGTCTCTTTAAAACAAAATATTGTTTACTGTCGGACTCAAAGATTGACTCAGCCCTTGTCAGAGATTCTTATCAGTAGAGTAAGTGTTTCTACTAACAGTATTGGCTTCTCCTAAGTACTCACCTAATCGGTTCTGATATTATAACCACATGTGGAAAGCAGCAAACAAAACAATGTTTGTGGGGTTGTTTTTTTTTTTTCGTTAATCTCACTGCTTTGCATTTTGTGTTCGTGGTCATAAACATAATTACAAACAAAAGCTAACACAGCACCTCACATCCTCATTAAAGTCGGCACCAGGTGTATAAACATAATCATAATTGTGGGGATGCATGAATGTGGGGCACGTAGAATGTTTGTGGAAGGAGATTATTCCGGTGTAGGTGAATGAGAAATATAATTCTTGTTTTTTTTTATTTATTTTCCCCATTTCTAATTGCAATAATAAATCTTGCATCTCAATTCAGTTTGCTGTTACTGTTTTAATAGTAAATGGTTCTGGTCTTTTCATTTACTTTCTTAAAAAAATATATAGAAGTTGTCAGTTGACGCATACCCTTCTATGTGTCTAGACTTACATCACCCACAGGTTTATTTTGTATTCATCCAAATGTATTTGTTATGCAAACAAGCAGACTATGCTGAAATACTGAAGTCGGTAATTAAAAAAAAATAAAATAAATAATAATAATAATTAGTAATAATAAATGTAGAAAAAATACTAAAAATCAATTTTACATGAAATATGCGGCGTTCCATTATTTCCAATGACGTCACAAGATTAAATCAATGTATGATCCAGTGATTTTTAATAAATCACTGCTTTACCTACCTCCGTAAATCATAGAGCAGGGGTGTCCAGCTTGGGGCCCCCCAGCTGCTGCAGGACTGCATCTCCCATAATGCTCTTTCAGCTAAGGGGCTGGCTGAAGAGTATGGGAGATGTAGTCCTGCAGCAGCTGGAGGGCCGCAGGTTGGACACCCCTGTCATAGAGTATGTGTACAAGCAGCAGAAAGCGCAGTTGTATTTTGCTTCCTCAATTTAAATGACATTCCACTTCTAAATACCTTTCTGTAATGAATGGTGGAGAAAATCTGGGTCCTCTTAGAGAAGAGATGCTGCTTTAGTAGAGGGGTCTCCAACTGATACCCCGTACCCCTTGGGTACTCTGTATCTGCCAGGACTTGAAGGTTAAGATGTGGTACCGAAGAATAAGACTAACTCAAAAGTGAAGTCAAGCCAAACTTTTGAGCAGGTGGAGTACATTGCTATGTATGTGACAAAGCAGAGGTCTAATACACAAAACAGGAATCCTAAAGTGCACCCAAAGTACAGCAAACTGACTCATTGAACACAAAAGCAAGCAAGGGAATTCTCCCATCATCAACTATGTGGCCGCACTGCTATTAGCAGCTCATATAGAAATTCCAGATCCAGTTATGGATCTAGGTTCTTCTTAGCACTGTGTTTACTCAATTACATCAATAGGCTAAAAAGTCACAAAAAACTCCATACACATACACCATAGCTCTGCACACTACGCCTCCAACCACATCCCCTAAACAAGTGTTCCTCTTTGGCCAATTTCAAATGTTGGAACATATGATTTGTGTTCCCACTTGTTTTTTGTTTTTTTTTTCAGATTAGATTAAACTACAGAAATAATTGAAATCAAACTAAAACATAATCTGGCCAGCCCTACCTATATAACATAAAATCCAGATTTCAACAAATAATGCAAATTCTATATCTTCTACACAAGTTGTGACTTCACTTGGTGTGTCTTAAGAATCTGTGCTATGAAGTTTTTTGGTATTGGTGGTTTATATATATATATATAATATAGCATATATACAAAAAGTTATTGTTGGATTGTCAAAGATTTGACATAGCATCAACTGTTTCACAATCCAACAACAAAAAAAATCATACTGGGCTCATACTGGTTTACTGTTGATGGGGAAAAGCTGGTCTCATTGTTCTGATCAAAAAACTTCTGTGTTGACCCTACAGGCTTTGACGTATCCATTCCCAGTGAATAAATTATGGATTATAGTTGGATTTCAATAGTCCCAGTAACACTTTCATTATCTGACTCCTTTAACCAATGAAAGACTTAAAGGTTTCTTATTCTTTGATGTTTCTTGTTTATGTTTCACGCTTTCTTTTAGTATCAATCGTGTTTTTGGAGAGTTGAAAAATGAAGTATGTTATCCTGAAACAACGTTAATGGGACAAGGAGTACAAATTATAGTTTAGCATGAACAGATGTAAAAACAGTTTGGTGCTGTGGAAGAGTGAATGCAAAATCTAAATAAGAGCAGAGAAAAAAGGGGATCCAGAGCATGTGGGGAAAAGTGATAATTTCAGGTACAGATGTTCACAGCATAAGGCAAAACACAGAACCAAACTAGGACTTGGGGATATGTGCCAGTTAGCAAATTCTGTGGTCCTAAATCTTTTCTAAGTCAAGGTGGGCAAGATGGATTAGCCGGGAAAAAATAATTTCTCAAATGGAAACCTAAAATCTGTACAAAAAATAAACATGAGTATTGTATTTTGGTTAAAGCACTCATGTGTCATATCAAGGCCTGGGTGACGGTCTTTCAAATCATATGCAGCCCAACATGTACATAGTTACAGATCTAACTGAAGTCTGGCTTATAAGCACACTGGACAGTCCTAGCCCAGTTGCTCGCACTGACTGATCAATCCATCCATCAAATGCCCCATTCATGAAGTCAGTGTTTCCCGTCTAATGATAAAATAACATTCTTATACCGTTATTAACATTGTTTGCAAGAGCAAAATATTTTGTCATACTTCAAAAAGCTGATAAAGCATATTACATTGATCCTATGAAACAAAACCCAATTGCTATTGTTTAATGTTTATTTTGAAGGAAGATGAAGCTTGTATTTTATGTAAATTTTCGTTGCTGTTTTTGCAGAATGCTGCCATATTTTAATGGCATCTAGCAGTCACGGTTCGGAATTTGTTAATCTGGTAGGAAATGATCAGTAAATGTATAACGTTATCATAGTTCATTTGGCTGAATTGCCCTCTAATAAGGCAAATCTTGATTTCCTATTGATTTTTATTAACATTTTAATAGCATTCCTTGGGTGTTGGATGTATTTCAGTTGTTGGCAGTACAGTAACAGAAAACATCTGCTTTTAAAAATACTCATACACTTGCCTTGTAGAAATCCCTCATCAATCATTGATAGCTACAGACCCATCTCACAGGCTTAAGGTGTTTCACAGGTGTGGAAAGTCTAACAGAATTGGGTACGCAAGAGTTGTACTTGTGCACCAAAGTGTAACACTTATTTCAGGAGTTGTGGTTAGAGGCACGGTAATAGCAGAAGCTTTAATGTGACTGTTTGATCCTCTGATTGCAGTTTATGTAAGTCGTTTATTTGCATGATTTCAATCGCAAACACATTATCTGCTGTTTCTATACGTTTTTGTGACTTATAGGGCTCTAGAACACCGATGCCCTTTTCGCTGGGTACTAGTGTAACATTGGAGAAGGAAACTTGGGTCCTATGGAAAAATATTTTCTTTGAGCCTTAAAGCGCTCTAAGCAGCAATGTAGCTTAGTGGTAAAAAAAGCTTGGTTCCATTTTGATGATGATATTTCCGGTGCCTTTCCGTGCTGATGAAGCCCATTCCCCTTTAAACATTGCATCTGTTGGATGCATATATTTGCAGTTATAAGCACGAAAATTTGAAAAATATTCCAGAAATGCCACTTGCGTTGTAACTTCAAGTGGTTAAGTGATCTCACGATGCTTGTGACATTTATGTCGAGGGCAACTTAGAAGCAACAACAAAGTTTTTCATTGTTTTCATTTTTTTCTGGCTTGGCCCAATAAAGGGTATCAACTCTATTTTTGGAATACAAACCAAAAGCATTTTTATTCCTGACAGTTTCCCATTAACTAGTTTTTAGTATCTGGAGGCTCTAAATAGTCCGTATTACCTCTTCTAACAAGAAAATATGTGACCCAGATGTGTGCAATGTTCTGCCTGTATACACAGTGCAAGCAAGCAAGCAAACAACCATGTCACGTATTGATGTCAAATCATGTTATGAAGTAGAATTTCTGTAAGATGTATATTAACCTATTACTCGGAAACATAACTAGAAATAGAATTGTGGCATAAATTCATTATTTTGAGAAGAATCTTCTCATTATACAAGCTCTATTAATGGAGCACTCCAGACCCATTTTATGTTGCATGCGTATTGGAGTCAATTTTGCATGGACTTCAATTGACGTTACAGCATGCAATCCATGCAGGCATTCTGTAGTTTTCGTAGTTAGAAAACAAGACCTGTCTAATTCATCTCTTCCAACCCCCCCCCAACAGCTGACTCCCCTGAAACATGAGCGTTCATACATACACTTGTGGTGACCACTGGTACTAATGGTAAAGATCAACTTTTGTTGGTGCGAAATGTAAATGTTTTTGTGGGCTTTTTTTTATTCTAAATGCTCTTGGAGAATTTTTTCTTATATTGAAAAATTTGTATTTGCCTATTTTTGATTGATAGGAGTGTTACCTGCACGGGTTAGGACTGTGGCCACCTAATTCATTAAGGTGCTAGCTGGATACGTACCGGCACAGTTTATATTTTTATACTCTAGCACTCTGGCAGTATACTCTGCCACCACACATATCCAGCCAGCGGCTGTACAATACAGGCCTTGATCTGCCTCCCTGCGCATTTGCCTGTCTGGGCCTGTACTGGACTATAATATGCAAGCTAAGTTTAGTACTAGAGTCACATGAACTCTGTACATCAAAATGTTTTTACACATGTGTATTGCACAACTGCTACCTCTGTCCTAAAATAGAGAAGTGTTATGCATTCACTTTAACCAGAGGCGAGTCTACATAAAACACTTATCGGTGTATAACCGTTATCTTTCAAAGATTCTCCTTTCTGTGTTTCCACCGATACACCAAAACGATAGTCCGCTTCGGGAAGAATGTTTTCTCTTTAAAAGTTTCTTAGAATGCCTTATCAAAAGGTAGGTTTGGAATTAAAACTTCAGGAGAGTGAAAGGAGTGGCTTGGCGTTCTAAAACTTATCTCGTGTTCTGCAGAGCTGTTTCTTAAGGCTTTAGTTTGGTCACGTCTTGCAACTTCATGGTCACCTCATTTAACCCCTCCTAGGGCAAATTTAGCTTCAGTCTTAAAACGGCTTAAATACATCATTCTGACTGGTGTTATGTATAAAGATAATTTCCGAGGAGAAGCTCCAAGTATACCATTAAGGAATCCAAAAATAGTCCTAAATGCACAGAGGTGGGTAAGCCAGCCATAGTGGGCATAGGCAAACTGGTGGCCAACTGAGACCAAGGCCAACTTGCCAAACTCGAGACTAGTCGAGAATACCCGCTTCCAGAGACGGCTCTTCATGTGCATACATTGGAGGAGTCTAACTTCTGTTTCCCACTCCTGGCTGATGGTCCAGCACTTTAGAGGATTCCTATTTATTTTTTGAATACAACACTCCTTTTATGCATCAAACATACACTGAATAACTTGTGGAACCAACACCCCATTGGCTTTTTTTTTTTTTAAATGGCATCATTGGATAACAGTATATTTGGATACATTTTATAAATTTGCCAGTGACACACTACTTGACTATTTTTGCCACAAATACTTTTTTTTTTTTTTTTTTTTTTTAAATTTCTGCCAAAGCCACGTCATTTTATATGTATTTTTTTTTTGTTCTACGCAGGTGAGCGTTCCTCTGGAAAATTAGTGTATTTATTGGTGTACATTAAGAAACATATTTTTTGTTCTGATTAAAGGTATATTTAATTCACTTAAGTACGATTTTAATCTCTTTTGCAGAGTCAGCAAAAAGTGTCGCCTCTGACCCTTTTTATTTAATTTTTTTTTATATATATATTTGTACAGTCACAGGGACAAGCCTTCCTGGGTTCAACATATGTTTCCAACTATATTGTAGTGAAACCACTCTGTGCTGATCTAAAAATACATAGGCAACAGATGTTAATTTAACCCTTTTATTCATGGAGAGCACAACATGTAGTAGCATGATCTGCGTGTAAGTTTGAACAGCGACAAAAGATTTAAAAAGCTGTCTTGAGGTGTCCCAAAATATGTAATAAGATATGGAGTTCTTCTACAGTTTTTAAGGAATTATACAACATACTTCAGAATTTTTTGGTTTGTTTTCAGTCTAATACAGTGGGAGGATTTAAACATGACTGGGATAGGCATATGGTTGTAAGACATGATAAAGTTCTGATTAAGGTCTTAGTCTTTAGATCACCAAAAATGGGCAAATATACATGCATATAATTCCATCTTAATTGATTTCATGGACATTTGCCAGCATAAGTAACAAATGTGCATTGAACTATCCATTTTTAGTAGAAGTTTTCTCCAAAGAAGGTGGAAAGGTTTCTGGCATGAAGCCCAAACAGGTGAAATTTTGAAACTCAAAAAACAAAAAAAAAAAAAAAAAAAAAATTGCTTTAAATTATGTTACAAGATGCTTAATTGAAAGAAAATTCAATTGACGTTTGTTACATATGTTGGCAAACATCCCAGGAATCGAGACATAATAGTGAGCATATGAAGAATAATTAAAAGAAGATTCTAACAAAGTAAAAAGTGTTTTTGATCCTTGCAATGCTGGTGTGTTTAATAAAGCTATTAAATGCTTATTGTGTCGAGGCCCCCTTTTCTATCACCACAGATGGTTGTTTTTTTTTTAAATGTATGTATGCGTGTAATTAATACATATGTTTCTCCTATGAGCATGTGACAGATGACCTATATGACTGAAAAGTAGTGTATATATACACACACACACACACACACACACACACACTACATTAAAGCCTTACCCTGCCCCTCCCACATGTACATTTATCCAATAAAAGCAGGGATCGGACAATAGGCCAATGGCCAACATGCAGGGACTTGAAGACTATGCTATTTTTCCACCTCTTGCCACTGATCTCAGTTTCTCTGTTTTAAATAGTCCCTGAATTTTAAGATAAATCTATCAAACAATTGTACTGATTAAGAAAGAAACATTTTTTTGGTGGTTATTCATTAATTTGGTTTATATTAAAAGTTTTATAAATGTGTCCATTCAACTAGAAGCTCAGTTTACCAAAAAAGTGCCTGAATTATAAGAATAAATACGATGAAAATATTTTGCTGTCAAAGCATGAAGGTGGTGTTTCAAAATGTGGCAGTGCTGCTATACTCCACATAAAACCACTTTTGAAAATACTAATTAGAACTCTGAATTGAGTGTGTACTTTAGAGCTACCCCTTGCTGTGCTTAATGATTCTGTATGAGGCAATATTATTGAGTATTGGCAATAATCGGTCCTGGTAACCATATTTATTATACGAATATCCTAACAAAGTTGTGAGTGTTGCCAAAGGCATAAAGGAAAGATCTGTGATTTAAAACGTGTACGGTGCGTCTGTGTACAGAAATAATGCACTTTGCCAAAGGCTGCAGTTTTAAAATGTGCCTGTGGATGAATGACTTGATGTACTGCAAATGTGTAAAGGATAGCATATTAATACTTAAAATGTCCTTAGACTGCGAGGACTTTTTCTGCAAACATGTCTAGAATACTGACAGAGGAGCCGTTTTGGACACAATCTCTTCTCTTGGATGGAAATTACATTTTACGCTGTCCCTGATATTTTAACGGACAAGGAGTTCCTTACTGTAGGTGTGTATGTTTACTTATGTATGTATAATGATCCAGTAAATAGTCTGAATTACTATACCTGTCCAACTTCGGAGAGCTAATGGTGCATGTAGATGGGGTTAGCTGTCTCCAAGAAGGATGGCTGTATCCACCCACTATAGGGCACAGATGGTCTGGAATGGCAGGTGAAAAAGGCAAGGAGGTGGAGGTAACTGGGGGGGGAACAGGCATGACAAAACATCACTCCCCTGCCTGGAGAAGGAAGAAGCTGACAGAGACCCTGGGAAGCAGGAACCAGAGGGTTCTCAGATATGTGAATCACTAAAACTTTCTGTCGTAAAGTTACAAACTTTTTTCACAATGTTTCCACATCTCGCTACATGTTAAGTTCTATTATCACCTCTCATGTAGCTGCAGAACACACTGGGCTACAGATGCAACTGAAGCCCAGGTTCCTGAGTGCGCAGCCACATTGCACACCAATATTTGTCCCTGGTGGTCTAGTGCAGAGCATAAGAGTTGTATGTTTAGTGTGTACGTCCCCTAATATCCATAATACTTGTAGGCAGCATCTGTTTTGGGCCAGTGACAAAACTCATCCTAGTTTCATCCAGATTTCTTTAATCTGATAACACTTAGAACAGTAGTAACTTCAGCACAAAATGTTGTTCCATTGCTAGATATATATGCACGCACGCTGGTGTTAACTCCAATGAACTCCATGTTGTCACAACATCTGTGACCCAGGAGAACTCGCTGCAGGAGCGCTTCGCCCTGAAACACCTAGCAAAGGGCTGAGCCTTAAGATAACTAGGCAGGGACTTGGATGATCCCAACAGTGAGGAGACTTGGGTATAGGCAGAAGTAAATAGTCTGGGTGTTGGTATGAAAACACTACAACAGTATCAGATACCTGTACAGCTAATGCTGCAGGTAAATGACAGGATAGGTACCACCAAAGGCCAGGTCAGGTGTGCAGAGCAGGTAGTAGCCAATGCCAGGTTTGGTACACTAAATGTGCAATCATACGAAGCCAGGGCCGTTACACAGAGAGCGGGTACTCAAAGCCAGGTGTAGTACAGAAATTACGTCAACAGAGAGTAGTTGAACAAGCCAGGAATCAAATCAAACTTCACGAAAAGCAGACCCACACTAGGTGTGCCTCTGCATAACCATTCTGGATTTTTAAATCTGGCTTCTAGCCTGCCCTGACCCTTGCTGTGCATCATGGATGTTTTTTTACGCTGGCTAGCAGCAGCCTGCCTGACAGAAGTGGGTCCCAGCAGTGTGACATACTGCTGCGGGCAGGCAGGAGGGTTAGGATCCAGATCCCCTGCAGCGCTGCAGGGGTCCTGGATCTTACTCTCTGGCAGCCGGTGGACGTCTGCTGCCGGCACTTCCGCCGAGGCTTCTATAACGGAGCACCGGCATGACATGATCTTCTGGTGCTCTATCATAGAAGCCCCAGCGGAAGTACTGGCCAGCGGCAGCAGAGGTTGTCTACGCGCATCGCACAGACGTTCACCAGCTGCCCCCCGCTAGACACCAGCGTGTCTGGGGGGGGTGGCATATCTATAAGTGAGCTGATTTATGGGGTGGGACCTTAAAATGGCTATACGTTCTCCAGATTTCTGTATATACCATATCCTGTCAAAAGCAGGACTAACTGCGTAATAGATACCAAAAATGTTAAAATACTTGTATTCCTGTTCATTAGGTAAAATACTGCTTTACCATTACATTAATGTGTTTTTTTTAAAAAAAAATAACACTATAGCCTATAATCAGGCCAATATTGTATATAGTGGGGCAGCCACATATGGCATTGAACTGGTAGGGGTGCTCACATGAAGTCATTTTGTTATGTTGACAAGCAAATGAATGCAGGAGGATGTGCAGGAAAACACAGGGTCAATCGACATAATAACTGCAGGAAATGAATTAAAGCCTCGCAATAAACTTAAATATAGAATCTGAGGGCACATGAAACCCAGCCCATTTTCTCTGTTAAGACTCAAATCTTAATTAGCCCTTGAACTTGTCTTAGATTTAGTATAGCTTTAAGCCTATCCCATGCATGTTTAAATTCCCTCACTGTATTAACCTCTACTACTGCTTCTCCTGGGAGGCTGATGCACTTATCCACCCCACTCTACAGTAAAGTAAAATTTCCTTGTATTGTATCTAAGCCTCTGAGTATGACCTCTTGTTCTAACATTTCTTCTCCTTTTGAAATAAGCTTCTCTCCTGTATTTTGTTAAATCCCTTTATTAGTCAAAGGTTTCTGTCACTATCCAAAAACCAAAGATAACACATCACACAGAAAATCAATCACACCAAAGTTTTCAAGTGAAAACTTCTCCTTAAAGCTGTTCGATTTAAACAATATTCTTAGGAATATTTTTCTATTTTTATGTACTACATTTTAAATTCTTTTAATCTAGAAAAACGGCAAAAGGATTTTCTCCAACAGCATGTGACATCATTACTGCGAAAAATCACTGGATCCTGGAGTCTCTTTCCGCTGGACCAGAACATCATGCGATAGCAGACTGTTCCAGGAACTTCAAATGAGTTATAAATCCTGAGCCGTTCTTTCATTAATAATGTTTAATTAACTACATTAACAGCTAGTATGCACTTTATAGTTAAAGTAATGTTACAATATGACGTAAAAAAAACCCAAAAAAACTCCCCCCAGTTGTAACACACGTTTAAGGCCAATGTACTTTTTAATGCAAAAGCATAAATCCACAATGTGCTGCCTTTTGTAGAATCTATTTCCTATATCAATCATCATACCTACTTTTTTTTTATATACTGCTCATTGAAGTTAATTATGTATTTGCTGTCTGTGTTTGCACAGATAAGCAACTGAAACAGAATCTTACGATATTTTTAAATGTGCCGTTCTATTATTTCAGAAAGAACATCAACATTATGGCCTACATCCCAATGTAAAGCTACAAAACCAAGCACTTTGTAAGCTGTTGGACACAGGCTAACCTTTTTTGTCATCAAATCAACAAATACTGGGGAGAACATGAAGTATGTAATTTGCTATGAAGGACAGTTCTTGTTAAACCAATCTTATTTACATTCTGATTTAATGTTCTTTTTGGCCTGTAAATAATAAGACTTGGGGAAAATAACTTCCCCATGTACCCAAGGTGCATGACTTCATGATCAATATGCTGGAAGAGCTAGACATGCCAAAATGTGCAGCCAGGTGGAGAGGGCTTCTTTGTTGATGTCTACAATTGGCCATGATGGAATGTTTGTTTTGAGCCATGAAGAAGTTGGCTTTTTCTTGGTTTATTTGTGTATTTTAAGTTGCTGTTCTGCCTGGGGTGCTCTTAAAACATCCCCAGATAAGTGCTGCATCATGTAGAGAGTGAAAAAGAAAAAAAAACTGTGTGCAAGCCTTACCGATCCTAATGCACAGTGGTGGGGAGTGAGTTGTGGTGTGTGATGGGAGTATGTGGTTTTGTGTGAAGGAGTGAGGTCCTTTTAAATTAGAAGACCTTAATGGTAATGTCCGTTCTTTGATGTCAGAGATTGGCAGACAGACCAGGTTAAGAGGAGCTGACAAAATGGTTTCAACCAAAAAAACACAGCAAATGGTATGTATTAATAAAGGAATAAATGTAATTATGATGTATACTATAGTACTACATAATACTGTATAACAAATCTAAGGAAGTTGGGGTGGAGGTTAGTCTGTGGGACAGCACCTTTTTAATTACTTGGAAACTGACATCATGTGTGGTGGTGATTTATCCTAACCAGCTACAGAAACTATTACAGGAGCTTCTCCAAAACAGGCTATGTGGTGGAACTCATCACAGATGATGATGATGATATCATGCTGTGACCCCCAAAAATACCATATTGCCCATTATATTAAGGTGTATGCGTCAACCTGCTGTATAGACCCTTTTATATCAAAACTGCATTAACATACCTGGGAACTACCGAGGGCAGGCTTCTTCTCCCTTTTATGGTGGAGTGGCTTCATGTATGGAGCAGTAGCCTCAGGAGCCTTTTTGTGGGAAGGGGTATGGGCAGGGCAGGGCTCAAGGTAAATAAAGGTGAAGAGTAGGTGGAACATGTGTAGGAAATGTGCACAGCAATACACCACTGCCTTGCACAGAGAAAGAAGAAGCTAATGCAGGGGAGCAGGGCTTTACATGGAGACTGTCACAGCTAAAGAGTTCCCAGGAATCCTGAGATCTTGTTCTTCCAAGCTATGCATCACTTTGTAAAGAACAATGGTTATTACATTATCAGATTACATAGTGATATATTACTGGAGAACAGTGGCGACTCTAGAAACAATATATAGGGGGGGCACACAAGATACCACAGTCAAACTGGGGGGGGCATTAATAATTTCCACCATTAAATCATACCACTGAAAACACACACACACATATATATTGCCAAAAGTAATGTGCTATGGAATGATACTTTTGTTATTGGACAATACAATACTTGATAATTCAACATGGGAAGCCTGAAGCCACAATTTAGTACGACTAATCCTTGAAATCCTTTAAACAACACAATACCTTAACTTTTGCACTAAATGATTTCAGGGCCTAATATTAGATCCTGCTGCTGAGATATATATATATATATATATATATATATATATATATATATATAAGCCCCTGCTGCCCATATATATTAATATTAGCCCCAGTTGCCGATAGCAGGTATAGATCAACACATTAACACACAAACCCAGCTTTGCATGTATAGATCAATTGAAATTCACTTGTGATCTCAGCACTGAAGGTATATATCAAATAAACAGAATCAGACATACAAATCCTGTATTTGTAGGTATACAATAATAATATATGAAATGTAGCATTGCAGGTATAGATCAAATCAATACATGGAAACAGCATTGCAGGTATTAATCAACTGAACAAGACATACAAACCCTGTATTTGCAGGTATACATAAATAATGTATGGAAACATAGCATAGCAGATATGGATCTACAGAAGAACACACAAACCCAGCTTTGCAGGTAAAGATCAATTGGAATTCACATAAAAACACAGCATTAAAGGTATATTTAAAACCCCTAAATTACAGGGATAGATCACAGGTTGCACACCCCAACCACGCTGCCCACATAGAACCTGGCCAGCACCCAGATAACACACATAAGATTTGCCATCTTTGTCCCATATACACCCTGCCTGTGCCATCTTGGTCCCCAAGGCTCAAACATCCTGCTAGTGCCATCTTTGCCCTTCCACAATTATACATCTATGATACACACAAACACATTAACTCATGCTCTCCCTCATTCAGACAATTCATCCATTTTAAGAAACTACGCCCCTTGGAGCTTCAAATGAGGGCTACATGTATTTCTAGGACAAAATAATGATGGAATATGTCGCTTTGGCTAGAAAATATGTTTTTTCTAACCATAGCGACATGTTCATTTGTGTCTTGCGCACTCCAGGTTTGTACTAGAAACACATGCAGCCCCTTGTTTGATGCGCCAAGGGATGTCGTTTTTGCAAATGTGTACTTTTTGTGCCATAATTTAACTTTAAATACA
The DNA here is from genome assembly GCA_023333645.1 of Sceloporus occidentalis. Taxonomy (NCBI): domain Eukaryota; kingdom Metazoa; phylum Chordata; class Lepidosauria; order Squamata; family Phrynosomatidae; genus Sceloporus; species Sceloporus occidentalis. Next base: position 2,507,967 of record JALMGF010000068.1, read on the forward strand.
TTCACTCACAGAAGCACACACCATACTTTCCATACATTCACTCGCAGAAGCACACACCATTCTTCCCCCTTACAATCCCAAAGAAATGATGGTAAAGGGAGAAAAAAAAAATCACTTTTACAGCAAAAATAAGTTTTGCAGTAAAAATGCAAGGCGCTCCAGGGATGAGATGGTTACTCACGTACCGCACAGGCTAAATGGCTGATTTTAATATTTGCAGTTCATCAGGATTTCAAAAATTGCCTCCCTATACCGTTGGCTAAATTTAACCCCATGATCAAAGGGATCATAGTATTAAAAATTAGTATCGGCCATTTTTAAAAAGGGAATGTGACTTTTTATAGCTATATGATCACTGTGGTAACATTGGCTACCACAGTGATCATTTAGCTAGAATACTTAAACTTTTTTTAAAGGTAAACTACTTTATGTTTAAATTTAATTTCGGGGTCTCTTGGCAATTTTGATCTTTTTTATCTGCCTTTAGAGACCCCCAAATCATTTTTTTTACATTTTAATTTTTTTAACTTAAAATTTTTTATTCTGGTTTTACAATCTATATACCGTTGGAAAGGTGAGGCGATTACCTTTCCAACGGTATATGTTGGGGGTATGCAGCATGCCCCCATACCTCTTTAACTGACAATTGTCAGTTGTTAATAAAGTTGCGCGGTGACGTCATCGCGCGGATCGGGTGGCCCCGGTGATGCCCTTCAGTTTGAGGGGCAGATCGCTGGGGTAGGTGGTGATGGAGGGCCACAGACCTCCATCAAGGTAGGGTAGTGCTAGTGACGGCATGGTGCCGTCGTTGGTACCTGACTGGGACTGCTAGCGACGGCACCATGCTGTCGTTAGCAGTCAAGGGGTTAAAGTCTCATTGCGGGCCTGTCCTGGGTGGTTACAAATTCGGCGGGGGGGCAACAGGGGGGGCAAGGAATAACCTTGGGGGGGCAATTGCCCCCCCTTGCCCACCTGTAGCGACGCCACTGCTGGAGAACCCCCAAACCCACACATTGTTCATATAGGAATAGCCAAAAAAACTCAGCCTCTAGAACTAGGAGTTTTATTGGCTAGTGTATAAACATCAAAGCTCACCATTACATGTTTAGTGACCAGGTGCTATGTCTATTACACATATCCTAAATATCAAATTATTGTATATGGAACCCTATCCTACACATATCCTAAATATCAAATTATTGTATATGGAACTGAATATTGGCACTTGTCTCCAATTCGTGTTTAGATTTTCAAACTGTAACTCCCTGTAAAATAACACGAACTGCAGAAAGACAATGTAACTATGAAAGTCAAACTCATGAAACCATTTACATATATCCCTCCAATTCTTGGTTTGGCTCACAGGCCCAGATTCCTAAAAAATTGCTGGGCAGTTGTGCCATACTTTCCAGCACATCATCTAGTATGAAACAAACAACTTTTTTTGGTGTATATAGGCCTCCTTATTGACATTAAGCTATATTGCTAATCATAGACCTACACTTGTTACTGGCATACTAGGGAAGTCTCTAGATTTTCCACTAAGGCACAAAGTATATCAGCTGAATACAGAGCATTTACAGAAGTGCCTTGGTCTCTGTGTGGACATAGTGACCTACTCAATGCCAAGTTCAACCCATCCCCTCTCCCAGAAAGAGGGCCAGCTATGCCTCTCCAACCAGGTTCCACCTCATCTTGGCTGCACTAAGGAGCAAGAAGAGGGGATCTCCAGTCAGCAAAGAACTTTCCAATGTAGGGATACTGACAGTACAAAGGAAATGTTTGGTGGACCATTGGTGATGTCAACCATGTACCCTTCAATAGAACAGCTCAAGCTTAAATCAGGAATATGTTCTGACCAATGTTCTCTTGCTAGTCTGCCATATAATGAACAGCAGCTCTTAGATTTTATACACAGAGACCCATGTAATGATAGGCAGAGTACACTTTACACATTTATTATACATAAATATAAAAGAACTTCACAATCATTTTTAATGTGGCCTTTTAATTTTAGGCTTTGTTAGTCCCTCAGTTTGTTTATTTGTACAATTAGCGGGGTTGCAAATCGTTTTGGAAGTGGAAGCATGACAGACAGAGCTGCCTTTGTGATTGTAGAACAATTGTCTGTGGCTACGGTGACTCAGAACCTCTTTTCCATTATCCTGAACATAAAATATGTAAAAAAAAAAAAAAAAGGCAAGGTTTTGCAGCAGATGAGAAATATATTTGATACTAATGATATATCTAATGTGTGGTGCATTGATAAGCTACACAGGCAGGTTGTGTAATTTCACTTTATCCATCCAGATGTTTAAGGAAGTTACTTCTTCCTGTAGGCCTACATCTAATTTAAATCTCTTGCACACTTATCGTGATCCCCCAGAGAAGCTTCTGGAACTGGAATACTAAGACTGTAGTTCCTGTTAATGGGAAAACAAGCATCATTCATAATAAAATATTAGAGCTGGTGTGTGCTTTTGGGTACATCCTCTCATCTTCAGAGGTGGAACCAAAACCGTTTCATGAGACATTTTATGTACCATGCGATTTCTCCGATTCTGAAGTTTAGTTTCAGGGATGTGTTTACCTTGTGGGTGCTGCCCCAGGCCTGGCCCTCTGCTGACACCATCCTTAATGAAGATATTCTGAGGTCTTAATGTCATTCAGTGCCAGGCACAGCATGCTATGGAGGAGGTGCTGGGTAGGTACAGTCCTCCATAAAGTAAATGGGCCATTTGAGGAGACAGGAGGTATTGTAACCGTCCTGTTGCACAGCACCCCACAGGGTTGCCTAATTAGCCAGTAAGACTATCTGTCCCCAGACAGGGGCGTAACTAGAAGCCTCAGGGCCCCGGTGCAAGAATCTGTTAAGGGCCCCCAACCCCCCCCCCCCCAAAACATGATTTTTACACAATTTTTTTTTTCCAACAAATTACTTATTGAATCATATCTGTCAACTTTTTCAACTTACTTTATCTTCAACAATGCAGCATTCAGGATAGGAAGAAGTCACACGTCACAGCCATTGATGGTGTGGTTCTGCAAATATAAAGGACAACCATTAATCAGCATTGTTTATTAAGCATCCTTCCCTTCAATAAAAAAAATCATGGTTTATAAGCAACTTTCTTGGGGGCATTTTACCCCCCTCTTCCCCCCTTCTCACACTATCTACCCCCCCTTCTCACTATCTACCCTCTCCCTACCCCCCTTTGTAGTTCACCTACCATGCTGAAGTCCTGTGTTGGGAGCGTAAGGCCTCTGTCTTGCTGCTCTGCCGCGGTGTGCGCAGCTTCACTGCTGACGCCTCACGCTCCCACCACCGAACTCGGGGCATTGGTGAGGCAGGTGGCGGCCGGGAGCAGAGGAGACTGAAGGATGCCGAGCGGTTGCTGAAAATGACCGCTTGGCACCCCCTCTCTCTCCTCCTACGGCCTGCTGGACAGCCTGCAATGATGAGGGTTAGACAGGGTAAAGGCAAACAAAAAATGTCTGTGAATGAGGTAGAATATAAACCAGTATGTAGTGGAATTAATCTCTTGGTAAACTCGTTTTAAGTGGAAAATGGCCCGTGCCACTGAGTAGATGTTTGTTTCTCCAGAAAAGCTTAGTAACTTGTGCATATATAGAAGATATATCTACTTCCCTACACTGGCTTTAGACACTATGCTGATCAGAGGAGTAGAAGGAAAGGGTGATTTTGACCAACTCAAATCCTCTTCAGGATTATTATGCTGGGGTTCATATGAGGCCAAGCACTAGCTTGTCAAGACGGTGTATATTTGCAGCCAGTTCTGCAGCTGCCAATTCACTGTGGGTGATTTTGAAGCTTTGGTGCCTGATTTCTAAGCAAGTGCAGCTGAAGTCTTGCGAGATACTGTGGCTTTATGATATCTATGTGATCTATACAAAGAATATATAGTGGACTATGTGACATATTTCGGGAATGATGACAACATTTGCCATGTGCACTTAACTTTACAAACTGTCAAAAAAAAATAATTCAGTATTCTATCCAGGCAATGTTTGATCGTTCTTGTTCAGTTGTAGTAGAGCCAATTCAGGAAAAAAGGAACCTTAAAAAAAAGAGTAGAAGTTTGACTCTTTGGAATGATCAAGGTCATTTTACTTATCTGTTAGAATGCCAAGCTTTCTGAAGACAAATTTATTAATTTGCATTAAAGGTATCAGGGTAAACCAGTATTTTTACATGATGGATCAATAATGTCGAAAACAGAAGTGGGAAAGTTCTAAAACCAAAACCTGTGTCTCTTCACATGAACGCTTGGGTCTGTAAATCCAACATTACCGCTGATTAATAAACTTGGCATGTAGTGTTAGGAGGGGGTGATGACGCTGGTTACCAAGTTTGTTATGCTGAGATCTAGAACATCGACAATGCATGAATTGTCAGGTTTCTTTATGACCTGTCGTATACGCAGGGGACTTCTCCAGAGCATTTCAGCTAGACTTTTTGGTCACAATTTTCAGCCGTTAATGTAGCTCACTATTGGGTAATGCACTTATTTTATTTTTTAAGAAGTCCAATTTTAGCTGTCACATACCACCCTTTTGTTTAACATGCTCTCTGTTTCTGTGGGTTCCTCTTACCCGTTTAATACAAACTGATATTTCCACAATCAATTTACTTGTTAGAGGCTAGTGGCATGGATCTTGAAAGGGATTTTACAGTAATTCCCTTTTAACCAAACACACTGCTCCAGCTGCAGTGGAAGTTATTTTAAAGGCAAAAATGTCTCTCACATTAAAAATACCTGATATAGTATGGAAAAAAAAAATTAAGTCGTGCTTGCCAAAAAAAATCTTTGAAAGCATAAGTTCCAAAAATTGTGGAATATTTCCAATAAGGGTTTTAAAAACGATTTAAGCCAAACTTGTTCAAAGTTTGAATTGCTGAATTAGGAGATTTTTCAGAACAGTGCGCTCATGATAATCCTATGAAAAGTTTAGAATAGGTTGTATTGAGGTTCTGATCTAATGGTGACTGCCAAAACATGTCAAATTATTTCTCACTTAGTCGCATAACTTGCAGATTCATTGGCAAACAATCCATTGGATATGTTTCTGATCATCATTGAAACTCACCTGATGAATGCCACAATCCAAGATTTAGTTGTGTTCACTTTGTCAGTGTGATATGACATCAGATTTGTGGAATGTGACTTGACATCACTCGCCCACGTAACATGGGTGGCACTTGAGTGGATGCTCATGCTTGTGTTACATAACTGCCAAACGTGCTCATGGACTGGGACAGAATGTTGACTACTTATGAGGTCTCTTTAGTGGCCACTAGATTAACAATGAACAGGTAGACAAATGGTTGCAGGATGACCTTTAAAGACGAGGGTCTCTCGGCCACTATGGGTAATGCAGGGTGGCCTGCAGGAAGAATAGTACTGAAGTATGGCAGAGCCAGATTAGCAGTCTATGGCCTCATGCTAGTTATCAATATGGGACCCCTTCACAATCACTTTACATAAGGAGCAACTTGCCCCCGCCCCACAAGACCTACACCTTTTAACCTTTTCTTCAGGCTGGGCTGGAGTCTATGGCATAGGCTTTGAGTGCAAAGCTGCAGATAACTTGCACTAATCATGTAATACATTAATAAAACATACATAATTAGATTGATCCTTAGATATCTACAGACAGATTATCCTGAGAGAAATGTTACAGTAAAAAAAATGCTAAATTGAATTAAAATTTTAGATTTAATACAATTTGCCCCATGCAATCTTGATTCAAGGAGCTGTGGCTTCAGAGACAAGAGTAGATGTTGTTGGTGAGCTAAAAAAAAACAGTTTCAGAGCATATTCACAACCTTTTGGTGTATTTCAGTAGCTTTTAGTGGATTTTCTAATTAGAGATCATTTTAAATACTCAATAATGATCTATAGAAAATACCACTGGTGACATTTGCAAACCATGTGCCGTCTACCTTGGACCTACATGCCTCGCTAGCATCTAGTCTTGCACATAAAATTGGTCCTCTTCGGATTAACAAGCTCACATATTTATGCGAGGGGCCCTATGCATTATGTTGCACATCTCTGTTGCAGATATAAATTATAGTGCCTGTTAATCAGAATTATTGCTAAATAATTCTGCTCACTGCAGAAGTACAGAAGCTGCCAAACAAGACTTCTTGTAGTATATGAGATCCCTTGTACACAGTATAGTGAGAAAACATTTAAGCTCTGAGTATTTGCTCTGTAATTGTTACAAAGTCAGAAACAACAATTCAATAAATAAGTGATTTTGTCGCGGTTTCAGTTTTGTTACCATATGTCACACATTAGATACTAAATACTATAAGTAAAAACAACGATGCCTCTCTAGGCTGTCACGGTTTCCTGGAAGTTGGGCTCTGTACATACACTGTACACCCAACCCACATGAATTATTTGTCGGTACGGTAGTTGCATTTGGGGCCAATGAGACGGACAGTTTACAAGAACCCCTGCTTCCATGTTGTCAAGTCTGACATCATTAGAAACCAATTCTGTCTGCGGGAAAAGAAAAATACAGCTGACCCAAATTATCACTATGGCTGCCTGCCATGAAAAATGAACTTTGGGAAACATTAGTGACTTTCGCATCTCTACCTTTTATTTCGTGTTGTAATAAAATCGCTTGCGTTTATGCAGTGTCGCTTTAAGAGAGACCTTTGTATAATACACCTGCTTTCTTATTTGCCAATGTCAATGAGCGTATTAAATTACCAAATCTACAACGGCAAAATGTTTATATTGAATAGTGGCTAACATATTCTTTGATATTTAAAGGGTTTAAAAAATAAAGCCCAAATAGGTTCATAATGCCTTTACAATAGTACCGTATTTGCTCGATTATAAGATGACCCTGATTATAAGACGACCCCCCAAAATCTGAATATTAATTTAGGAAAAAACAAAAAGCCTGAATATAAGACTACCCTATAGGAAAAAAGTTTTACTAGTAAATATGAATTCATGTTAACTATTTTTTCATATTTAATAAAAGCTATGATTGAGAAAAATATATATTTTTTATTTGCCAACCTGCCCCCCAGTTATGCACATCTGCCACCAGGCTTGCCACTCTGCCCCCAGAAATGCCTTATACCCCCCTATTTGCCACTCTGCCCCATGATATGCCTTTTAACCCTCTATATGCCACTCTGCCTCGAGAAATGTCTTATACCCTCCTATATGCCACTCTGTCCCATGATATGCCTTATACCCCTATATGCCACTCTGGCATATAGGGGGTTAAAAGGCATATCATGGGGCTGAGTGGCATATAGGGGGTTAAAATGCATTTCTGGATATATATATATATATATATATATCTAAACTGCTAACAGCAATCACACTCCTATCAAGCCAAGGCAGACAGTACATGCTGGAACCTGGGGATGATAGTAGTGTGATTACAGCCTCCCTATGCCATGCTACCACCTCCACCCCCTTACACATCCATGCTATAACACACACACTCATTCACAAACATTTAAATACTCATTCATTCCATTAATCACACATACTTGCTCAAAAACCCTCCACCACCCCCTTACCTGAACTCAGTGGCGTCTCCAGGTTTCATATTTAGGGGGGGGACCATGGGGGGCCAGGGACCAAAGTAGGGGGGCCAATTATAAAACGGTACATATACACTATATATATATATATATATATATATATATATATATATATATATATATATACACACACACGTTAGACGTGCATTTTTAACTACATAATATGCACTTATCTCTTTGAAGTAAAGACCGTGATTAAAATATGATTTCAAAATAACAGCTAAAGTGACAGTTATTTTTCATTATTTAATATTAGCCCCTGCTGACAATATATAGAAATATTAGACCCTGCTGCAGATATATAGAAATATTACATCCTGCTGCGGATACATACTTATATTATACCCTGCTGCCGATATACATAGAAATTATACCCTGCTGCCAACATATATTAATATTAGCCCCTACTGCCGATATATAGTATTAGTCCCTGCAGCCAATATATATAAATATTAGCCCCTGCAGCCAATATTTATTGATAATAGGCCCTGCAGCCAATATATATTAATATTAGCCCCTGTTGCCGATATATATAAACATTAGTCCCAGCTTCCGATATATATTAATATTAGCCCCTGCAGCCAATATATTTGCCACACTGACTGCAGATCAGGGGAAGACAGTGAGAGTCAGTGCAGTGTTCCCTCCTTCTGACTGCACCGTGACATTGAGAGGTCCTCTCCCCTGTAATCATCCCCAGAGTCCCTTTGTCCCCTCATTCACTAAACCATAGCGCTCTTTTACTTACACCCTGTAGTTCAGGTATAGATCAAATAAACAACACATGGAAACAGCACATGCAACTGAATGAGATTAAAAAAAAACTTGTATTTGCAGGTATACATAAATAAACAGGGCCGGACTGGCCCACCGGGATACCGGGAAATTTCCCGGTGGGCCGGAAGGTCCGTGGGCTGGGCGGCCGGCAGACTTACCATGAAGACAGCCGCTGAGCGGCTGCAAATGGCAATGAACGCCTCCCTCGGTGCCAATTGCCCCCCAGGCTTCCCGAAATCTAATCAAAGCGGCCGCTGGGTGCTGATGCGGCCGGCCGGCATCAGCACCCAGCAGCCGTGTGCGATGGCCGTCTAGTGATGGGAGCAGTGTGAGGGGTGAAAGCTCCACCCCCTCGCACTGACCTTTCACCCCTCACGCTGCTCCCATCACTATGCGGCCATCAGATTGCTGGGAATGTAATCTGAACGGCCGGTGCGTGCTGATGCCGCCGGCCGGCTCTGCTTTAATACTTTTTTTTTTCTTTATATGGCAAGCCGACCCAGCTTACCATATAATTAAAAAAAAAGTGTTAAAGTAGCTCCGGCCGGCGGCATCAGCACGCATCGGCCGTTCAGATTACTTTCCCAGCAGTCTGATGGCTGCATAGTGATGGGAGCAGCGTGAGGTGGAAGCTCCGCCCCCTCGCACTCAGACTGCTGCAGCACCGGATGTCAGGTCAGTGGCATCCTGTCAGCATAGAGGAGAACAGTGTGCAGCTACCAGGAAGTCAAGACAAGTAGAAGGTGAGTAAAATAATGTATTTTTTGTACTGTATAATGTTTTTTGTATTTGTTAAAAACAAAAAAAATCGGCATGTGTGTGTATGTAAGTGTGTCCCCCTATATGCCACTCTGCCTCCAGAAATGCCTTATACCCCCCCTATATGCCACTCTGTCCCATGATATGCCTTTTAACCCCCTATATGCCAGAGTTGCATATAGGGGTATAAGGCATTTCTGGATGCAGAGTGACATATAGGGGGTCAAAAGGCATATCTGGAGGCAGAGTGGGATAAAGGGGGTTAAAAGGTATATCATGGGGCAGAGGAGCATATAGGAGGGTATAAAGCATATCGGGGAGGCAGAGTGGCATATAGGGGGCATAAGGCTTTTCTGGAGGCAGAGTGCCCCATGATATGCCTTTTAACCCCCTTCATGCCACTCTGCCTCCAGAAATGCCTTATACCCCCTATATGCCACTCTGTCCCATGATATGCCTTTTAACCCCCTATATGGCAGAGTGGCATATAGGGGGTTAGAAGGCATATCATGGGACAGAGTGGCATATATTATTTTTTATTTAATATGGCAAGCTGGATCGGCTTGCCATATAAAGTAAACAAAAATGTCCCATGATATGCCTTTTAACCTCCTATATGGCAGAGTGGCATATAGGGGGTTAGAAGGCATATCATGGGACAGAGTGGCATATAGGAGGGTTGAGGCATATAAGGGAGGCAGAGTGGCATATAGGGGGGTATAAGGCTTTTCTGGAGGCAGAGTGCCCCATGATATGCCTTTTAACCCCCTTTATGCAACTCTGCCTCCAGAAATGCCTTATACCCCCCTATATGCCACTCTGTCCCATGATATGCCTTTTAACCCCCTATATGCCAGAGTGGCATATAGGGGTATAAGGCATTTTTGGATGCAGAGTGACATATAGGGGGTCAACGGCATATCTGGAGGCAGAGTGGCATAAAGGGAGTTAAAAGGGATGTCATGGGGCAGAGGGGCATATAGGAGGGTATAAAGCATATTGGGGAGGCAGAGTGGCATATAGGGGGCATAAGGCTTTTCTGTAGGCAGAGTGACCCATGATATGCCTTTTAACCCCCTTTATGCCACTCTGCCTCCAGAAATGCCTTATACCCCCCTATATGCCACTCTGTCCCATGATATGCCTTTTAACCCCCTATATGGCAGAGTGGCATATAGGGGGTTAGAAGGCATATCATGGGACAGAGTGGCATATAGGGGTATAAGGCATTTCTGGATGCAGAGTGAGGGTATAAAGAGAGGGTATAAAGCATATCAGGGAGGCAGAGTGGCATATAGTGGGGCATAAGGCTTTTCTGGAGGCAGAGTGCCCCATGATATGCCTTTTAACCCCCTATATGGCAGAGTGGCATATAGGGGGTTAGAAGGCATATCATGGGACAGAGTGGCATATAGGGGGTATAAGGCATTTCTGGAGGCAGAGTGGCATATAGGGGTTAGAAGGCATATCAGGGGGGCAGAGTGGCAAGCCTGGGGGCAGAGGTGCATAACTCGGGGGTAGGTTGTCAAATGAAAGGAAATAAAAACCAAATATGTCTCAATCATAGCTTTTATTAAATATGGAAAAAAATAGTCTACATGAATTAATAAAGAAATAAAAGTTTCTTACCAGAATATCGTGAAGAATAATGTGATCAGTGTTTTGTTCCACTAAATAAAATGGAACTCTTTCATCTAACAATGTTCGCAGTAGTAAATGTTTTGATCCTATTATGTGTAATGTATTTAATTTATTAGGGCCTTTTAACACTTTTGCTTTCTGGCATTTTAATACAAATAATGAGATAAAAAGAATTGCACATAGTGTGACTCGGGTGTGTATAAGGGGTGCGTGTGGGTATAAGAGCTTCACCGTGAGATAAACTATATGGGGCTGGTCTCCAAATTTTTCCAGGGCTGCTTTTCAGTCCCAGTCCGGCCCTGTAAATAATGTATGGAAACATAGCATTGCAGGTATAAACCAACAGAACACACAAACCCAGCATTGCAGGTATAGATCAACTGGAAATCACATGAACACTCAGCACTGAAGGTTTAGATCAAATAATCAACACATGGAAACAGCACTCCAGGTATTGATCAGCTGAATATATTTGCAGGTAAACATTAATAATGTATGGAAATATAGCCGATACAGATGAACAGAATGACACAAAACCCAGCTTTGCAGATATAAATCAATTGGAAATTACATATAAACTCTGCATTAAAGGTATAGATAAAACCCCCTAAATTACAGGCATAGATCACTGGTCACACACCCCAAAGCCAACCCTGGTGTCCACACTGCCCACATAGAACCTGACCAGCACCTAAGTTACACATTATGTCAACTTTGTCCCCAAACAGCTGAACGTACACCGTTTTTGTCCCATAAAGACCTCTCCCTCCCAATCTATCCTATCTACCCCCTCTCCCTCCCTATCTACCACAACTGCCTCTCTATCTACCACATCTGCCTCCCAATCTATCCTATGTACCCCCCTCTCCCTCCCAATCTATCCTATGTACCCCCCTCTCCCTCCCAATCTATCCTAACTATCCCCTCTCCCTCCCAATGTATCCCATCCACCCCCATCTCCCTCCCAATCTACCCCCTCTCCCTCCCAATCTATCCTATCTACCCCCTCTCCCTCCCAATCTATCCTTATCTACCCCTTCTCACTTCTTATCTACCTCTTCTGACTCTCTAACCCCCTCCTAACTTTCTAACCCCCCCTTTGAAGTTCACTTACCTTGGGCTTGTCCAGCGGTGAGATCGCGAGGTCTCTGTATCCCTGGTTCTGCCGGCTTCACTGCTGGGCGCCGGATATGACGACATATACCGGCGCTCGGCTTGAAATGCCGGCACTGCGAACCAGGAAGAGGCCTCGCGGTCGCGGAGAAGAGTGAGAGGCGCCGAACGGTTGCTGAGAACTTATTCCTCAGCAACCGCTCGGCGCCTCTCACTCTCTCCTCCGGGTCTATTAAAAAAAAAAAAAAAAAAAGCCGGCGTTTCAATTGGGGGGGCACACCGGGGGGCACAGCATGATGTAGGGGGGGCCATGGCCCCCTCTGGCCCCCCCCTGCCGACGCCACTGCCTGAACTGCAGATCTCCCACTCGCAGACTTCTGCAGGGGCCCGGCTGTGCGAGCAACTTCTCTGGCCCCGCCCCCAGAGGAAGGAGGGGGGAGGTAGAGTTATGTGAGGACTGTGCTAGCTTCCTGTTCTCCTGCTGCTAATAGCAGAGATGCTGCTCGCGACCAAAGCCCTGTAAGCAGCCTGGCCCCAGCAGAATGAGGTCTGATTAGAAGACGACTTCGATTATAAGACGAGGGGTATTTTTCAGAGCATTTGCTCTGGAAAAAACCTCGTCTTATAATCGAGCAAATACGGTATATTCATTAACTCGGGACACAAACATAAACGCATTTTAAACCATTTTGTGCTAACCTTATTGTGCTATAATTTTTTGTTTTGCATACTGCGTGCAGAATTAGTGTTAGAATGAAAATGTGAAAGTAGAGAAATCGCAATAGTGCATTGTTTCCCCCCCCCCCCTCTTAGTAGTGTTGGGGTAGATGACTTCAATGATGTCATCAGGGGGTTTACTTGTGACCTCTTTGTGATGCTATGCTATCACGTCCTGTCGATATTGTATATTGGCAAAGTCATCTTGAAACAAACATTATGCATGTGCAACCGGCAGATTCTCAGACATTCATCGGGACAGCTGGCCAGCAGGACTGTCTTGCCAAACTGGGACAGTTGGAAAGCATGTCTTTCATTACTTTCTGGCTGTCCAAATGAAATCAGGAAAGTTGGAAAGTATGTTCTTGATTACATTCTGAAACCCGTTCACATATATTTATGCATGTCATGAAAGAGTTTGAGGTAAAAAGTAAGACTAGAGGAGTAGCGTTTTGTGTTGGATAGTGAACCAATATCGTTTCTCGGATTGTTAATATTTGAGTTTTAGGGTCATTTTCAGTTGACAGAAGTTCATTACGACCCTAAATTTTTTTTGTCAATAATAAAATGTGAGTGCAACCATTTTAGGATTAAAAACATATTCTATAGGCATTTATGTCGGCCTAAAGTTTGTTCAAGCTTCTCATACATTGTATTAAAGTATGTGTAGACCTGGGAGGAACCAGATGATTACAGTTCAAAACATAATTGCATTGTAACTTTTTTATTTTAATGTTTTTGTTGGGTTTTTTTTCTTTTTTTGTAAAACCCTCCCAGCCACTGAAAACTGTGGGCCGAATCTTTAACGCTATTTAGAAAGTAAAAAATTATTTGAAACAAATCTTTTTTTTTTTTTTTTTGGGGTTTGAAAAAGCATGCTATATAATTACATACAATTATTGCTGAATTTTAGTTGTTTCAAACACCACTGGTAAGTTCACTTACTGTTTCTGTAGGACAGAGATGGGGGGTGGCAATAAATTACATTTCTGCTTGCTTTCTGTTTCTCTGCACGATGCAGCACTAAGATTTTTAAAGATGCCCTAGGTGGAACTGCACCTTTAAATCATGAAAATTAGGAGGCACATCTAACTTTGCAATTTTTTTTTTTGCATAAATAATGGAATAAAGATTAGAAAAATTCTGATGTGTACGTCAGAGGCATGTTGTGAAATCCTGTTTTGTAATTGAACCTCAAGAAATAAAGACTTCAATGTGTTATTAAAATATATTTTAAAAGAGTAAGAGCCAGTAGTTTTTCATTGTGCAATGCACAGTACTTTTCAGGTTGGCTGTGTGGTTGACAATGCATTAAGGCCATCTATACATTTGTTTAAAGTTACAATAAAAGGTTTGTTTAAAGTCATAATGGCAAAGGGCATACAGTCAAAACACAGACTGCGTGTTGAGTAGTGACTGCTTTGATCCCTCCAGCATCTCCATTCCATAATCATTTTGACCGTGACCTACCCATTTTTCATCTTGTTCTTCCCACTTTGTGCCCCTCCTCTTACAATTTTATTATTTCTTTGTAAAACACACGGAAAGTTAGTAGGTTTGGTGACTAGAGGTGGCTATGATACAAACCTGTCCCTGAGTGTAGGAAGAACATCGTACATCAACTGAGCAGGAATCCCACTCAAAGACTGAGCGACCATATGAATTGTTTTAGGAGATTAAAGACTCCCATTGAGATATTAGGGGGCATAAAGGGAGAACACCAATGCAATTATCAATACAGTATTAAAAATAAATAATAACCAGTTGAGCATAATGGTCCATCCACACATGGTGGGCCCAGAAACCTTTTCAAAGGCCTACGACGCTCATGGGTTTTAGTTCAGCTCCTATAGGACCTCGAAGTTCTTAAGAGCTTTTGTATTGCATATATAATAGTTGGGCACCATAGAGGTAGTAGATTAAAATGTGTTGTATGCCATGTGTGTACATAAATAAATTGAGACAAAATGAGACTGTATAAATTAAGAAATAGTTGAATTGGATAGTCTCATAAACACAAGTTTGTTTGAATAGGGTTCTCCTTACCATTTGTTTATATTTACTTGGCCTCCATAAATATTAAAGTAAAAGATCCCCTAGTTATACGCGGATTTTAAGTTGTATAGTTGACATTGCTGATATGCAGTGGTGTTGAACGTATGTATCTTACTGTTACAGTAAAATTAGTAATGGAACACTGTAGAACCTATGGCTTTCTCGTGCAAAAGACTTTATTATAATTGACAGGTCTCCTTTTGGATTACCATACAATATTCCATCAATTCTGGATTATACATGTCATTGAACCTATTGCCATAATTAACGGATTGTCTTTAAAGATGACACAAGTAATTTCTAATGCATTGCTTCTTTAACGCCATGATCTTCAGGGGGCAATAAATGATAGGCGACATATCTTTGGTTGATTGAACAATGGGGTTCTGAGAAAACAACCCCCAAGACTTCCATTGGTGAAAAACCTGTATTCAAAGCCGGTTCTACCATATAGGCAACTTAGTCAAGGCCCTTAGTTGGTGGGTATGGCGCCATCTCCAGGTTTCTATGTTGGCAAGTATGTGCCTAGTAGAAGGTGGGTGCTGAGATTCTAGTTAACATGACAGTGGCAAATATGTGGCATAGTCTCTATGATATACGATTGTATGACATCATAAGATACCCAGTAGATTTAACTTAAACACCTACAGAATGACATGTGAATAGTGATGTGGACAATAGCCGCATTGCCGTTTGCTAAAGTTATCAGTGTGCAAATTTATGATCCCTTAATATATCAATAGAAAATAATTATTCCTTGGGATGATTTAACTGCAACTAACAATATAATTCCCTCTCTGCCTGAAGGCTAGCAACTCCAATTACCATGTATTGTATTAATAGTGGATGTTCCCTAAAATAAAACATAATTACGATGTAAAACCACCAGTTCATACCAGATCTGAAAGTTGGTATGTGTTCAGTGTTCAAAAAGGAGACCGAACAAAAAAAAAAAAAAAAAAAAAAGACTTCTAGAGGCAAAAGATTCCATTACAATCTTATTACACCAGCCCTTGTACACAGAGCACTGGGCGACA
Organism: Sceloporus occidentalis; assembly: GCA_023333645.1. NCBI lineage: Eukaryota > Metazoa > Chordata > Lepidosauria > Squamata > Phrynosomatidae > Sceloporus > Sceloporus occidentalis. Next base: position 2,523,672 of record JALMGF010000068.1, read on the forward strand.
GAAGTGGGGAGGAAAGGGAGTGAAAATCAATACACCCTTTTTTATTTTTTATTTTTTTTTTGGGAGGGGGTTAAGGGGGCTGGCAGTATTTTATTTCCTGCATGAGCTGGCTAGAAATGTAAAAATGAATTTGGCCGTGCTAATTCTTCTTTCTTACCATGTGGACAGAGCCACATTAAAGCACTGGAGGAAAGCAGCGATCGGCTTTTACAGAACGCTTTAACAGTTTGCAGGACAAATGGCCAAAAATGTCTTATTTGTGCAACGTTGTGTCACGCCGGCTCCTGAAACTATTCCAGCTATATGTTGCATTCATTTTTTTTTCAGCATTTTCCGTGTGACATTTTAAAATTTTTGTGCTTAAGCGTTAATCAGCAAATTGCTCCTGGATGAATGGGTGGATGTCACCAAAAATTTACAGAAACATTCAATGATCAGCGCGGCACATTTGGCTGTAGCTGTTTGAAATGTTTGCCCTGACTTGCCATGTCTGGCCACTGACTGAATTAACCTTCTGATTTGTGGACCATTTATAAAATAAGTTGTAAATATCTAAACCGGTTCATTTAATTATATATATATATATATATATATATATATATATATATATATATATATATATATATATATATATATATATATATATATATATATATATATATATATATATATATATATATATATATATATATATATATATATATATATATATATATATATATATATATATAGTGTGTGTGATCGCCCTCTCAGTGCTCGCATTAGAAGACACTTCATCTTTTGATGACTACAAATCCCATCATGTAGTCAAAGCCCCAGAATCGTAGTATGTAGTAACTGGCATGTCAAAAAAAAAATCATGTTTGACTTTTGAAATGAGTTTTGAAGTGACATTTTGTTTGTCTTTTATAAACTTCACTGCGGGGGTGGTAGTTAAGTGAATCAGCCTCTTGGTAGAAGTGGTAGATATAGTAATACAGTAAGGGAATTGAAGCCCGCATAAAGGGATCCTGTAACTACCATGACACCGAGTGCTGATTAGGGTCTGCGTCTTTACATCAGGAAAAATGGAAGGACTAGATGGGCCGAATAGTTCTTATCGGCCATCATGTGTGACAATGGATTTTTTTGCCTGTCCCATTACATGCTGCTTTGTGTGTTTATTGTATTGTTTGTCTTTACGTTCTACTATGTGCAGCGCTTCCTGTGGGTAGCCTTCTGTGCCCCTTTTGGCTTTACAAGCTCTGTACGTTCACTGCCTGACAGGCGGGCTGCTCTCCCGTCGTGTGCGAGGTGTAGTAATGGCCGCGCCGGTATAACCTCTCTCAGGGATAGGTATACGAGCGCCCTACTGTGCCAGACACTGTGCAGCTAGCCGGCGGGGCTGGGAGGAGGGGGCGTGCCCAATGGTCATGAGTGGGTGTGGCCATATGGGCGGTTAGAGGCGTGCCTTTCTTGACAGCAGCAGAAGTTGTTCCCGGCATGCCCCGGGGCTCGTTGGGTTGGCTTTACCGAATTTGAATGAGGAGTTCTGCGCTTTCGGCGCCATTTTCGAGTCATGACTCGATCGTAGGAAGCCGGAGGGGATACAGCTGGGGTGCATAGCGCAGAAGCGGTCCAGTGGTCATTAGTCCTTTATTTCACGAACGAGAAGACATCGGCAATGGAAGGGAGAAGGCGGGCTCGTGTGACTAAAATAGTCATATTCCGGGCGGGTTGCTGAAAGTGATGCCGAGAAGGTGAGGAGGAGGAAAAAGAGGATTATTCGCAACAGAGGTGATTTGTCACGACAAATAACTTGAGGGAAGAGTTAATCCAGCGCCTGGGTGTGTGTACACAATGTGCACATGGGTGTCATGACGTATCAGCGTTCGGGGTACTAAATACTCCGTCTTCGCACCTGTCGAGATGCGGAGAAAAATCGGAAAAAAATCTTAAAAAATCGTAGGAAACCCCCCGAGTGATCCTGGGGGTCCTGGCTGCTCTGGGGGGTTTATATTTTGAATTTGTCAGTTTGAGCGGGACTACGGAGGAGGTGGGGGGGGGGGGTCGATGACGGGTGGGTGGATCTGTCATTAGCATCAGAAAGGGGGGAGGGGTGCGCTGTCACCTTCAGGGATGGACAGTGGGGCGTGCGCCCCGATACCTGGCGAGCGCATTTTTTTTATTTTACTTTCTAATTAAAAATAAGTTTAATATTTGGTGTCCGTTATTTCCCCGTGCTCCTGGAACCTGTCACCTGTGTAAGGGGCTGTTATTAGGGGCAGATGGACAGAAAGTCGCTCCATACGTAGGTTTTTGTCGGTAGTAACAGGTCGGGGTTTGTGTGTGAGGGAGATGCGCTCCGCTGTGGGACTCCCGCCCATTGTCCCGTAGAGATGTGTCGGGGATCCTTTTATCCCGCACCCCCGGACTCGGCGGGGACGACGGCTTGTAACCGACCGCACCGCAGCATTTTCTCTAATATAGTTCAGGCAAAACTTTGGTATTTTTAGATACTTTTCTTTATATGTTAACTATATATATATATATATACTATCTGTACCGCAGTGTGAAATCCGTATTGTTTCACGGTGCATTCATTTGTTAGCATCAGGTAATCCGCCTCAGAGACTGCAGTCTGTGTAAAGGGAGAAGATTCCTATAGGATAATATATACGGTTAGCGCAGCCCGTCCAGTTGGGCGTCCTACTAATGGCATCGGCCGCTTAATCGGCATTATATGGGTCTCTCTTGTGCTTAACGTTTGTTCTTTTGTAGTGCAAGTTGCAGTACTATGATCCTCCTATAGGCATCTGTATAGTGTTACTGTATGTAATATATATATTATATTATATTTAGTGTGTGTTCTTTAGGCTCTTTCAGATTAGTAAAACTTGTACATAGTTTTTTTGCCAACAAAAGTCTTATAACTGCCAGCCCTATATCTGTGCTTATACACTATATATAAACTGTGTGTGTGTGTGTGTGTATGTATATATATATATATATATATATATATATATATATATATATATATATATATATATATATATATATATAAAATTTTATTAACTTTTTTTTTGCTGAGGTGTATACCCCACAGGGTCTGTTGGAGGAGATGAGGGTTATAACGGTGTCCATTTCTTTTGTCCCCTCCATTTTCTCTCATGGCGACTTTGCTTAGTAGGTTTTGCCTCTGACAGTCTATCACTTTAACCTCTTGCGTTCCAGTGGGTGGCAGCTCATCTGCCTTGCGCTCTGTGCTGATGAAAGAGCTTGCAGGCTTGATGGAAACCAGGCTGAACATTTTAGGACCCAACCCCTACAAGGTTCTCTGGTAATATTGATAACTAATGTGTTACCAGTTTAGCTTTCTTCTTAACCTATATATAAAGTCCTATAAAATATTTTTCTATTAGTGTCAATGGCCCAAGGTCACAGGATTCATGTGTAAGTGTCACGTTACACAAGATTGCCAGTTGTGTTGGGAACACTTGCTAGTAACGGTACATGTTAATGGGTACCCCGCTTTCAATCCTACATTTATATAGGAGATGTTGTAGAACATGACTTAATATGTAATCAAATGAAAAGGTTTTAATTCCGAAATATTTTTATATGGCTAACTTTTTTGCTATGTTTGCAAAAAGGTTTTTTTTTCAGTATATTTTCATTGAGAATTCTCATTTTAATGCTATTGTGCGCTTTTATCTCTGTTAATGTGTATAATAATTTACACCTTTTGTAAAGGGTATACAGTTGGGTAAATTCCCTTGTGATAATGCCACGGTTTGTGGTATCGTTTTGATGTAGCTGCGCATGGTTTGTAATGTAGGTTGTGTGATGAAAGTGTTGGTTTCATTGATATGTAACTTGTGATATGTTTAGTGTAATGACCATCAACCAACTGCCAAACAACTTTGCATGTCTTTTAAATTTATGTATGTATTTTTAGAAACAATATTTGTCCCGTTACTAGGAACTGCACCCCGTTTATTACCACAAGTTGTGAAATGTATAATTTTTTTTTTACGTTTTATTTGTTTGTAATCCCCGGTATTATATAATACATACGTAAACAGTTGCTCTTGCAGGATACATTTTTCCCTCTCTCTCCATGTGTGCTGTTTTGATAAGCAGTAAGTGAAGTAAAAGGAAGAAGCGATAGGCCTGGTAATATTTTTGAACACACAGGGCCTATGTAGTCTGTCGCAGGTTGGCCGTTGGCCACAGACTGTCATGAGCCTTTCCGTGGCACAAAAAGATACCATCCAGCGGCTAGCAAACGTTAATTGCAGATTGCTATTACCACCCCTCCCTCTGGGCGGTTTATCATATGCTGCAACTCTTCAGATCGTAATTTCCAAGCAGATTAAATATTATATTCTAGTCTGATATTGAAATGCCACGGATTGTTCCGAGCGTCTGTGTCGGTGTATAGAAGTGATGTGTGAAAAGCCCTAAACTGGAGGCTGTCGGGTTACAGGTTGTTCTGTGGGCTGCTGGATATGATGTGGGATTAGTGTGTATTGTGTGCCGATATATATTCCAAGTGGTGGTAATTCTGCTGGCACGTCTCTGCAGTGTTTTTTTAGTGTTTGTTTTCTCATGATACTCTAGTGATTGCAGGTTTGTGTAACATGTTTGCCCGGACTGGGTTAGGGACAGCAGCTTTTATAATTTTTGGGTGTGGTTAAAAGCGAATCTTTTCATATCTGTTTCAGTTTGTAGGCCATTTATATAATTTTATTTTTTATTTATATGCATCTCACATAAATATGGTTCACAGGACACTGAAAGTATTATACCATGTCAGCCTATTATGTCTATTTTAAAAATCAATTTAGAGACTGCTGTAAAAAAAAAAAAAAAGTGATACCACCCCCTCAAATAAACAAAACGTGTCCAATGCATAATCATACTGCTATAAAAGATTACCATGTATTTACATATCATTCAACTTGTTTGAATATGTGTATTTTTATATATGTAATATGTGTATTTCTGTTTTCAGTCACATCCTAACATAAATAAAAAGTGACTTTTGTGCAGGAAAGTTCTGTGAATTTCATCTAAAGTGGGAGGATTTAAGCTATTGCAATCAAATATAATATAATTACATTATACTGTTTTGAGCAGTTGATAATATTTTGAAGGTATTAAACATAAATACTGTCAGGTCCCAGGAGTTTTACATTACTATTTTCTTTAACTAATAAAAATTATAGCTGTACATAACTAACCATACAAACACAATAATATCGGTAAAAATAAAACCGTATACAACTATGGCCAAAACCCCTGTGAGATCCTAATCCAATGTTTCATCCGTTTACTGGTGATTATAGACAATTTTATATATAATTGCCTGGATATTGCTGTTTAGGTTAAGTTGCCCCTGGTTTTGTCTAGTGCCGCATATTATCCTCCTCTAGCAATAATATAATTGGATGCTGCTCGTGTATCTTTAGTGTTAGCAATGTGGGGTAATATGTGCATTAGAATTCATATTTTCTTTCCTCTCTACTTTGAGACTTTTTTTTATTTTTATTTTTTTAACATCAAACTATATATAGGTGTAAATAACATTTGTTGAGCTCTGTATAATGGGTACACAGGGCATAACAATTTTGCCTTAGAAACTAGGGAAGTTTTATGTGCATATAGACATAAAAAAAATATGGGCTTTTATTTAGGTTTACTTAAAATGCTTGTAATCCTTACCGTTGGGTTGTATGTATAAAATATTTTGTTACTTTTTCTACATGTGAAGAAGCTGTTGGATCAGACAGGTTAACATTTTGAGTCCCCGGACACATTTATGGTCCCCATTCTTATGCTATTGAAAGGGTTAACTTGAGCTTGAAGTGAAAATTTCCTTGCAGTTGACCTTACCTTCTGAGAAGGTGTAACTGCAGTGTAATATAGAGAGCATTTTGCATCTTTTCTTTTTCCCGTTACAGTATACCAGAGGTCAATGTGGTTAATATTTGCCCCATTCGGCACTTCAGCTAAAATCATTGCCTCTTGTGTGTTTTTCCGTTTGCTTTCAGTTTTTGCTCTTTTCTACTAATCTTCCAGGCAGTTTCTACTATGAATGATTATCAAACAATGCAAATTGGTGCTTGTCAATAACGTTATCTCTAATTATCAGAGACTATAATTAAATATGCACATTTAATCCACTATGCCCTGCATATGGCATGTGTGAATTTAATTTTAGTACTTTTTTTACTGTAGGAGTTACATTCTTAAAGCACAAACTGTAACACACACAAGGATGGCTCAGGAATTATATATTTTTTTTCTCTCCAAAACTTCTGACTTCATATTGATCCCTAACAAAATAGATATGTGAATAACTGCATTAAAAAACTAGTTAATATAATTATCTGGCATCTAAATTACATAGTATGAATATTATACATATAAATTACTTAGTGGTAGAAATTATACATTATTTTTTTAGGTAAGTAAGAGTATTGTTTTGATACAGAATGGCATCCAACGCCATAATATAGAGCTTTTTATTTTTAACACCATATGACTAGAAGGTCCGGTGTCTCTTCCTGTAAAGACGAAACAAGGGGTCAGCCTGCTGACCTACACCCATGTTTGCGCATCAACCTTGAATCCTGGTCTGGGAAATCTGTTGAGTGTCATCATGCTATAATACATGGCATTTTTATTGCAGGTTTTGACCTTTCAATATCTAAAGCAGGTTTGGGGGGGGGGGGGGGGAGCTTACTGCTGTGGTTAAACCGGCTCTGGTGGTTCACAGCACAGACTGCTTGCACACACTGGCAGCACCTTTTAGTTTTGCTAAGATGGACCTAATGACTTAGTTTAAACAATTTGATCAAGGGTAATACAATTTTGTGAACTTACGGTTATTTAAAAGCAGTTTTTGTTTGTTTTTTTAGTGATATCAAGAAAAAAATACGAAGCAAAAAGGATTCCGTTTTGAGGGCTTCTGACACATTATTAACCTGTGAGTTGCTGTTTTACTTAATGCATGTGTACTAAACAAGGTACCAGACTGGTAATTTCAATGGATATCATCTTCCAAAAGTGGAGGGTTGTTTTTTTTATTTTTGTTTGGTTTCTAAAAAAAAAAAAAGTCACGAAATCATTTTTTTAACTAGTTAGTTGCATTTTATTTTGTAGGCCTACATGCAGTGATTTAGTAAATCAAGGGTTTTGGTGTTTTTTTTTTGTTTTTTACATTTATTGCCAATTTTATTACCAAATAAGGTAGTTTTTGTATCTTTTTTTTTTCTTTAGTCAATTCAGAGATTCATTGGTTCTGGTTTAGTATCACATGTATAGTTATACATTAGAACTAATCTATAGAAATATATAGATTTGTTTATACATCATACATTTTTATTTTTTATGAGTTCAAAATTAATCAGCATTAGCTAGAAATAAATGTGTGCAAATTACTGATCCTCTCATTTCCTAGAGATGAGGTTTTCTACCTTCACCTAAGTTGGCTTAAAAAAAAAAAAATTTTATGTAATTTAATCAAACCTCTAGACGTTTTTTTATTCAAAACCATTCTTTGTTTTAATACTTTTTTTGCTCATTACAAAAACTAAGCTTCTCTTTACATTCCAAATTGCATTTAGCTCTTGTATCTTGTCAGGTAGCTGCATTTCCAAAACATTCACAATCCTCTTTTCCCTTTAGTTGAAACCAAACAATTTCTTGCAGTCGCAATTTCTGCTTATTATACTCCCTGCCATTATTAACAGATAAGTGCCACATACACAGTACTTTGCTGGACATGTTCTTGCTTCCTTTCGTAAAACGAACCGGGACCCTGTATAATAGTCAGCTTTTGTGTGTGTGTGTGTGATATATAGATTTACACTCTTTTATCATATAATGGTATGCACTTTGCAATGTGTGGTGTGTGTGTGTGTGTGTATATTTGTGTGCTTGTATATAGAGAGAATAATGCACCTCAAAACTGGGTGCCTCTTGTGGAAGGTGTGATATCTGGTTTGTAGAGGTGAAGAAATAATGCTGAAAAAATTTTTATCTGCAGCTAATTGACAAATGTTTGTTTGCTTCTGGGTACAAATGTGTAACTATAAGCCAGAACTTAATTTTCTTGTCTCATTCGTACCCCCAGCAGTATTTTACTTGTTCCAAATGTGGAATGAGGTGATCCCAGCTTTAATGTAAGCTTAGTCCAGCAAATACATTAACAAACAGAAAAAAAAAACATACACAGCACCAAGGTTATTAATTTATTTGGAAGCTGCTACAACTGGACCCTCCCCATGTATTGTGTGTGCGTGTGTGTGTGTGTGTGTGTGTGTACACCTGTATTATGCTGCTTATTGTACAGCGGTACACACTGCCTGACAGCACTAATTGTACTTGCATATTCATTCTGGAACTTTGTAATGTTTGATCTTGTCCATCACAATATTCAATTTTTTTTGTAAATTTTATGTTTTTTGTTTTACTTCACCAAACACACAATCGTTCCCAGTTTTGGACACCCCACTTTTCTCTCCAGTTCAGCTGCCTCCAAATACAGACCTTCCCTGGTATTTACTGCAGGTCGGCATAAATATACAGCATAACATACTATTACAGATACAATTCTAGGAATGTACCTGCCAGGGATATTGCCGTATAAATATTGTATATACACTGACCTATTTACAAATATCTTACATTTGTTTTAAAACAAGCGATTCATGCTTTTCTTTCTCTCAAATCAGCATAGTCTTAATTTCCTACGACACTATTACGTGTGCATCGAATTTCCTTCAAATGCCTGCATTCTGCATATGCCAAGAAAAATGGCAAATCCCTTGTTTTAGTGTAAACAATTGAGCCTAATACGCATCAATAAACATAACATTTTCTAAACAAGTAGAATTATTCCTTTGCAATGTTTAAAAATGTGGCACCATGGAACGTCCTCAACATGTTCCCTGAGCTCTGTATTAATAAAAATATTTATCGTACTGCGTCAGCTTAATTATAAAGTTTCTCACCTGTACAGATGAATCGGTGAATCAACCTGAAGTAATGCACAAGACCTTTGTGTTGAGTTCCAACAACAGATCGTTATGCGACGTTGTTATAATTCTGTGGAATTGGGTATGATAAATCAGAATTTTTTTTTAACAGCAGAGCCCGGTGAAGTATGAGCTTTGTACATTAACAGTGTCGCCTAAATACCCTTTTTAAAGTCTGGCCTGTCTTTGGCATTAGTAAAAGGAATGGTCCATAGAAATTCTTGTTTGGGGTCAAGGTTTGGTGGAATGCATTGATCTGGGAAAAAGATATCACAGGAGGTCACAAAACGACTCGGTTTGTGTGGATATAGATTGATAAAATGCATGTAAAAAATCGTGTGGCTTTCTACTCATTTTTTAAAAAATATTTGGAAGACCTGCACGCCAGTAATATCATTCACCATCGTTACATACCCTGTAACGGTAATAATCAGAGCGTAGCCACAAAACACAGATCCAGTGTCAGGACTTGATAAAGCTATCAATACCTTTCTGCTGTTTTTTTTTTTTTGTTTTGTTTTTTTTTCCCCCTCTTCTGTCTATAATTACCATTATAGGCTATATAGGTACTATACTTTTTGTATGAATAAATGAAATATTCTCTGGTACTGTCTGTTGTGCGGCTCTTCTATTCTTTTAGGTGCATTGGACTGTATGTAACGCCAGCCTTTTGGGTCTCTGCACTCAATACCTTGTTAATTTTTTTATTTATTTATTTAGGGCACACAAAAATGAAAATATTTACACTTTCAAGATGTAATAACAATAGAAACTGACTCAGATGGTGTTCTCCATGTTAATTTCACCCTAGCATGTTACTTATATGAACTTTTGACTGATGGATCAGTCACTTTATTTTTTGCTTTTTATTTTTTTTTTTCTTCCTGTAAACACACAGTTGTTTCAATGGCACCATTTTATCAGGGCCTGCTTTTGTGTCATATACTGAAGTGTCTACAGAAAAATATGATATATTACACACACTATATTTCTGGGAAGGGATTGGCTGATTCTAGTGTTGCTTTTAGCTACAAAAGTGTTAATTGGGACGAACAGCCCTGTTAATGGACCAGATAAAACTGAAACAGAAAATAACTGGACCCCCACTTTAAGATTTGCTGGCTCTTCATTTCAGTTATGCTAATTTAAATTTGCAGCTACATGCCTACTTTATAAAAATATTGTTTTTAAAGCTTTAATAGTTTGACATCACCAAAGGTGTATTAAAATGACATTGTGTCTGTTTCTTTTGTGCGGTGGGAGGACGTTCTCCTTTTCTTACTTCCTACAGTTTATCACAACAGCCTGTTAGTCAGGAAATGCTCTTAAATGGAGAAAATTATCCCCCCCACCACCACCAAGGCTTTCTTAAGAATATATAGTATGTCGTTTCACAGTCCCCCGTGTATATGCAGCTTACATGATAAAGGAACAGTAACTCCTAATTTTGCAATTGGTTTTGGTCTCTATGTAAAATCTGCCTTTTGAGAGACTGATGCAGGTTTATTCAACCCGCCTAAAACAGAGGGGCAAATCTCCCCCAGAGAAGGCGCTTGCATATCAGAGTATGATGTTACCTTTTTTAATTTTTTATTAGCATTTCCATGATTTGTTTGTTTATTGTACACCAAAATGGCCATGTACCTGGCACTTGCCCCTCAAACTAACTTAATTTAATACATAGAGGAGACACATTTTTGAGATTAAAGCTTTGTGATGATTCTCTCCCCCCTATTTATAGATCCTATGTACTCAGGGCTCAATGTGACGTGTACGTGTACATATGTAGCTTTACTACTTTATCCATAAAACGTTTTTCTTTGGATCAGTAAACCTTATTTTCCCAGTTGTATTGTGTGCTCATTACCTGCTGGGCTTTGCTTCTATGAAGTGATAAATGTATTTCTTGTATACATTGGAAGTACCAGACATAGCTTTTCTCAGTTTCTCGCTAGAGATGTGAAGATCTCTGATTTGCTTTTACAGATCCCTCACTTTCTGTCATTCTCCCTCTGAATAATAATTATAAACTAGCAATATCTTCTATACCCCTATGGCTTAACGTGCATTAATGTCGCGTTTTTATACGGTCAATTTTAATGTTGCCAGTTTTTACACTCCCTTGATGTGATATTGAATCTGCTACTCAATAAATGTACCGGTTGTGTGCCAGAATTCAACATGGCAGCTTCTGTGTCATAAAATGCAATTAAATGTAAGGTTTGTGTAGCCGCGAAGTAACGGAGCCCATGGTCACAATTTATGCATATCAAACATTGAAAAGACGAGGCTTTAAGTCATTGTTACGTTCCGGGTGAGCTACAGTGGATCGTTCGGACAGCATGTGGGTGTACGGAGTATTCCTGATGTTAGTCATCTGTTCGCTGCTGGGGGTTGAAGATCTGCCTTGTCCGGTGTGTGTGTAATTAGTTACGCAGATACTCAACATAGTACAGTCTGTCTTATTTATTTTTCCCAATTATTAGTTTTTAAGAAATTTTATTTCATCAAGAAATCTGCATCCAACAAATCACCTGCTACATTTGTTTGATTTTATATTGAAGGGGAGAGGATTTCGTTTATATGAACTTCCCTCGCATTGCATTTCAGCTTTTTGATGCAGTGTCTGATGTGCATTGGAGTGATTGGTAATAAACATTCGAGGCAGGGTTTGACTGAAGCGCAATATCCCAGATCAGCCCCTGTTTACAAACCATACCACTCAGTGTTCTGAGATCTGTGGGGTCTTAACGCTGTATCTATGTGTGATGAGATCTCCAGTAAATAAAATTGTCTTAACGCTATACTGAAGCTCTGTGATGTCATTTTGAACACTTTGCTTCGTTTCTCATTTGCGTGTGGGTGACAGACATGTGACCCGTGTAGAAATCTTGTTTCTTGTCCTAAAGCGCTCATGAGGGTGTATGTCTCGGGGAAAGATTTTCTCACCTTACAGGGATGACTGGCCACCTGAGAGAGGGGACTGCTATGTCATGGGTTTAAATAACGCCAGTAGCATGGGGGTGTTATACAGTTCGGTGCCTATATGATTATAGTGTAAATAATTTAGTAAGAACGCCTCTTACTGTTAAGCGCATTGTATGGAAATTCTATAGCATCTAAATACCAGGATATAATCCTAGCACTTTTGACTTAAAAAAAAAAAAAAAAAAAAAAAATTCAGTTTGTTTACTTGACTTTGTTTTGAGGCATAAATCGGTTCATTACTTGTAATTGCTCAATACCCTTTCCTACAAGTCCTTGTGCATCTGATTTCTATAGCATTTCTTTATTTACAGCAAAAAGGCTCAATGAAGCTGAATATTTGCACCTGAAAATTGCCTCCCCTGTTGGATCTGGAAAGTAAGAAACTTATCTCCTGAAATAACTGAGGTTTTTGGTTTAAGAATTTGCAAGGCTGGTGCAGCCCCAAATTAAGCTACCCAGTTAGTATATGTAACTGCACCTATCCCTGTAAATTAACTTTTTGTTGTCTCGGCCTATATTATATAGTTTAGGTGCTATTTAGCACTCACTGGGTTAAAAGAAGAAAAACTTCAGAAACTTAAGGTGACTTTTATGCTAGAATCATTTTCTAGTCCAAATCTTAATCAGTCCTTGGTCTTGGGCATATGGCCGCTCTGAGGCGCTCTCGTATATACGGTATGTGTTACTGTAATAACCGCTGCTTCTTATGCTGTCAGGCTGTTCTCATCTACTCATCTACCACCCTCTAAGTAAAACCTCCTTACATTACATCTAAGCCTCTGACTGTCGCTGTCACTTTTGCAATATTGCTTTTACCATTCGCTATTAATGTATATAATTACACTACATTTATAGATTGCCAACAGAATTAATCAAAAATATTACAATTTAACAATACTGAAACTGACGATATACAAAATCAGAAGAATCCATAAAATGCTCAAGGTACTAGTACAGAAGGAAACATTTGTTTTATTTTTTATTTATTTTTTTACTGTATTTTAGACAGTTGATGGGGAGTGAGTGGATGGGGGAGAAAGGATAGCTTTAAGGATGCTGGTGTTTTTTTTGTTAGAATAAATAGGGGAAGAGTGGCAGCTCTAGGTATGAAATCCCAGTAAAGGTAAGACAAATTGGGGGACAAATAGTGTTGAAAAGAATAGAATTATAGGGGGGAACAGTAGGGGTCAGCAGTTGAAATTTTATTCTTGTCTGTTTGGGGGCCAGTAGAGTAGCAAATGATTGATGGAATAAGAAAATTACTCTGGGGGAGATGGAGCACCCTTTGCTATTTTATATAATATATATTATACATTGTGTGTTGAAAGCCTGCCTTGATGTAGTTTTCATAGTAGCCATGATAGATTTTCCTTTCCTGATCTCATATGTTATGTTATTAGTTTAGACATTTTATATATTCTGCAGTAGAATAAATGTAGGGGACTAGGACTGTCACACGGAAGGGGTTAAGCATCTGCTACATTTTTTTTATTTATTTTTTTTTTATTTTGCACCAAACATTCCACGCTGGTGTACAAGCGCACACTGACGGACAGGATTCACAGGGGAAGGCAGTCAAGAATCATCGTGCATTACACTATATATATATATATATATATATATATATATATATATATATATATATATATATATATATATATATATATATATATATATTTATTAGTATGTATGCTTGGTTTATGTACATAAAGGGCTTTCTTGATACATATATTGTCTGAACCATGTCTTGTAGCACGCTATATAATGTGCCAAATAAATGTCCCATATGCCAAAACCAAATAATAAAAAACAAACTAGTTATGTCACAAATGACTAATTATAACTAAAATATACTAAATTATACTAAAATCTAGTGAATGCTTGTTTCCAGTAGTAATGCTATCCTTTCTGACCTTATCCCAAACAACATCAACTTAATTTGGTTCACAATTTTTTTTTTCTCTTATGTATTCTCACTTGTCAATGTACTAACTTCCAAACTGCTAATTTTCCAAATTGTTTCCAGAATGTTGGGTGCCAGAATGCCGTTTGCGTATTACTGGGACAGTCCTGAAAGGTAATGCATTGTACACGGAGGCAACTGTTCGGCATTTGTACAGCATTGCATAGGGCAGTATTAACTTTAACAGTACTGCTAATGGCTGTCACAAATTACAAATGTGCCCCTTTTGGGCAGATTTGTAAAGATTTTATTTATTACATAAAGGGTTTTTTTTTTCTTCCATAAATATACCATACCCATAATGAGCTTCTGACTCGGATAGCATCGAGGGCTCTAAAGCAACTTTCACCGAATTATGTTGCACTGAATATTCTAGAAGTGCCCAAATAATTTCAGATAATTGTCAGGGTGTGTACGCCGAGTCGTTTCTTTTCCTTTATCCGCATTGTGCTTTTATGTACAGTAAGTGCCTTTTGATTATCATGTTATAAGATATCATCTGTTTATATGTTTATATGTAGATGGCCATGCAGTATATCTATGGTATAAAAAAAAAAAGTGATGAAACTGGGTCGGGAGGACACCCCAGAGAAAGTGATTCCAGGTGGTTTTAGCCGCGGTACCTATTAATATTATTATTTATTATTGTCATGCAACACAATAATGCTCCAGCAAAACTACTACCCTCAATCAAAATAATGCTTTTTCTTCTACGTTTTATGGGCTGTAACTGTGTTAAAATGTATGTAAATTTTCATGCACATACACCTGATGCTTTAAAACAGTCTATTGACACCTAGGGTTTTCTTGTTTGTTTAAAGAATACAATGAATATTCTAACGTTGGTATTTAGTTTTGTGATAAATGTGCAACTTATATTTCCAATTTCTTTTTTTCCTTTCAGGGTCCTTCCGATCGACGCGCAGACTTCCTTGCCTTGGAGTACAGTAGCAGCACATAATGGTTTGTGAGTTACACAGAGGTGCAGGCCATATTGTGCTGCCGCCAAAACACAAGGACTTTCGACCATCAAGACAAGCTGCCACGGATTTGTGTGATTTCTTGTCAGCTGTGCTTTAGCAGCACGTAAATATTGGAGTTAACCATTTCGCATCCTTCCAATATTAACAGTGCTGCTAGAATAAAGCTGGCCGGTCTCCAACGTCTTGTCAAACTCGTTCAGCAGAACGGACTTCTGTGAGTAGCCGCTAGCTTGTTTCTTTGTGTACCGTGTTAGTGGCTTCCTTGGTAAACACTCTTTACATTATATATGTATGCATTGTGAAATTTGGTGTGAGACAAGGGTTATTTGGTATTTATAATCGGCACAGTCATTTTAAGTATCTGATGTTCTGACTTGTTCCATACCATTCTGTCTATGACTGATTAATAATAAAGTGCTGTAAATGCAGTCCTGATCTTTAAGCGTATGACTCAGTAGCATGAATCAAGCAGGTTTATATAGATCTATATAAAAAGATGTGAATAAGCTTCTATTTTGGCATTTAGCAAGGCTGTGCAGCTGTGAGATTCCGAACCACTTGTCTTATGGGGGTGGAAGGCAGAAGGATGGCGTTGCTTCTGTTCACAATCACGCTGCTTCACATGTAACTGTGACCTAGGACTCCAAAGACACGTGATTCTCCTGTGCATCAGTGGTTAACGTTTTGTGGAGGATAACTTCCTAAACTCGCTCAATTCAAGCATGCTGCTGCCATGCATTTTCCTACTGAAT
The DNA here is from genome assembly GCA_023333645.1 of Sceloporus occidentalis. Taxonomy (NCBI): domain Eukaryota; kingdom Metazoa; phylum Chordata; class Lepidosauria; order Squamata; family Phrynosomatidae; genus Sceloporus; species Sceloporus occidentalis. The sequence continues at coordinate 2,539,384 of JALMGF010000068.1, forward strand.
GAAGCCAGCATCATGAAACGTAGCAGTCTGCGGAAATACATTTCACCTCTGCAAACTCAATCAACTTTGTGGCTTGATGGATAGGCCAACAAATCCTTGAATGCTGACATCACCAAAATTACTTTGTTTGGAAGACATTTCTGGTTTTCTACATCTGAGCTAGTACATAGGTATATTTATAAACTAAAAATAAGGGTTTGCGGGGTAAAGGAAATCGGCGTGACCAAAACAGGCAAATTAGAAATGCAAACGTTATTAAATTGGCATTTGACCTGCAGTTTTAAACGGCCAAGTGCACGGTATGGGAGTTTAGAATATCCATTTTAGTGACTTTGTGAAGTACACAGAAATGGAGGTTCTTCACTGCAACTTGGCTAGAATTTTGCAGGTGGGTCCCTCCTGACACTGGCGTGCTATGATCCGGGGGTTTATTGCGAGCCTAGCAATTCTAACTAAATATGATGTTTAAATATACAAATATAGTGTTGTACCGTTGAATCACTAGCTAACAGCTGGTAATAAGAGAGAATCTATTCTCCTGAGTTTCTTGCCCCAAGTCAAACATTAATGTGTCTTGTAGGTTTCAGTTAATTTCTTTTGTTGGATATAAATGTCCTAACTTTTTTCCCTCAAAATTTAGAGGGTAGCGGGTTAAATTTAGTTAAGCGTCAAAAATACAGCTGATGTTAATTTGTACATTTACAATGACATCAGTTTTAAAGCTCATTGTATCAGGTTGTTGTAAAGGATTTGTTCCGCTGCTTGTGTGATAAAAGGATAGATATGCTCTGTCTAGGAAATGATACCTTTCTAAAAAGTTTGCATTTGGTGACCCTAAAGAAGTGTAATCCAGCATTTTCACGATTTACCCAGCTCCAAACTTTTTTTTGGAAATCTAAATGGCTTTAAAGCCTGTCTGTTCACCTGGCTTTCTGTAGCCAATAGGCAAGTTAACCGCGTTTGGACCGTGTCTCTGTGAAACCGTAATGTCCCTCTTTCTCAATGTACCCACACAAACTACGGTATATATATTTTCAGTGCAAGTAGGACTTCCTTTTGAAATCCTATTTATAAATGTAATGGCGAAAAATGAAAGGCAAACTAATTCGCACTTTTAAAAACTTTATATGTATCTAAGTTGTATGCAGCTAGAGCCAATGCGGGAAAAATATTCAAATATATTTGAAAAATACCCTTACGGGTTATATGTGCCCTCTAAGATCTTTTCCTTTTCTTTACTGTTTTACATGGCTAGAACTCAATTGCACAATTTGTGTCATTTGGGTACCAAATTTGGAATCTGACGACATTTTGTTTTAATTACGACAGAACTAATCTTGCCGCTATTTTAAAAGTTATATTGTATTTTATTTTACATAGTTATACCTAAACATCTAAAAATGAAAGCAATATATCTAAAGGGGGGTACAGCTTACACAGACACAATGAAAACAAAATTACATTAGAAATAGAAGCTACTCATGACCTCAAAAAACATAATTACCAGGAATACACTGTCTGGCCCCAGGGGGCTCTGTGGCCAGGGCCGGCCTTAGGGGTGTGCGGCCGCACAGGGCGCCATGGCAGCAAGGGCGCCTGCCCGGGACTTAAATTAGAACTTTTTTTTTTTAGTTTTTTACTTTATTTAACACCCTCCATGTTAAATAAAGTTTAAAAACAAAGAACGATGCTTTCATTTAAGGCCCGGGCAGGGCGACCTTAAAGCACGAGCCGGGCAACAGGACTTGGCTATCATTTGATGTTGGTACGTAGAACGTTTCCATTAAAGGCTCATGAAACATAGGCAACATTAAGCCCCTCGCGAGGTGTCTATCCTGTTAAGAGTAGGCCTGCCTTGAAAGCTAGTACGACGGCATAGAAGGAAGGCCCTCGAAAGAGGCCAACAAACACAATTAAGGCTGTATCCGCAGAAAGCACAGCTCAACGCGTCGCTACGAGAAGTAACCACTCAGTTGCTCGTGAAGTTTTCAGCAACCGCTCGTCGCCCTCCGTGACACTCTCCGTGACTCTGTCGCGGTGCCGGCATTTCATGTTGAGCGGCGGAATATGACATCATATTCCGGCGCTCAACATGAAATGCCAGCAGAGCGGGAAGACGGCAATAAGGTAAGTGAGGATAATGAGAAGTAGGGAGAGGGAGTAGATAGTGAGGAGCGGGCGCCAGAGGAGTAGTCCACACAGGGCGCCAGAACACTTAAGGCCGGCTCTGTCTGTGGCAATCTTGACCCAGGACATCTGCACGAGTTCTGGTTCTTTTTTTTTTGTCACACTGTTTCATTCCAGTCAAATGAGCAACCCATTACTGAAATGACGAGCTCTGGTTACTTGTACCCTCTATATATACTAATGGGGTATATCTATACCTGTCTAATTCAATGGGATAACACTTGGCCGTATGGGAAGTGATTATTGATGGAAATGGCCCCTACTGACCATAAGGTAGGCTTTTGTAATGATCCATTCACCATGTACAAGCTTTATTAGGATATCAATCATCTTAAAAAAAATACATTACATATAACATGCCATTCATGATTTAATCTATGAATGCCATTATACAGGTTCTGCCATTAATGCTGTACTGTCAACGCTCTCTATACTCTGCTACAAGCTCACTGTAGTTAATACACTGCAGCTAGAGAAATGAAGACTTACCAAAGTGTAATTTCCTATATATATATATATATATATATGTGTGTGTGTATATATATATATATATATATATATATATATATGTGTGTTTGTCCACTATATATAGTAAATAAAATGAAACTCTCCACTAGCATGCAGGAACAGCTCCTTCCTTTGCCGCAGAAGCTCACGTGCCCGTTATAATGCATAGTAAAGTGAGTGGAAACTGCTGCTTGCTCCCACTTTATTGAATAAGCCTATTTGGTGTGAAAGAGGAGGAAGGGTCATTGAGTTTAGCCCTAGTCTGTTCTGAAATAAGTACATAATATAATTTCATTTTTGTAATGGTCATTTGTAAGCAACAGTATTTGTTTTTGTATAATTTGTGATTACCTGAGGGGTTTAATTTTAATTGTTAGCAGCAGGTTTGTGTTTTTGTGAAATGTGACAAAATGACATGGACATTTTCACTGAGAAAAAAAAAAATGGTTTATCTCAGGTGATGAAAACTAAACACAAGATATGGCCCTTAGGAGGTGGCTTAATTTAAATGATTTTTAAAAAAGTGTCTACAGTCTAATAAAAGGCGTAAATACTAATGACTACATACTTAAGACAGCATAATGTTTTCATGGCCAGATTCCTGTTAATATTGTAATTATGCTTATCTTATTTTACCCTTATCAGAAAGGCAATAAAGATAACGAGGCAGTTATGATCACATGAACCAACACAAAGTAGCGATATTAAGTAATTGACAAATTTCTCGGGTCACCGTGTCCCAACCAGCTGAAGGGTGTTCTCTGGTCCCTTCATTCTCATACAATGTATGACGCTAATAATACAGCGCCACAATCCTAATGTACTGTAATGTACAGTCTCCTTAATACGGCTCTGTCACAATCGCCCTTATAAATTTCTTAAATGTATAACCTTTACTTTTTGTTCCGCGCCAGGTCCAATCTGGGCATTGGTGTACTGGTGAGCGGCACTGGTTCAATCTTCTCGCCCATTACCAAGCACTACAACTCTGGATTTAATTAAAAATAGTAAAGATAGTAGATTGAAGCTTGAAAAGTTAATTTTATGGAGGCCGAGATTGGCATCTTGTGTTAAGGCCAACATTATCTGATCGATTTCTTCTACTGTAGTTTTTCCTTTCTCCTCTCTCAGCCTTATAGAGGCTGCCTGAAGCAATCCGCAATCTAAAGGGGGTCGCTGATTAATTACCACATACATGTTTCTGATAGCCCTGCCTCTTCTCTCTATCACTTGTCATAAAGGTTTAAACCCTTCTCCTCCACCCAGATGCTTGAAGCAGTCTATTGTAGGATGCCATACTGTAGGCCAGGCTTCCTCAGCTGGCCACAATTTCATGCAGTGGTATTGCTACAGGGCCCCCAATAAATTACTGTGCTCCCCCCCCCCATTAAAATATGGGGGGGGGGGCTGAATCTCGGACTACACCTGTTTGAACAATTTTGGGCTGGCTTAAGGAGGCAGGATCGGAGTGGGGTCACATAAGACGTGTGTGCACAGATGTTTGTGTAAGTCATACTTAACTGTCCCAAATACTGCTTATGCACAGTGCATTACACTGCAGCGGCAGCATTGTGTTTATACCGCGTATGTCTGAGACACACACACACACACACCCACACACCCTAAATGCTGGTAAATGAGCTCCAGATGCCTGGTATCTAGAGCTGTGATTCTGCCCAGGACCCGTACAGGTAAGTATGGGGTGTAAGTGTGTGTGCTTGTGTGCAGATGTGTGTGACGTGTGCAGGTGCATGCGTGTTACCAGAGGGAGAGGCCAAAAATAATGATGAATAAGAGGAGCAATGGGAGTAAGGAGAGTAGTAATGAGATGCGGGCAAAGAGTACAGAGATGGAGAGGAGAAAGGAAAAATGGCCTGAAAGAAAAGATGTTTTGAATTTGTTTGAATGTTAGAGCGAGTGAGTGCGCATGCGAGTGTAAGCCAGTGTCTTTACGTTTAAGGGCAAGTATGAATGTGTGTGCATTTCAGGGCAGGGATTTGTAATAGTAGCGTATATGTGTGTATTCTGGGGGTCTGTATATTACTGTTTTGGGCCTAAAAGATAGAATTATTAAAGACTGACAGGCGACCCCTGTGGGTGCATGTTATGTGCGTGCTAATGTCTGTGGCTGCAGTCTTGGATGTACGTACTATATATAGTTAAATGTGATGTCTAAAGCAGATAGACGAATATTCACAAAACCTCTGAGAAATATGGCTGTGTATAATTATATTTATGATTGCGACCCCCCCCCCCTTTCCAAAGATTGATTGCCACTAGGTTCATGCATTGCTTCCTGAAGTAGAGGAGAACTAATGCATGCGCATACCATAAGCTAGGAAAACTGAGCGGGAAGCTCATTAAGAGCACTGCAGCACAGCTTCTGGACACCTCAGAGATGTCCGCCCGTTTCCATTTTATTTTTTATACATTACTATTGCTGTTTTTTTTTTTCTTTTCAGTGGCAGAATATGGATTGTGTGGTTCATGCTTTCTGGCATAGTTTTTGTTTTTTATCTATTTTGGTTCTTACAGTGATAGATCCACTTTAATAATCGGGGCGAATAACCTTGCAGATCTAAAAAAAATATGCATTGCCTTAATAAAGATACTTAAATGTAAATATTACTTTCAGTGGTTCAGAAAGGGCCTCTCATTGCTTAAGCGGTTAACTGCTTTTTGGTGTTTACTGTATTTTGGATCTCCGGTACACACACAATTTTTACACGTTACCACCTAAAAATATGTGGAATATAGAAATGCACAGGAAGGCTTCCAAAATGTGTGTATATTGACTCAAAGCTGGTCTGTTAATAATATTCAGATCCACACAGAAGCCATGAGCTATTTATATGCTCTCCTTTCTAGGGCTAAGGACTAGTTCAGGGGCATCACAGGCCTATGTGTCCCAAAATCTTGTATGTAGAAGCTTCTATTTCAAACGCTTGGCAGTGTCCTCTTCAGTCGTCTGGCTTTTTGACCAGTATGTCCAAAGTGTTTACTCGGTTCCATAAACTAGTAGAGACTTCTGAGGTCTTAAAAGGAAATTTATCCTATCCTATCCTTTTTTTTTTTTCTTTTTTTTTTTATTTATTTATTTTTTTTGTGGTGGCCCAGTGAAAGGTATCAAGTAAAGACTTAATTTTCCATTTGTCTTATGCAGCTATAGTTTTTAGCTATCTGGGGTGTGTGCATCTAGAAGTGAATCTGGTACTTGAAGGGAACTTGCGTAATGTTTTTGCTCAACTAGTTTCAGGAAAAGGGGAATGGCGGTCACTGCTTCTTATCTATTGCTTGTACTGGGGTTTTATTTGGCGACAAAAGTTATTATGATTTTTGTTCTAAATTAACTACTGAAACCAAAAAAAAATCACACAATGTATTGGTGAAATAGAAAAAAAAGACACAGGGTTGCCATTGGTAGAAGATGTAGCTGTGTATTGGTCCCTGAATAACAAGTCCCTTACTTTTATAAACACTGCTCAAAATCAGTAAATGAGATCCAGCCTGGTCCTCTTGAACTTTACATTTCTGTCTGTATTCTAAAGCTGGTGTCCATTCATTATCTCTTTTTGTTTGATTTGCTTGGTTTTACTTGGACAGATGTTGTTGTGTTTTCTTCTTTGGTACTTTCCTTAATCATAAGAACCTCTGGTCTTTTCTTCCTCTGGAACGTGTAGCATTCCACCTTTTCTTCGGATGCTACAGACCGTGTGCTTATTAGGAAGAATCCCTCCTTCAGTAAGATGTCAAGCAGCAGTCCAAGGACATTGGTTCCATTTAGCAGTTTCCTTTGATCAGGCTGTATGGACACATACCTATAGAGCAAGAAGATAATATATAATATAATACTGGGAATTCTGGTTTATAAACATGGTAAAGTAGCGCTTCATGCTACATAGCCTTCACCTCTACCTCTGAAAGGGACCAATTAAACTATCTTCCATATCAAGACTTTTTACCCGGCTGCCCCTGTCCTGTATCGATTTGTTCCTAGTCAAAACCTCAAACTGTAATTTTGGTGTTATAGCTGACCTGTCTCACTTTTCCTCTACACTTTACATTTTTCTACACAAAAGATGGTTAAGACTATAGAGGCACATATGCAAGTGAAAAGTGATTTAAAAAGCCTATAATTTGTATCCCGTACTGAAAGGTATCTTTTAAGGGGGAAGTCTCTTGGGAAAGACCCTTTTCTCCTTGAGCATGAAATACAGCGCTGTGTGCAGTAATGTAGGTTTGTATTGACAAAACAGGTTTTTCTCATTTTATTTCGATAAAAATCCTTTATCTGCAGAGCTGGAATATGTCGTTGTCAGGAATGTTTGGGTTAATTTCCCTTGCTCAAACACCACATTCAGCGTTTTTTATGGCAATGCTAATGAAGTCTGTTCCTCTTTAGACTTTATGTGGTGTCCTGCTGGGTGAGTTAACACTGAGCCATTCAGTTGTTTTCCCTCAGTTGGTATGATAAGGAGTCAGGGTGTTTGTGATGTTCTTTAAATGCATGCCCATAACTCACGCTCTCTGCGATTAACTTATTTCTTTCTTAAGTTGACAATTTTGGTTGATTAATTCAGACAGCCTTTATAAAGGTGGAGGGAGGTTCATCTGATATTGCTGACTCTCTACCTCAACAACACTAGAACTCTGCTACTGTAAGGTGAACCTTTCAAATGAAATATTCCTGAAGCACTTACTCTGATCAACAACCAAAATCATAATAATGGTTCTTTCTAATAGTCATACCTGAGGGCTACCCAGAACTTTCCCTCTTCTGGTAGAGTGGTTTTGTGGAAGGACTGGGTTAAGAGTCGGTATACCCTTATATATGCCCCTCTCTTAACCAGAGAAAGGTATATTAGCTGAATGAGCAGATATTTACTTTTTTTCTGCACTAGTTTATTTTACAGTAACGGTGGTGATATTAAAACATTTGCATTCAGGAACTGTATATCACATAAGATCACAGACAATCAGTGTGAGGAATGTTCAACTTTTTTCAAATTTTCGCAAAGTGTGCCCGCTGATTTGGAACGGTAGAGATGCTATGAGTGGTAGCGTTAATAGGAAAACATTGCAGGTTTCTAAATAAACAGGACTGTGCTGTTCATGAGTGAAGAATACAGTGATATAACACAGCATCATACAATCAGTAAAGTTACAGTATTTACCTGGCTCCAAAGTGGTCTCCAGTGGAGTAGTCTGTTCCACACTGGAAGACAAGGTCATGGTGTGAAGGTCTCTGAAGAGGAACCGGAGCCAGAGGTTTCTGTGAAGTAAAGGGGAAGTTCCATCCTTGACCTCCAATGGGCTGCTCTACATACATTAATATGCGGCCTGCCAACATCTCAATAGTGCTGCTGCATGAACAAAACAGGCGGAAAAAGGCATGGGATTCCTGCAGCAGAAAACGCACCTCCAAGATTTCCATTCTAGGGCGGTGGAAGGTCTCCTGACCCAGCATTTCGGCCAGGCTTGCCAGCTGGTAAAATTCTGCTTCTCTCTGCAGTCTCTCATAATCTGAGAATTTAGAAGGTAGGGACAGCTGAGATGTCCTCAAGTAATCCAGGATGTAACTGAATAAAGTGCCATCTCTGTCTACAAAATACTGACCATTTACAACCCTAAATTCCCGATCGCTGCCATCCAGCATGTGTGCTAGCCTGGACTCTGGAAATCTCATCAGGGTGGACGGAGATGTACTAAACTTCATACCTCCCACATTTAGAGTGATTATCTCCTGATTGCTCATTTTTTCTGCCTCTGGTCCAATAATAATTTGTGAGATCGCACGCTGGCATTAAGTGGTAGCAGTAGTAAAATGTACAATCTAGGGGCTTGTACACAATTCCTGCCTCTGCCAGGCAACTAACCACCAAACACTTGTCGGAGGAGTTGTGGTGTAGCTTCCCGTTGCTGGGAAACTTTCAGGGCTTGGTTTACACACAAAGCACTAATCACAACACATTAACCAATCTATTGAATGCTGGTAATGTGATTTTCCTGAAGCTACATAAATTCACAAAAAAATGGTAACTGTGTCCCCTTTTATGTGGGAGTCGGTTAATTGGTCTTTCATCTAAACAAACAGTATTTCACATTGTAACCCTGTGTGCTCATTCTGCCAGCTGTGTGCGCTCTAATACATAGACATTGGTCGAATGCAGTCACTTACTACTGCTTATAAAGCTTGTTTTCTCTCGTCTTTTCTACTTGCAGGACACAGTGACGTGAGGACCTATATTTGCTTTCATTCAAACTTTCACTAGGTCATGGTTAGGGGCACCTGCAATCCACTAAGAGATCCCTATGGTTCTACAAAGACCTCAGTCATCTTTATTGATACTGCACTGTTCTCCGATTAGAGCAGCACAAAGAAAGTTATAAAAAAAATAAACAAATTGAAACAAAAAGGTAATAGAAAAATGTAAAGTAAACCCATGTGTAACGGGTTCACCAAGAGAGCTGTCGTAACTCCCAGAGATCACCCACATGTATCCTGCTGTCCCCGGAATCACTTCCAGCACCACCCAGCATGCGCACCTTGGAACCCTGCTATGTGTACCCAATAAGTAGACACAACTACCTTGAACTGAGTCAATAGCAGGAATGAACAGTTTATTGTTGTAAAACATAGACTGATATAGCCACAGAACTTCATTAACATAAATTAACATTGATAAACAATAGACAACCCAACCTTTAATCCCCTTTAGCTACTAAATATCCCCCTGGTAGCCATCCTGTTAATGGGATTCGTTTAACAATGGAGTTCCTGCCTGTTTGGCAGCCAGGCTGGAGCCATCTCTGAGTACCTTGGGCCCCTGTATGACAGGACATTCTGTCACACCATGTTCCACACAAACAAAAACTAGTTTCAAAAAAATTATAGTAGTATGTGCAAGGAAGTGCCCTGACCTTCCAAAATATAATAAAATGTATTGCAGTGGTGCCTATTCTGTTGACAAATGTTTTTTTTAAATTACTTTTTCCTGACAGTGTATTATGGCTGTATTAGTGCAAGCAAATATTCAGGTTCTGGGGAAAAAAATGTGTAGTACTCTAAACAAAGTAAAAGGAACGTAACGCTTGAACAATGACTCGGCATACGTGTTTTAAAAATATAGACATAAAACAGCCTTGGCTGTTAAGGTCGACGAACCTCCTCCTTGGCGTACTTGTGTTCAGATCGGGTGTGGGTGGTTTTTGTGCCATTGTAAACCATTAAAGAGTCAAAGTGAAACGTTTCAGCAGTACCAAGTAGAAATTTGTCACTTTTTAGGGTACTTGAGGTCTACAGAACTCTTTCTACAGATCATCCAGTCCCAGGTGTTTGACAATTTCTTTGAAAGGCGGTTGGTAGGGGAAGAAGATATATAGATTACCCACAATATTCAGCATCTTAAATATCTAAGGGCTATAACAGTACAATTATTAGAGCCTAAAAATGTTTTACAAAAGCCACCCTCAGCTACTCTTTTCTGGCGATAACAGGGTTAACGGCTCCAACATCACACAAAGAAGTTAATCTGTTATAAACTGCGGTGAAATGTGTATTGTAGGGTCTTGCTTTGTAGGTTACATTTTAAACAGACAGCAAAATCACCAAAGTGTTGTATATAATTTATACTAAAGTCTGCAATATTAACAAGATGAATAACATTCTTCCAAATGAACACACCAAGTCTTAATCCAAGTCAATTAGGGGGTGGCATGTATTCAAAGTAAAACAAACCTCATAAAATTTGGGAACACATGCCTGTAATAACAATTATATTAAAGGCATTAATCTGTCCACTTCCAGCTCAGGATAAACCTCACGTCTGGGCAATATAAAAATATCAAGGTTCCTTACCAGTTACTCAGTTTAACCCCTTTAGTGTTAGTGGAGTGAGCAATATGTAGCTTTATCACATGTCACACACTATTATAGAACTAATAGCTGTTTTATCCACCACCCCCAACCCAAACATTATTGTAATTTTAATATTCCAATAAAATACACATTTGAAAGAGAAAAATACATGTATTAATCATAGTGTTGACATTTGCCCTTTTTAACATGGGTTTACAGTTTTTGGGCAGTGTTAGTAATTTTACAATGTAACTTTTTTTGGTTGTGTAGCTATAGTAAGCATGGACCTATAGATGGCTATTTTCAGTGCTTCTAATTTTACCCTTTGTCAGTACCCCTTACTGGCATCTAAGCATCTGGTTTCCACCGGTCTGCCTTCTATATATTTCTTACATTTCTGCCTCTAATGGCATTACTATTTCTGCCATTAGTAAGAATTTATAGATCTGGCTCCCCACACCAGGCATCTCCAGACTTAACACATCCCACCAGCACCACTCCTCGTGCCTCCATGTCCACTCTCTTCTTCTTAATCCCTTGTTTATTTTCCAGTACCCCACTTTTTCTGTCCCACTCTACCTACATGTTTTTATCAGCGTCCATTTCCATGTCCGCAGTGCCTTACAGGCCTTTTTGTCTGTGACCTTTTATATCTCTCGTCTCCTTTCTCCTGCCCTCTGCTTTGCGTGTTCTATCTATCCTGTGTGTCATTCTCTTCACTAGTGGGCACAGTTGCATATCATTAGTGTCTGTACGTATGATACGATGGCTCCTATCTCTCCACCAATTTAGTGAGCAGATATTGTATATTGTGTATGCACATGGCTGCTCTTAGGGTTTGCGGGGCCCAGGGCATGCCCCTTTGTCTTTAGGAAAGGCCAAACAGGTTCTCATTCTTCCTCACTCTTGTGCTCTGTGTTACCGAGAGAAGTGGAGCTCTGGAATATTGTAATTATATCTCGGTGCTCTGCATTACCAAAGACCATAAGAGAGGCAGTAAGCAGCAGCCCTTGTAACTGCTGGCTCTGCTTGCTCTTGCCTAATGGAAGCCCTGCATATGCAATCATAAATACAAAGCATTGTAAACAATTTCTCTAGTCATTCAATACAATGCCATTACATGTATAACAAGAAGAAAAGTATGCTTTACTTATTATTACAGTAACCATACATTATTTGCATACCTGAAAGTTTCATTGTAAATGGCCATGATAGCTGGGTACCACCCGCTACCCACAAATGACATGTTGATTGTTTTATGGCAGTTAAAGAGGACGTTCCATGGGGAAAAAAATATTTTTCTTTCTCCATATTATGATGTAGTAGAACATTGAACATAAGTGTGTATTTTTTGGCAGTAGCCTTTAAGTTGTGCTAGTTTGAGTTACTTTCCCTGTTCGCACACACTCTGAGCGGATTTTTTTATGCAAGTACCAAATTAAGTCCTGAAAGTCATTTTCTCCATAGACTTTCATGAGTCACATTAAGACGGAGACATTCTATTTACCACAAGACAGCATGATAAGTGTGTTTGTCCAGTAGACTCGACTAAGATAACAGAACTAAACTACATACAGATGACTAATATGCTGCTGTCTAAAATCATCTGAAAACAAAGTTTTAAGTCAGGAAATGGGAGTTTTAAACTCATACAATGAACTTAAAAAAATAAAAATAAAAAAAATCCACCATTATTAGATGATACCTCTAAGAGTTTAAAAATGTATTGTTTACCAAAATGCAGTTAGGACTTGGTCTGTTTTTTTCTAAACTAAAATTCTTTTGAAACTAAAATATATACAATATTGTTTGAGGATTGTTATTAGTGGAACTATAACAATGCTATATGTAGCCAGAGTGTTCCACTAACAAATCCTGTTAGATCTGAGGAGGGCAGGATAGGGACAGCTCTGACCCATGCAGGTAAGTCTGAGAACAGCAGCCATAGATTCACTATGTTTAAGGAGAGCAAGAGTGGAAAAGGCCCTTCACTCTACAGAGCACAGCAATCTATATACACATATATAATATATATATATATATATATATATATATATATATATATGTATGTATTGTGGTAAAGTGTATGGGAGAGTGGTTGATGGGATATATGTCTCACCTGGTTACCTCAGCCAGGCCTGGTAGCAAACCCAGGTGCTCTCAGGTGAGGCTTCCTAAGCTCGTTACTGGGGAGGAGGCCTTAAAAGAAAGGGCTGTTAGGTTTTCAGAGGGAGGGAGACACTGAATGAAGGAGCAGCTACAGCCAGCGCTGCAGCCCACCAGGTATGAAGCTTTACCCCATACAAAACTGGTTACTTTGCTTTGCGTCAGACCTTAGGCTGCTAGAGAGGTATCCTGCTGTTTAGTTAGAGCCGGACAGGCTTATAGTTTGTTTTGTTTACAAGGTGCTCTGTGATTACAACATCTAAGTAAACACGCTTTTACGTTGGAAACCTGTGTGAAACTGTCATTGCCGCCCCATGCGTGAGCTGTCCCCTACAATTGGTGGAGAATGCAGGCACAGTTGTGCTAGGACCAACGGCGGGACAAAAACACAGCATCTGAATTTTGTGGACATGTAAAGGGCCGGAAGCATATGTCCTGAGTGAAGGCTGCTGCACTGTAAGGCCCATCCGGCACAATGGAGGAAGTGATAAAGCAGCTGATACAGGCCAACCTGAGACATGAGCAGGCCTTGGAACAGCAACGGAAGTTTCATGCAGAGGCTTTTCACGCCCAGCAACATGCGCAACAGCAGACTATGGCCCAACAACAGGAAACGAATCGCCTGTTAATGGAGCAGATTGCTGCGCTCAGAGAGACTGTTGTGGCTCAGCCCCAACAAGTGGAGGCAAGCCCCCTTGAGACTGTTAACGTGAGGAGGGCCGTTCAGCGGGGCTTACAAAAAATGACACCCGACGACGACGTTGAGGCCTACCTCACCGTATTTGAGAGAGTGGCGGAGAGAGAGACTGCCAGTTGCAGAGTGGGCAGAAGTGATTGCACCCTTCCTGACTGGTGAACCGCAAAAGGCCTACTATGACCTCGGGGAGCAGGATGTCCGGGACTTTACAAAACTAAAAATGGAGATCCTTGCTCGCCTGGGTGTTACGCCCGCTGTTCGGGCCAAGAGAGTCCACTGTTGGAAATACACCATGGACAAGCCTGCCAGGTCCCAGATGTACGACCTTATTCATCTTGTACGTAAGTGGCTGGAACCAGAATCCACCACACCAGCCCAGATTGTGGAAAAGGTGGTAGTGGACCACTACCTCCGCGCCCTCCCGGCGGAGCTACAACGGTGGGTTGGGCATGGAGACCCCAGAACTGCCGAGCAGCTGGTCAACATGGTGGAAAGGTTCATAGCAACCGAGGACTTCCTCCGTGAGGTCCCTGCGGCACCAACACCTTCCAAGACTGTCAGACCCGCGACATCTTTGGGTAAGAGAGTTCCAGCTGGAGGTGTATGGAAAAATGTGAGAGAGAGCAGGGCTCTAGAGTTTGGGCAAGGGCAAAAGACTGATCCTGAACCCCTGGGACCCCACAATCCTAGAAAGGGCTCCCTACTAAGGAAGCCAGGGACCCCCCAGTGCTGGAGGTGCCATGAGTGGGGACACATAGCTGCCTATTGCCCTCTTAACTCAGAGCCCATGGTGTGTGACGCTAGTCGGCGTCAGTCCCTGTTTGCAGAACCTGTTTGTGCAGCCATTCCAGAATCAGAGACTGAGCCGCACTTTTGTATGGTGAAGATACTTGACTACTCCGTGAAGGCACTTTTGGACTCGGGTAGCCTGGTGACTATGGACTACGTGCCGAACAAGCACATAAGAGTGCTATGCATCCACGGGGATATTGTAGCTTACCCTGTGGCCCCCATTAAGTTGGTGACCCCATCTGGAACTGTGACCTACGAAGTCGGAGTTGTAAAAAGACTTATGCATGCGGTTATATTAGGCCGCGATTTCCCCTTGTTCTGGGAGTTGTGGAGAAGGGGGAACGTTTCTGCAGCTGGGGAACAAACTCCGGCAGAGTCTGTACCCCTCCCTGTAAGTAATGGGTCAGGTGAAACGGCCATTGGGAACAATGATACCAGTAAGGGGCATGATGAAAAGGATCTAGGCCCAGCTGAAATGTATAGTGAAGATTCTTTCCCCTTGCAGGTGTTAGCTGGGGAGGAAGAAGAAGAAACTTCCCTACCCGGCCAACAGGTCTTAGATTTAGAAATGTCTCGGGGTAACTTCGGGACCGAGCAAGTGAGAGACCCCACTCTGGGAACTGCACGGGCAAATGTCACGGTAGTAAATGGGGTACCACAGGAACCCGAAGCTGACCAGAAATTTCCGCATCTTGCCATGAATGGGGATCTAGTGTACCGGATCACCAAAGTTAACAAGGAAATTGTGGAACAGCTTCTGGTGCCAAAACCATACCGACACCTGGTGCTGGACATAGCCCATAACCATGTGTTTGGGGGGCACTTGGGGACTAATAAAACACAAGAGAGGGTCCTCCAAAGGTTTTATTGGCCTGGGGTATATGAAGAAGTAAAAAGGTATTGTGAGTCATGCCCCACATGCCAGAAGAGTGCCCCAACACCACACTTCCGTAGCCCCTTGGTGCCACTTCCCATCATTGAAGAACCATTTGAGAGAGTTGCCATGGATTTGGTAGGGCCCATTGTCAAATCAGCTAGGGGACACCAATACATATTGGTTGTCTTGGATTATGCTACCCGGTACCCAGAGGCGGTACCCTTAAGAAACATGGCCTCCAAAAATATTGCTAGGGAGTTGTTTTACATGTTCTCTCGCACGGGGATCCCTAAAGAAATTCTTACTGACCAGGGTACGCCCTTTATGTCACGGGTCATGAAAGACCTGTGTAAGTTGTTTAAAATCACTCACCTCCGTACCTCAGTGTACCACCCTCAAACAGACGGGTTAGTGGAGAGGTTTAACAAAACCCTAAAGCATATGCTAAAAAAGGTGGTAGAAAGGGATGGTCGGGATTGGGACTGTCTATTACCCTACCTCATGTTCTCTATCCGGGAGGTGCCCCAAGCGTCTACAGGGTTTTCCCCCTTTGAGTTAGTCTATGGCCGACATCCACGGGGTTTGTTAGATATTGCCAAAGAAACTTGGGAGACCGAGGCCACCCCATATAAGAGTGTTATTGAACATGTGGCTCAGATGCAGGAGCGAATAGCGATGGTGATGCCTATAGTTAAAACGCATATGCAAAGAGCGCAGGAGGCCCAGAGCAGAATTTATAACAGATCTGCCAGGTTGAGGGCCTTTACTTCTGGGGACAGGGTCCTGGTTTTAGTGCCCACCGTCGAAAGTAAGTTTTTAGCCAAGTGGCAGGGTCCCTATGAGGTTGTAGAGAAGATGAGTGAGGTGAACTACAAGGTCCATCAACCGGGCAGGAGAAAACCCTTCCAGGTTTACCACGTAAACCTGATCAAGCCGTGGAAAGAGCGGGAGTCTTTGGGGGCGACCCAGGCAGGGGTCAAAGAAGTGGGGCAACCAGTTCCCCCAGTAACAATAGGAGAGGCACTGTCAGTGCCCCAGAAGCAGGAGGTGAGGGAGTTCCTGCAGGAAAACAGACGCATGTTTTCGGACCAACCTGGCCGTACCCACCTCATAAAACACCATATCAAAACTGAGCCTCACAGTAAAGTGAACCTGAAGCCATACAGGATACCAGAAGCCCGTAGAGAGGCGGTATCCACGGAGGTCAGGCGCATGCGTGAATTAGGTGTTATTGAGGAATCTACTAGTGAATGGTCAAGCCCCATAGTGCTAATCCCAAAGCCCAACGGGACGTGGCGGTTCTGTAATGACTTCAGGAGATTAAATGAGGTCTCAAAGTTTGATGCGTACCCCATGCCCCGAGTGGATGAACTGGTTGAGAGGCTTGGGAAGGCAAGGTACATTACAACACTTGACCTTACAAAGGGCTATTGGCAGATACCGTTAACTGAGGAGGCTAAAGAGAAGACTGCCTTTTCCACTCCAGAGGGCCTGTTCCAGTATGTTGTGATGCCATTTGGGTTACATGGGGCCCCTGCTACCTTTCAGAGGCTGATGGATCTGATTTTGAGACCACATCGTGATTATGCCGCTGCTTACCTGGACGATGTGGTAATTTTTTCGTCTGACTGGAAAAGTCACCTCGGGAAGGTACAGGGCGTGTTAGACTCCATTAGTGATGCAGGCCTAACCATAAACCCTGAAAAATGTGCAGTGGGTCTGGAGGAAGCAAGATACCTGGGTTATATCATTGGTAGGGGGCTGGTTAAACCCCAGATCAATAAGATTGAGGCGATACAGAACTGGCCTAGGCCAGTAACAAAGAAACAAATGAGGGCTTTCCTTGGCATAACCGGGTACTACCGTCGGTTCGTGCCCAATTTTGCCTCCATGGCCACACCATTGACAGACTTAACAAAGGGTGGTAAGTCAGTGATGGTAAAGTGGAACCCCGAGGCAGAAAGGGCTTTTCAGAGTCTGAAGTCTGCCCTGTGTGACCAGCCAGTGCTCGTTTCCCCTGATTTTAGGAAACCATTTCTGGTTCAGACGGACGCATCTGCTAGAGGTTTGGGGGCAGTTTTGTCACAAGTGGTTAATGGGGAAGAACACCCAGTGCTGTACTTGAGTAGGAAACTGACCCCAGCCGAGGAAAATTATGCCATAGTGGAAAGGGAGTGTCTCGCCATCAAGTGGGCGTTGGAGTCCCTGAGATATTATCTCCTGGGCAGGGTATTCGTGTTGGTGACTGACCATGCTCCTCTGGCATGGATGAAACAGAATAAGGAGAGGAATGCAAGAGTGACCAGATGGTTTCTCTCCTTGCAAAATTTTAGATTTACAGTGGAGCATAGACCAGGGAAGTTACATGGGAATGCGGATGCGTTGTCCAGGGTGTACTGTATGGTTTCTGACGCTGTCCGGACCTCTGGTCTGGAGTCGACGGGGGGGATATGTGGTAAAGTGTATGGGAGAGTGGTTGATGGGATATATGTCTCACCTGGTTACCTCAGCCAGGCCTGGTAGCAAACCCAGGTGCTCTCAGGTGAGGCTTCCTAAGCTCGTTACTGGGGAGGAGGCCTTAAAAGAAAGGGCTGTTAGGTTTTCAGAGGGAGGGAGACACTGAATGAAGGAGCAGCTACAGCCAGCGCTGCAGCCCACCAGGTATGAAGCTTTACCCCATACAAAACTGGTTACTTTGCTTTGCGTCAGACCTTAGGCTGCTAGAGAGGTATCCTGCTGTTTAGTTAGAGCCGGACAGGCTTATAGTTTGTTTTGTTTACAAGGTGCTCTGTGATTACAACATCTAAGTAAACACGCTTTTACGTTGGAAACCTGTGTGAAACTGTCATTGCCGCCCCATGCGTGAGCTGTCCCCTACAGTATGTATGTATAAACATGTCATGAAAGCATTTTATACCTTACCCGCAAAGATTTGTAACTGTCAGGTACTTTTTATATTAAAGGATTTTTTTTTTTTGCATAGGACAATCTCTTTCCAGTAATATTTCAGTCTTATGATTATGTCTTTGAAATTTTGCAATGAAAATTTGCATTGTAGGATTTTTTTTTCACATACAAAAAATAGCCAAAAAGCAGCTAGAAAAAGCAGAAAATGTCCTTTTAGAGGAGCAATAAATAAAATTATAACAAATTGATATATTAACGCGCGCCTCCAACAAACTTTATGTGTCCCCGAGTGGAGACGCCGGGGAACGCGCTTGAATGACGTCACGCCCGGGGGCAGAGTATCCCCAGAGCGGCAAGTTTAAAATACTCGGCTCAGTTATTGTGCCGAGTATTGCGTTCCTAGTGATTTTCTATTGACTCCTGTGTATGATCCTGGCTATTCCTTTGACGTTGCTGCCTTCCATTGTCCTGACCCTGGTCTACTTAACGGCTCTCCTGATTTCCTGTGTTCCTGAACCTGGCTTGTATATTGGACTACGCTACTCTCTGTGAACCTGACCCCGGCTCTGTATACAGACTTTGCTGCTATCAGTCCCAGTTGCATCCCGCCGCGTGTATCCTTCCTACATACTGGACTCCTCTCTCTCTCTCCCCAAGCCTTGCACCACCAGACAGCAGCTAGTAACCGTTCGACCATTTTTCCTGATATAGAGACGCGGACCTTAATCAATCCTTGGTCTTTTCTTAGATTCAGAGAAAACATGCCTGTCCCAAGCATGTTTAAAATTTGTTTCTACCACTTCTGATTGGAGGCTGCACTAAATGGTCCACTGAAGTTCCTCAGAGTTTTGCCCAGGACTTCACCCTGGGAAGCCTGTTTCTCACTTCGGCCATTTGAAATGTTTTGTGATAATGATGCCTTCTGACAGTCAAGTAGGAAAATATGTTTCTCATTGCGAAAAAAAAAAATTGTGAGGGTATCAGAATATTTAAATACAGCAAAACGGAAAAATCACAACGGTATTCAACCATACTTCATGATAATTAGGATGCTTCATAACTTGGAATGCTTCAGCAAAAACTGCTAGGCTACAGCACCCGCATATGTGTAGCCAGTGGCGACTCTAGAAACAATATATAGGGGGGGCATTAATAATTTCCACCATTAAATCATACCACTGAAAAAACACACAAAAGTAATGTGCTATAGAATGATACTTTTGTTAATGGCCAATACAATACTTGTACATTCAACATGGGAAGCCTGAAGCCACAGTTTAGTAAGACTAATCCTTGAAATTCTTTAAACAACACAATACCTTAACTTTTGCACTAAATGATTTCAGGGCCTAATATTAGATCCTGCTGCTGATATATATAAATATTAGATCCTGCTGCCCATATATATTAATATTAGCCCCAGTTGCCAATATATATATTAATTTTAGTCCCTGCTGCCGATATATATATAAATATTAGACCCTGCTGCCGATAGCAGGTATAGATCAACACATTAACACACAAACCCAGCTTTGCATGTATAGATCAATTGAAATTCACTTGTGATCTCAGCACTGAAGGTATATATCAAATAAACTGAATCAGACATACAAATCCTGTATTTGCAGGTATACAATAATAATATATGAAATGTAGCATTGCAGGTATAGATCAAATAAATACATGGAAACAGCATTGCAGGTATTAATCAACTGAACAAGACATACAAACCCTGTATTTGCAGGTATACATAAATAATGTATGGAAACATAGCATAGCAGATATGGATCTACAGAAGAACACACAAACCCAGCTTTGCAGGTACAGATCAATTGGAATTCACATAAAAACACAGCATTAAAGGTATATTTAAAACCCCTAAATTACAGGGATAGATCACAGGTTGCACACCCCAACCACGCTGCCCACATAGAACCTGGTCAGCACCCAGATAACACACATAAGATTTGCCATCTTTGTCCCATATACACCCTGCCTGTGCCATCTTGGTCCCCAAGGCTCAAACATCCTGCTAGTGCCATCTTTGCCCTTACACAATTATACATCTATGATACACACAAACACATTAACTCATGCTCTCCCTCATTCAGACAACTCATCCACATATTAACTCATGCTCTCCCTCATTCAGACAAATCATCCACATATTAACTCATGCTCTCCCTCATTCAGACAATTCATCCACATATTAACTCATGTTCTCCCTCATTCAGGCAATTCATCCATTTTAAAAAACTACACCCCTTGGAGCTTCAAATGAGGGGCTACATGTATTTCTAGGACAAAAGTTGAGTGCACAAATAATGATGGAATATGTCACTTTGGCTAGAAAATGTTTTTTCTAACCATAGCGACATGTTCATTTTTGTCTTGCGCACTCCAGGTTTGTACTAGAAACACATGCAGCCCCTCATTTGATGCGCCAAGGGATGTCGTTTTTGCAAATGTGTACTTTTTGTGCCATAATTTAACTTCCTACATGAGCAGTAATGCCACCTCAAGACTTTAACCCTAATTACTGACCATTCACACGCCTTTCATATCTCCATTCACTCGCAGAAGCACACACCATTCTTTCCCGTTACAATCCCAAAGAAATGATGGTAAAGGGAGAAAAAAAAAATCACTTTTACAGCAAAAATAAGTTTTGCAGTAAAAATGCGAGGCGCTCCAGGGATGAGATGGTTACTCACGTACCGCACGGGCTAAATGGCTGATTTTAATAATATTTGCAGTTCATCAGGATTTCAAAAATTGCCTCCCTCTACCGTTGGCTAAATTTAACCCCATGATCAAAGGCATAATAGGATTTAAAATTAGTATCGGCCATTTTTAAAAAGGGAATGTAACTTTTTATAGCTATATGATCACTATGATAACATTGGCTACCACAGTGATCATTTAGCTAGAATACTTAAACTTTTTTTTTTTAAAGTTAAACTACTTTATGTTTAAATAATTTAATTTGGGGGTCTCTAGGCAATTTTGATCTTTTTTTATCTGCCTTTAGAGACCCCCAAATCCATTTTTTTTAAATTTTTATTTTTTTAACTTAATATTTGTTATTCTTTTTTTACAATCTATATACTGTTGGAAAGGTGAGGCGATTACCTTTCCAACGGTATATGTTGGGGGTATGTAGCTGCTTAGATGCCTAAGATACAGGCATCTAAGCAGCATGCCCCCATACCTCTTTAACTGACAATTGTCAGTTATTAATAAAGTTGCGCGGTGACGTCATCGCGTCATTGGGCGAGACGGCACCGGGCGGCCCCGGTGATGCCCTTCAGTTTGAGATCGCCCGGGTAGGTGGTGATGGAGGTCCACAGACCTCCATCAAGGTAAGGTAGTGCTACTGATGGCAAGGTGCCGTCGTTAGCACCTGACTGGGACTGTCCTGGGTGGTTACAAATTCGGCGGGGGGGGCAAGGAATAACCTAGGGGGGGCAATTGCCCCCCCTTGCCCCCCTGTAGCGACGCCACTGTGTGTAGCAGCATCGGGGACAAATTATTCTGGTAAAGACCAGGTTTACAGGGAGAAGGGGTTGGTCTTTGTCATAAATCTCTGACCTTTCCTCATATCTGGTATATTTGGGCTTTCTATTTTTGTTAAGAGGGGAGTTGTTAAGACAAATTGTGTGTGTATGGCTGTATTCCAAGAGTCACGAGCCTTCAACCTCCCTGTGGCCCCTAACCACACATTACAGTTGTCTTTATATGTCCTATTGTTCACACATTCTCATCTAAAGCAATACTTTCATCAGCTCTCGCTGCCAAGTTTATAGGAGTTGTTAGGGGGAAAAAATGAAAAAAACTTTTGTACAGTTTGTTGGCAGTTTTAATGTTTCTGTCACATAAATCAGACACAGTTCAGAACGGTTAGATGATAATGAAAAGCAAAAACAATTCCCTGATTTTATGACAAGACACGGAGGCTCCTATTGCTTAACTCTTTCTTTACTGAAACATATAGCAGCACGAAAATTTGAATAGAGGTAAAAGCAAAATACAACATGTGGCCCCAACAGCCAATCCCTACATTGGCTGTTGGGCCACTATAACTCTAGTCTCCTCCTGGAAGTCATCCTCTTTCTTTGCTGCTCACTGGATCAGATAAGTACCATCCAGTGTATTTTATAACCTTATACCGGATTACATAATTTTCTGTGTGTTTTCTGTGTATTTTCTTGATTTATTTTATTAATTTATTTAATTAATTTATTATATACATTGTTATTTCCTTTATTCTCTTGGATTCTCCCTTCGTTTTTGCGGTTGTCTTTTTCTTTTACCCGTTTCGGGTCCTTGTTTCGTTTGGCATTACTTACCTTTGCTCTCCCGGTATGTCCAGCCTTATCTTTCCCTCGTCGTTTTTTAAGGCGTAGCCTGCCGTGGATTCTTCGGCTCGCGTCTCTCTGAGACGCTCTATCAGCGGTCTACTGCGCATGCGCAAGGCCGCCGATTCTTCACAGGATCTTCGCGGTTTCATTCCACGCGGTTTATTTGTTGCGGTCGTCCGCTCTGTCGTTCGCGCCTCTCTTCGGCAGTGTTTTCCGTGCTCCCAGGCAGGGGTAAGCTCCCAACCTGGTGTTCTTATCCGGGAAAACGTCTGCTCCCCTCTATCCTGATACGGATTTTTCTGCTCCGTTAGGCTGCTATTTAAATTAACTATTTCTCGGCTGGTAACCATGCCTAAAAATATTAAGGATGTGCCTTCTCAGGCAGAGAGCATGTTTTCCCCTGAGGGGGGATTTAGAATCAGAGCCTATTTTGCCTATTGACAGTGGGAATAGTAATCTCCCTTCTACTTCAGGGCCTCATTAAGATTTACAAAAGTCTGTTTCAGAGGCCATTTTGGCAGCCATGGGCTCCATGACATCTACCTTGTCGCATTCAATTGCACAAGCAATTAATACTTGTCATCAGACAACTATTTCTGCCTCCACTGCCCCATCTCACCAAGGTGCTTCAGCTTCTCTTGAAGCGACAGCTCCCAAAAAGGCATTATCCAAACAGATAACCCCCCAACCTCCAGAATTATTGGACATGGCGATGTACATACCGCCCTAGATAGCGTGGCACCAGCACGCAAAAGAGCCTATCCGCGCCGGGCAGAACGGGCGCGGCGGTGGAAGTGCGCCAAGACACTTCCCGAGGACTCGGATTCTGAGCTTGACTCCGCTGAGGAGGTCGTGCCATCTGAGGATTCCTCAGATTTTGATGAGGATTTGGATGAGGAACCTTTTGATTCCTTGGAACCAGGTTCCCCCAAACAAGAGGACCAATGGGTCTCTCATTCTTCGTCCTCGGCAGGGATTTTGGATTCCCAGGGAGATTTTCTTTTTGACCCAGAGAGTCTTCATAATCCACGATCATCAAAATGGGTACCATCAGCACATATTGCCCAGTACCTTGTGAAATGGGTCAGGCGCCCTCTCTCCAAATCCGCCAGAAACAAATTGAGGGTGGAATGCCCACGCCCTATTGTTCCTTAGAAAGTCTGTGAAACACCTTCTGTGGATCCTAAAATGGTCCAGTATTTATCTAAATCTGGCTGGAACCCTAGGAAGGGGTTAGAGTCTGCCCTTAAATCCTGTCAGGATAAACACCTGGATGTGTTTGGCCCATTGAGCAAATTATTCGAATTGGCGTCTAATGCGAAAGAGAAAGGGGAATCGGTAGACCCAGACACCCTCTTGGGGTGGATCCAGAGGGCAATTTGTATCGCGGGGAATGTCAACACTTCCTTCTGCATAGAAAGACGTAAGGCCATCCTTCTAAAGGTGGAACCTAAGCTGGCCAACCTCGCTTTGTCAGAGGCGGGTAAAGATGCTCAGGGTCTCTTATTTGGAGATTCCTTCATAAAGGAGCTGGAGGCAATTTGTCGGTGCTTTCACCGCTTTGGATAAAGCCCAATCGTCTATGAAAAGAGTGTTTGAGACCCGGGTTTCCACCAGGGCCAGCAGATTCAGGGGCCGTCTGGCCGGCCGTAATGCCCTCAGTTCTTTGCGAACTTCCAGAGGCTCCTTCACTCAGCTCCCTCCAAATCGGGAATTCAAGCAACCCTCACCTTTCTTCCCTTCACGAGCCAGAACGTGGCGCTCCAGGGGATCGGGAAGAGCCCATAGACGTCCATATGGTGAGTACACAACTAACCATCCCTTCTTTCCCGCTTCAGGTGGGCGGACGTCTCCGTCATTTTTTCCACATTTCTTACTGCAGACGCGTGGATCCTGGATTGTGTTCGGGGTTACACAATAGAAATGATTGTTTACCCGTATCAGACGGTTCTTCCCTCTCCTATTATGTTTTCCCAACAGGATCAACTGCTGATAGACAACGAATTGACCCCTCTGTGGAAAAAGGGCGCAATAGAAGTAGCCACAGAAGGAACCCCAGGTTATGTCAGCAACATATTCCTGGTTCAAAAGAAAGGAGGCAGTTTCCGTCCGGTAATCAATCTAAAATCACTTAACCTTTTGGTACGTTACAGGCACTTCAAAATGGAAGGGATTCATCTTCTTCGCGACTTGCTGTTACGGAAAGATTGGATGGCAAAGTTGGATCTGCAGGACGTCTACCTCACAGTTCCCATGGCAGAGCAATCACGAGAGCTCCTGCAGTTTTATTGGAAAGCGCGGAAATGGCACTTTACGTGTCTTCCATTTGGGCTCTCATTGGCTCCATGGTGTTTCACCAAGTTGCTTCATCCAGTGGTGTCGTGGCTTCGCACACAAGGGGTGAGACTTATTATTTACCTGGACGACATTCTAATCATGGCCCAGGATCGTAGAACTCTGTTGTCCCACCTACGATTGTCGATCTCATTCCTTTCGGAGCTGGGTTTTCTCATCAACAAAGAGAAATCATGTATGGCGCCATCCCACAGAATGGAGTTTCTGGGGTTCATGGTGGACGCAGAACAGGAGATGCTCAGTCTCCCGACTTCCAAGATCCGTACAATTTGCAAGGAGCTGACTCATGCCCTGCAGCGTCCGACCATCTCGATTAATTTCCTTGCCAGGATTGTGGGGTTGCTAACGTCGTCAATCTAAGCGATTTTCCAAGCTCCGCTCCATTACCGGGCTCTTCAACGCATGAAAATAGCTCACCTCCGCAAAGGGGCGTCCTATGCGGATCTCGTTTCTCTGGACTCGAGGGACGAGTTACGGTGGTGGATCCGGAATCTGGAAGCGTGGAACGGCAAGGCCATCATAGGCCCTCGTCCGGATTTCACCATCGATTCGGATGCCAGCCTACACGGCTGGGGAGCTCATTGCAAAGGACTAACTACAGGAGGCAGGTGGTCTCCGGAGGAAGCCGGACTTCATATCAACTCTCTGGAACTGCTCGCGGGATCTTTTGCCATTCGAAGTTTTTCGAAGGAACATGTCAACGTCTGCATCAGACTCAGGATGGACAATGTTTCGGAAGTGCGGTACGTCAATCATTTCGGAGGTACCCACTCCAAGGCACTAGCGGATTTGGCTCGAGAATTCTGGGACTACTGTCTGAGCAGGAACATTGTAGTCCACGCAGAATATCTACCTGGTTTACACAATACCGTGGCCGATTGGAATTCTCGGTACCTGCGGGATTCCAGCGATTGGAGATTGGATCCGGCGGTGTTCCTTTCTATCTTGTCGATGTGGGGTCCACTTTGTACAGACCTATTCGCCGCCAGACTCAACACACAACTTCCAAGTTATTTCAGCTGGTGACCGGATCCAGAAGCATTGGCAGTGGATGCGTTCGCACAGGATTGGACCGGGGGCACCCAGTACGCTTTTCCCCCATTTTCTATGATACCACGCACCTTGCTCCAGGTACTGCGCCAGGAAGTTCAGTTGGTACTCATCACTCCACTTTGGAGGTCACAACCATGGTTTCCTCCATTGTTGGAACTGTCGATCGACCAACCCAGGTTGTTGCCGCAATCACCTCTTCTTCTGCTGAGTCCGGAGGGTCATTCCCATCCTTTGATTCAGGACGGGTCTCTACGCCTGGTGGCATGGCTAATTTCCGGGGACCTTGGTCAATCCACGGAATTTCGAACACACGACTACGCGACTTTTGGCAGAGTCTTGGGCCCCGGGAACCAGAAAAGCTTATGGATCAGCCTGGAGAATTTGGTCTAGCTGGTGCTTGGCTAGGGACTTGGATCCCTCTTCAGCACCTTTGAATGCGATTCTCCAGTTTCTCACATCCCTCTTTGAAGAGGGCAGAGCTTACCGTACCATAAACGTCTACTGATCTGCGATTTCGGCATCTCATGATGGTCTCAATGGTTGTCCGATCGGGAAACACCCTCTGGTTTGTCGCTTAATGAAGGGAACACTGCTTAGCAGACCTCCTCGTCCTAGGTATTCGTCCACTTGGGATGTTTCTTGTATTCTATCCTTTTTGGCTTCATGGCCAACGAATGAGGACCTTTCCCTGAAGGACTTATCGGCTAAATTGGTTACCTTACTATGTTTAATCTCATGTAAAAGGGTAGCGGATGTTCACGCTCTGGATGTTGACGGTCGTACTTTTGATCCGGCGGGGGTTACGTTTAATATATCCAGACGAACCAAGACTTCTATCAAATCTGTTTCTTACCCTGCTTTTCCATCTACTACATCGCTGTGTCCTGTGGCTTGTCTTAAGGAATATGAGAGGCGTACGGCGCATTTGAGGTCTACGTCTCACCCTAATCTTTTCATATCTTTTAAAGCACCATTCGGAGCGGTTTCTTCCACTACCTCGGCACGATGGTTGAAACGGATTCTGGGACTTGCTGGGGTGGACACCTCTGTGTTTGGGCCTCATTCCTCTAGGAGTGCCGTAGCAACGAAAGTTATCAGTCTCGGTGGCCGTTTAGAGGATTTAATGAGAGCGGCGGACTGGTCCAGGTCGTCTACTTTTAAAGAATTCTATTTTAGACCTTCAACGCATCTGTTCTCCCCTATTGTTGATCAGCTTTAAACTTGCAATAGGAGCCTCCTTGTCTTGTCATAAAATTACATGATTTTACTATTACCATGACGTAAAGTCATGATTTTATTAAAGACACGGAGGTGAGTATTGCTTCCCCCCCTTTCGCTTCCCACCCGATGGCTTATGGTTTGTATGGGGTAGGTATTATGTATCTTACTATGTATATTATTCTATGGATGCCGTGGTTGTCGCTTTGGTTTATTTTTAATCTTGATCATATCTTGTCTGATTTCACCGCGTGTCATGGTTCCATTTATGTGTTCTTGGTTTCCTGCTACTTCAATGTTTCATTGCACTGGAGTTAACCTATAGATTCCTTTTCTTTCTTGTCTCCCTACAGCTTGACCTGATTGCACGAATTCTCCAGTTCCGTCTTGGTTTCTGCTGTTAATCAAGAAGTTACAGCTTGTATCGCGCCAGGTGTTCGGTTCTTGTTGTGCTGATCAAGTTCGCCTATCAAAGAAAGAGGATGACTTCTGGGAGGAGACTAGAGTTATAGTGAATGCTGTGTAGGGATTGGCTGTCGGGGCCACATGTTGTATTTTGCTTTTACCTCTATTCAAATTTTCTTGCTGCTATATGTTTCAGTAAAGAAAGAGTCTTTTGCCCTACCTCTTGTCTTCTCCCAGAGGAGTTCTGGGTAACATCAAGATTTTAATTCAGCGTGAGAGACTGCATCACTTGCAATCAAGACACAATATGAATAATCTAAAATAAAAGAAATACAAAAAAAAATTGCATGTATGTTCTCTGTGTTTGGCAATCAGACAGGGCTCTGTAATGTGTGTAACAAAATACAGCTGGGGGAAAATTACATTTCTCTTGAATCTGCACGGTTAATTCCAGTCTGGAAACCATTTTTATGTACCAGGTACTAGTTCACTTGTCTATGATGAGTAAGTAATGCAGCTATTGAGCAGTAATTTATAACCCATTTTTAATTGTGGCAGATATTTTAACGGTCTGATTGTCTATATTAATATATATTAATAAAAGCAAAATGTTTTTATATAGTATTTTATTAGAAGAATAATTAATATGGTCTAAGGGATGTAATTTACCTTGGGTGCTGCCCTAGGCCTAAACCAGGGTGCGCCCACCCAGCCACTCATTCCACATTCTGCTGTCCTCGCTGTACAGCACTGGGGGTCTGACGTTATATCTCAGTGCTCCCTGACTCAAAAGTGCCTTCCCAAGCAGTCTATGGAAGCAACCGGCCCATTGAATAGCAGCACACTTGGGAGCCTGATAACCCAAGATCTAAACCTCAGTTTTGCTTCAGGGGGGGGCACACACTAATATCCCCCTGGATCTGCCACCCTAGGCCTAGTTGGGCTAGGCCAGAAGTCTATTAAATATATATGGAAGCGTACCCTGCTGGGGATTCCATGTAGAATGCTGCTTCAGTTCATTGAAGAGGTGCAAACTTTGTTACGCGTTACTAAGTGTCCGCTCCAGTGAGTTCTAGTTGATGCAGTGATCCAGCCCCACCGGTGAAGCCGCCTAGTGTGTGTTTTTAATATGCACATTATTAAATTATAGAAGACATCTGAAAATTTAATCTGGTGTCTTCTTAACAGGCAGCTACTGTAAATCAATGTTATATATTGTATATCTATAAGGGATATCTATGCCTTTTAAATGACACTCCCAGAGACAACTTTGGAAAGAAACTGGATAAAGAAAAACTGACAGACGTGGCCTTGGTTTACTGGAGTACCAGGTTCTACAAGAGACAGATGAAGTCTCATTCAGTTATAGAGAGGGGTAGGGACCATGTGACGCTTAAGAAATTCTAATCAGACAGGACAAAACTGCTCTCAGACAGGACCAAAAGATTTGAGAGGCGTGCGCCAACACGTCAAGCAGTTAAAACAATAACTTTAATGATACATGTATGTAAATCCCTATACATTGTGTTAGACGTGTAGTAACATGCTTGTGAAAGATGCATTCAGTATTCCTAGCACTTCTACAACTAAATGATCAGTTGTGCCTACGTAATGTAAGTCTCTAACACTTAAAGGGACACTCCAGCCATTCTTCACAATCCCTGTGCATTCACTTCTTGCGCTATATCCCATAGCTACTAGGCTTACAGAAGATGGGTTTGGCTGAACACTTCTGCTGCCTGAACCCACATAGTATACTCCTACCAGTTAACAACCGTGCTAGCTCACCAAGGCTACTGAAAGGTGTCTAATAAGACTCTGCATGTGCAGAAAGTACTCGCATTGATTTCTGTAAGAGTGCTTTCCTGACGCTATTTGGCTTTGAGCAGCCAATTACTTGTCTGATTGTTCACTTTATATTTAAAATGAAGGTTCCTTCCTAGACCAATCTAGAGGTAGAAGACACTAGGAGAAGGATGAAGAGCTTGAGTACAGGCAGAACATGTGGATTTTGTAAACTGATAGATGCCTATGGTGCATTGCTCGAAAACATAACTTTTGATCCACTATCCATCCACCCACTTTAATATTCCTATTAATAATTAACATTACCGATAATTCTAAGGGCTCCCGAAGGACCTATTGGACTGCAAAAGCAAAGTGGTGCATAGGTGGCATGGCGATGTGATACTTATACCTTGTGTGTGTTTACTCCAATGCTTTCACACAAGGATGCAGCCAGGGGCGTAACTAGACGCCTCAGGGCCCGGGTGCGAGAATCTGTTAAGGGCCCCCTCACCCCCCCCAAAAAACAATTTTTTTTCAACTAATTCAACAAATTCAATTTACATATTGAATGATATCTGTAAAAAAATCAAAGAAAAAGGGGCGCATGTACAAAGGGCATAATCCAGGGGTGTCCAAGTTTTTTCTGCAGTGGGCCACTTCATCAGAATTGTATACGTGCGCGGGCCGCACTCATTTTTCACTGTGACAAAAAATATGGCCTTTAATAAAATATGCAGATTAAAATAAAGTAAAATGACACAAAACCTTTACTCTTCCTCTCACTGATTTCTGGGCCTTGAAAGTTTTGCGACTACAAATTCAGGATTCCCTAGATTTATTCTAGGGATGAACTAAAATGAAAATTCTGGACCAAAACATTCAGGGTTCACTTAGCCAAAACCGAAAATGACCCCCACCTTTAAAAATAATAATAAAAACTCACATGTTTAATAAAAGTAGGTAACACACAATTGGACAAAATTAGCAATATGACTTGGCATGATAGGAGTGTGATTGCTAACAGCAACCTGGCTAGCTGCCCCCCTTGTGTAGTGATGCTGCCAGCAGTATGGGGTCTGCACATCACTTACAGCCACCACCCTGTACCAGCGTGTATTGGCTGACTTGGCATGATAGGAGTGTGATTGCTAAAAAGCAATCACACTCCTATCATGCCAAGTCAGCCAGTACACGCTGGTACAGGGTGGTGGCTGTAAGTGATGTGCAGACCCCATACTGCTGGCAGCATCACTACACAAGGGGGGCAGCTAGCTAGGTTTCAGCATGTACTGGCTGACTTGGCATGATAGGAGTGTGATTGCTAACAGTAGTCACAGTCCCATCATGCCTAGGTTCCAGCACTTACACATCCATCCAGTAAATGCTGGAACCTAGGCATGATGGGACTGTGATTGCTGTTAGCAATCACACTCCTATCATCCCAAGTCAAGTTTATGTAAGTCAGGCTGTCGTTTACAGTTAGATCACAGGTGTAGATGTGTAAAAGGTACTCACAACAATGAAAGCATAGAAGCCACATGGAGCTTAATAGTTGCCTGATTTCAGCATACAACCAGTTTAACCTGTAAAATTAGTGATGTCACACCCATGCTTGATGTATCATTTGTATGCCTTGTTAAAAACCTGTGGGTTACTGCACTATGATAACATAATGCCTCCTGATTATCTTGTTGAAATTGTTTTATATTTTGGATTATCTCGTTCACTGAATACGGATCTTAACAGGTTTAGAGGTTAATTTGGTCATCGAATCCTGTCGTCAAATTGCCTAACCACAATTATTCGCTTTCAGCCATCTCTCCAAGAATTTGTCATTATAAGCAGACAGTGACTTCTTTTAGAATTTCATTCTGACAGATCTGAAAGCAAGCATGTTACGAGTGATGCTCATTACAGAAGCACTACGTTAGCAGTGATTAACCTTTACAATGCGTCTAGAATAAGTATTAATTTTCTCAATTTTCAACTACACTCCAAGGTTACGACATTCAGTTTGCAGAGCTAAACAAATGTTAATCCACGCAGTGGTCTGTAGTCTGCCACATCTCACATGTGATAAATTTTACCTATCCTTGTCTCTTTGTCTGCCCTCTCCCTACTACTGGTAGGACTGTAGGCTCTATGAGGCAAGGACCTTCTTTCCTAATGTATTTATATCTACCTGCATAGAAGAAAATTGATTCTACACCGGAGCTTTGTGTTTGTAGTGCTACTGGGCGATGGCCACACAAACCCCAAATGCTCTCTGTCTGTATACAGTCAGCTACAACAAATTCAGCAATATAACAGAGACAATTGATGAAGACCCTTGAATTGAGAGGTAACTATATCTGTTGTCAGTGATTTGCCTAGCACAATGTTCTGTATAAGTAAAGGATTCAATTTTCCCTCAAGCACAGTGGAAGATGTTAAATAAACTCAGACAATGGGGTAAATTTATATGGAGGTGACAAAATCCAACATTAAATTTTACAGAACTTCATTTTTAAGCTAATGAATATTCCCTCATGAATATACTTTCTTACTTTCAGAAGCTGCCAAAACAAATATTTAGCAACTCCAGCAGTAAAGTGGTTGTGTGTTTAAATTCCTCTAAAGAGGTTAATTACTGGCAGAAAACATTTCAAATTCAATGTAAGGGAAAGTAAATTTAACTTAGATATGCTTTTTTTTATTAATTTGAACTGCCCTCAGATAGATAGATAGATAGATAGACAGACAGACATTGGGACACCTGACCATTACACACAAAGACACTTATCACATAGCATTCTAAATACATATACATTAATATGTTGGTCCCCCCCAACACCTATAACAGCTTTCCCTCTTCTGGGAAGGCTTTCCACAAGATTGGAGAGTTTCTGTGGGAATGATTGCCTATTCACGCAGTAGAGCATGTGTGAGGCCAGGCACTGATGTTGGACGTGAAGATTTGACTCGCAATCTCCATTGAGGTTGAGGTCAGGGCTCTGTCTCTGTCAAGTTGTTCTACACCAAACTAATCCAGCCATGTCTTTATGGACCTTGCTTTGTGCGTTAGGCACAGCCATGCTGGAATACAAAAGGGTCTTTCCCCAAACTGTTCCCACAAAACTGGAAGCATAGCATTGTCAAAAATGTCTTGGTATGGTGTAGCATTACCATTACCAGTTACTGGAAGTCGGGGCCCCAGCCCCGGAGAAATCTATTCCCAGTCCCAGACCATTATGCCTCCTATACCAAAGTTTGCAGTAGGCACTGTGCATTCAGGTAGGTAGTGTTCTTCCATCTGATTCGTCCATCAGACTTCCAGATAGAGAAGTGTGATTTGTCACTCCAGACACTTTTCCACTGCTCCAGAGTCCAGTGACGGTGTGCTTTGTACAACTCCATGCGGCACTTGGTATTTAGAATGATCTTCAGCTTGTGTACAGCTGCTCAGCCATGGAAACCCATTTCATGAAGCTCCCAATGCACAGTGCTTGTTCTAATGTTGCCTCCAGATGCAGTTTAGAACTACGTATTGAGTGATGCTACAGAGGACAGGTCATTTTTTTTTATGCACTGCACCCTTCAGCACTCGACAGCCTGCTCTGCCAATGTGCCTGGTCTACCGCTCTGTGGTTGAGCTGTTGCTACCACTAGACATTTCCACTTCACAATAATAGAACTTACAGCAGACTGTGGCAGATCTAGCAGTGCAGACTTGTAGCAAAGGTCTCATCCTATGACAGTCTATGAGTTTGTATAGAAACGTCATTATGTAGAGGAACAGGTACCATGTAGCGTATTCATCTGCCACAAGGAACTAAATGGGTTTTTTTTATCATGGTTTTAAAAATAAAAATGATTGTGTCAATGGTGATGCAAGGGTACCTACTGGAACTAGTCATTCCACACCTAAACCTTGAAAGCATATGAAGTGGAGAGGAACAAATACAATATGTAACTTTTTTGACAGAAACATACGTAAATTAAACAAAATATAAATGTACTCCTTACGTATTCAAAACCTCCCAAACAAGGAACCAGGGTTATTTCACCAAACCAATGGTGGTGTAAAAATATTTTTGTTAGCAGTCTATAGAAGACAAATTGTGACTATATGCCATAATACCGGCACACAATCCTAATAAAAGAACATGTGTGTGTGTATATATATAATATACACACTCACCGGCCACTTAATTAGGTACGCCTTGCTAGTACCGGGTTGGACCCCCTTTTGCCTATTTTTATTTGCCTTGCGGCATACTTTCTACAAGGTGCTGGAAACATTCCTCAGAGATTTTGTTCCATATAGAGATGATGGCATCACACAGTTGCTGCAGATTTGTCGGCTGCACTTCCATGATGCGAATCTCCCGTTCCACCACATCCCAGAGGTGCTCTATTTGATTGAGATCTGGTGACTGTAGGGGCCATTGAAGTACAGAGAACTCATTGTCATGTTCAGAAAACCAGTTTGAGATGATGTGAGCTTTGTGACAAGGTGCATTATCCTGCTCAGAGTAGCCATCAGTAGATGGGTATACTGTGGTCATAAAGCGATGGACATGGTCAGCAACAATACTCGGGTAGGCTGTCGCGTTTAAACGATGGTACTAAGGGGCCCAAAATGTGCCAAGAAAATGTCCCCCACGCCATTATACCACCAGCACCAGCCTCAACATTTGATACAAGGCAGGATGGATTCATGCTTTCATGTTGTTTATGTCAAATCTGACCCTGCCATCTGACTTAGCAACATTCTTCAAGTTTTCCATTGTCCAATTTTGGTGATCCTGTCCGAATTGTAGCCTCAGTTTTCTGTTCTTAGCTGACAGGAGTGGCACCCGGTGTGGTCTTCTGCTTCTGTAGCCCATCTGCTTCAAGGTTCGATGTGTTGTGCGTTCAGAGATGGTATTCTGCATACATTGATTGTATCAAGTGGCCAGTGAGTGTGTGTGTGTAATATATATATACACACACACACCCACACAAAGTGGAAAACTCAATTGACTCAATTGACTGGGACAAGGCCATATTC
Organism: Sceloporus occidentalis; assembly: GCA_023333645.1. Classification (NCBI taxonomy): domain Eukaryota; kingdom Metazoa; phylum Chordata; class Lepidosauria; order Squamata; family Phrynosomatidae; genus Sceloporus; species Sceloporus occidentalis. The sequence goes on from JALMGF010000068.1 coordinate 2,573,587, forward strand.
TAACATGCTAAAACCTTGAGATGGATAATGCCTAAATATGTTTAGATAGTACGTGGTTCCCACCAAAATACAAGGAATGTTCCCAGATAGATAACCAGATTGCTGGAAAGACTTTTGTTTAATCATACAAAAGCCCTCTTCCAAGAGCTTGCAGTCTAAAAAAATCCACTCTATATCTACTGTACCCATAACACCTTCTGCAGCAGAGATGATGATGAATAAAGGTTAAGTTTGTGTGTAACTATTGGATATCCTTACCTCTGCTTGTGCAGACAACAAGGAGTTTTAGTTCTCTAATGAAAAATAAAATAAAAAAACAACAATCTGTGTTTTAATTTAAACAGACATTGTGCCCACATTAACATTGCACATAAAACACGCTCAAAACAATAAAAATCTTGATCTGTCATCTTTTGGGAGCAACTGGGAGTTGCTGTATGACTCAGTGATGTCACCGTTAGTGTTGTATTTCTCCATAAACAGCTTTTGTAAGCTGCTGGAAGCTTAAGTGAAGAGGGCTGTATGTCAGACCCAGGTGAATTTGGCCACTTTGGTTTTCTATCCCTTTTAACCAGCGAGGAAGCTGTTCAGTGTCCGACATGCCCTTCTTACACATGAACAATTAAACTAATTACTACTGGCATGACTATGGATTTCTTGATAATTACAAAGAATGGCTATGATTTGGTTTCAATTCAATGCTGCTGGTTCTCCAGTTCTCTGCATTTGATTTGGACCCGTTCTCGTTTTCTATTCTCCTATTATTGATGGCGCTCCTGTATTTAACCTGCCTCACCCAGGTGCCCCGTTTGTTTAGTTTCACCTCTGCTACAAATAAGGTTCTTGACTGACATCTTACTTTAGATGAGGTTAGATGTCTTATTATACAGTGTTGGGACTCGTAAATAAAGCACCTTGGTTTGGAGGCAGACTTGCTATGTCATGTCCATCAGGTATGACTAAACCATACTAGACCTTATCACTTAGTCCATGTCCCATCTGCTGTGTCCATATCCGTGTCCTTCCCCAACATTCCTTTCCCTTGTCTTGTTTACTGTACCACCTACAGCACCTGGATCTAGTCCTTTACTGCCTTCTACTCCAGTTTGTAGAGTAATGAAGAAATGCTTGTGATATCACACAAGAACTGGTATTTTAACTGTCTCGTGCTAAGACAGGATGAACTTGTTAGCGGTTTTGCAGGCGACGGAGGCAGGATTTGATGAGCAGCTAGATGTAAAAGGTGAAGGGGAGTGTAATGTAACAGTGGGGCAGCAAACCCAGGTTGTTTGGTAGATTTAAAAATTATCATCTGTAAAAGAAGGATCAGGTATTGTGGATATAGGAAATAGGGAATTACCGGTAGCTCAGTCTTTGTCTCTGAAATTTCATCTTGAAGGTTAATATCTCCGCTTGTCAAGAGAAAAGCCAGAGTTAGCGGAAATGTTAAATAGCGGGCCATCAGCATAGAGGTGGTACTGAAACGAAGAAGAGATTCATTTTCCTAGAGAGAAGGTTTAAAGAAAGAGTACCGATCAGTAAGCTAAGCTCTGATGGGGGGGGGGGGTACATGTACCAGAGAAGACGCTAAAAGGTACAGGCAGAGGTAGGAACAGATAGATTATGTTAATAGGATTTTAAAAAAATCATTAAATTTATGCAATACGTTACATTTACTCATAATGTTTAATCTTATAAGAACCTGGAAACTTTTGAGAAGATTTTTTCCGTTTATGAAGTTAAAGCCATTTAAAATTGTAACACTAATTGGAATTACAACATATACTTATTTTTATAAACTTACATAAAGCATCCTGAATCCTTGTGAGATAAACATATCCGATTATGTATGTATATATATATATATATATATATATATATACATACATACATACATACATACACTTTTTGGTAACACCGTTCCTTTAAAAAAGTACCATTGCTAATAACATGAAACCTTATTAATCAATTTGGTGTACAAGGGCTTTTTCCCACAGGTCACAGACTACATGAAAGAGCCACCGATATTGTCACATAACTGCATACCAACAACGACAATGATATCGGATGATACATAAATGAGACAATCATTTTTTCACTGACCCATACGGTCAGGTCATGTTTATTCTTAAAAACACTTAACTATACAGAAATTACAGCTTCAATTTGCCAATGTATTTCAGGCATGAGTAGGCAAAGCTCTGGCAAGTCTCACCGACGTCATATATCACTTTTGTAGCCATGTCTGTGATGTGTGACAGCTGACAATTTGTAAGTTCGAGACATCTATGGAAGCTGTTACTCTTTGCAATATATGGTATAAAGAAATAGAGAGCGCTCATTAAAAGAACGAACAAGACACCTCTTGCAATGGCCCCAAAGGTGAATGGAATGGTCAGCTGGAATCTGTATTTACTTGTGGGAGGTTTCTGTGGCAAACCTAATTTATCCACGTCCTTAAGCTGAATGGTATCCCACAGTTTGGTATCAAAATTCTTCATAGGGCTGGCTGTCACATCAGAGGCAGATGGCAAATGCACTTCGTTGATTAACTGGACCTTTTCCCTAAATTTGTGCATCTGTTGCAGGAACTGGAGAGGATCGGTGATGTCCTTCATACTTTCCGCAATGACCCATGCATTTTTTTGCTCATTGAGTACAGTATTGAGTTTGTTGATCACTGGATCATAAGCCTGCATCACTGCAAGCTTCATAGTCTCAAAGTCTGAGAGGACCTCATTCTTTTTCTGCTCTAGCACCTGTTGTAACTTTTCAAAATAAGCATTCACGTTCTCCGACTGCATTGTCAACGAATGGAGAGCGTCACTTTTGCTTGTTTCCAAAGAATCCAAGTGGGAATGTGCATGGCAATGGTGACTGCTCTCAAATCCCCGAAAAAGAGTCTGAAAAGAACTCTTCTCTTGGTGGTAAGCATCATCAATAGAAGTAAGCATGTGACCGCTGTGTTCACGAGTTGCACAAAACCCGCAGATCAGCTTCAAATCAGTAGAACAAAAAATATTGAGAGGTTGTTCAGTGTGCACATTACAAACTGGCATCTTCTGCACAACCTTTGTTTTGTTGTATTTCTCAACAATTCCTTTCAGCAAGTAGTTCACTTGGTGCCCATTACCACCCATTATAGACGTGTCCTTACGGCAGGTTGGACACTTGAAATGCATCGGCCTCCAGAGTGTATTCCTGTTACTGTCTCCTAGGATCCCTTGCAAACATTTTTTGCAGAAACTGTGTGAACAGGGTAAAATACAAGGATCTTCAAAAATGCCGTGGCAGACAGGACAGGTTAATTCTTCCTCTAGCATCTCCATCATTTTCTGGAGGAAAGACAAACACAGAGAGGTCAGAAAATTACACTCAAGAGACCAGTGTATGGCATTTGCTTCAACCTGATTTTACATTACAGGGACTTGTACTCAAGGATCATATTTACAGGTGGCAGGGAGCACTGGTGGTCTGTAGAACACAGCATGAAAACAACAAAGGACACTCCAACCATCGCATGCACTTTAAGGCACATGGCAGCCGAGGATTACCTTTAACTGAACATTTAAGGGATTCATCCAAATCTCTTTACGCATTTGCAGTGTCCCTGGACCCCAGCTCTTTGGCCAAATGTATCTCTTACTTACCAAAGCAAACTCAACGCCAGCTTCAGAGAAAGTGAATCATGGATTTACCTTTGTTACTCATTTGTCACCCAGCATTGTAACCTCACTGATTTCTGCCTCCCCAGGAACACGTCAATCACAGGAGATGTCATTTGGGCACCAATCAGATCTTATCTGCATACCCCTGGCATACAAAGTGTTAATCTATCATATTGTATACTAGACCCTCACAAAATAATCTACTGTCCCTGTGTAATGAACTGCAAATCACACTACTCCCAGCCGCATACGCCTGTGATGGAAAATGCGGTGTAACAACAGTATGGGCGAATAAGAAAACAATAACCCAGCTCCCTTAAAATAAGCTCAATGAGATTTAACCCATTAGATGCCTATGACTCTACTCTCACATCGAAAGCATTAATCTCTGTGTCTCCAACACGTGTGACACACAGACCGGGCCTGACTCACCACAGGACAGCTGCCCTGGCTGTGCTGTTACCCCCTCCTGCCATGTAGAGCTGCACACCCAGCCGGGCCTGCCAAGCAGGGGCCACCAGGCGATCCTCCTGTAGGCGACCTTCTCCTGCTCCTCTTCCAACTTCTGCGCTCCCTCCACACTGTTAAATCCCGGCCCCTGTCACCGCGGGCCCTGCCCACCCACTGCCCTCCTCAAGTGATGTCCGGATCATCAACGAATCGTTCTTTTGATCCGATTCTTTTCAGTGATCCGGATGAATCGGTTCAGTAGACTGAACGATTCATTTGTAACAGTTCAGTCTGTGAAGTTGTAACCTGATCCTAGAGTGAGTCATCTGTAGAGCACTCAAACACAGACTCTGGGATCAGGTTACAGCTCATTAATTTACAGAGATGACTCATAGATTCAGAGAGTCGTTCAAAGATTCGAATCTTTCAAAAAGCATTCAAAATTAAATAAATAATTCATAAATTAACCCTAAACACCCCATTAACCAGGGCCGGCCCGACAATGGAGCCGAGTGGGGCAACCGCTCCAGGCGGCACTTGTGAAGGGGCGGCACTTTGCCGCCCCAAGCCCTTTTTATTTATTTAATTTTTTTAAATTTATTTTTTAGCGAAAGAGAGAGAAAGGGGCGCCGAGTGGTTTTCACTTACCAAGCTGTCAGTACCCGCTCGGCGCCCCTCTCTCTCTCTCTCCTCTGCGGCGAGTCTTCCTGTTCGGTCTCGGTGCCGGCTTGTAATGCTGAGTGCCGGAAGATTTCCGGCGCTCAGCATTACAAGCCGGCACCGAGACCGAACAGGGAGACTCGCCGCAGGACTGCTGAAAGGTAAGTACAAGGGGGGGCGGCAGGGACGGAGGAAGGGTAGATAAGGGGGGGGGGCGGCAGGGACGCCCCCCCCCTTATCTACCCTTCCTCCGTTCCTGCCGCCCCCCCTTGTACTTACCTTTCAGCAGTCCTGCGGCGAGTCTCCCTGTTCGGTCTCGGTGCCGGCTTGTAATGCTGAGCGCCGGAAATCCTGCCGCACCTGGAGGGGGAGGAAGGGTAGATAAGGGGGGGGGCGGCAGGGACAGAGGGAGAGGAAGGGTAGATAAGGGGGGGCGGCATTTTAAAATTCGCCCCAGGCGGCATTTTGCCTTGGGCCGGCCCTGCCATTAACCAAAACTGCCCGTAAATTAACCCTAAACACCCCATTAACCATAACTGCCCCTAAATTAACGCTAAACACCCCATCAACCATAACTGCCCCTAAATTAACCCTAAACACCCCATCAACCATAACTTCCCACTGCTTCTGACTCTCTGGTGAATGCCAGCGCTAATGAAATTAAAACGGCCAGCGTGCACGCACCGCCCAATGGCCCTGCCTCAGCACTTCGTCCCACGTCTTAAAAGGGATGGGGCGAAGAGCTGAGGCACGGGCATTGGGCAGCACGGTGCGTGTATGCCGGCCGCTTTAATTTCATGAACGCTGGCATTCACCAGGGAGTCAGAAGCAGTGGTAACTCGGGGGTGTTATATGGAGGGCATAAGGCTTTACTGGAGGCAGAGTGCCCCATGATATGCCAGAAACTTGAATGGTGGTTGGGATCTTCAGAGTGAAACCCAAAGTAGTTGTAAGAACTGATTTCATTATTCCCGTTGCTTTCACAGTCCTTCCCTCTTAAGAGAGGGCCTTTTACATAAACATACGGCAGACCACTTTGCACCATGAACTGTGTGCTTTTAAAAAAAATTCATATTAATGTATCTGGGAAGAGGTATTCATTGGATGATGCAGTGCTAGAAGAGTTGTGGTGGTGTTAATAGCCAAAACTTTCTTACAAGAATATCGTGAAGAATAATGTGATCACTGTTTTGTTCCACTGAATAAAATGGAACTTTTTCATCTAAAAATGTTTGCAGTAGCAAATGTTTTGATGCCATTATGTCTAATGTATTTAATTTATTAGGGCCTTTCAACACTTTCGCTTTCTGGTATTTTAATATAAATAATGTGATAAAAACAATGTTTTATAGTTATTTGTATGGCAAATAGTGTGACTCGGGTATGTATAAGGGGTGCGTGTGGGTATAAGAGCTCGACCGCGAGATAAACTATATGGGGCTGGTCTCCAATGTTTCCAGGGCTGCTTTTCCGGTTTTAAAACCCCAATGCTGCAACTTACCCGGCACATCCCACTGGTCTCCCTCCCTGTTCAATTAGTTAAATATCCGTACGAGCGACCAATAAAGTCAATGGCAGACGAGCCCCTGCTGACGACCAATAGAGTTGCTCATACGTACATTTAAACTCCTGGCGCCAGAGCTGCGTTAACCCCGTATTAACCCCTTAACCGGGAATGTCCACGAATATTCGCCCGAAGAGAAGACAGGAACAGGCGAATATTCGCGGAATACGAATATTTTTTCCCCCCCGAAGACGAGCAGGAAGACGAACACAAAGAGCCCCCTGGTGCCCAAGTCTAGCCAGTACCTCTTCTTCTCTCACTTTCCATTTCTTTCTTATGGTTATTACTGTAACACTTGCCTCTGAAGAAGCCCAGTGAGGTAAAATATGTTAGGTGTATTTTATTTTTAATGTGCTTAATACAAAACAGTTTTTTACTTCTATTGACTTTTTTATGTTTTAAAACTTAATTGTGGTCAAAAAATGACCCATTGTTTTTTGTTTTGCTTTTCTTCGAGTGTATGTTAACATACTGTATGGTGTTTGACTAGTTGCTCTTTTTCCTTACAATTCTTTTTCTTTCCTCACCCTACTTTGTGTGCAAGCCTATGGTGTAACTCATAGGACCCTGGAAGGGACAACAGGCTGCTTGCAGTTGGCACACAAAAGGAAGCCTCTCTGGTAGAGACCTCTGTAGAATGGTCACTTGCAGTGGTGTCCTGAGAGCTGGTACACAATGGGTTTATTCGGTAAAGGGGAAGTTGTTAGGAGTTGTGGCTTTACATCTCTCACTTTACTATTCATTATGATTGGCCTACTCAAGCTTGTTTCTCTAGCAAGGATTGAGCTGGCCCTGCATAATGCATATTTTAATGGTTGATGAGATTTTGGAAAAGTTGGTGATTTGACTATGTTATGCAGGGCCAGACAAGCACTTGCGGTAGCAGAAGCTCACTGGGGTTGTACTTTTATAATGCATGGGGTAGGCATAAAGCTATCTGTTTCTAAGACAATCCCATGGACCGATAAAGCTTTCTTCATCAGGAATAATGGGTAGACTGGATGGATCAAATGTGTCTTATCTGTCATCAAATTCTATGTTTCTGCTTGCGGGTGAAGAGGGACAGATTATTACTCCACTGGACCACCATTAAATAAGTAGTGGGTGTATTCTGGAGATACCATCTACTTCCAAAGGATCCCACCAATATACATGATCTGTTGTGTCTCCAGTACAATGGTTCACTGAACTGTGAGAGATTTTGGTTGATTCTGTTATCATTTTTTTATTGATGTGTGTGGTTTGTGTTTTGTTATTATTATTTTTGGTTCATGGTTTAACAGTCACAGGGGTAGCAATTTACTCAGCACTTTGTAATTTTCATTTCTGTTTATTTCTGTTTTGATGGACATGTCCACATATTATTATTAATTGAAAATAATATCTTAGTATGAAAAAATGTACCTGCATAACTATTTTGTTTATAGACTGAGGACACACAGTAGCTGGTAGGGCATACAATGGCAGCCACAGTATATGTTGGTTGAGAAGCTAAGAGATCTAGCAGAATATGATGTCTAGAATAATGCATGTATAATGCTGTATTATTCCAAAATACTATGGTAAAGTGTAAAATAAAATGTACATAAGAGGTTAAATAAAATCATAATCCTCAATGAGTTCATTATTTTCCTACTTGGTCTGAATTACAACAAGAAGGTCTATTATGAGACAGTTTGCTTTCTCCTGATGCAATGCTTTACCAGCTTTGTTTCTCATATATTTATTATAAAGAGTTCTATTACTATCCCGGATGTACAGTTTTCTCTCTAAAATAGTGATTAGGCAGATTCATGATAAGTATTATTTCAATGGCTCCAACAAGCTTCAGGGCATCTATTCTTCATTAAACACATAATACAGAATAATTCCATTACAGAATATGTTATGTTTGGCTTTCAAGGCTCAATCTTGGGGCCGGGCCCTGCAATGTAATGGATTTTGCTAATGTTGAAGGACATTAGTACTTGCAAGACTGCAACATCCATTATAAGTCAAAGAATACTGGGTGACTAAAATATTCATGCCTACAGCCTTCTTTTTGCTTTTCATTTCATACAATCATTTTTTTTCACAATCCATATGTGTGTGTTATAAAAGTATTTTTGTTTTCTGCTTATTCATGTTTTTGGATCTCACTGGGCTGAATGGAAAGTTGGAAGAAGAATGATATCTAACCTGCCAAGTTTTATTCAAATACAGTTCTTTTAGAAGTTATTGTGAAGACCTGGCTGCAGGATGAAATGACTTAACTCTAGAAGTACCAGGGGTGTGCAAAAAACATGTGGCACACAAACACACACGTGTGTGTATATATATATATATATATAGAGAGAGAGAGAGAGAGAGAGAGAGAGAGAGAGAGAGAGAGAGAGAGATATATATAAGAGAGAGAGAGAGAGAGGGAAAGAGATCCAAGAGGGATCTGGAGTTTTCTACACTGCACAAGAGACACAAGATGTTTTTTTGTGAGTAACCGTAAGGCTTTTCTATTGAATGAATTTATATGTGTCTTCAGATCATTCTTTTGCACAAGTGGAGTATGTTTTTGTGCCTCCTTTCTATTTTCTAGTCAGAGCCTCTCTGATAATAAAGCATCAACATCCATATATAGACCTAATCTGATTATTTAGAAACATACAATTTGACGGCAGATAGGAACCATACTGCCCATCTAGTCATCCCATATTTCCTGATATTATCATTTCTTCGTCTCGAGTTATATTCTGTGCCATGCATGTTTACATTTCCTTACCGTATCAGTCTCTACCACTTGTAATGGGTGGATCTTCAGTTTATGTATTAATAATAAAGTAAAACTTCAATACATTTCATCTAAGCCTCTGACCATATAGTTTTAGATTATGACCTCTTGTACCACCATGTTGTTACATCCCTATAAGTACTTTTATTTTTGTAAATAACAAAAATACTTTATTCCAATATTTTTGGACCATTCACTAAATGATCCACCTTTTTATATTTTTATTCAAAGAAGATTTGTTGCCTCTCTTTACCCAAATTTAAAAAATCTCTGCAAAAGTATTTAATACAAAGGAAGCTAGAATAGAGCATGTCTAGGTTATCTCTTCTAGTCTTCAGACACATAACTCAATGCCAAACACTCACAGGACATCCAGAAGCTTATTTGTCACCGACAGGACACAAACATCTTCGTGGGGATTTCCAATAAATATAAACTACACGAAAAGTGTAGTTCTTGTTTTACTTGATGCCTCAAGTTTTGCGTCAGATAGTTTTGTAGGACATCTACTGCTGGTGCATATGGTTTCTTTTATATGTAGACCGCTTTGAGATTGTTGCAAACTACCTATCCGTACAATTTACTTTGGTTTTAGTGTAGATCAAGAATGGCTGGCTTTATTTTTTCACGTGCTATACACTGGTGTATTTCCTCTGAATTTGATGGTGTATTAAGCAAACATTAAACAATGTCATTTCCTGGCAAATGGTGAGACATCTGAAAAACACCGAAGTGTTAGTACAAAGCAGATCAAAACTTGGCAAAGCTCCAATCGCTCACTAAATAATTGATACCATCTCTAAATAATGTAACTTTGAAACTCCACCAATATGGCAGCCATTAAGAACTAACACTTGTGTCCGTATCATGTAATAGTCACCACTTAACGTAGTTTTTAGCATGCACAGTACAGCCTCCCATAATTAGATACTTCCCTTCAAACATTATGTGAGATAGAGAGAGTGCTTTCACCAAACTTTTGCCTGAAACCTAAAGCTTTAATCTTTGATTTTTCTCGAGGGCAATCTAGATTAGCTTTAGAATGTGTTTTATTGTAGCACTAGCTAGTACTATTAGTATGCTGCAGTTTGGTATCTAGTGTGTATACATATATGCTAATGTGCTGACAGGGAATAAGACGTATGCTATGCTGTAACTAAGAGTTCCAGAATTTTGCTCAAACCAGCATATGATCAGTGATTCGGATTAGGATTAAGCCAGATGCCTGGTTTGACTCGAGGCAGGAGGAGCGAGAGTCAGAGGGAAGCAATAACCAGCGTAAAGGGTACCCTCCTTCATTGGATCTTTCCACACATGCATGTGAATCTGTTTTAAGAGGTTAAGTCGGGTCGTATTCTGTCTTAGTTCTTGCCACATTCTGGGTCACCAACCCCTCCAACGGAGAAGCTCTGTGTCTTTATTCAATCAGATGCTCTGTGTCTCTATTCAATCAATGTAATTTGGGCAATTCTGCAAACCAATACATTTCTGATGTTTTCACAAAATACCCTCCATATGGGCTCTAAATTATACCCAAGACCTGGCAAGGGAAGGGGAGGAACAATTGCCCCATCAACTGCTTTAAAAGTTTTTCTTGACCTCCCTTGCAGTTCTGCATGTAGCCTCCAGGGTATCTACAGTAGCAGAGGCTCTAGGCAGCAATAATGTCACAATTGATAGTTTGACTGGGTTTGTTCCCCATACTGAATGGTGCCAGCCTTCCCTTGGTCTGTAGGTACTTGTCTTGCTACTAGAAATAGTTTATTATCTTCCACTTTTACCTGGAGCAGCTGCCCCTCTTGCCCATGGAAGGTATGACCCTGGTCTGGACAATGGGGTTTAATCACTTTAAAGATATTGTTGGTGAGAGAGTGTTGGCTTCTACTCACAGTATTTATTATGAAGAGTCAGCACTGGCAAGTTCCTACTGCAAGAAGGACTAAACTAACCATATATAATGCATAATTCAATGGATGATCACTGATTTGGTTATCATCATACAGGGCAAGCCAAGCTGTTCCTGTAGCAGAAGCTCATTGGGGTTGTAGCTTCATAATGAATAGTGAGATCAAGAAACTGAAACACAACTCTCCTGGAAACTCTCTAGACATCTCCACCTTTAGTGGATAGACCCTAAATGTTTGAATGTAAACACCCCAGAACAGTAGATTGGTGATCTCCTGGTTGATTATGACAAATGCTGCGTACTGAGCTGCGTCAACGATGGATACTGTTATTTAGCCTTTGGGGACTGGTACTGATATTTATAATATTTTTATAATATTTAAATCTTATATTATATTTGAAATCATGAAGCAGTTTCTATTTCTAAATTTGGAGCTACTTTTTCCGTAGGAGGCCTAATGACGTCAGTTTGTCTTCTCGTTAATGCATTGCAGACAAAATTAGCAGACTTTTTCTTAGTGTATCTGGGCCCAGTGCCAGCACAAGCGTATGACGTACCCTCTGCAGTTTTAAGGTGCTAAACAATAAAACTGCCCACAGCAGTTTTCTTAAATGGAAATCCATCACTGAGAAATAACTTTGGTAAGATATTAATATGGCTTCAGTGTAATAGTATTATTATTATTTATTGTTTTATATAGCGCCATCAAATTCCGTAGCGCTGTACAGTGGGTGATAGTAGTATTACATACAGTATATGCTTATAGCTTTATCTGGACTGGTCAAGCCTACCATATTTCTCCTGCCCTCTGCTTCTGAACTCAATGATGGTAAGAGATCAACATGTAGCTTTTTATTATTACTAGTAAACCTGGGAATTCTCCAGGTTAACCCGGAGTCTCAGGTTGAAGTGTAGCGTCCCCGGGTATCTGGGTCACTCTTCTCTTTCTGGAGGTCAGGGGAGTGGTGTTTAGCCACACCCACCCTCTGAATAATTCATGTTTGCATAAATGTCTGAAAGGAGGTGTGGTGAGTTCTAAGTAACTGAACAGGGACAAGTAGGGAGGAGAGGGAACAGATGGAATGGCATATTTTATTAATGTTTTGAATCACTAAAATTAATGGGAATACTTTCTGCACGTGATCATTAGTTCCCTCGAGAGGGCTCGCCAAACCTGCACTAATTATATATACAGTTGCAAGGAGGAACTACATAAAAATGTAAAAGGACCACCATCATATGCATTAAAGTGCATTAAATGTCCCTTTTAACTATGTGCAGCGACACCTCCATTTGCTCTTCCTGAGTCTCTCTCCTAACATGGATTCTTGGCTAAGGGAAGATTAGGTTGATTTGGGTTCATGAAGAGTAAAGCAGTCCAAGCCATCTTAAATCTTGGCTGGCGACTCAAGACCAGCCATCTCCAGGGCAAGAAGCTCTTGTATTACCTGAACATGTTTCTATCGATCAGATGTATCATCATTCCATTAATCGCCAACAGCTTGGGCTACATTAAAGTTACAGGATCCTTCTTTCACAGACGTGTGTCCCATGATAAGACTGTTGAGTATCAAAACCCAGAGGTATTTCCTGTGAGCCTCTATAGCAGGGGCGTCCAACATGCGGCCCGCGGGCCAAATGCGGCCCGCGAGACCTCGAGGTGCGGCCCGCGTAAGATCGGCAGCCAGGGCAACCGATCTTACACGAGCCGCAGCTCAAGCCCTGCTACTTACTTGTGGGAGGGTCTTCTGGACTGCACAGAGGAAGCGGAGTTCACGTGACATCCTACTTCCTCTGTGCTTTAGCAGAGAAGGCAGAGGGAGGCCGCGCCCCCTGCTGAAGTCTGTGAGCGGCATCGAGGAGCTGCAGTGCAGGTAAGGGGGTGGGGAGGGTGTTTGAATGAGTGTGTGTGATTGAGGGAATGAATTTGTGAATGAATGATTATATGAATAAATGAGTGTGTGTGTGTGATAGCATGGATGTGTAAGTGCTGGAACCTAGGCATGATGGGACTGTGATTGCTGTTAGCAATCACACTCCTATCATGCCAAGTCAGCCAGTACATGCGGAAACCTGGCCAGCTGCCCCCCTTGTGTAGTGATGCTGCCAGCAGTATGGGGTCTGCACTTACAGCCACCCTGTACCAGCATGTACTGGCTGACTTGGCATGATAGGAGTGTGATTGCTAACAGCAATCACAGTCCCATAATGCCTAGGTTCCAGCATTTACTGGATGGATGTGTAAGTGCTGGAACCTAGGCATGATGGGACTGTGATTGCTGTTAGCAATCACACTCCTATCATGCCAAGTCAGCCAGTACATGCTGAAACCTGGCTAGCTGCCCCCCTTGTGTATTGATGCTGCCAGCAGTATGGGGTCTGCACATCACTTACAGCCACCCTGTACCAGCATGTACTGGCTGACTTGGCATGATAGGAGTGTGATTGCTAACAGCAATCACAGAGAGCACAGTCCCATCATGCCTAGGTACCAGCATTTACTGGTTGCCTGGGTATGATAGGAGTGTGATTGCTGTTAGCAATCACACTCCTATCATGCCAAGTCATATTGCTAATTTTGTCCAATTGTGTGTTACCTACTTTTATTAAACATGTGAGTTTTTATTATTATTTTTAAAGGTGGGGGTCATTTTCGGTTTTGGCTAAGTGAACCCTGAATGTTTTGGTCCAGAATTTTCATTTTAGTTCATCCCTAGAATAAATCTAGGGAATCCTGAATTTGTAGTCGCAAAACTTTCAAGGCCCAGAAATCAGTGAGAGGAAGAGTAAAGGTTTTGTGTCATTTTACCATATTTTTTGTCACAGTGAAAAATGAGTGCGGCCCGCGCACGTATACAATTCTGATGAAGTGGCCCACTGCAGAAAAAACTTGGACACCCCTGCTCTATAGGTTCTCTAAGTGATATCCTAAAATAAAGTATGCACGTGTAAAAAAAATTAGAAACACACAGGCAATCAGAGGTGATAAAGTAATAAAGGTTAAAAGTGATAGAAATTAGAAAGTTAGAGATAATCGGTGATAATAAATTATTTTAATTCTATTAATCTGTACCTATTTAAAACTTTAACAAAAGTTTAATACCGGGTACTAGTCTTCTGTTTTCTTTGTAAGGGCTGCCCCCTACAGTGCATCAGTAAGAACAGCAGTAGAAGGATGTGAAGGCAGCTTGGATTGTTTATTACCGTTTTTGCTCGATTATAAGACGACCCTAATTATAAGACGACCCCCCAAAATCTGAATATTAATTTAGGAAAAAAAGAAAAAGCCTGAATATAAGACAACCCTATAGGAAAAAAGTTTTACCAGTAAATGTTAATTCATGTAAACTATTACATTTTTTAATAAAAGCTATGATTGAGAAAAATATTTTTTTGTTTTTATTTCCTTGTATTTTCCAACCTGCCCCCCAGTTACGCACATCTGCCCCCAGGCTTGCCACTCCAATATGGCACTGTGGCCCATGATATGCCTTTTAACCCTCTATATGCCACTGTGCCCCATGATATGCCTTTTAACCCCCTATGTGCCACTCTGCCTCCAGAAATGCCTTATACCCCTATATACCACTCTGGCATTTAGGGGGTTAAAAGGCATATTATGGGGCAGAGTGGCATATAGGGAGGTATAAGGCATTTCAGGAGGCAGAGTGGCGTTCAGGGAGTTAAAAGGTATTTCATAGAGCACTCTGCCTCCAGAAATGCCCTATGCCCCCATTTAACACTCCCCCCCACACACACACTTACCGGTGCTTCCAATTTCCTGCTGTATACCGGGGCAGCAGTCTTCCTTACGCTGCAGCTGGAAGGAGGTGTGGCTAGCAGCGGGGGTTGTCTGCGTCCGGCACCGGTGCGGGGAACTCTGATCTCTGACAGTCGGGGAAGGTCTGCGCGATGGACGCAGACAACCCCCGCTGCTAGCCACACCTCCATCCGGCTGCAGCGGAAGTTGTCTACGCCGATCGCGTGGACGTCAACCCGCTACCCCGGTATACAGAAGGAAAATGGAAGCACCAGTAAGTGTGTGTGGGGTGGGGTGGGGGGGAGACAGAAGGATCCAGGTCCCCTGCAGCGGTGCGGGGGATCTGGATCTTAGTCTCATAGTCAGACCTCTATTTGAGGTCTGATTATAAGACGACCCCGATTTGCTCTGAAAAAAACCTTGTCTTATAATCGAGCAAATACGGTATTACCATTATTATTATTTATTGTTGCGCCATCAGATTTTGCAGTGCCCTACAAAGGATAAGCAGGACTTAACAATTAGTGACAAGATGACATACAGAAACAACAGGCGAGGAGGACCCTGCCCAAAAGAGCTTACAGACTTGAGAAGTCTTGTAAAGGTGCATGAGAACTAGAAACCATCATTGTATGAGTGGAGTGACCATTTAGGAGTGAAGAGATGTAAGTAGGGGAACCGCTATTAAGGGTTTTAAAAGTATGATTTTGAAATGCATCCCAAGACTGACAGAGGGGAGAGATGTTAGTAAGGCGATGGAAGAAGATAAGTCTGGCAGCAGCGTTCATGGTGGATTGTAGAGGGATGAAATTGGTATGACATCTTGTGTTAGGAAGGGACAGATGCGGGCATTGTTTTTGAGATGAAGGCAGCAGTTTTTTGAGACAGACTAAATGTGGGGAGTGAAGGATAGGTTGAATCAAGGATGACACCAAGGGATGGAGAAATGACTGCACCATTGACATTGAAGGAATTGATAAGGGAATTTTGTATTAGAGGGAGGGAATATGAGCAGTTCATTTTTTGATAGATAAAGTTTTAGGAAACTGACATCTAGTTAGAGACAGAGGCAAGGCAGTTAGTTACACCATCTAAAACAGAAAGAGAGATTAGGAGAGGATAGGGAGATCTGGTTGTCATCAGCATACACTTGCCAAGTGGGCTAATGTAAAGGGAGATCAGAAAGGGTCATAGAACTGAGCCTTGTAGCTAGAACTGAGAGGGGGAGGGAAAGTATAACGGGAGACGGAGACGCTAAAGGTATGATAAGAAAGGTAGGATGTGAACCAGGATAGAGCAGAGTCACGGAGGCCAAGATCATGAAGAGTTTGAAGGAGAAGAGGGTGGTCCACGGTGTCAAAAGCAGCAGAAAGGTCAAGTAGGATTAGGATAGAGTAGTGGCACTTGGATTTAGCAGTGAGTCAGTCATTAGTAACGTTAGTCAGGGCGGTCTCAGTAGAGTGTCGAGAACAGAATCCAGATTAAGAGAGGGTCGAGTAGAGAGTTAAGAAGAAATTTAGTTGGGTAAAGACAATTCTTTCAAGAAGCTTGGAGGCAAAAGGAAGTAGAGATGGGATGGTAGTTGGACAGATCAGTTTGGTCCAGGGAGGGTTTTTTTAATAGGAGTAATGGTAGCATGCTTGAAGGAGGATGGAAAAGAAGAAATTTCGGTGCACTAAGCTAGTCACAGGCTCAAATAATACAAATGTATAATACGAGGCCTACCAAACAGGTGTAAGCATGCTGCAAAAACAGTGTATTGGCTGTACAATGTATACAAAAAACAAACAGAAGCGCAGACAGTTTTTGTTTTTTGTATACATTGTACAGCCAACACACTGTTTTTGCAGCATGCTTACACCTGTTTGGTAGGCCTCGTATTATACATTTGTATTATTTGAGCCTGTGACTAGCTTAGCGCACCGACATTTCTTCTTTTCCCTGTTTGCACATATTTGAGGTTGTTGGCTCCTCATCAGTCTGGTTGCAGCTTGCTGTCCAGGGGTTAAATGGGAGGAGGTTTAATTGCACCTCCCCCAACACATTAATAAGGTTTTGGTGAGAGCAGGTTCTCACCCTATTGAGAGTGTGCCTTGACGTGGCAGGTGAGCTTAATTATGCTTTGGCCAATTCATATAACCAAAACCTCTCATTTATATTATGTTTATATATTTGTTGCCAACTTTATTAGGGTAAGAAGCGCAGACAATTTTTGTTTTTTGAAGGAGGATGGGACAGATCAAGTAGAGAGGGAGAGGTTAAAGATATGAGCTACTGTAGGCACCAAGGTAGATGAGAGGGATTGGGTAAGGTAATAAGGGATTCGATAAAGGGACAAGTGGTTGGACAAGAGGAATTACGAAGAGCTTGAACCTCATCTTCTGTGACAGGAGAGACTTAAATGTAGAGAACAAAAATGGGTTCAGTGAATAGGAGAGTTAAATATTACTTCAATAAACTTGATATGAATTCTAAAATAATTGTGTATTTACTATGATGGTATATAGGAGTATTTATATATTCTTCTAATTATGCTGTTAAGCACATTCAACCTAAAATTCACATTACTTTTCACATTTCCATAGAGTTTTTCAGGATATTTTGTGTCAATAATTAATGTAATGAGATTCCAGACTACAAGAGCAATAATAACTAATAAAATTATTATAATCATTGATTCTAGAGTATGACTGCTAAAAAGCGACATTGAAATCAATAAACCACAATTTCTTCTGTGGGATTGATCATATATTTCCATCTTTGATACATAACTGTAATTGTGATTTTTTTTTTTTAGAACTTATATATACAATATATATTACATTGTACCGATTATTAGCTGTTAAAGCAATATAAATATTTTTATTTAATGAATTTGTTTAAATTCAGGACCAACAAATTATGTCTTACCCCCACGCTCTGCATCAATAGCCGGCGCATTGTGATGAGGGAGCAAAGGTCTGAAATGACAGACCTCGCGCTCCTAAAACAGGATGGAAGATGGAGGATGAGAAAGGTAAGAGATGGTGAGAAAGGGGTGTAAGGGCAGTGTATGTGCAGTGTATGGTGTATATATGTGTGTGTTTGTAATCTTGTGTGTGTATGGGCAGGTGTGTGTGTAAGTGCAATGTGTATGGGCAGGTGTGTGTAAGGGCAGTGTATGTGTATATGTGTGTTAATGGGTAGGTGTGTGTAAAGGCAATGTGTATGGGCAGTTGTGTGTAAGGGCAGTGTATGTGTATATGTGTGTTTATGGGTATGTGTGTGTTAATGGGCAGGTGTGTAAGCTACAAAAAAAGAAAAAAAAAGTATTTTCCACACACAGTATGGAGGATGTATATCTTACTAGTTGGTTCATTTCATGAGTCTATACATCCCCATACTGCAGGGCAGCATTTTATCTGGGCTGGTCAGCAATTTGTAAAGTGTCCTGGAAAACATGGCTGATGTGGTCATCCTAATGCCCCCACACCCTTTTGTATTGCTCCATCTAGCTAACCCCACATTTTTATTATATATTTATCCCATCTCCCCCTTTAATATTGATTTATTTGATGCCCTCATCAACCCCTTTAGTATCATGTCAGCCCTGGCACCCCGATTGCATCCACAGGATTGGCCCAACACCCAGATTGGAAGAATATGACTTGCCACCGTTGCCCCCAAACAGCCTGCCTGTGGCATCCCAGCCTCAAACAGCCTCCCTGTGCCATGCTTTTCCCCCACTCACACATCCATGCTTTCACACACATATTCATTCATTCATTCACCTATTCGTATACTCATTTACAGATACTCATTCATTCCCTCAGTCACAGATACTCATTTATTCCCTCAATCACGCATATTCTTTTATACAAACTTTTAGGGTACGGCCTATAATCGGGTGCGGCCTATATATTTAAGCCAATACGGTATACTATAAGAAGAAGAATTCCTGAAAGATTTATGGTATGTGTAAGTCAGCATTTTCTGACTATTCTCAAATAATGACTTCCATTCTGCTTTACCAGTTGTCCTTATTAAGATAACTTAGTAGGAGAGCAAACAATTAGCCCAGGCCTGGCTCCAGCAATTTGGGGGCATTTTTGCTTTGTTAACAATTGCTTCTTACTCTTCAGACAATGTTTCAGGATAATTATGCGGGATGTGTTTAACTATTTAAAAGCTGAAGAACAGCACATATACCTGAGAACATCCCAGTGTAGGTTATACAGAGCTCCCCACTTTTCTAAGGGGTAGAGCTAGCTATGGGTGGCACTTAAGAGAGCTGTGCATAAACAAATGCCCACAAACCTCATGGAACTGAAGCAACGTTTTTAAGAAGATTGGGCCTAAATTCCACCAAATGACTTAAGAGACTAATAAAGTCATACAAAAAAGTTCTACAAGCGATTAAATCATAAGGTTTTTCACACATGGCTTCTCCATTTTGGGTTTATTTTTGTTGAATACTGTATTTCCCCATGTATAAGACGCACCTTTTTTAGAAAAAATTGGGGTCTAAAAACTGGGTGCGTCTTATACATATATATTACATATATATGTTACCGGAAATAATCATCTGCAGGGGACCTGCTGCTTACCTCTGTGTTGCTCAGCAGCGTCTCTTGTTCCGTCAAGGTGACACAGGAACCCAGTGGAGTCACGTGAATGTACATCACATCACATGACTTCGCTCTGTTCCTGTTCGAGCAATGCAGAGGGAAACAGCGCCCCCCACGGAAGTCTGCGAGCGGCACCAGAAGATCTGGAGTTCAGGTAAGGGTGGGGGGGGGGGTAAATGAATGAATATATGTGTGTGTGATAGCATGCATGCGTGTGTAGGGGGCACAGGGAGGCTGAAAGTGATGTGCATGTACTGGCTGTCTGAGCATGATAGGAGTGTGATTGCTAACAATTGCTAGCAGCTAACATCAATCACACTCATATTATGCCCAGGCAGCCAGTACAATAACTTTATGTAATATATTTTTGTTCAAATTTCAGGCCCCAAAATGAAGATGCGTCTTATACATGGGGAAATACAGTAAATCATGACAGGTGTAATATTTCATGTGTTGTTCATCTGAGGTTTTATTTACCCAATTTTTTGACCTGCTAAGGGACAGATGATTGTTATGATGTCCTGATATTTAAAACCATAAAATTCAAAGAGGATGTACATTCTTTTTCCCACAACTGTATATGGGTTTGGGCAGTGTTTGTGTATATGTGTGGATTTTTAAGTTTAGCCCAGGGGCGCTATTTAGTATTGTCTTAAATAAGAAAAATGATGGTGTCCTTCCCCGAGTCCAGCAACTGTGAAACTGTCCGCCATAAACTGCACACACGGAATCCCGAAGCGTGATAATTTACAAAGTCAATGAGCTGCAATGGCGAATCCGCCCAACTTTGTTTCTCTTCCTTATACTCTGCTTGGGGGTTGTTTAAAGGAGATCCTGAAGATAAAGTCCCTCAGGAGCTGTTAATCTGGTACTACCTGTTATTCGTTCTGGAATACATGTACATTAACCCTTTGAAAAGTCCAATTTTTTTTTTTTCATTTTCTGTACTAATACTTGTGAGCTGGTTTTTTTGTTTGTTTGTTTTTTAAATCATACCTGAAGTGGATGTTCTAAAAAAAAACAAAAAATAAAATAAGCGGGTGACAATAGGTGTGAATAGGCTAAAAGGCAATAGGTGTGAAATCTGTGCATGCAGCCACTGCAGAGATCATCTAAATCTAAACAGATGACCTCGCCCCCTATGGATGAAATTAACGGGCTGCTGCGCCTCCAAGCCGCCAGGTGTCGCTATATGCGTCGGCGAATCGCTCCTGTGCGGGCTTCCTGTTTCGGTGCCCGTATGCGTGTACCTTCCTGCCAGCCGCGCTGGACTCGCTTCTTCGCTGGGCATGTCGTCGGTACTGTGCTGTTTCAGGTGCTGCGGGGATGGCAGCTCTGGGCACATCCCGCTTAAAGAGATGCCGGCGGTGCAGCTGGATACACAGCATATGGGTGAGACCGGGGAACGCGCTTATCATGTACACGGCGATAACCTGTGCGCTAAAAGCCTCATTGTTATGACATCCCACACAGCTGAACCCTCCCCTCACTGCCGCCCTCCCCATCATCCATTCCCTGTTATAACTTCATATTGCAAATGGACCTATTTTATGGCACAAGCTTGGGGTAATGTCATAGAAACGTTTTCCGTCAGATAGATCCATTCGGCCCATCTGATGTCTCTTAATCAGCCGTTGGTCTCGCCTTAGATTCAGTTTTATGCCTATCCGGTGCGCGTTTCAATTTCCTTACTGTATTAGCCTCTACCTCTTCTGATGGGAGACTGTTCAATTTATCTACCACCCTTGCAGTAAAGTAAATCGTTATTTATAATGTATAGATATTGGCTTTCTTTCTTGGTTAATGATTTATTATTTTTATATTTTTTTTTTATTATTGTAGCCCCACTTATTGCCTGTGTTAGCGATTTAGCTGTACACTTGCTTTAATCCTCGATCCGTTAGCCGTGTGTGATCCCATGTGATTGTTCAATCGTCATTACTAATCGTTATCTTGTTGACCGTATACTTATTAGTTTTCCGTTAACGTTGCCGACCTGTGTCCTCTGGTTAAAAAAAAAAAAAACACTATATGGCCCGTAATAATCCTATGGTGGAGACGGCGTGGCGTGTATTCTTCCCCAATAATAATCATTATTATGTTATGAAGCCTTGCGGTGCGAGTGACCCAGTTGGAAGCCGGACCCTCCGCACCCAGCATGTAGTTGAAATAGCCAAATCTTTTTGGTCTCGTGTAATATTTTAGCCGTAATCTGTGGTTCAGGCGGTCTAAGGTCTGTTAATATCTGCAGCTCTTAGGTTTTTTCTTGGCTAGTAGCCTGCGTCGCAGCAAACGGGTGAGGCTGTGGTTTGAACTGGTGGCACAAGCTTTAGTGAGAGGCGGAAAGGAGAACTGAACGAGGAGAACTTTGAGAAACTTTTGGAAAAGTAGGAAATAAGTTGAGTCAACGTGAAACCTTTATTGGCTGAGTAGAATTAGAGTGCAAGCTCTCAAGACAACTTAAGTCTCTTCTTCGGGCATGTTGGAAGGGCGCAACCTGCGCCCCCCCCCCCCTGAAGATACTGCTCTGGGAGCCACACAAAGCTAGAATAATTGTCATGCGCCTATTTAAAAAACACTTGGCTTGGTTTGTAGTTGGACTGGCATTGACAATGGACTAGGTAGCCTTTGTGGGGGCAGTCGGATGAATTGGCTTCACGGTCATCGCCACCTCATGCCATGTACTCATCGCTCCTCGCCCATACCTGGGTTAAGCAGAGTATTAAGGTGATTCCTGCAAGTGTTTGCGTTTCCTGCCCGTTCTCGGCCAGCCATGTAATATGATCAGCCGCTTTTTTTCTTTTTTTTTTTTTTTTTTAGCTAGGCAGCTACAATTTTAGGTGACCGTCCAGAGCTTTGCGGTTATTATGTCATAAACAGCACTGATCACGTGACATCAGTGGAGCGCATGCTGTATGGAGAGGGTAGGTCTGTGATATTCATGCGGCATTAGAAGAAAATCTACATTATTAGAGCAAAGTGAAACTTTGTCCATGCAGGATTACCTAAAACGCTTACAATTTCACCTACGTTCCACCCGCTAACATCATCAATGGCAAAATGATTCCGTTTCCTGAAGCGCTGATTCCAGACACCTGCAAAGATTGTACAGGGCTGCGGGATATGATGGCGCTATATAAAACAACAAATAACAGTGTGAACCAGCACCAAGGCATCCCAAAATAAATAATATCAGGCAAATGTGTTTTCTCTAGCGTAATCTAACCGACCTGTGCTGTAACCCAGCTGCCTTCATTATTAATTGAGGAAGGCGAGTTACAGTGTGAGCCACGCGTGTAACTTGATTCCAGGAACAGCTTTTTTCTTGCTTTTTAAAGAGCAACAAAGTAATTGGGTTTAAAGGGACACTCCAGTCCTCGTATGCATACAATAGCCCCCTCTATACACACATATGCAAGGAAGGAGCTCCCGTTTGGATTCCAGGGGTCTAACAACATGTGTGCTGAAAATCTCATTTTCCTGTTGAAACAGGGAAGCGTTAGGATGTAAACTTGTTGCGCATGCTCAGTAGTATACCCCCTTAAGGACATTAAACCCATTAAAAAACTGCATTGTGAGCCTGTGCATGTACGGCGTTTGTCTTGAAGGGGATACCCATAGAAGTCACGGAAGCAGCAGTCAATTGCCTGCAAGCTAGCAAAACATCAGATGGCGCACGTGATGATACGCGATGGGCTGAGCGTGTGCAATTTACTGATGATGAGGAAGGGGTTAAATGAGACAGGAAGAATGTCCGCATTCATTTCAGTGCAGTGCAACCAATGAGAAACACACTGATATATGCATTTAATTGTTTTTCTTCAATAATATTTCATATTTGTTTGCTACAAATGTGAACTTATTGTATTCCGGTTCAATCTCAAGGAATGTCCTGGACCTTCTATGAAATCGTAATACTTTAATTTCCTATAAATGTCTTTTCTTCCTCTCCTCGCAGGGTCGGATGTTGTAATTGTTAAAAACGGAAGAAGGATCTGTGGTACGGGTGCCTGTCTCGCTAACGCACCTCTTCACCAGAACAAGAGTTACTTTGAATTTAAAATCCAGTCGACGGGTCAGTACACGTTCCAGAACAGCACGTCATCTAGTTGTTTCTTTATAGGCTATTCCACCAGTGTCTTCTTTACTTAACTTTATAATGTTTACGCTGGATATTTAATATAAAAACAAGATGCGTTTCTCTAGAGCAACACAAAGCAAAACGTAACAGAAACTTGATCAGGAACAACCGAAATGAATATAAATGCAGTATGTGGCGGAGCAAGCAGCAATTATGTCCTTTACAACATATTCTTACGAGCACCAGCGCTTCCCTGGCTGTGTGTATGCCAAGGAGCCGATATGAACACGTCCCTCCGGCCATATACATATATGTGTATATGTGTGTCTATATATATGTGTATATGTGTGTGTATATATATATATATATAAGTATATATTTAGTGTTAATGTAATTTAGTGAATAGATTGTAGCATTTCCGGCATTTGTTTTTTAATTTCGTTCTTTTGCGACAGATGCAGCGTTGGTTGATGATTTTTATTCCGTTTGACTGTTTTACACATTTGTTATACCACCTGCGTAAAAAATGCACAGTTCAGTATACTGTTGTGAATGTCGGCAAAACGTTTGACAACACCGATACAATGAGTTGATAAAGTAAGAGCTTCTTTATTTAAGTTTACACGGGGGAGAGTCCCCCTTCCTCTACCCCCTCCTCAATTCTTTAACAATATGTAGGCAAAAAAACGCAAGTCAATCAGCATAAAAGCTAGATATCTGATGATGCAGACTACCAAAAAATAAACACACAAATCCTATGGATACATAAATCCTGTTTAGTTAACATAGAGACCGGATATATAGTGATAAGTTACCGTAATAGTCATCAATCCTTTCTAAGTCGGCCTGTAAATTCCGCTATTTTCCTGCTGTTTATTATTTCTACGGGAAAGGGATAAAACCCCCCTGTGGAGAACTTTGGATTCTCTTGCAACAAGGCACTTAGAGCAAAAACATGCCGCGCATGCACATTTAACCCATTCATACAAGACAAGGACCATACAAGCAAGACTAAATGGTTGCTGTTTAATGGTAGCTGCAAATCATAAAAATCTTCAACTTGCACGCTATATAAGCCTGAGTAAGAAATATGTAATGTATGGTCAGATCTCGGCATCTTCAACTTGAAAACAAAATATGCTCCAGACAATTAAGCCGGTTGTGAAATAAATGGGACCTCTAATATTTAATTGCTGGTAAATCGTTTAGGTGAAAGTTCCTCTGAAGTTTGGAAGCACATACAGTGATTTCTGACCTTATTCTGCTTTTTAGAGAATACAGGATTCAAGTTTCTTGCAGATTTTTGGTAACTTTTATCAGTAGTTTTGACCAGCAGCAGCTCCAATGGGGGGAGCGTGTTGGGTTACTGGTGTTCATTTCAGTGATCTTATAATGAAATCCCTCTTTACCAACGCTTTATTGGTCCCTAATGCCTTTTCCCCCATTTTTCCTGAATGATTCTAATTCTTCATCATTGGAGTTTTTAATTGATCAGACTAGCTCATCCCCAGAATCCCCATTTATGCCAAATCAAATAATATAACTAAAGCTAAATATTTTTTGAAAAGCCATGATGCCATAACCCCCCCCAGACCCCTTGGTAAATGTATCATAGATGTGTAATTGTGACAAGCAGCATTTCTGCCCCACAATCAGAGCTCCGTGGTTACTGTGAATGGAAAGCTTCTATGCTGATGGGAAGACATGCGTGTATACGCAGCTATCGCACTTTGGGGACTCTGTATCTCACTCAACGCAGTCCGCAGGAACGTCGCCTGCGCTGGGAGCCATTGGGTTATTCGCGGCACGTTAATTTTATCATAAAGTACTGTCGTGAAGCCCACTATTTTCATGGTGGCATGGTACGTCATTAAGGACATAAGGGGTTAACCAGTGAAAACTAATTGGGAATTAACCCTTGCATAAGTGAATTTATACTATAACTGTTCTGATATTTCAGGTGTATGGGGCATTGGAGTTGCAACGCAAAAAGCAAACCTGAACCAGATTCCTCTCGGTCGGGATGTTCACAGTCTGGTAATGAGGAACGACGGAGCCATTTATTACAACAACGAGGAGAAGAGCCGGCTCCCTGCAAACAGTCTGCCCCAGGAAGGTGATGTGGTGGTGAGTGCACACTCAGTTGCTATATTGGAGAACAGCACAGGCTTCTAGTTCTTTCACTCCCCGCTGCACATCTATGGAGGATATCTTGCGGCTGGCAAATTATCCTGTGGAATTTAAATGTGTGATCGGAACAGGCAAACTTTGAAGGAAACATAGATATATATTTTCCGAAGACTATAGTGATGAAGACTACATATGCTTACTATGGTAGTTTGGGGGAAATGTATATTAGTTGTCCGCCGGGGGATGTTTCAGGAACGCTCTTTAGTAGGGATGACAAAACTCAACAGTGGGGAAAAATATACCAGCGACAGCTCTGCCCTTGACTGAACATATTGGGGATCTAGGTTGTATTCCTTGCAGAAGTTATTAGTTTACCCCTGAAGAACAGTGGAAATGTATTCTGTGCCTTCAGTGTGTTATCCCAGGGAATAAGAAGTTCACGTCTAATTCACATCACTGAAGTTCCACTGATACATAACGGTCTACGTGGCTAAATATGCCTTTGTTGGAATTCAACGACACGTTCCGGTTTCTCATGTTATGCTGTGTGGTTGAAGCATTGAAATGAAACATGCATCGCTAAAGAGATCTGTTTCTTTCCTTAGGGTATCACTTACGATCACGTAGAATTAAATGTATATTTAAATGGGAAAAATATGCACTGCCCAGCATCTGGCATTAGAGGAACGGTTTATCCAGTTGTTTATGGTAAGTTTATACGTTGTGTACTGTGTGTGACAATCTCATTGTATAATTGTGTCTATTTGTTGTCCAGGTAGAGCGCTACTAGATGTTCTCCCTCTGTTACCCGCTTCCACGTAATTAGTCTGTTTTTAAAGCCACCGCACTCCCCATTGTAGTTACCTATACCAGGGCCAGACTCGGACGGCTCAGTGAGCCCTGCACTTTAAGGCCAGCCGCTGCCAGTGACATACACGTATCTACACGTTAAGTTTTTACTCTCTCATTGGGCCGCCACACATCCTACGGGAACCAATCCAGTATAGAGTAGGCCGTGCTGTTGTCCACTGGCCCACAAGGCATTTGTCCTGAGTGCCAGATGGCCAGTCCAAGCCTGCCCATACCTATTGTATTCCTTTTAAGGCAGCAATACGATTTTACACTCTTTTATGCTCTGTTACTGAAAGACCTCCTTTTTCCCCCCCTTTAGTCGACGACAGTGCGATTCTGGATTGTCAGTTCAGTGAATTTTATCACACGCCGCCAGCTGGATTTGAGAAGATATTGTTTGAGCAACAAATATTCTGAATACATCAGACCTCGGCTATGTTCCCAAAGCTTTCTTTCCTACCAATATAACGCTTCCCAAAATCTACATTGTATTTATATCTCATCGTATGCTGGCTTTTTGAAAACTGGTATGTGTAAGTATTTTCTAAAGGTGTCACCTAACTTCAGTGATCACCCTCCTTAAAACCAATAGACAAATCTATATTAAGTTTGCAACCCAAAAGTGTGTGTGTAAATAGAAAATATCAGCTTTATCTTCTAGGGTGTTTTAGTATTAGATTAATCCCAGTGCCCTCGATGTTAGGAAGAACGTGCAAATTATTTTACCTGTTTGTTGTGATTTACAAAAAAAAGCAACTCTGTCCTGGGTATCTGCTGTATTATGGCTGTCCATCGTTGGGCTCCGACACTGAAGTCCCAGAGTGCCTTATGGATTCTCCTGCTCACTGTGCTCATTCTCCAGTCAACTAATGCATGCGATCCCTGCTGGATTTTGGACCTTTTGATGAATGGGTTACCGTGATTTTAAACCACAGCTTGCCTGCATGGATTCTTGTGAGCTTTTGCACAGAAAAAAGTACTTTTTTTGGAATGCTGATTAAATTGCACATTTCCTTGACACGCTATTCTACGCTTTTATGTGTTGGTTGGTCTGTTGTAATTATTGAGAACAGTGGTGCCTAACTTTTTTTTTTTTTTTATGGGCAGGGACCCATAACATCCAGAACTAGGTTCTAATTTAAGGACTTTATTTAATAGGTGCCTTTTCAGGCAGGGTGATGGCACTTCTGGCCTATGGGCCTCCAGTTGGAATCATTAGATGTACTACTGAAAGGGGAAACACTTTAATATTTCATAGACTTAGTTACAATTTCTAATTATCCTTCAATATTTCCTGGCCACGCGTTTGCATTAGTGTTAGTGGCTATTCCACTGTTGTAGCTCCAGGTCACCATACAAAGGGGTCAGCGGGCTTAACTTTTGACCATTGACATAGTAAATGCTGTCATTTGTATGTAATGTCAAATACATGCATATTTGTGTTTTTTGTTTAGAAAAATAGACATTGAGCAGTGGTTCCCAACTTTGATTTGTCTGCCAGATACCCCTGGGTGAAAAGTTGTATTGAGTAATTATTAGTATTTTTATCGTCCCATCTTTTTTCAGTCGTTAGTGACTTTAAAAATGTAGCCCGGTTGAGGAACTACCGCTATAGACATACAGAGACTTTGTTTTTCACCCACACCGATGTGTTAGACAGTCTCTGCGTGAAGCCTTCACTCTGCGAGAAAACTGTCTGAGCTTGTTAAAAGCTGGTTAAGATGTCCCATTGGAGTAGAGCAGCTTCCCATCACATAAGGGTGCTTAATTTCACACATTTGGAGAATGACAAACATCCTAAAATGTTGCTTCATTTTATGATATTGCAGGGGATGTTTTCCATGTCATACAAAAGCTGGCGGAGAGGTTGTTGCAAAAGAAATATATTTAACAAGCTTAGATTTAAGTCATTAAACCTTAAGAGGAAAAATAAAATGAAAGATCTCTTCTAGGTTAAACAGCACCTTTTAATGTTGCCATATACTTAAAAGTATAAATACTTAGTAAAGGACAATAAGGAACTTTTAATTGAAGAAGCAAAATTTAGCTTTGATCAGCACTGTATCAATATACTAATACTGTCACATTTCTAACATATATTTGAGTAACAGCTAAAGTAAGTCTAAGGCGAGAATACCTGATGGATTTTTGAGCAGCGCTGTAGTTTTGCCAGCAGGTGGCGCCAGCTACATAGTGCTTTTAGCTATATGGTCAGTGTGTGTATGCGTATATTCCGTCCGCGTGGAATTAGAATCGAGAAGACATTATTTGCTGTAAAACGTTGCTATACGGATATAAATGTAATATGACAACCCTCTTCATCCTATATGTATCTCTAGCACCAATGATTCTGATGTAACCAGAGGACAGCATCTGCTCTGAGGTTAAATGAATTACTGTCCAGTCCTTTACTATTCTGATAGATCAGCAGCCCCAGATAATTATAATAAGGGCTACTTGGTTTCAAATTTTATTTTTTTGCACACGTGGGCATCTTTTTTTTTTTTTTTCTCCAGGGATTTGTGCGACATATGTAATGATCAGCGTTTCACTTACAAATGCAGAAATGCTGATCATTTCCATGGCAGTTGCTTTATCGGTTGAGCAGCATCACTGGGTGCTCTGCGCATGCACACATGCTTTTGGAGCCCAGCGCTCCTAAAACTGAAGCTGTCTTAACAGTAAGAAGCTCTGTGGAGTGTTTGACATAGACACAATTGACATAAAAATTCAGGTAATGTCTTCATCACTATTTTTTATTTCCTTAGCACTGTGAGGTTTGACAGCATAATGGTTACCGGCATTGGGTTGGTTGGCAAATGGCTTTGCCTTCTGGCGAAAGTAGAGGTTATTTGATTGCAAAGTATATGTGTATAGTGTAATATAAATTTCCAGAATATTTTAATTCAGATCTTTAGTGTGAAATGTTTGTTTTATCGAAAGAAGTTTGGCATTTGCTGCTAAGTGTAAAGTCTCAACTTTTGTCTTTTTGTATTGGGTGTTTGTAAAATGTAATTCTATTTTTGTGCACAAATAGTCCAAATGTTTATATACACTACATCCTGCAATCTGAGACTGATTTGTAAATGTTGTGCCTGTACACAAATAAAGAATGTTCTTAAAACCTGATAAGTGTTTCCAGGATTTATCTTATTGCATGATTCATATTTGCTATTTGAATTTCAATAAGTTCTCCCAAGAAACAAACATTTATATATATATATATATATATATATATATATATATATATCTCAGAAAGAAAGTCTTAACCTCTAGAAGGTTAGACTGTGAGGTCGGTGCCAGTTGGCGTGTTAAAGCTCTGCAGATGGTCTCTTTAGCGTGATGATACATTGGCTCGTGTGCTGCTGGCACGGATGTGTGCTGTCGGTTTAGGTATTAGGAGCACTCGAGCGTGTATGTAGCCTGCTGCCTGCGTACAGTAGTGTAGCAGATCTTTGAGATGCTGCAAACGAGAAGCACTGAAACAACGTTCATGCCGGCAAATAAAAACTGTCCGTTATTGCCTTTTAAAAAAATTGATGGTTTTTATATGTGATGCCCAGTTTAGGGGCAGGCTAGACCTAGTCAGTAAAACTGTCTGGTTCTTGTTTTGTTTATTGGGGGTTCTAAGATGAGTCCCCCCTCTCGAGCCTTACATGCCCTTCTGTAAGTTATCTGGCGTGGTTCTTCTCAAGCCACACATGTCTCATGGTAGGACCAGGATCAATTTCAGCCTCTTTCCTGAGCCTATGCTGGTCATGATGGGGTTTATGATTGTGTGGATTACCCAATGAACTTTCTTTTTTGACCCTTGGTATAGGCATAAGACTTCCCCGAATATGCTTAAATTGTCTTGTGTGTATCTTTTTTACCATTTTTGCTGGATGGGGGTGTTCAACTCACCTGCCATCCTCTCGGTAAAATGAAAAGGTCCCATATGCCTTTTACAAATTCCTCATAGTGTCCCAAAGCATACAAGTCCCAATGAATATTTATTTGAAGCGCACACAACTACACCTACACGTGGAAATCGTAAGCTAGGATCATGTGCAAAAGTAGCAGTGCCGGCATAATTATTTTCATTTTATTTGAGGAGAGATGCTGTGTGTCCGTAGTGATGAAAATCACCCAACTAGATGACTTATTATGGGTCCTTTTTGCCTGAGTGGATCTTCAGGAGGCTAAACAAGTAGTAACAATACAACTCCAAAGACATTACATGAGGCAGGCCCATCTGTCCTGTATGTAGCCTTTAAAATACCTCTGCCCTGCGGTGTCCCATAAATAGTTAAGAATTCCACATATACCCAAAAACCAAAGTGCTACCGTATTTAAAAGCGAGTACTCGCTTTGGAGGTAAGCCTTAATGAGGTGTAATCACATAGAATAATCCACAGCTAATCTCGTGGCGGAAACACTGGACACAATTTAATTCATTTGTGCCACTAAAACCACCCTTCTCTGACTAAGCCGTATGACCACCGAAGCAGTCAAAATTCCATGTGGAAAGCGGCCTGTGGAAGTTTTGCAGGTCATTTTCATTGCCATGTTTTGCCAGTGTTCACGACGACATGTTCTGGAAATAATTGCAGTAAAATGTATATTTTGTTCAGATTCATTTATCTCCACGTATAACCGTCTGTCAGAGCTGGGATGGAACCCAACTACCCAACATGCGGTACACAGGGGATTCAGCGAAAAGAGCACACGTTTCAGAATGAACACAAGCTGGGTGAAGACACCAGAGGAACAGGTAAGTCATTGTGTGGAAAGCACCTCAGTTGATTTAAATGGGGCTTTCCGGACACTCATTGGTTGCTTCAAGTAGCCAATAAGTGGTGAGAATCATCAGACCACAGAGAGCTGTAACTGCAGGTTTAATCCAAGGCACTTTAATCCATTTGCAATGAAAAGTGTCCCTCGAGGACCAATGTCATGCCTGGTAAATCTTTAAAAACAAAACACTCCCATGTTGCCAGAGATCTGGGCAGACCAGCAAAAGTATGAACCCCCTGCCACGCCTCTGGTTGCTTAAATGGGAACAATCATTGAGGCTTTACGCCACGATCGCTACTTTCCCTAAAATCCCTCTGCTGCTTCAGTCCCATGGCCCTCCCCCGCTGTTGGATCGCTCCATGAGAATCAATGATGCAATTGCGTAATTTAGGGGTTAATATTTGCCTCTTCAGTACTAAACTTCTTGGGACCAAATTACATTCAATGTTGTGCTCCTATCAAGCTTCCAGTCGGTTCAATCAGCCAATTAAAAGTGGGCTGATGGCGATCAGATCATTCTTGAGCAATAGGAGTGATCCGATCATTACGTCAATAATGTTAGTGGCCGAAACGTGTCGCTTATAAATGATCAGGCAGTCAAAACTCCATGTTTAAAAGCTGTTAACACGCGTGTTCCTATTCGGACTGCAATGTTTGGCACAGACTGGCGCTAAAATGGTTAAATAAAATGTATTAAAATGCCTTAGTAAATCTATACTTTTGTTCAGCATGTTTGGGTTTTGTGGCGACTATGGGGTTAACATTTCAAAGATCCAGTTTGGAAACAGCGATGCGCATCTTAGCCTCAAAACTACCGGGACAGACACCAGCGTACATTTTCCATTTGTACCGGCTGCAGGGTTTTATTTGGTTCCCAATTTTTTTGCACACTAACTGATGATTTATATATTTATTATCACATCTATATTATCTTTATATATTACATATGTATTTAAATATATATATGTATCACTCTTTAAGGCAGGCATATCCAAAGTCCGGCCCGCGGGCCAATTGTGGCCCGCAATCCGGACTGATAAGGCCCCACAGATAAGTTGCCCAAATATAGATCTTACGGATCCCCCCCCAACACACTGACGGGCAGACAGGGCCACAGATTCCTATATGCTCCCTTGTCTGCTTTATACATGTATCCTGAGACAAGGGAGCATATAGGAATCTGTGGTAGCAAGCTGTCATACACTTCATTAACCCCTGACTGTCCGTGACTGTGCTATAATTCCATTATCTGATGACCTAGTCTATGTGCCGCAGTCCAGATCTCAGTTTTGCCCTTCACATTAGTGCAGGCAAGTTTTTTTTTCAATTGAGATGAATACACTGTAAAACCTCAGTTAATGTCAGTTGGTCTAAATCAGTTCTAAATATATTTGAACACATGTATACTTGGTGTTATGTTCCTGTTCACATTTTTTGAACTTAAAAGTTGACAGACAGGCTTTATTACTTTGTGTAATGTACTTTACAATGTTCCTGACATATTTCAGCTTCCTTTTTTTTTAAATATATATATATTAAAGGCAGAGTGATTTCACACCTGTTTAGATTTGTCATCCAAGTCACAAAATGAAAACTATGCCGTTTTCAATAAACTTTGCATAAAATAGTTAATTTGCGTTTAATTTTAATGGTTCAAAGAACGTCAGGCAAAATGGTCGACCCTCCGACTTCATCAAATCTGACACTCTTCGAAAAAAGTTTGGACATGCCTGCTTTAAGGAAAGCCCGACTTGTCCTGAACTAAACCCGATATATAACTTGTAGGGGGAACTAAACGAGTTAGCGAGAAATCGCAGCTGAATAAAGATATAGCAAATACACGAACATTGCTCTGGTCCTTAAGGGGTTAATATGCATTTTTTTCCCTTTTAAGAATGCATTTTGAATGGTTCTCCTTTCTGCTGCAGGTCCTCCCTTTGACCTGTGTTTTCCAGTCAGTCCTGTCACGGAACTCAAAGAGCACTTAGTGAAATGAACTCTTGCGGTGGAGCTCAAGCAAACTCCGGGTAAACAAGCACCCGGCTCCCCCGCCCACCAGCAATCGCTCTTAACACTAGTCCTCCACATCCTGGACCCAAGAACAACATCTCGGCTTGTTTAAGTCTCCCGTTTCGCCGTTTCCTTTATCTCCAGGTACCATGTGACCTCCTGAGTCATATGACCCGCTGACGTCGGGACGCTTTTCCGCAGGTTAGCACTGGCTACTGGCAAGTACAAACACACACTCCCTTCCACCTTCCCTGCTCGTGACGTCACGAGTCCCGCCCCGCCCCTCTCCTCCTCCTCGAGCCGAGCGCGCGCAGGGTGGGGGAGTGCGGCTTGCGCGGTCCTTGTGTTGTCGCAGCCGGTAACGGAAAAGAAAGACAGAGGCGCCATGGCGGAAAACGCCGGCCTAGAGAACCACCGTATCAAGAGTTTCAAGAACAAAGGGCGCGATGTGGAGGTGAGCTTAACGAGTGGCTTCCAGTGCTGGAGAAGCCGGCGGTGCACTGCTACGTTACGTACCAAAGGGCCCTCACTGTGACTGATTGGGAGCTACACTGACATGTGGGGCCTCGGTCGGGATGACACCGTGGTAGCGGGAGGAGGATGAAGCCGCTGCTCTAGTGGGTCACACAAGGCCTGGGATACGAAGATCCACCCTATCCCTTATGTGTGCGCTTGTATTTGTGCCACCTGCCCGGACAGGGCGGCTCTCTGCCTCCCAGGCCCACTCCTCCATCTATCCCGTGTGTGATGCCGGTGGGGCGAGCTCTGCCCGGGAATGAGTTACGCCTTTTCACAGCAGTGTTTTTCGGTGACCGCTTTACCCGTGTAAGCGGCGGTACTCTGGATACCTACTGACGGTATCACCAGCCCTGGGAATGGGGAAACTCTGAGGTCCATCGCACGCCCGGCCGCTCGGAGGAAGCCTGCGGGGACGTGCCCGTACGGTGCTCCTCTTGTTACCGGTGTAGAATGCGGGTTCATACGTGTATTTGCAGCGGGTAGACTCGCATGCCGTGTTTGGCCCCCGTGCATCAGTATCTATGGCCCTTTACATGGTGGCGTCTGCTGCCGTTACTCTGCATTGCAGGCCCCTGGATGCCCGCAGAGGTGAAAGTGGGTTTCCGGAGGTACCCGTGAAGTTATCATCCCGTAGATGGCAGCTCTACGGGGAATGCAGCCCCCCTGACCCGCAGCATATAACGGCTGCACACCCTAGACAGGAAGACGGCGATCATGGATCCGCAGTAATGCCCCGTGTTAACTCTCTCCATGCCACTCTCTGAAAGGACACTTGTGGTTTAATCCTCTTACTTCGCTGTTCATTATGTAGGGGCAGCGCTGGCCTGTATAATACATTATTCCATGTGTCCGGAGCCTGGTAAACTCGCTGATTTAACTATATATAACACAGGGCCCTACAAGCACTGTCTGCAGCAGAAGCTCACAGTGGGCTTGGGCCTCTATCCTGTATAATGAAGTCTCCTGTTAAACCTCGCTTTAGTGAATAGTCCTGGTAGATGACTGACTTGGCTCATACTGTTAATATTTTAATTAATGACATCATATAATCTCTGCATCATGTAGATGACTGACATCACGTTGTAGTCTGTCGGCTGCTGTCTCCAGCTCGTTGAAGTGTTGGGCTTCTGTGTAAGGCAGCGTATTAAGTTTCCTCCTCTGCTTTGAGTCACCATGCTGTCCCAACACCCCGCGCTGCTTCTGTCACCTGACGTTCAGCTTCATGATGTTGTACGCAAGATATTATACCCAGAAGTCTGCCGCGAAGCCTCGGGCGTTACATGCATCTAAAAATCAGGCAAAATAGCAGGATCTGCTTGTAATGCAAGAAATCGAACGGGCAGCCCTGTTATCCCATCTCGGTGTCATGGAGTCCACTTCTTTAGTTGAGTGAACTGGTGTCTAAGTGGTGGAGCGTGGCAGTTTAAGAATGCCCGTTCCCCTCTGTCTGTGGGTCCTCATGCCCATCTATGAGGACGCTCGTTAAGTGCCCAGGTTTTCGGAGACAGCGTTTACCTCTGCAGCCAGGCTCTGGCAAAGGCCCTTTTTCCTCCCCTGTGAAGTATGTACCGTGATCTAGGTAAGACATGTAAACCGGGATCAGTGGTGTAGCCACAAGACTTGTTCGGGTTACTGATGTGGTATTGCAAATATCCCAGAGGAACGACTTATTTCGTAGCCCGGCTTAATTCTTGAGAAGGCAGCAAAGCTGTTTTTGCTTGCTGACTTTAAAGGGCCATTGTTTGTGTTACTCAGATAAGCCACATGGTTAATTTGTTGGTGTTTGTTATTTGATGGTATATTTGTGGTGTTATAGAGAATATTATAACAGACAGTGTCTATTGGCTTGAAAGTGACTGAAGTGTGACATTTCATATAGTTTCTGTGAAATCCTCCCAGTCGCGTGCCGTTTACAAAGCGTATTGCTGATCTCGGTAAGCACCAGTGTGCTGAAGTAGTGTGTACAGGGCTTTGTGAAACAGTGTAGACACTAGTCTGCTCACTGAACCCTGCACCTAAAGAGGCAGCTCCTACAACATTGCTTCAATTACTAATATCAGATTGAAAATAACTTTAAAAAAAAACTAATATTTTCATGCAGCAGCATATTAGTCATTTGTGTTATATAAGCCCGGGATAGGAGGCAAATGCCCTACCTGTTCGATGGCATACAATAGAATATCACATGACAGCAATGGCCGCCTCCAGACCTGCAGAGAAAGTGAGATTACTGGAACACAATGAGTTGTATTTGAGAAATATTTCCCAAATTCACGGTGCTTTCACCACAATCTTGCTGATCATTAGCTGCAATTGTGTAAACCAGCCTAGTCCGTTGGATAACACTGGTGCTCAGGTCGGGGGTACGCGGGATAGGGTTACATGTGTTTTTAGTTGGGCAATACAAAAGTAACCACGACTATATGAACACATTCACCTGTTGTATTTTGTGGTAGGGGTGCGAGGTGTCGGTACGTGCTTTTTATTTGTTTTTCTCCAATATTTCATTGTTACATTTTTAACTTGGCATGTTCTGGTTTACTTTACTGAGGGTGTGGTGAGCTGGTAGACATCAGTACAGAGGGAGAGTAGACCTGCATGGCTGTCCTGAATACAAGAGAAGAGGACCGAATGAGGTTGGCTTTGGCCCTTTACAGTAGAAATGAGCAAACCAGATGTCCTGAATGGGTTTTTATCTGCTGTCAAATTCTGTTTCTAAAACAAGGGGTTCTACTTGGAGATCTTTCTTGTATCAGAGGGCATTTTGGCTGATAGCCAACCTAATCTCCCGGCTCGTGCAAAAAACAAACTGGGCAGAATCTGTCAGTGGCCGTTTCATGATCAGAAATGGAATATACTATGTAGCTTGTCAGAAGTTCTTGAGACCTTTCCTTTTAGTCACTCGGAATGTTTTTTGTTATAAAGAAGTGTTTAGAGCTGGAGGTTCAGTTTCATCTCAAGGGTTAAGCGATCCTGCAAGTTACTTGATTTTTTTCTCACCATCCCGGCTGTCGTTCAGTCTGGTGTTGGGAATGTGCTAGTTGACATTGGTTGGGCTTCAATGAAACCTATGAGTTGGCTTCTGAAAATATATTGTGATCTTATATATTATATGCTGTGCCCTACCCTTCACATGCTGCAAGCAGTCAGCTTTTAAGAGGACGTTTACAGTCCAGCCTTGTCAGCATGAGATGGGATGATCATTCAGAGGTCTATTCTTGTTCCTCCAAATGTCAGCTATTCCTCAATGACCATGACTACAGACTCTAAAGTTACCTTTATAGCTCTACTTCTAGAAGAGCCTCTACATTGGTCTGGTTTACCTGGAATACTGAACGCGTCGTTATGGTTTCAGATGGTTTATATAAAAAATAAAAAAAAAACTTATCTGAAACTCGCAAATCATTTAGGTGCTTCCCAATCACTAATGATCCTGAGTCTTTGTTAAAGTGACAAACCATGTCTTGCTAATCAAGTTTAGGAGGTTCAGGAGTTAGTTTGATGCCCTATTACTGATAGTTACATCTGAGTTCTGAGAACTTGAAACACTGGACTGCTTTAAAACTCCTTCGTTAACACCTCTTAATGGTGCTGCTTTTCTTTTGTAGACTATGAGAAGACACCGGAATGAAGTGACCATTGAGCTGCGAAAGGTAAAGAACCTGACATTTTGTTATTGGTGATGGGATATGATTCTTGTATATTTCACTATTTTCAGATAACCTGTAGCCATCTAAACACAAGCCTGTTGTGCACATCCATACAATTATACCAAACAGTACCTGAAGTGTGATTGTAGGAGCTATTCCCATTTATCATACAAATAACACTAGGGCTGCAACTAACGATTTTTTTAATCAATTAGTTGGCTGATGGTTTTGTCGATTAATCGGATAAAAAAATATGTACATTTATCTAAAATTAAAACGGTGAACGTCTGGGCAATGCGCGCAGACAACCTCTGCTGCTGGTCGGCACTTTCACTGGAGCTTCTATGAATGAGCACCGGGAGGTAAAGTGATGCCAGTGCTTCATCATAGAAGCCCCAGCAGAAGTGCCTACAGTAGCAGAGGATGTCTGCGCGCATCGCACAGATGCGCCAGGTCCCCTGCAGCGCTGCGGGGGATCCACCTCTCTGGCAGCCAGCAAACGTTGCGCAATGCACGCAGACAACCTCCGCTACTGCTGGCCAGTACTTCCGACAGGGTTTCTATGGTGGAGCACCGGAAGGTCACGTCACGCTGGTGCTCCAACATAGAAGCCCCGGTGGAAATGGAGGACAGTAGCGGAGGATGTCTGCGTGCATCCCACAGACGCCTGCCGGCTGTCAGAGAGGAGGATCCGGGTCCCCTGCAGCGCTGCGAGGGAATCTGGATCTTAGTGTTATAGCCTCTTTTAAAAAAAAAAACAAAAAAAACTCTTATAATTGATTCAACTAATCGATAATGAAATTCGTTGGCAACTGTTTTATTTTATCGATTAGTAGTTGCAGCCCTAAATAACACACATATGTATTTAGGTACGTGTGTGAAATGATGTAGTGGTCCCACTGCTGTTGTAGACTTATCTCGGTTGTGGTCCCACCAGAGAAAAGCTTGGTTTGGTGCTGTGTATGGTGACATGAAGCACTGACTAAAGTGTTCATATTGTGTTTTATTGGGGGAGTTGAAACCAGATACCTCTACGATAAAATTATCATGGGTTATATTTAGATCGGAAAACAGAACAGCAAACAAACTTACAAAGCAAGAAAATGTGCAACAAATGCCCAAAGCAGGTGATCCACAGTCTAACAGGTCTCGCCGTTAATAGAAGAGTGCGATGGTAACGGCCATTATCGAATGGCAGATGATGACAATATAACCAGATGTTAACGGAAACCGGCAGGGGAACGCCTTACTGACTTTTACCATGTCCAGTGGCTGATTTCCCTCTAGCCTGCTATACACAGTCTGACACGGAAGAGATAATACTTTAGTAATGTGTCTAAACGTTTCACCCCGCATCAAATGCAGCCCTTACCTCTTGGGTTTCTTTACATAGTGCCCCTGGGCCGGTGTTTTCACCCCCCAGCGGTGAATGTAGAGACAGTATTGACATATCTTCGGTGTATATTATGATTTGTATTCATTACTTAAGGCGATTACAGCCTTTGCATCCCTTCCAGCAGTTAATGCTGATGTAAGAGACCCTGGCAGGTTAATGCAAGAATTGGAGGTATGCTAATTAACACTTCCTACCAAGAAAATATTTGAAATCCAATCTATAGACTGCATATTGGCCAAATAACAGGACCAGCTGACCGTGTGAGATGTACGTTAAAGCAATATGAATACACAAAGTTTCAGAGATAAAAAGGAAATGAAATGCCTGATATGTTCCAAACTCAGACTGAACAAAACCCAATCATCTAAAACGGTAGTACTGGTGCCAAACTCTGTAATACATATTGATTTATATCCCTTCCTGGTCCTTCCCAATAAAAAGTTCTATTTATAAATGCCATCTGAAGCTAGAATGCAAAGGCCCCTCCATGATTTCCCTAAGCTAGATGCTGATAGGAAATCATTGAGCTTGGAGGCGGGAGAAGCACCCCTATGCGTTATTTAAATTGTGTGCGATGTTGGAGGCATACCTGTATGCGGTATCTGTATATAGCTATAGGAACCCCCCCCCCAGGCTACACAATGTTTTCCTGTAAAATAGGACATATATTTGGATCAATAACATTTGTGTATTCCTTTATAATAATGTCTGTATAATTACACTTTTTAACACTAGTCGTTGGCAGATAGTATATGTAGCGGAGTCAGAGGCATATGGCAACAGTATGTTGTGGAAGTGTTTAAAAGGCGACAATCTAATATTCCCAGAGAAGCATATGGTGTTCCTGGGTCTCGCAGCCAAATCTGACATAGTTCTTCCAAGCATCATCAAATATATGCGATAGTTCTACCCAGGATGATTTTATCCAACACGGCATCGAGGCCCTAAAGTGTCTGTCTAAAAGGTTATATTAGCTTCTATATTTTTTTTATACCTTTTATGTTTAATCACTAAACAAACCTGTTCTTCACTAATCTTAACTTCTGTTTCAGAACAAAAGAGACGAGCACCTTTTGAAAAAGAGAAACGTTCCCCAAGAGGAGAGTCTAGAAGATTCTGATGTTGATGGCGATTTCAAATCGGTAAGATTGTTTTAATTATTGGGAGTGATGTGTAACATGATTTGGGTAAGACGTTTTGAAATGTGTTCCCGTGGGAGATTGATAGTTCATTCGTATGATCCGTTTGAATCTTACAGGTTTCAGAAGTGTTATCTATAGATGAGCGCTAGGGAGAGAGGTTGGCACTGTATGTGTTCAGTAACCTGGTGGTTTTCAGATTGTAGTTTTATTGTACCAGGGGGTTCTTTATAGGAAGTAGAATGGAAACGGAGCATTGTTTTTTGGTGAATAATGCATGGATATCACTAGTAGCAAACCTGTGTGTACACACACACACACACACCTACCTCTGTCTATTGACATTTATTTGAATGGATGCCTCTGCAAGAGCTCTGACCAGCTTGCTTTTGCCGCTTGATCTTATCTGTTTCTTCCACTGTTAACATTCTTTTTTCTCTTTTTTTAAGCAAAATGTAACACTAGAAGCAATATTACAGGTATGTATTGCAGCTACAATCTGTTGTATATTAACTGTGATATTTCCTTTATATTATGCCTCCCTTTCTTAATGCATTTTCTTCCTGATTACAGAATGCCACCAGTGATAATCCATCGACCCAGCTGAGTGCCGTACAGGCAGCGAGGTAATGTGTTGGTACTTCTCGGATTATTAATAGGCTTATGTGATATTTGCGATTTTGGCCTTAACCCCTTCAGGACCGGGACGTACCTGGTACTTCCTGGTCATAGGTCACCGGTAGACCAGGACGTACCAGGTACGTCATCCCCAAAAACCGCCCCCACATCGCCACAATCGTGGTGATCGCGGGGGTGCTGCTGCTGCTGCTGCTGTCTGCCCAGGAGTCTGGGCAGACCAGTACAGCCACTCAGAGCCCGCCCCCGAGCCTGAGATCACTCCCACGGAGTGATTCTGTAGGCTGAAACTGCGATTGCAGAAAAACCTGCAATCGCGGTTTCAGCTGCCACAGGCAGCTTCAGGAAAGGGGGTTGAGTGTTGATTGGGTCCCCACACAAGTGTGGGGACCTGACCCAACACCCCCCCTGCTGCCTGATCGCTCCATGAGCGCGTTAGTGCAGCGTTAACCCCTTCAATGGCGCGATCGCAACAGCAAAAACAAGCCCTTTGATCAGTCCTGCAATCTCCAGTCTACGGAGACAGGGTTCTTTGGTCTCCACATGAGTTAGCTGATGATGATCAGATCACTCCTGGCCAATAGGAGTGATCGGATCATTATAGCAGCCCATGGATGACCCTGCCCTACAAAGATAGAGGGGTCATCTAGGGTAATTATGAAAAAACACAAATTATTAATAAATAAAAAAACAAAACAATTACCTGATCACTTGTCGGTGACATTTTAAGTCGCTGATTATTGATCAGTCTCCCTGATTGATGTCAGCAGCCTAAACCTGTCACTTACAAGTAATCTGATAAAAAAAAATATATGTTTAAAAATTGAAATGCGCATGTTCCAGTTTTGCCCTCAGCTTCCTCAAAAAATGCATGAACCATGCATGTGAGGCCTTGTTGGAACCGGTGGATGTTGGTGAACAAAATGTGGTGTTTTCTTCCACTGTTTCACATATGCTGTGCAAGAAATAAATTGCGACATTGAAATGTATTCGTTAAAAACGCAATAAAATAAATTTTCCGTGAACTTTGGCAGACATCAATGAAGAAATGGCTGCCTGAAAACTGTCAAAATTACCCTAGTTGAATACCTTGACTTGTCTGCTGTTCATAAATATATACTTTTATGGGGTAATTTACAGTGGGGGGGCTTCCAAAATCTCCCAAATACCTCAATTTGTCAGCAATTGGCGATAAAATCCCTGTTTGAAAAGTGTCAAAATGACCCAAAATGTACACCTTGACTTATCTACTATTCATAAACATATAATTTTGGGGGGATAATCAGTATCTGTGACAACTATTGCAGTTATTAGCCTACCATGCCAAATTTGAAAAAAATTACATTTTAAAAACGTGATGCGTGCCTTGCAATATTTGCCCTATACTGGTCAAAATCAATGAAAATCCTGGCTATGTTGGGTGGTTTCCAAATCAGGACAAGTTAATGAATATATTTGGGATAATTTTTTCCCATTGGTTCAATGTGTGTACAATTT
The DNA here is from genome assembly GCA_023333645.1 of Sceloporus occidentalis. Classification (NCBI taxonomy): domain Eukaryota; kingdom Metazoa; phylum Chordata; class Lepidosauria; order Squamata; family Phrynosomatidae; genus Sceloporus; species Sceloporus occidentalis. The sequence continues at coordinate 2,615,652 of JALMGF010000068.1, forward strand.
GTATGTATACAAAACTGTAAAAAAAAAAGTTTTTTTTTATTTTTCCCCACTTTTTCCAGTTTATTTCAAACAAAACAATGTACTACCCAGCTTAATATGGTTTCAAATGAAAGCCCTACTTGTGCTGAAAAAAACAATATATGATTTTTTTGGGTGCACTAATCGATAAGAGAAATTACAGTTGAAGAAAGACATGGCAAAAACACAAAACCGGCTCCGGTCCTTTGGCGACACCTTTGTATCAAAATCCCGGTCCTGAAGGGGTTAAATAATGCTGCCTGTTTGTTCCCGTCAACAAACTGTCCAGAACTCCTTTTGTTTGATATTTTGTTGGTCTTTTCTGCAGGAAACTATTATCCAGTGACAGAAATCCACCCATTGATGACTTAATAAAATCAGGAATTCTCCCAATCCTGGTGAAATGCTTAGAGGCGGATGATAAGTGAGTGATATTTCAATTCTATTTCTGTTACCCAACAGGCACTTTGTTTTGATTAAAGCCTCCCTTTTCTATCGTGGAGTAGATATAATCTATCGTGTTTATTGCCAATACCAAATAAGATAGTGTTAGGATTAGGGCTGAAACAACGAATCGATAAAATCGATAATAATCGATAACGGAAATCGTTGTCGACGATTTCCGTTATCGATTAATCGAGTGATCGATTCGTTGTTGGAGCACTCGGCTCCTTTTACTTACCTCTGCGAGCGTTCCCCGCTTCCGCTGCACTCTCCGCCTTCTTTTAGTTGCGTGTGGCTCCGTTCGCACAGAGCGGTTCGCGGGGGTGGGGGTGGGGTTTCAGGGGATGCAGGGCAGAGTGGGGGTGTGGGGGCAGGGCAGGAGACTGGGTGCAGGGCAGAGTGTGAGTGTGGGGGCAGGGCAGAATGTGGGGGCAGGGCTGGGTGCAGGGCAGAGTTGGAGACTGGGTGCAGGGGCACAGTGCCAGGGCTGGGTGCAAAGTGCCAGGGCTGGGTGCAAAGTGCCAGGGCGCAAATTTCTGGGTGCAAAGTGCCAGGGCTGGGTGCTGGGTGCCGGGTGCCGGGTGCTGAGTGCCGGGTGCTGAGTGCCGGGTGCTGAGTGCCGGGTGCCGAGTGCCGGGTGCCGAGTGCCGGGTGCCGAGTGCCGGGTGCCGAGTGCCGGGTGCCGAGTGCCGGGTGCTGAGTGCAAAGTGCCAGGGCTGGGTGCAAAGTGCCAGGGCTGGGTGCAAAGTGCCAGGGCTGGGTGCAAAGTGCCAGGGCTGGGTGCAAAGTGCCAGGGCTGGGTGCAAAGTGCCAGGGCTGGGTGCAAAGTGCCAGGGCTGGGGCAAAGTGCCAGGGGTGGGGCAAAGTGCTGGGTGCAAAGTGCTGGGTGCAAAGTGCCAGGGCTGGGGCAAAGTTTCTTGAACAGTAATAGTCCACCTCTTTTCAGAATGTTTGGGGTTATTTTGTTTCATAAATATTGTGTTTGGGTTTTTGTACTTTGAAAATATTGTTTTTTTATTACATCATAACAAAATAAGAATGTTAATGTAAATTTTAAGTTGTTTTTTAACATCCAGTTCATTAAATTATTTTAAATAAACTAAAAATTTGCATATTGTTTTTTTTATCCGATTAATCGATTAATCGAAAAAATAATCGGCCAACTAATCGATTATTAAAATAATCGTTAGTTGCAGCCCTAGTTAGGATGTTTTTGTGCCAATAATTCTTAGTTTAGTCCATTTGTTGCCGGGTTTCTTGTTGGTGTGTCTGTATATTTGCATTCATGTTTCATGTATGTTTCAATTCTTAGCCCATCTTTGCAATTTGAAGCCGCGTGGGCATTGACCAACATAGCATCAGGAACATCTGCGCAGACGCAAGCCGTGGTCCAGTCCAGTAAGTGACTTATGAATCCGTGTTCTTTTTGTGCTTCTGATCGGCAACGGTACTGCAAGTGATAAGGTGTTGATACCTTGATGGATTTCACAGAGAAGCCATTTAAAATGACTTCCGCCGTAGATCTATTTACCTAACCAATAGGAGTAACAGCTTTGATGTATAAAACTAATGAAAACAAGAAATAATGCCCGTTTTCATATTGAATTTTAATCTACAGATTTGGTACCCTTATATTGCCTTTTATTTATGTAGCGCCAACAGTTTATGCAGCACTTCCTTTTGAGTACACACACATTCAAAAGGCTCTGACACAATTAGAACAAATATGTTAGGGAGGGCCCTGCTTACAAGCTGACATTTAGGCTACCTTATATTGGTTTCAAGCTTTTTTTATTTTTTTATATTTGTCCAAAGTTTAATATTTTTCATCTAATATCAGATTATTTGTGGTGCCCATTAGCTTTGCCGTAGATCCTAGGATAATGTAGGTATTTCGGACCTTTTCGACCACCTCTGGTAATCCTTGCTTTGTCTACTTAGATGCCGTACCTCTCTTTCTGAGACTTCTCCATTCCCTGCATCAAAATGTTTGTGAACAAGCAGTTTGGGCTCTCGGAAACATTATTGGTAAGTATGACCGTGTTTAAGAGGACCATAACGAGAACTATTCTCATAATTCTATGCATTGTGATAAAGCAGAGTATGCTAGGTACATTTTCCATATTTGTAGTTCTCTCTATGCTGTTGGCCACAATGTAACTGAATGTAAGCTATCAGTTTAATCGCGCTAATGTAGTCTGTGTGTGTGCGCCACTTTAATTGCATGATCTTGAGCAAAGTTGGGCAGGTTAGCAATACATCATTTTAGGTGTTTTTTTCATAGTGGTAAAGTTAATATTCTTGTGAAAGCGACTGTTTCTATCTAAACTTAATAGTTCATTTTTTTTTTATCCATTTGGTATGCATTTAAAAATCAGGTACCCATTCATTTATGCTTCTGTCCTTGGTTCGTCATAATTTGATATTAAATAGTTCCACCAGTAGCTTGGTGTTTTATAGTTAAACTTGTAAAAATGTGTCACCATTCTTCATGTGACATCAAGTTATTAGTATCCTGAAAACGGCTGTTTGCATACGGATAAGGATGACTTGGTGCCGTTGATCCATTTTAAACAGTCTTTCAGCAGCGCTTGCGTATGACACGCAATAGCGTTTCCGTAAATTGCTGGGTTTTTCATTCTGTTTTATTTTTGTTTTGTTTTATTCCTGGTTTAGTGCTATCTGTAATAAGTCTTTCAAGTCTTAGAAATTGTATTAGATACAGTGCTCTATATAGCGCTTCATTTTTCTCCAGGCCTGGTGATGAATGGACGTTGAATCATTTCATCCATAGACTTTTAAAGTTTAGTGTCCTTCTGTGTGATTAAGACTGAGACATTCTGTTTGTAGATGCTTATGTTAAAAGTAGAATGCTTTTTTTTATGTGATACTAGTAAAGAAATAATTTTAGGCTTTCCCCTTTAAGAGCTTTGGCTTTAATAGCCTGACAATGGTAAAGGGTTATCTAGTAAGTTACGGTCACTCAGTTGAAAGTATTGGTGGTTATATGGGGCTGCCATCAAACTGTAAATAGCTCTGTTTGTATGTAGTATTTCCAGCTTTCTTATGTCAAACCCCATGCTTTATGTACTGGCTTCTACTAGGATTGCAATGGATGACAGACCAGCTTCCAGAACGATGGCTATGAAATAAATCATCAATGCAAAGCAAAATGGTTGGGGTGGATATGTGAATTTGTTCCCTGAATGACATGATCATTGCATACATTTCAAATACCTTTTATTTTCTATACCACCAGCATCCTTGATGTAAGCCTTTTTGTTTTAAACACTTCTCATTTCTGTAGGTGATGGTCCTCAGTGTAGAGATTATGTCATCTCACTTGGAGTTGTCAAACCGCTCCTGTCCTTCATCAACCCCTCCATCCCCATCACCTTCCTCCGGAACGTTACATGGGTCATTGTCAATCTCTGCAGGAATAAGGATCCCCCGCCACCAATGGAGACTGTCCACGAGGTAATTTTTAAAATATCACCATAGAGGACTGCCTTTGATTCCGTTTACTTCTCAAGCAGCTTTTGTCATTACATTAAAGCCAGCACGTCGGTGATTTAGCGCTGTAGCTTTGTCAGGACGAAGTAAAACTGCTTACTTGCTGAGTAGTTAAAGTGGGGTAAAATTAATGGTATTCATGATTGCGCAAATATTAACATTTTCCATAATTGCCCTTTATTCCTAAGCCCTGCGTATCACTGAACTCTGCCACTGATTTCCCGAGCACACAGTCTGTATATGGTTGTAAATGGCTGGAGTTGGACAAGCTTTAAATTATAGACTAATGGTTTGTCCTTAAACCTTCTGAAAATGCCTCTTCTGTGAAATTTTCAGTAATGATATTTATTTTTATTTTTTTGTGTTTTTTGCTTCCGTTCGTTGAGGTTTGCGGCCATTTGTTTATGTACAGCTCTCTTAAGGTCCCACCACAGCATTTCAATCAGGTAGAGGTCTGGACTTTGACTGGGCCACTGCAACACCTTGATTCTTTTCTTTTTCAGCCATTCTGTTGTAGATTTGCTGGTATGCTTGGGATCACTGTCCTGTATGCAACAGGATGCAGGATGAATAAAATCTGGGCTCTGCCATGGCTCACCCATAAGGAACAGGAGATAAAACTTCTGCTTTTATAAGACTGGTCACACTTGCTGATTATCAGTTAATCAGGGCATGGGCATTGGATTAGCAGCACCTGACTGGTACTTAGCACCTTAATTACTATGGAAGAAGTAAAGGTGTACTTAATGTTTCATATATAGCAAAGGATCACCGGAGCTGCTAATAACATGGACTCCACTCTGTAGGTAGCAACAATGAATATACAAAAAAGCTCTGTGAGAGAGACAGGAGAAAAAGAGGTGTAGGTACTCACTGGATACAAATGTATCACTACATTTGTATCTAGTGAATACCTACTCTGTTTCCCCTGTCTCACTGAGAGCTTTTTTTTGTATATTTATTGTTCTTAATTGTTCCCACATGGCTTCTCCACTTTGGCTTTATTTATTTTTTAATAAATCATGACAAGTTGTAATGTCATATTGTGTTAATGAGGTTGTGTTTACCTAATTTCTAGACCTACTAAGGAACAGATGATTATCTCTTGATATGTAAAACCATAAAAAGTACACCCTTGTTGAGTTCTTTTTTTTTTCCACACAACTGTATAAAACGTCAGTAATCTACTAGTCTAATTTCTGCAGCTTGGTTTTAAACATTTTCTAAAACAGCATCAACCTAAGTTTTTTTTTTTTACTACTAAGGCCTGGCTGAACTTGTTTAAAAAGAGGCTTTGCAGTAACACTATCCATTTTAAATTGTTCTCCAAGGTCTAAAGTACATTGTCTCCTACTGTAACAAAAATGAATCAAGTTTCAAAAGCAGCATCAGAGGTTCGGATGTCCGGCAGCCTGTGTTCATTCATGGGACCTGGGAAAGTGCTCACATAGAATTAATTCAATGAACTCCGGAAAAGGAAAGGAGCTTAAAAAGTTACAAGAGCTATGTCAGCAAAGCTTAATTAGGCAAACAGGTTGAGCGGCATTGTGGGTGTGATATTTGAGGTCATTCATCTCTGGGGAGTACATGGCAATGTGATGGTATCACATACTGTTTAGGTGTCGTGTAGATCCCTCTGAAGTATGATCGTCGTAATCCTTTACAGGAATAATCTATATTTATATTTCACCTCATTACTCTGATGTTTCGTACGGTTTTACAGTTAATCCCAAAGTGAGCAATGTCGGAGGAATCCTGGTGCAGGAGCTAAAATGCATTGTCCACTGTTAGAAACTTTGGGGTTTTTTTGGGGGTCAAATGCATTTTCTAGTTTATAAATACACCCATTTTTTTATTATTTTCTATTGCCTCACTAGTGTATTCTAAACATATACCCATCTTCCCCTCTTACAAAACAGTTTACAGTCTATTGTTAGCCACTTTCAGGTTGAATGCCTTAGTAAGATAATGGGGTTCAGATAGTTTGAATATGTTGTAACCTAGTAAGACGCGGGTCCATCAAGTTAAGTCTTCCTGTCAATCAAAACATTTTCACTTAAAGTATGACTTTTTTTGTCCTTTCTTCTTAATGGACATGTCATCGAAGAGCGGCTGGTATTGTCCTCATGTATTTGTATAATGATATTGTATCTTCTGTAAAAGATCTTTTTTCAACTTCTCCACCCTTTGTATCTAGCCTGATAGCAATAAATACATGCAGTTAGTGAATTTTAAAATATATTTGTGAAAAAAAATAAAATCTCACTTGCTTTAAGCTAAAGACTTATTTTTTTTTATTTTTCAGATATTGCCTGCCCTGTGCGTTCTCATATATCACACAGATATTAATGTAAGTATCTTACTGCTGTGCTTTCATTTTTTTCCCAAATATTTGATTTCCGTTTTTTAAACTTTGTAATTTAAAAAAAAAAAAGGTAGTGTGCATGGGTTGTTGTTAGATTTTATTTTTCTGAAAGATACGTTTTTAAAAATGGTGGGTGCCATCGGAATAAGACGGTTTTCAAATGAATTGTGCCGTTTTCTATTTCTGTTAAAAAGAAAAAACAAATTGATTTTATGCTCAAGTCACCGTCTAGTAAGGAGCCTTATTAAGCTCTCCTTTATAAGTATGTATACGTAAGGGATCTGTTTCCTTTTGTTCGGATGTCCTTGACATCGAAGTGTTACAGCTCCCATGCCAAATATATAGTCAAGATTTCTCCCAAACGTATACACTCGCTGGATTTCCATACTTATCGCAAGCCTGTGAATTCAAAGTATATTATTCCCTGCTTCTCAGTATTTTATACAGTTTATCACTAGACTTTTAAGTGGTTTTTATACTTTGCATTAGTAATACCCATTTATCCACTTCCATTTCTCTAGATTCTGGTGGACACAGTGTGGGCTTTGTCTTACTTAACTGATGGCGGTAATGAACAAATACAGATGGTCATTGATTCTGGAGTTGTACCATTCTTGGTACCTCTTCTGAGTCACCAGGAAGTAAAAGTACAGGTAAGATCAAGAGTCACTAATTACAAATTACCGTATTGTCTTGATTTATAAGACAAGGTTTTTTTCAGAGCAAATGCTCTGAAAAATACCCCTCCTCTTGTATTCGAGGTCGTCTTCAAATCAGACCTCAAATAGAGGGTCTGACTACAAGACTAAGATCCAGACACCCCCCCCCCCCCGCAACGCTCCACGCTACCCGGATACATCTCTCTGGCAGCCTATGCTGCTGCCGGCACTTCCTCTGGGCGGCTTCTATGCTGGAGCACCGGAAGGTCATGTAATCCTGGCGCTCAGTCATAGAAGCCCCGGCGGAAGTACTGGCCAGCAGCAGCAGAGGCCTGCATCGCACAGACCTTCACCGGCTGCACCACTAGACACCATGGAGTCTGCAGCATGGGTCACAAGTAAAGGGATGCACTGGGGGGAGGTAGTAGCAAATAGGGGGTTAAAAGGCATATCTGGCTTATCAGGGAGGCAGAGTGGCATATAGGTGTAGTATAAGGCATATCGGGGGGGGGGGCAGATGTGCATAACTGGGGCAGAGTGGCAAATAAAAGGAAATAAAAACAATCTTTTTTCAATCATAGTTTTATTAGATATGAAAAAATAGTTTACACATCAATATTTACTAGTAAAACTTTCTCCTATAGGGTCATCTTTTATTCAGGCTTTTTCTTTTTTTTTCCTGAATTAATATTCAAGTTTTGGGGGGGTCGTCTTATAATCGAGCAAATACGGTATCTGAAATGGATCCAAATAAGGATGTACCCTAGATGTTTTATAATACACAGCTTGCCATAAATGTTATATTACAGCAATACTGGCTTCTCCAACAATCGCGTACGTTTACAAAATACAGCTGTGTGGGCTATTGTTCCTTGAATATATGTGCATTATGTTCTGAGGCGAATGTCTGGATAGTGATGTAAAATCTGGCAATTTAATATCAATTAGTATCCGTGTATCGGCACTTTGTGTGTACACTGGCAGAAGTGATGGTTCCTCTGAGAGATAAACAAACTTTTATGATGCTAAAAGCTGTCTGATGAATTGTCTTATTGTTTTCAGACTGCGGCCCTGAGGGCAGTGGGGAACATCGTGACCGGCACCGATGAACAAACTCAAGTGGTTTTAAACTGTGATGTGCTTTCACACTTTCAAAATTTGCTGACCCACCCTAAAGAAAAGATTAACAAGGTATGGGCAACTTGTATCATAGAATCACAAAACCTAGTTGTGCTGGCCTAAAATAAGCATTCAGATAAGTGTCCTTTTTTATGTTCCCCTGAAGCAGGAGTTGGTTCGTCCCTAGATTGTAAGCATGTGAACCGGCCCATTTTAACCTAATATATCCGTATGTGTTAGTCGCTCAGTTCTACATTTGTCGTACCCTATGAATGTATGTATTGTAAGAAGAGCTGCATAAATTGTCGGTCCTGTTAATTTTCATTGAGAGGTTTAGAGATTTATGCTCCCTCTAGCTGCAGCATGGAATATCGGTCCTCAAAAGCACTTGGTTCTAATTTACTTAAACGATTTGGTTTATTACACCCAAAAAGTATATTCTATTGCAAAAACGTGGGTGATCAAATGAACTTGGTTAGTTTGTCAAGATCTCCCTGCAGTAACCCTGTTCTTTTGCATGCCGTATACTTCCAGATATATATTTAAGGTGTTTTGTTTTTTGGGGTTTTTTTTTTCTTATAGGAAGCGGTGTGGTTCTTATCCAACATCACTGCAGGGAATCAACAGCAAGTTCAGGCAGTCATTGATGCAGGGCTTATCCCAATGATCATACACCAGCTAGCAAAGGTAAGTTCAGGGCTCATGAGATCTGACTTGGCTTCAGTTGTGGTTATATTGACAGCAGAATATGCTACAAAGAAATGTATGATCTTCTTTTATTACAGGGTGACTTTGGAACACAGAAAGAAGCTGCGTGGGCAATCAGCAACTTGACAATAAGTGGGAGGAAAGATCAGGTAGGTTGATGAATAAATTACTCTTGATGTAACCTGTTGCACGTTGTGTGTGTTTGACTTGTGTATTTTGTTACTCGGTCTAATCCTGTTTCCCACTGGAAACCAAGGTGTCTGTTTTTGAAGTCTAAATGCGGTTATCCATGTTCAGGTTTTTATTCACCCATCTGCCAATACATTTTAACATGTATCAAGACAGGTGGGGGGAAAAGTGTATACTAAAGCGCCCCCCCCCCCCTATTTTCTTTCATTCTTAAATGAAAAAATATTAAGCAACCTTTTTTGCCCCTGAATGCCTATAACATACTGTCTGAAGTGATGAATAATTGTGAATTACCTGTGTTTGACGTTGACAGCCGATGCAGTGAGAACATGTCAAGGAAGCACCTCATTCTTTATCCTAATCGCTAAATGTTGCTCTCATGCGTGACTCTTGTAGCATATACGCTTACCTACATGCCTTAAGCTGGGCTTCCTATAAGCTTTGGTGTGATTGTACAGTATGTGACTTTTCTTTTTTTTTAGGTTGAATACCTTGTGCAGCAAAATGTGATTCCACCGTTTTGCAACTTGCTGTCCGTCAAAGATTCCCAAGTCGTGCAGGTGGTTTTGGATGGTTTAAAGAATATTCTTATAATGGCTGGAGAAGAGGCTAGCACAATAGCGGAGATCATAGAGGAATGTGCAGGTGAGCATGGCTCTCCAGATTTCTTAAATCTGTACTTTATTAAACGCTGGTGTATTTTAACTAGGTTTGCCACCAAATATGAGCATTTTACCCCCTGATTGTTAAGTATATTACTGTCTCAATTCTGCAGCTGTTTATTGAAATTTGTCCTTGAAATGTACTCGGTCATAAACAAAAAAACTAAAAAGTTTTCTGAAGTGTACATTTTTACAAACAAGGGAATCTAGTTACCTGTTAGGAAACTTCTACTGGTTGTTGGCACCTTGCCATTTTAGATCTCTTTAGTCAACTTATGTGGCCTGATAAGTTACCATTTTATTGGGCCAACATACAAAAATATGGGGTCACAAAAGTCTTGAGTGGAAGAAAATATCAGAGTTCCTGAAAACGTATGACTCTACATCTATTTCTCTGTTGATTGGCTGATAAAAAAACATCAAGCCATTTCTCCTACCTTAGACTCCAACCCTAATCGGGCTCATCTTAGATGTAGGATGTCCATACGCCTATCCCATTCATGTATAAACTCTCTCACTGTATTAGCCTCTGTCACTTCCACTTTACCCACCCTCTGGGTAAAGTAAAAAGACCCCATCTTCTCTTGGCCCTTTTTCATGTAAATGTTCAACGTATGTGTTTTCTTTCTAGGTTTGGAGAAGATAGAAGCACTGCAGCAGCATGAGAATGAGGAGATATATAAGCTCGCTTTTGAAATCATAGACCAGTATTTCTCTGGGGATGATGTAAGTACTCCTGTATTGTAATGTTTCTCATGTTCGTGTTGCCTCTGTGGAAAGCAGCTATGTACGAGTCTGTTTAGCACTGCTTTTAATTTGCTTCGGCTCCTACGGGGTGGCTGAGTAATGCACACAGAAAATGTATATTGTTCATGTGCAGCATGCTTTCTCTATGAAAGGGGCATTATTATATATTCAGCCATTAAATGCCCTTACAATAGTCACACACTCACACACCCTTGATGCATAAATCAATTGCATTTGCCACCCCTTGGCTTCTTTGGCTTGCAGGAGATGTTTGGCCAAACACATCTTCTGCTTATGAGTGCGCACGCTGTAGTTAATGTTTTATTTGTTGTTGGGACAGTTGGGGACATTATATTTTTATAATAGATGCATTTTAACGTTTATCGCTTGTGTCGTCTTATGACAGATTGATGAAGATCAGAGCCTCCTTCCCGAAGCCACCCAGGGAGGTACTTACAGTTTTGAGCCGGCATCCAATCTTCCAACAAAAGAGTTTAACTTCTGAGTGTTGCAGAGCAGCTTTTCTCTGTCCTATGAGATATATCGCATCACCAGACATCCACCAGTTGAAGAAACCCCAAGGCTTCAAGACTCACATGCCTCTTCGTTTTGATGCTTCTAAAGCAAAAACCATATTATCTGTCACTTTGCAGTTGCCAAATGTCACACTCTCACATGGACTGTAATTGCATATGCATGATCTCGGTTTCCTTTGAAAATTCTAACAATCCCAACTATATTTTTACTTTTTTTTTTTTCCCATTTGGCACCATGTGCTGACAGCCACAACATTTGACCTTTAAGATTATTCCATAGTGGTGGAAAATCAGCTTACTGTGGGAAAAAGTAGCTTCTGTTAAATTTGGTGCACTGTACATCAAGACTTTGGTATAATACATATTTTCTTTATCTTTTCTTTTTTTTTGGAAGACTTTTCAGGAGTACAGTCTGCTCTGAGCCTCCATCTAACTACATGGACTCTTTCATATTTGTGGAATTATAAATTTGATGGGGGAAAAAAAGAGAACAGGAAAGCCAAAAAAAAGTTTCATGAACCTGTATAAGAGTTTAATCTGGGTGATACAGCGAAACAAGTTATATTTAGGAGAAAGAAGACTACTTCTGTCTCTCTCATTGATGTTTGCTAAACTGCCTCAAAAGTCAGGATTGCGAAATGGAACTGATTAAGGAAAAGGGCAAAAATGCTTTGCAATCTATCGAACGTCGCGCTCTGACCACTTCAACCTATGTTCTGCTGTCCTGAAGTAACCAAAAGCTGTGTATGGAGTTAACCCCGAGCTGTAGAACTTTATTCATTTATAGAGTTGATCTCAAGCTGAAAGCAAGAGTCTCTTTAAAATAAAAAAGAATATTTTGTGAATAGAGAACTCAAAACACCTATCGTGGGGGAGGGACATGAACCTTGCTTTCAACTTTCCATGGACAATGGTAAATTTTTCTGTTTTTATCTAGGCGGATAAAGATCATTTTTATTGGGTCAGACTGTGGAGCTTTTCATGTTTACTGTAACTTAGTCTTAAAACGACGTATACTTCGTAACCAGCGCTTTTGCAAAATGACAACAGAACAAGAGCTATGTAGAAAAATCCTCGCGATTTTATCACTTGTAAAGCAGGGGTCTATTCCAGAACCTAGAAATAAAAACCATAGTCTCAACAACAAAACAAATAACCCGGTCTCCTGAATTGGTTACTTCTAGGTTTTTGATTGGTAATGGCGCAATGCGCTTGCTTTTCAGCTGTACAGTGCTGTGTTCTACCCCTACATGCTAAAGAAAACAACCAAAATCAGGTTCATGTCAATGAAGTTGTTGACAATTTGGCAAGATGGTGAAATTATGTTATATTTGAATATTTCTTGCTTTCTGGAACTCGAAATATTATGTATTGGATAGATGGATATCTAATATAATATTTTGTTCCACTGAGGCCTATAAAGAGCGTTTTGCAACTGTAACATCATGGCGCAGTTTTACGTGCGTGGGATATTCTATATATAATCCATGTGACGGGTTAGATAACATTACAATACTTTAGTGGACTTGGGTCGTGTTTACTATGCCTGATGCCATCCAAGCTTTGTGGATCAGCTTCCCTTTCCCCAAACACAGCAGATGTGCATTCATTACAATATGTATCTGCCACGGTGGAGCCACTTTAAAGAGGGGGTGGTGGGGATTGTCTTGTATCTCAAATTGGATACAAGCGTATAATTAAACTGCAAGATTTTTACTTGCTAGAGAATCTGTTTTAATAATGGTTTGGCCTCTGAATATTTATAGGTTTTATAAATTTTAGAAGAAATTTCTCTTTAAGGTGGCTCAAAACTTTTTTCAACTCTCATGCACATAGAAAAAAAAGAGTTGAAAGTCATTGTGCCTTTTTTCTTTCCCCCATTCCTAGAGTTTTAGAGTCGAAACTTCATATCGTAACCGCATCCCGTTCACACTCTAGTTTAAAAAAACAAATTAAAATGTGGTGTTTTACTTTCAAAAGAAGTTTGGCGGAACTTGATATGGTCACATTTGTGATGAAGCCTCGCTTGATTTAGACTTTTTTTTTTTTTCTTTTTTACTGTTTAACCTCCGAAACGTGTGCGATGATATATCCCGTATCAGCCTAGAGGTTTCTTTTTTTTTTTTCTTTCGGTAAGGAACATTTCTTTCAAGGATAGTTTTAGTACCCCTACAAAACCCATTTAATGTTCCTACAAAATAATTCTTCTGTTTCTAGTTGGGGGTCCCAAAGTCTCTAAAATGCTTATGGCTCCAATAATAACCGAGTATCTGGTTAGTTTTTGATTAATGTGTCCATATCAAGTTTTTTTTGGTGGGATTTGCATCAGTTTGTAGTTATAAGGAAAAAAAAAATAACCAATATTGCTGCACTTTGTTTTCAAAACAGTGTTTGAAAAAATGCATTTTTTTTTCTCTTTTTATTAACTCTGTTTAAATAGACTTAAAATGTTCTTTCAAAAGAGGCATCAAAATGTGTTCCTAGTTTTGTATATGGGCTTAGGTTTTGTAACCAATAAAAAGCTGCTATCGAATACTATATACTATTCCGTTGTGTTATGTGCTTTTGTGCAGTTTCACATCTTTGGAGTGCAGAAAGTCTTAATGGTTTGCAGTGTGCAGCACACCCCTTGCATTGAAATAATTAAAGGGAAACTAGAGATCAGTCCATGGTGTGTGTCTACTTTTCTTGATGAAAACTGTGACACTTTTATTTATTTGTTTTTGTGCTGCAAAATATATTGGCGATGGCTTTTAGAAGGCTTAGTCTATGCGTCGCGGGTCTGCGAGAGCTTAGTGTTCCAAAATTCTTCAAATCCCATCGTAGGGATGCATGCGCTAGAACAGGGCTGCACAGATCCAGTCCTCGAGCTGCCAATGAGTTATTTAGTCAATGTTGGAAATTTCAGAGCTCAGGCTGAGCTATCTGAAAACTGAAGCTCTCAAGGACTGGGGCTGTGCGCCGCTGTTCAGGATTATACACGTATAGATTGCGTGTGAAAGAAATGGTCTGCAAAACACTTTCACCTATACATCATGGTAGCTGTTTTACCATTCATTCAGTGTGAAGAGATGCTGTAGAATTAAGACTCAGATATATGGAACAGCTCCCAGCTGAAGTGGTAGAGTTTAATACAGTAGGGGAAGTTAAGGATGGCATAGACCTACAGCCCCTGAATGTAAGATGTGTGCAAGGACTGATTAAGGTCTGAGTCTTTATTGCCAGACTCGATGCACCGAATAGCTATGATTCACGGTTAATCGGTTTCTATCGTGGGAGTGAAATTAGGAAACATAACCAGAGCAGAGTGCCCCTCTCTCAGCGTTCTACCTCTGCCCCTAGAATTTAATCCCATCGATCCCTTTATTCTTTCGCCATCAAACTTTATCTTCTCTTTCCCCATAAAACCTCCACGCTCACCCCTTTGTAGCCGTCCTTCCAGCCTATGAGATTGGTTATAACCGGCTTAGTGATTGTGTCTACAGTAAGAAACATACATATGAAAGAACCGTAGTCTGCATAAAATGTTCTTATGACATCACATCGTAATTAGGGGTCGCATTAGTACCTCGCTGCCAAACTCATTGGTTTATAAAAGAATATAACAGACTTTTGTAGATCAGTAATGATAGACAGTAAGAGAAAAATGTAACACATTGGAATAAATACATTTTTGGTCATTTTTGTTTAATATAACTTTTTGGTTTGGGAACAGGATAATGGGGGGGGCGGGGGGTCACAGGGAAGAATCTAAAAGGTTCCACTTCTCCCAGGTCTTTAAAGGAATATTACTCCACTTCACAAACGCAAATGCATATGAGTTTAGCCTTGCATCTCCGTGGCTTGAACAGCCTCCTGAAGAAACTGGCCCATTTCTCCTTTGCTGTCACTTTAGCTGGAGGCTTTTCAGAATGTTCGTTCATATCCAGGCTCAGCTCTGACAGGGTCAGCATATGGATGTCGCCCTCTCGGTCGTATAGAGGCTCATGAGGAGTTGGAGGGATCACAGCAAATGAGTTCATCTCCAAGCTCCATTCTGACACGGTCTTCATGTGTATATCGCCATCTCGGTCGTATAGAGGCGTTGGAGGCATCTCTGGAAATACATCCATCTCCAAACTCAGCTCTGACAGAGTCATCATGTGTATATCGCCATCCCGATCGTATAGAGGCAGAGAAGGAGGCTCGTTGTCAAATTCTCCTTCGGCCATTGTCGATCGCGGTTTGTCAATACCAAAATGCCCAGACTATAACAAGCACTCCAACTGGTAGCAAGTCAACTGAATGTACCGTGCCTTGCATGCACTGCCTGCTATGCTTCAGTATCTATGATGTAATAAAGCCCTAGAACTGAGAAGAATTCACCATAACAACACAATGTATCCAAAGTAAACAAAGTGAAATATGTGCAACAATATTAGCCAATAATCAGCAAACTGCTATATGGGCTTTCCTATCTAATCACTGGTTGTTGAGCCAACATGATCTACATTTTCACAAAAATTTATCCTAATTCATTAAATGATACAGTCTAATGTAAATCCTGGGACTAAATGAAGACTTTGAATGACACCTGTTCCATTACATTCTTAGATACCCCTCTTTGTTTGTATCTTTATATCACCCAGAATCTCCACATACAAAATGTAAATACTTTGAACCATGCGCATAGGTTTGGAAACACTTTTTATTTACTAAATAGCACCAACATTATCTTATTCAATTTACAGCGTACCTAATCACTATTAAACCACTATCCTGGGGTGACAGTGAACTTCAAATGTGCAACTTCATTGATACATTTACTCTATGGAAAGAAAGGACACATCTTCATGGTAACAAAACCTTTCTCTTTCAATTTAAAACAAAAAACTGCCATCTACTGAGTCTATTGATAGTAGCTGGTGAAAAAAAAACAGCTACATTTTAATGAAACACACAACATAAATTGACTTTATTAATTTAATTTAGAAATATGTTTTAATGTTGAATTTGACACAACAATTGTAAATAACCGAACAGTAAAATGTAATCACATGCAACTTTCCGTTGATAAAATCAATTAAAACTGAAGTAAACACAAACATAATGAACTATCATAAGGCCTGACATTCCCTTTGATCTTAATCCTTACCGTTTCCTTTTTTCCTTTTATTCTTTTTTCTATCTATCCACACAAATAAGTTTTACTCCATACATTGACCCTTCTAATGAAACCGAATGGAGAAACACATTAGGGTATCTGAATATACCTGAATTTGCTTGATTATAAGATAACCCAGGTTATAATACGACACCCCCCAAATTTGAATATTAATTTAGAAAAAAATAGAAAAAGCCTTAATATTAGACTACCCTATAAGAAATGTTTTTATAAGTAAATATTAATTTTACACCTAAACTATTTTTTCATATTTAAAAAAATATATGATTCAGAGAAATGCATTATTTGCCAACCTGCCCCCCCCCGTTATGCACATCTGACACATGGCTTGCTACTCTGCCCCCCTATACGCCACTCTGCCCCCCATGAAATGCCTTATACTGCTTATATGCCACTCTGCCCCAGATATGCCTTATTCCTCCCTATTTACCGATCTGCCCCCTGATATGCCTTATACTCCCTATATGCCCCACCCCAAATTGCTGATTAACACTATTAACACTAAAGCAGCGCCCAACGCCTTTCACGTTATTAGCAATTACATTAGCAATTCTCTCTCTCTCTCTCTCTCTCTCTCTATATGTATATATATATATATATTATTATTATCTTTTATTTATATAGCGCCAACAGTTTACGCAGCGCTTAATACAATACATAAATTCAAGGGGTATGACAAGACAAGAATTGACAGACTAAGACAAACCGATACATTTGGTGGAGAGAGCCCTGCTCGCGAGTTTACAATCTAGAGGGAATGGGGTGACAAACATAAGGCATAGAGAAAGGGTGAGAGGTAGTGTGGTGGTTGTATCGATGACAAGGAAGTTCTAACAGCTAAGATGGTTTTTAGATGTTTCATGAATGTTGGGATGGAGGGTGGGTAAATGCTGAAGGTTCAGTGGAAGTAGATTTCAGAGATATGGGGCAGCTCGAGTGAAATCTTGTAGACGGAAAAAGGAAGAGGTGATAAGTGAGGAGGGGAGCCTTAGCCCATGGGAGGAACAAAGGGATCGAGTAGGAGAGTATTTGCTAATGAGGTCAGAAATATATGGAGGAGCAGTATTATGGAGGGCCTTATATGTCAGTACCAGGATTTTACATTTAATTCTAAAGGTAATTGGGAGCCAGAGGGGGGAAGCAGAAGAGGAGCGACGTGCAAGGAAGATGAGCCTAGCAGCGGCATTTAGGATAGACTGTAAAGGAGAGAGTCGAGACAGTGGAGTGCCAACCAGAGTGTTGCAGTAGTCAAGACGGGAAATGATAAGTGAATGAACCAGAGTTTTTGTGGATTCTTGGGTGAGGAATGGGTGGATACGAGAGATGTTTTTTAGGTGCAAGCGGCAAGATCTGGCGAGGGACTGAATGTGAGGGATGAAGGAGAGGTTTGAGTCAAGGATGACCCCAAGGCATCGGGCCTGGTTAGTAGGAGAGATAGTCGTGTTGTTAATGGTGATAGAGAATTCAGGTAGTGGAGTGGAGATGGAGGGAGGGAAGATAATGAGTTCCGTTTTAGAAAGATTAAGTTTCAGGTAGTGTTGTGACATCCATGAAGAAATAGCAGACAAGCAGTTGGTAATACGGGACAGGAGAGATGGAGAGAGATCAGGAGAAGACAGGTAGATTTGGGTATCATCTGCATATAGATGATACTGGAGACCAAATAAGTTGATTAGTTTGCCAGTAGATGAAGTATAAAGAGAGAACAGCAGAGGGCCAAGGACTGAGCCTTGGGGGACACCAACCGAAAGTGGAAGGGGCGATGATGTCTTGCCAGAGAAGTTGACAGAGAAGGAACGGTTAGACAGATATGAGGAGATCCAGGAGAGAGCTGTATCTCGAATGCCTATAGAAGCAAGTGAGTCTAGAAGAAGGTGGTGATCAACAGTATCGAAAGCAGCAGAGAGATCCAGTAGAATTAGAATAGAGTAGTGACCTTTAGCTTTGGCAGAGAGCAAGTCATTGGAGACTTTTGTTAGAGCTGTTTCAGTAGAGTGAAGGGGTTTGAAACCAGACTGTAGAGGGTCAAGGAGGGAATTAGAGGAGAGGAAGTTAATGAGGCGGTTGTACACAATCCGTTCAAGCAGCTTAGAGGTAAAAGGAAGGAGAGAGATGGGGCGGTAGTTAGTCAAACAGACGGGATCTGAAGAAGGATTCTTTAGAATTGGTGTAATTAGCGTATTCTTGAAGGCAGATGGAACAGTTCCAGATGATAGAGAAAGATTAAATAGGTGGGTAAGTGATGGACCAAGGGATGGATATAGAGACTTTGTGAGGTGTGAAGGGATGGGGTCGAGGGGACAGGTTGTTGGGTGAGAGGAAGAAAGAAGAGTGGCTATCTCTTCTTCGGTTGTAGGGGAAAAGGCAGTTAGTATAGTAGGAGTGGAGAGAGTGGTGGTGAGTGGTGTAGGAGGGAGTTGTAAGGAAGAGAGGTCTTTTCTAATAGTCTCGATCTTCTCTTTGAAGTGGGTAGCAAGATCTTGGGCAGTGAGAGAGGTTTGTGGTGTGGGTGTGGAGGGACATATACCGGTATATAATATTGTTATTGAATTTTTTGTCCAATTTTGGTGTGTTAACCACACTTTTATTAAAAGTTGGTAACACAACAATATTGCACAGAAAAAATCAATAACAATGTTTATATATATATGATTGGTAACAGAAATCACACTCCTATCATGCCAAGTCAGCTAGTACATGCTGGAATCTGGGTATGCCTTGGCGTAATAGGATTGTGATTGCTATTAACAATTATATATATATATATATATATTGTCCAATTTTGGTGTGTTACTTGCTTTTAATAAAACTGTGATTTAAAAAAAATAAATTTGTAAAGGTGGGTGGGTCATTTTCGGTTTTGGATTCGGCCAAGTGAATGCTGAATTTTCGGTTTCGGTCCAGAATTTTCATTTTGGTGCATCCCTATTAAGCCAGACACTGAAGTGGTAGGCCTACACCACATCAATGTTTGCATCAGTATATAATGATAACGGTTATGCTGTACCAGCGTCAATGTGTGCCTCAGTATATAGTGATAGGTGTTATGCTGTACCACCGTTGGTGCGTACCTAAGTAGATAATTATAGCAGTTATCCTGTGCCACCATCAGAAGCGTCGCTACAGGGGGCATGTGGGGGCAATTGCCCCCCCCAAGTTATCCCTGTTGCCCCCACGCTGAATTTGGAACCACATTAGGTGACCAAACATCCCGGATTCCCCCGGACAGTCCCGGAATGGGACTACATATCCTGGGCAGTTTCAATCTGGGACAATGAGAGCTCTCCTTTAGACATGGATCTCCGCCAAACTTGCTCCACCCACCTCACTGAATGAGCTGGCATCGCCCACGAAGGTTATTGAGCCGTGCTGGCCAGCTGACTCAATTCTATTTCGGAACGACGGGGGCGGCTTCTTATAATGCCACCCCCGTCGATTCGAAATTGAATTGAGTCAGCCGGCGCCCCCCACAAATGTAATCGAGTGGTGCTGGCTGACTTAATTCAATTTCAAATTTCAGTGACCTTTGTGGGCTTTGCCAGCCCCGTTCAGTGAGGTGGGTGGAGCAAGTTTGGCAGCGGGAACCCAGCAGAGTGCACTGTTAGGGCGCATGTCTTCAGGTAAGCTGACAAACTGGGGGCATGGTTGGCAGTGAGAGGCTGGGACAAAGATGCCTATGGGAAACTGGTGAGGAATTATTTAGTCACAAAGATGCCTATAGAAATATAGGCATCTTTGTCACTAAATAGCTTCCCATAGTCCCATGTTTAGTAACAAAGATGCCTCCGTTTTTTCCGCGGCACCCACTCAAAAATATCAATATCAAAAATAGAGGTTTTTTATAACATTTGTAACAAATTAAGCCTCTATTATTAATTAAGCCTCTATGGTTTGAGATACTATGGGGCATGTATAATGGTGCCAAAGGTAATGGAATTCAAAAAAATACATTAGAAGTCTCCAAAGAAGTGGAGGTCAGTCTCCGCCCCCTCCTGGGTTGCCCTGATTTAAAGTTCTTGGACCTATCTATTCCTTGGCTGGATCCTTTCTGTGCCATTTCTATAACTGGCAGACTGTGCACACTGGGCTGATTTATTACTGGGGCATAAGCCAGCATTCCCCTGCCTGAAAGCTTATGTGACTTTCTCTTGGATGGTATAGAAGTTCTCTGACAACCACTGAAGGGAAATAAGCTCATGTTTATTTGCTATAAAATATAAAACGAATTATTTGTTAGTAAATACATGTAGTCCAGCCTTTTCTATCCGGTGACCGGGAGGTATTTACACGGCTGGCGGGCAGCGGGGTGGGGAGTCGGGTTTGGGGCTGGTTTTTGTATGGGAACATCCCGAGCACAGCCACTGAGCGCGGGTAGGAGGAGGGCTTTCTGTGTGACACCACTCCGCGCCTCCCTCGGCGCTTCTGGCATTCTCTCTCCTCACAGGGCTGCAGACATGGCTGGGGGTCCCGCGATTTCGGAGGCGGCGGCTGCAGAGCCTGCCCTGGTCAGCTCCGTCACTGTGTACTCCCTGGCGGCCTGCGCTGCCCAGCTGGCCGTGGGCTATGTGCTGGCACAGCGTCTGGGCACGAAGTGCTCTGGCATTGACAGGTGGGCGCTGGTCTGGCTCTTCTATGACGCGATTGTGCATTTCACCCTGGTGAGTTATTCACGTCATCGGGGTTATGGGACAGGAGATCTGACTGCCCCATATATATATATATATATATATATATATATATATATATATATATATATATATATATATAAAATCAAGGCTACTACACATGAATGCCTGGACAAATGAATGAATAAAGTGCTGAAAGATGAACCATCTGCATATGTATGTAATCTTTCTGGATAGCCTTGATGTGCATTCTTTATATATTCTCTTATATGACATTGTACAGCACTGCGGAATATGATGCTGCTATATAAATCAATATGTAATAATAATAATACTCTTTGGGCGGTATGATGTGATTATTATCTTTATGTTCCAAATGCCTCCGCAGTAAACACACATCTGCTTATCTGACATTGAACCCTGTCCTGCTTCAGGCTGACCGCGGGGAAAGCGGTTTAAAGCAGTTTTTAACATATATATATATATATATATATATATATATACATTTATTTTAATTAGTACACAGAACTGTGAAGGTATTTGGAATGCTATTAAAGGTGCTGTTCCATCTGGTGACCGTTGCAGCACTATTAAATTCCCAGGCTCTTTCCATATTGTGCAACAGCTTTTAGTTTTATGCAAGTTTAAACCATCGGCGGAAAGAATAAAATGTAAGACCCCGCTAAGTTTTATTTGCACAACATATTTGCAATTAATTTTGTATATCTTGGAAAACAGCACCTTTTACACCAAACATCTTTTGCCAAAATTTGGCCTTGGTTAAGGAAGCCTGGATGCTGTCAAAGGAATGACATCACTAATGACATCACCTAATATAGAACACCGAACTGAGCCTGGCTGCAAGCTCGGAATATATGCATGCCACAAATATCCGTGCACGCAATGGCTCACCGTGGGCCGAGAACCAGCTCAGGAGGTCAGATGTAAGGCAGCATTTATTTACTAACATGTCATTCCTGTAAGGTTCCTTCACAGATTCTAGAGCCAAAAAGCATGGCTACCCTTCTAGCCAACACTATGTATTAGACCAGTTTGATCTCTCCATCATCATGTAAAAAGAAATATGTCTGCAGAGACTGGCACGGAATGTCCCTGAATATTACTGATAATCTTTTTTTCCGTTTGTTGTTACGGGAAAACACCGCCTCATTGTTAATCCATTATGTAATAAGTGGCCATATATTGAGGGAATACGTTTTGTTTTTCAGGAAGGTCCTTTTGTCTACCTGTCTTTAGTAGGAACAGTGGCGACATCTGACAGTACTTTGGCTTCGTTGTGTAAGTATAGACGTGTCTTCCTTTATAAGGAAGTTATCACACGTTCTGTCCACCTTGTTTATCAATGACAAGCATGGGGAGTTATTACCGCTCGCTATTTAATTATAAATGGTGAGTGGACCTCTAGATCTCCCAATCCTGTCATAGAATGGTCCATCCTGTTTATGAACGACAAACCCTTGTAGATCTCTGAACTGATGCTCCGAGATATTGTGGTGTCAGGGTGGAGATAGGTTGCTGGCTTTCCTTTGACAGCTTTTGTTATTCAATAAAAACTCTGCAATCTCCAACTGGGTCTGTTCACTGAAGCAATGGCTTCTCTATGCGTTATTAGGGACATCCCCAGTGAGCATCTGTTGCAGGACGATCTTGGTGGGCCTGTGTATTGTGTAGTTGAACCAGTCATGTTTCTTCAAAACCTCCTCCCAGATTAATTTATACATTACACATACATTATACAGGGCTCAGCTCTTGTTGCAGGAGGAACTTACCCTCTTGACCCTTCATAATAAATAGTAAAGCGAGTGAGTTGAATGCACTTTTCTCCTGAAAGCTCTCTTGCCAGCTCTCTCTTTAGTGAATATCCAAATGTAGTTAACCCACTGTGTTCCTTTACATAAGCTGTGTTATTCACGAAACCATGAGTCTCATTGAGTGTCTCATTGACCAAGTAAACACACATCCGCTTTCTGGCATTGAACCCTGCCCTGCTAAGCACTTGTTCATGGCTGTTAGGGCATATTTATACATTATGTACATTTTCAACCCTGATACCCCTTTTCCATGTTTAGACAAATTATGCAGTTTTCTTTCAAGTAGGGTTCTTTGGAAGGCGTGTTAATAAGTACAATGCAATATTTATTAGTGTTAATATGTAAAAACAGCCTCATAAAAAAAAAAAAAAAAACATTTACTGAGGATTTCATCCACTATATAGGTGCCGCTGCTGAAAATCCCCATTTAATCTTCCCTGCCCCCAGGATTTAGATTCCCCTTAGTTTGCCCCCTTTACCTCTAACTGCACTTTAAGTTAACCTAATTAAATTAACTCTCAGTCCTCAGCATTAACTTAACCCTAAACACCCCATTAACCATAACTGCCCCTAAATAAACCCTAAACACTCCATTTACCCTAACGTCCCCTAAAGTAACCCCCACTTCCCCTAACTTTCAGTAGCCCAAATATTAATTTTATACTTACCATTATAGATGAGTTGCTGAGCAGTGTGGATGCTATAAGGAAATGGGCGGGGCCAATCATCAGTGTGACCGCAGGGAGGGACTGGGGAGCAGAAAGGGGCGGGGCCAATCATCAGTGTGACCGCAAGGAGGGACTGGTAAGCAGAAAGGGGCAGGGCCAATCATCAGTGTGACCGCAGGGAGGGACTGGGAAGCAGAAAGGGGCAGGGACAATCATCAGTGTGACCGCAAGGAGGGACTGGGAAGCAGAAAGGGGCGGGGCCAATCATCAGTGTGACTGCAGGGAGGGACTGGTAAGTAGTAACTGCTGTAAGTGACACTGAATGAACCGGATTATAAAACAAGGGGTATTTTTCAGAGCATCTTATAACCGATAAAATCGATTCAACTAATCGTTGCCAACGAATTTCATTATCGATTTTATCGATTAGTTGTTCCAGCCCTAGTTGGCACAGACAGGCTGTTTCAGGTGCAGCGGCGGCACAGGGAGGCTGCTTCAGGGGCAGCGATGGCACAGGCAGCCTGTTTTGTGGCAGAGGCCTACCACGTCAATGTCTGGCTTAGTGTCTAATAATAGGGGTTATGCTGCACTACCGTCAATGTCTAGGTCAGTGTATAGTGGTGGGAATTACGTTGTACCATATCTGTTATATCTGAAAATGTTATATATTTAAACTTATTTAATTTATTTATGAGCTAATTTATTAATGTTTTCCAGATTTCTATTTTTTTCCCGTGTTCTAGGGGCCCCATGATGAATCACATTGTTGCCAGCAATGTGATTCACCCCAAAGCCCCTAAATAAACAGTAGTGATTCCATAGGGGAGGAGGCTAGCAGAGAGGCCGCCTCCGCTGGGCCAGTCTTCAGGGGAGTGCGGAGGCAGCTGCAAGATTGTGATCTCCCCAACCAGCCCTGCTCATCGGGCACCCCTGTAACCATGAGTGCTGGTCTGAGTAGGTGGTGTCCAATGAGCAGGGCTGGTTGGAGAGATCACAATCCCATCTAATTGGCCCAATGTTAGGGACCGCGAGGTCTGGCACTTCAGACCTCGGCATCCATGCTCCCTAATCACTATGTGTCGGCAAATTATGCTGGACACCGGGATATAACGTCGTACTCACATGCTCTGCTACAATAGCCAATGCATAGTGATTAGGGAGCACTAAAGCAGAGGCCTGGAATGACAGACCTCACACTCGTATGACAGGATGGAGGATGAAAAAGGTGAGAAGATGGTGAGAAAGGGGTGTAATATACACACACATATGTATATAAATGTGTGTGTGTTTGTAAGCTTGTGTGTGTGTAAGGGCACTGTAAGTATTTGTGTGTTTGTAAGCTGGTGTGTGTATGTGCATATGTGTGTGTAAAGGCAAGGACAGTGTACATGTATATGTGTGTTTATGGGTAGGTGTGTGTAAAGGCGGTGTGTGTAAGGGCATTGTATGTGTATATGCGTGTTATGTGTGTTAATGAGCAGGTGTGTTTGTAAAGGCAGCGTGCATGGGCAGGTGTGTGTGTGAGGGCAGTGTATGTGTATTTATGGGCAGGTATGTGTAAATGCAGCGTATGTGTATATGTGTGTTAATGGGCAGGTGTGGGTAAAGGCAGCATGTATGGGCAGTGTAAATAAAATAACATTGTAAAAAAGTAGCTGGGGCACAATTTTCCATGTTTGCCTCGGTTGAAAAAGGA
Organism: Sceloporus occidentalis; assembly: GCA_023333645.1. Lineage (NCBI taxonomy): Eukaryota > Metazoa > Chordata > Lepidosauria > Squamata > Phrynosomatidae > Sceloporus > Sceloporus occidentalis. The sequence continues at coordinate 2,640,597 of JALMGF010000068.1, forward strand.
GCTAGCTACGGCTCTGGCCAGTTTATGTTATATACTACTTGTCATGTCCTGCTTACCCGTTGCACAGTGCTGTGGGATCTGATAGTGCTATATAAAACAATAAATAATAATTTCCATTAGGTTTGACACCATACTGATGTTTCTGTATACCATATGGAAGTGGCAGTGCTCATTGATGTTGGTGATTGCACAGTGAGGTCGCTGCCTCCAGGACAAAGCAGAGCATAACTGTACTATGGAAAAACAAAACGGGCCCATCTATAAGGTGATAGGCACTGCCCAGGCCACCAAGCAAAAGCAGTACATTTTGGAGACTTTATACCAAATACAAGGCGATACAGGGCTCCAATAACTTTGTGTAGAGCATCAACAGTCCAAGAACTGGTATTGAGAAGTAAAAAATACAATTATGACCCAACTTCCATTTATCATAATTTTTATTTATTTTTCTTGCTTCCTAGGGAAAGAATATGGAAAAGCAGATGCTCGGTGGCTCCACTCAGACCCAACAATTGTGTCCCTTGAAATCCTTACTGTTGTCTTGGATGGGCTTTTAGCTGTAGTCCTAATTTATGCCATCATTAAAGATAAATACTACAGGTGAGGATAATTTATCAGCTGAATGGCCAAAAAAGAGCTGTTCCACGTTTTAAGTGAAATATTCACCGTGATGGAGTCTTTAGCATATATAAAGGGCTTGTGTAATGTGAACATTGCCTTTATCATTCAAAACCATAAGTCCCATATATAAAGATTATGGGAAAAGACTATTTCAGCACTTCCCATAATGTGTCACTTGGGTGCACGGTGTGTGTTTTTATATCTATCAGACTGAGATCGTAATGTCTACTGATTTGGCTGTTTCAGTTATATATTCTAAACACATTCTATGATATAGGAGAAGGTGTTTTAGATGCATATCTACAATCTCTGCTGCCTCGCACAATAATAATTATTGATAATTATCTAGTATTTGGAAATGTAACAAATTCTGGGACGGAGAATACATTATATAACCATTATATTTTTTCCCGCTTCTTTTTCAGACACTTTGTACAAATAACATTGTGTGTATGTGAATTATATGGAGGATGGATGACATTCTGTCCAGACTGGCTAATTGGTAGCCCCAACCTAAATACCGCCAATTGGCTTTATATGTGGGTGTACCTGGTGTTCTTTAATGGCATATGGGTCATTATCCCCGCTCTCTTACTGTGGCAGTCCTGGCTTGAGCTTGAAAAAATGCATCTTGGCAAGAGAAACCCCGGAAAGAAGATAAGATGAACAAATGAAAGCCACTTACATGCGTGCGGAGAGTGACATCCAATAAAAGTTCTGTCAGCCACATTGCAGCCAGATGCACTCCCCGTCTGCATCAGAAAATGGCTATTTTTATAATAATGGAGAATGCATTTTAGAGCTGTTTATTGGGGAAAGTACATTTTAATAATCTAAATCTGTTTTGATGTGTATGTCATTAGGGCATGTTTAATATGTGCAAAATCATGGTTTCAGCTACCACCCCCTTCTGGGAAATATTTGCCAATTAACGTAATTGATATAATTTATATTTTTATAAAGTGTTCACAATTTGCTGGTGACTAGTCTGTTATTAATTGCCTAAATATTTTTCTTGTGTGTGCACATTACCGGGGAATGTGTATAGATATTCATTTTGAAATCCATGTGATCGTTGCTCCTGAAAGCAAATGACTTCCCATAAAGAACTCTTAAATCCCAGGACCCAGCTCAAAAGTATTTAAACATTCTCTGCCTTCCCGATAGCTGTTTAGGCCTTGCTCTCATTTTTGATTCAGGATAGCTTTATGCTCTCGCTGTATTGGCCTCTACCACTTCTGCTGGAAGGCTGTTCCACTTATCCATCAGACTCAAAATCTACCTTACTATTTTTTTTAAACATTTTTTAACTTTTTTTTTTTTTTTTTTAGTAACTAAAACCACAATGGATGGTGGATAATAAATATTAATGGGTAAATTAAATGCCAACATAATAGCCCAATTCAGCAATTCACATCCAGGCTTGTTTTGCCATTTGGTAATTGTGTCTGGTAGTTTGTTGCAAAAAAAAATATTTAATGTGCTAGAAGTAAGGTAGGGCTACATCAGATATTATTGTCTGTATCCACAACAAATCGTATCTTCTGGGGACCATCCGCATGTCAGTAGAAATGCTGCAGGTTATTTCGAACCCCAGTTTAAGGGGAACTACCACCAAGTTTGCATCTATAACAAGTATCGGTTTCAAAATGTTGTGTGCCTTTTGTTTTGTTTTTTTCTCTTTATGGTTACACAATGTTACACATAGTTGCACAATGTTTGCAAGCAGCTCTGTTATCTTGGCCCAAATTATGACACAAACACCTGGGCTCTTTATCATACACCCGGTGGTAGACAGTAGAATGGCTCAGTCTTTGTCACTGAAGCTCTGACACTGACTAATGAAAGTCTGTGGAGTAACAGACTTCATTGTCACTGGCATGTACAATCTTCTAAATGTGCTTAGCAAAGAAAGACTTTTTACTGAAGCACCAGGATGAGTTTTTTTTTGGAGAAAGAAGAAACACATTGTCAGTGTTAACATACACTATCATAGACACTGATTACCCATAACATTATGACCACTGACAGTAACACTGATAATTATGGGTGGGATATATTAGGCAGCAATTGAACATTTCATCCTCAAAGTTGATGTGTTAGGAGCAGGAAAAATGGGGAAGAGTAAGGATCTGAGTGACTTTGACAAGGGCCATATTGTGATGGCTAGATGACTGGGTCAGAGCATCTCCAAAACTGCAGCTCAGTACCTATCAAAAGTGGTCCAAGGAAGGAAAAGCGGTGAATCAGCAACATCCTGGGCGGCCAAGGCTCATTGATGCACATGGTGGGTGAAGGCTGGCTCGGGTGGTCAAATCCAGCTACTGTAGCTCAAATTGCTAAAAAAAAGTTAATGCTGGTTCTGATAGAAAGCTGTCAGAACACACAGTGCATCGCAGTTTATGGGGCTGTGTAGCCGCAGACCAGTCAGGGTGCCCATGCTGAACCCCTTCGTCTGCCGAAAGTGCCTACAATGGGCATGTGAGCATAAGAACTGGACCACGGAGGAATGGTAGAAGGTGGCCTGGTCTGATGAATCATGTTGGCCTGGTGCGTGCGTTGCTTACCTGGAGAGCACAAGGCACCAGGATGCATCCATGGAGGCCCCACCTTGCAACGTACAGGACTTAAAGGACCTGCTGCTGGTGCCAGATACCACAGCACACCATCAGAGGTCTAGTGGAGTCCGTGCCTCAACGGGTCAGGGCTGTTCTGGTGGAAAAGGGGGACCTACACAATATTAGGCAGGTGGTCATAACATTTTGGCTGATGGGTGTATAAGATTCCCAGTTGGTGCTTTTGCTTCCAGTATGTTATGGCTGATATTCTATTTGGTGATTAGACCCCCTGTGACCCCAATTACTCCAACACACTAATTACTCAATGGTCCAGTTAGGAGGGTGATCATTGTTTTCCCCCACATAACATTACCAATATGGAGCGCTATGCTGAGTCAGCACATTCCTCCATAGTTTCCTTCTGCCCCTCGCTTCCTTTAAAAGTGGAGCATTAAGATGTGATGTCAGCAAGAAGGGGCAACAGGCAGCCGGTGTTGGTATCTCTAATCGAATGCAGTTTAAATGATGGCAAGTCAAGATTTCCATCAGCATAGCTATGAGAGCAATTTGGTTAACATATTTGGCAAGTCACTACACAAGTCATGATACTACAATCTTTATGATGGACTGTTAGGGGGTTAATATTTGAAGCGTCCCAGGGGCAGCTTCTTTAGAAAGTTCCTGTCTGTATACAGAATTTTATTCATTTTAAGTAATCTAAGTAGTGGATGTGGGTGATAGAACACAAACATAGTAGCAAAGTTACCAGCAGTAGGGGTCTGTAGGGGTCTGTAGGGGTCTGTAGCAGTAATCAGGGATCCGTGGTTGCAGGTACTACAACTAACAAGGAACAGAGCAACGGCGGGGTTAGAGCTCGGGACAAGATGATGGGTTGCAGGGAGCCTGGGGTGAGGTAGAGGGAGGCAAAGCGCCATCTAACTACTGGATTGCTAAAACAAGAAGAAACGCGTGAGGTCTTGAAATCTTATGCTGCGTTACATTTTACTCCATGATTCTGGTCAACTAACAGGAATCACAGATTTTACGAGATAAGATTACCACCTATTGAAACAATAGCAGGATCAACTGACTGATCCTTCTTGCTAGGGGAAGTAAGACCTGATTGTGTTTTGTTATTTACCTCTCTTATAACTAATTCAAACACTATGAAATATATCACATCGGGTGTTATTATTATTATAAGGTACAGTTGCTGACATTTGTAAGTGTTTTATTTTTCCCCCCATTACTGCCATATTCCAATAATGGGTTACATTTCAAACATTACCGTAACACAGTTATTGTTACATACATCCAAGCACCGCTGGTTTCTCAACAAGATTTTGAATGCAGGACTTATCATCACAAGTTGACCACTTCCTGCATATTTCTTCATCCTGGATAAGCTGTACCATTAGATCCAGCCTAGGATACAGTTGTGATAAATTTGGGGGAACATCACCTTACGTTGCTATATCTCTAGCCAAAACAAAGTTTTAAGCATAAAATAAATCAAGGACGTTTATTGTGCACATTTATCTATTTAGAACTTGTGACATTCCAGCCATGTGGACTACAACTCCCATCATGCCAAGCGAACAGGTTGTAAGCTTTTTACACGTACATCTTTGAGATTCTGGCACTTCAGATGCGCCTTTGTAGAGCAGCTTGTAAAGGTAAACTATTTTTTTTACTAAAAAAATATCTGGATCTAAAATTATTTTGTCCTTAGTCTCCAGGTAACGCATACATCTCTAACACGACAAACATCTTATCATCGCCATGTAAATGACCTGTACATAATATCAAGTATGTAGCAACTACTACACCAACCCGATGCACTTATCTCCATTTTAACATACATATAGACTATAAGACATTCAGTGAAAACATTAACCTCTAGATTGTAAGCTTGTTTGAGCGGGGCCCTTCTTTACATTTTGTTCAACTTGTTATGCACTTTTGTTATGTCCTGTTTAGTCATTATACAGCACTGTGGAATATGATGGCGCTATATAAATAACTGTATGTGCTTTTACATGAGATTATAATAAATAGAATAAAAGCTGCATACGAAGAAATTCAAGTCCCGCACTTTCGAAAGTTGCTCAATTCGGAATCTTATTCTTTATATAAAGTGCCAGTGAATCTGAAGGAAAGGTTTAATCTTTTAACGCGTTTCACCCTCCACTAGAGTGAAACGCGTTAAAAGATTAAACCTTTCCTTCAGATTCACAGGCACTTTATATAAATAATTACATTTATAATTGCTACATCAGCCCGTGATCATAAACACCTGTTTATAAGCATTTTAAGTCTATATTTCTGCTTCTTAATGCATACCTTGGCAGTCTGGAAATTTCTTCACGATGCCGGGCCTTGGCCTCATTATCTGTAAGTACAAAGGTCAGTATGTTGTCTTATGCCGAGACCGTTTCCCAATAGGCATAGGAAGCACCATCATGTTTAAGGGACACTCCAGTCATCATATGCACTTTAATGCATCTGATAGCTTCATGTGTGTGGTCCCTTTAATTTTTTTGCAAGTAGATGGGGGATTCTGCACAATTCCCCCATATGCCTCTTTCCTGGCCCACCCAGCTAAATGCCGCGCAGGAGGAACATTCTAATTCACCGACGGTCCGCTCCGGTGCAGGCGCGGAGAACACTGCCGTTGGGTGGTTTCAATTGAAATACTTTCCTGCCACTGATTGACAGCTTCAAGTGGCCAATCAATGGCAAGAATCATCCCGCAGAGGAAGCGTGCAGGATAAAGACTACTTCAGGTAAGTGCTCTTTTTTTGTAAAAAATCCTTATGTTATCAAATATATGAACAATTCCATTTCAATAACTAGAGCAAAACCGATGATTTAAAGTATACAAATCACAAAATCTGATTCATTACATGATTTGTATATCCAAAATTTATTATGAAACATCAAATCTATAAAACAGTAAATTACTTAATTTCAATGACAAAAAAATCAAATTATTTAAAGCGAAAGGAACCATTATCATAAGATCGCTCAATAGAGTATACATATATATTTTGGATCCTATATGAAAATAACAGAAAAAATAAAGTTAGATGAATTCCAGATAAAATAACCAATGGATAACGAGTATTTACACAAGACAACCAATGAACAGCTGGGAGGTTTTATCCCCCAAAGCCACGAGGCGAGGATAAGTGAGCCAATGGGGAACCCACTTACTTTCAATGGCGACCAATCAGCTTGGTTTAACCTTTATTGTATGACAATTCCTAATGCCAATCATAGGGGCATCCTTCCCCAACTGGACAGACTCACTCCCATCACCCCTGTCCTGTCTCACACACACCCATTATGTTTAAATAAGAATTATTCTACTTGGGGCACAATTTAAATCCGGGCCTGTTTGTAAACATATTGAAATAATTTTTTTTGTTTTTTTTTTACCTGGTATAATTTGGGATCTACATGGCCTACATGACCCTTATATATCACACACCTCTGATATGACTGCACTGCAAGCTTGTAAGAAGAGGCATAGAGAGTAGAGACAGGCATTTGGGGGAGGAAATACAGTATATCCTAAATTCCATGCCATGCCCCATGCTGAACCCGCAGTTTACACTAACACTCTATGCTTCCATTACCCCGGGACAGAGATGGATGCACCCAAACTGTATATTTCTGATGTAACGCATCGTTGTCAGGTTACACAACAGTAAAATTTCCTCCTGACGTGTAAGGTTTGATGTTTGATAGTTATTACACACGTACACAATTACATAAACTAGAACTGCAGCTGCAATGCTAATCCACCCAACTGTCAGACATGTGACCGTGAAATAATATGTTCCATGTGATTCTGCAACACCTAATAAAAAGTTATTATTAGCTTTTGAACATAACCTGCCACATTCAGGTGCTTTATTTAGGGACAATTAAAACCTTTCTCAGCCCTGATTATAAAAATATATATTTATAATTTTTAAGGCTAAATAAATTTTTATTCATTTTTGTTATTGTTTTAGCAATATTGTTATTTAAGCTTTAAATATTTTATTTTGTTATTAGTTTACCAGTATTCCAACCAATGGACTATCCCTGCTGATCAGATCATTCCATTGGAAATAAAAAATTTTTGGATCTTTGCATCAGAAACACTTTTATACAGAACCCTGTCTTTCCACATTTCCTATTCTGTGAAATGTACCAAGAAATTATTGAAGAGGGCACGGCAAATGGGAATTTAAAGGGTCTGACAAAACGAGAACTGATAGACAAGCCGATTAGGTAAAGAGGTCCTGCTTGCACTTCAGAGGGGACAGGGGATAGAAAAACATGACGTATGGAGATAGAGGGACTGTCTGCGCCATAGGTGACAGTGAGAGTTGTATTGGTGGCAGATAATGTTGTAGCTGAAATGAACCATGTCTCTGAAAAAGTGGGTTTTGAGCTTTTTCTTGAACTTTGAGATAGAGTGAAAGCAGGCGGTTATGTGGAAGTGAGCTCCAGCAGTATTATAACCTCAAATAATCTACTGTTGTGTAAGAAGTCACTTGTGTAAGACCATGTCTGCCTACCCAGACATTTCCCCCACTTCCTCTTGTTGACCTCTAATGAGATTTTCTGATCTGACATTATGCGTCTCTCTTGTGTTCCTAAGCACCGTGTGTGGACAAGGTCTAGGGGTTGCCATTAAATGATGCCCAATGGGCGTACGATGATGAGTAGATGAGTCCTTGTTTAACTCTACTATCTGGGGTGGGATATACAGGATATGTGGGGGCGGTTGTTCTCCCACACACGCTAACCTCTTTTAAGTTCCACTTATGTGAAAACTACCATTACCACAAGGGCATTGCTTTGATAGAAACCCCTTACTTTAGCATTGTTTAAAATGTGATCTGGGATTATCTAGACCAGCTAAAGAAAAAAAAATGAAACCATAAGGAAAATCAAGAAAAAAAGGAAAATCACTAAGAGATTTATTTTGTTTAATATGAACCTGCCTGCTTAGCTAAGATGTAGTTCTAGGACTAAATGTTAAAAGGGGAAGTATCATTAAATATGTGAAAGGATGCAAGAACATGTATATCATTTCCTGCCTTCATTACTGACAGTACACATTTATATTTTGCTCATACAGTTGGTTACTCTGCAAATGTTTAACATCCATATGAGTCAAAATATGATATGATACTCAACAATTTAAACAAAATTAAATTCTGTTTTAGGTCAATTCACCCAATTCATAACTTAACTACAGCAATTTTTTGTGATATGAATATCAATAGGGTAGTAGAAAAAGCATTTGGGGAATTTCAGAACCCCAATTGAAATCCCTATACATTTGGGGATATTGAAGTTCTCATAATGCCACCAGGGCTGGGATAAAAAGGCCACTTTAAGGCCAGTGGACACCTAACGACATAAATGCTCATATAGCATACGGCCAGGCATATCCAGCCAGCGGCAGCAGGCACCTTGGGTGAGTATGGGGCTCTATGGTCCAGTGGCCCATCGAGCATTTGCCTGGTGTGCCAGATATCCAGTCTGGACATGGATTCCACTGTTTGTGTTCGGGTATTCATTAGCAATAAAACAGTAATTTGTGACCTAAAGGTAACAGAACCCAATCTGTTATGAACTGGAAACAAATGTATATGTAATTCTTCCAATATACTGTTTGGGGTCATTTTTCTACTCCATCAATGTACGTCTCTCATGAGGCAAAGAGGCAATCATCTGATACAAACATACAGAGCAGATCTGTCATTTTGTATTTTACAGTTTAGCACACTAAAGAAAATCGCATACTGGTGTTTATAAACCCCTTTAGTCTTCCCCTTAATATTATTTCTCAGCTTTTGCTACTGTACAAAATACATTTTAAACCAAGTATATCCAAAACAATGGCACTGATTGAGGATCAAAAAGGACAAACCATAGGGAGCTTTTAATAACTACATTTATGGTAAATGGTATGGAGGTGACAGTTCCCTTAAAATACGGCAGCGGAATTAGATTAGCGGAGAACATTGTATAATAAAACATGATAGAAGATAAATAATGTATATAATACATAATAATATGAATAAAATAATAAAACAAACTATGACTCTAGAATGACTGTGTGACACGTGCTCCATCTCAGCGTGATTAGTAGAGAAATTCAGCACTCTGTGACTAATGTGTAAATGTGACCAAAGCTTACACATGTAATTATACTCACTCATACTTTCAGCATTACTAATCAACAAAGTAGCATTTAGAACAAGCTGTGACTACAGGTTCCATTGAAATAAATACATAACTTACAGATGAATGCAATTTAAAGTATGTGGCTAATTAAAGAATCTGGTCTGGGTAACAATCCAAAATGCTAAGTATTAAAATCAGTTTAACAAAAAGGTTTCTCTAACATTGTAATGGGTTCCGCAGCCTTATTTGCCCTATTTTTTATCTCAAAGAGAGCTTTATCCTTGAAGCTCCAGGTACTTGTCAAGGTAGGACCACAGTGGAAACCAGGTCCCCAATCTTCTGCTCTCCTAATAGAGGAATATGCAGGCCCTACCATCCCTCCCTGATTCGGAGGGCCTGATCCTCTCATAACCCAGAAGAGGTAGCCCACAGTAACTAAAGGGGGAAATAATGTAAAAGGAAAGACTAAAATAAAGTGGTTTTCCAATATGTACCGTATGTATTGCTTAATCTATAAACACCAGTACGTGGGTTTCTTTAGTGTGCTGAATTGTAACATAAGATTTCAGAAATATGAGAGATCTGCTCTGTATGTTTGTATCATAACAGATTAGTCAAAAAGTCAAAAGGTACAACTCACCCCTCACCACCGCCATCAAAAGTACAGTCTTCATGGACCCGGATTCACTGTGGAATTTTTTAGTGGTAAAAAGTTACAGATAAAGTTACACAAGTACTAAACAAAACCCTAAAAAGTGTGCAGAGTGAATCGTGTGAGAGTCCCGTATCCGGGCCATGCCCATGGCTAGAATTACCCCCCACCCACCAGCCGTAAGCTAGGACATTTTAGTGAGAGGATGAAATAAGAGTGCAGGTGGAAGAGTGTGTCCTGTTTCTGGTATATTAGATGCATGCTGTTTAAGAGTGATGGGGGTTGTAGTTCAGGAGCCGCTGTATTTAGTATAGCATGATCTCTGGTTACTAAGAAATCTGAGTTTGTCTCTATGAGAAAGGTTAATAGGGAAGGGAAACTGTAGTTAACAACAAAAATGATTGACTTGCTCCAACATTTTGTTCTCTTATACGAGACTAAGAAGAGAAACGTTGTTATTACTTCACTTGAGGTTTTACAGTTTTGGAAGTTTATATTTTGGAAGCCGACTTCTACAGGCTTTGCCAATGAAGCATTGCTGTCAATAAGCAACTCTACCCTCCTGTTGTTTAAAATGATTACTGGCAATTATGGACCTAAAGTACACGAAAGTTCTAGTTCAATAATACATTCATGAAATAACGCTTGATATAATGGAACACACGCTGTCTGCACTGGAACACGCGCTGAACTCAAACCCAGCTGGAATAACTGGTTGGCAAGCCCTGCCATAATATATTCAAGTTAAATATTAACTCTTACTGGAAATCCAGTTCAGCCAAGACCAGGTTGACAGTTTCTATAGCCTGCTTTTGATTCAAGTTAGTTTTCAGTTAGGCCTACATGCAGGACCATTTCTACCAGGAGGCAAGAGGAGCAGCTGCCCCAGGCACCACCAATGCCCTTGCCCTATCAGCCAATTCCGGAAGTGGATGTGGCATCATCATGTGACGGAATCTCTGCCCTAGGTGCCAAAAGCCTTGGATATGGCGCTCTCTTTATGCATAGGCTGAATGCTTTCTGTGTTCTGTCAAGTTGGTGTTGAATGTGGAAGGATTTGGTTACTGGATTTCCCAAAGTGCAGTGGAATGCGTGTATACCCTATGTGCTGTTGTTAGTGGGCTGTTTGGGCCTGCTGATAGATGTCATCCCTCATTTTGGAAAACATCCCTTACGCTAATCAATGTCATGTTCTGAACACGAGTAAACATAACTAAATGCAATTTTAATTACTCATTATTAACTCATTAACAAAAATTATGTATACCACAGTATGACACATAATGTTGACATCATATAGCAGAAGTGTAAACAAACTCACTGGAGTTTAGATCGTCTTTTTTCTGTATCATTATATAACACATGGCTTATTCAAGTAAAATCCATGTAAATAATTATACGATGAAATGTATAAAACTCCCAGAGTCTCAAACCTGTAACATCTACTGGCTTGTAAACCATGATTAAATAAGATATTAAGATGGAAATTTTACATATATGAAAGAGCCACAAATAAAATTAAACAGCCATTTGGAGTTTTATGCCCTTTTTAGTAGACGTGACACTGCACTCATGGCTTCAGCAAGACCTTCTCCCGTGTATGCGCTACAGCCTTGAATCTCCCAACTTCTGTCTTCATAGCTTCCCAGCTTTAGACCTTGTAACAGTTCATTTGTAGACAAAGCACCAGGCACATCCTGTTTGTTGGCTAGAATTAAGAATGGAACTCCAGACATATTCTCATCCTTCAGGACAGTCTGTAGCTCTGCTCTAGCATCTGGTAGTCTGCTTGTATCTGAACTATCAACCACAAAGATCAGGGCATCTGTGTCTTCGAGATATTCTTTCCAATTCGATCTAAGTTTGTCTTGGCCACCAACGTCCCAAATGGTTACTGACATATTTTTAGCCATTTCTAAGGATTCCACGTTAAACCCCACAGTAGGAAAAGTCTCCATCGTACGATTCATTTTAAGTTTATATAAAATAGTTGATTTTCCAGAAAGGTCCAGACCCATCATCACAACTCTTGCTTGCTTCTTGTGTGTTGAATTTTGACCTCCCATGATGACGTCTTTAAAAAGAAAAGAAGGACAAAAAAAATAGTTAATCCTTTCAAGCAAGTGATTGCTAGCTTGTCTAATGGGGATTTGATTCATAAATAGAACATTACATATACTACATAAACATGTATTTTGCCTAAGTGTTCTAAAAACTAAAATCTTCCTAAATGTTTGTCCTTCTCTTATATCCTGGATAGCCATACACCTGCCTCATGCATACTTAAATTACCATCTACCACTTCTGCTACTTGACCACCACAAAACACCTGCTGATGTTCAATATATAAAGAGTTGTCAACAGTAGCTCTTCAGATGTTAACTTATTGAATGTCCCATAATTTGCAAACATCCTTCTTATATTCTCCAAATTATCTCCAATAGCTAAGTGAAATTTTTGAGAGATGTAGTTCAGCCTCGTCCGAAGGGTTGCCTATTGTGTAACACTTTGTAGGATGAAAAAGCCTCTTCTTAACTGTGCAAGTTAGTAACACATGATAAGTTCATCAATCAGCGAGGTATATAAATAGCATGTGATAATTGTTATAACAGGGAATACGGAACTAAAAATACATGTGGGATCATGCTTCGGAACCCGTGTGTCCATTTGTGGTCTGATACCCTGTTACAGTCCAAGTTATTATAGTGCTAGCCATGTAATAACCTTATAGATTTTATAAAAGTCTCCATGGTTTGATAACTGAGGGAGTTGTTTTATATTGAACAAAATGTTTGGCTGATATTATTACTTACATATAAAATTTAATTTAATTCACAGATATATTTCGGCTTAAATGTCGGTACCTAAAAATCGGCTGCAAAATTAAACACTAAGAACAGATTTGACCAACAGCACTTCAGCCTTTCGCAAAAGGTTCTGAGTTTCAATGAATGTAGTAGACTTGCAGGTGAGCGGAAAGTTCTACAGAATGTAGATCCAAAGGAGAACGGGCAGTGGTGTGCTTCCACTGTCATGCCTTTGTAGACACACTAGGAGGATAACTATTTGCTCTACCAGATGGGAACAAGGCCAACGATAATCCAGTAGTTACTTACACCACTTTTTTCAGAATTAAAGCACAAGGATGTCTATGTCCATGCTGGTGGTAATCTACTGCTGAACGAATCTTCACAACACAAGATGAAGATTCTTTTTGAAATTTACTAACACGAAGAATGACTTATTTGTACATAAGCTATTATTCCTTATAATTTTACTTTTGAAAAGTCTTAAATGAACCAAATACAGTTAAAAAGGCATTGATTGCTTACCTTGATTAATTCCTATGCTCCTTTGCTTTGAAAGACCAGTGTTTCTGTGCTCTGTCTTTCATCCTGTCTTTAAGAAGAGTTTCCCAGAAAGCAGAAGTTCGGTGACTACAGGATAAAGTAATGCAGTCCAGCTCAGGAAGTGCTATTTATTCCGTGTCCAATACGATCACCTCCCAGAGTTTACTATTTGCATATTGTGTCAGCTCAATAGATTTTTCAGAACGCATGTGTCAGACTTCTCCAAACAGGTTTTTCAAATGAAATAACAATGACATAGAAAGGTAAACAGTATCTAGGCTATAGTTGAGAACAATATTCCTGTTTGGTTTCTCAGCTTCTGTAACTATGGATCAAATATTGTAGTTTTGACTCAGGTAACAAATGCTGCTTTCTGATTGTGGACCCATTAATCATAAATGGGTGAAAAGGGGACGCTGTTTGTTTTAGGACTTCAACAGCTATGAGAGTCAGAAGACAAAATATTGTAACTGGTTTGAGATTCTGATACTTGACTACGACATTTGATCACTGACCAAGTCAGCATCATTCTCCATTCTAAAATAGCATCTGGCTTCTGACTTTGACTTTGTTTGACTCTGAGTCAGGAATCAGTCAGATACCATTTTGGAACTGAGAGTAAGTCTGATGTTAATTGCTGACTGGTCAGATGTTATGGGCATCATGAACACTATATAGTCTCTTTTTATATTGTTTGGCTCTGGCTTCTGACGTTCATAGGTGATGTCCTGAGTCGACATTGCTCCAGCTTGTACTCCTTCTTTCTTGATAAGGACTTGGGCCAACACTGGCTTAACCTGAGGAACCCCTGGCAAGCAGACTTCCACTGGCTGTCACATTTTGTGGGGCTAGATACATTGCAACAGAGTTTCAACACAGCTTGTGGAGCGGGCCGACATTTTACTGTACAGCACTGCTCCTCTTCAATGTAAATCTCAGAAAAGCATGGGACGTAGTTATAGTGCTTGGCTTTCGGATAACTTGATCCCAAGTTGCTTCATGAAACAATTTAACGTGTGCACTGTCAATATGGTCATTAAGCTGTATTGAAACTTTCTAATGTTCTAAGCTGATGACGGTGTGGCATAGTGCTGACACAGACATTGTGGACACACTACTTTCCACTCAGCAGGAACCCTGCCCATGTCAAGTTCTGCACTTGGCTGCATGTGTTAATGCCACCCAAATAATTAGCTGTACCTCAGCCAACAAACCAACAAACCAATGCTAATCATCTTAATCTGAAACAAAGAAAAATGTGGGAGGCCAGGAGAAAAATCTTTCTGGCAGATTTATCCACATAGGCCCGATGGCCTACTTCTATAGCATCCCATGATGCTTGCTTACAAGAGACTATATCACTCGTCTCATGCTCAATCTATACTAACCTGAATATTGTATACATTTGTGATATTTCATGCCCAGTCAAGCAGCTCTACCTAAACTCAACATCCTAAGCATCCCTACCCTAAATCCATAACTCTGTATCTTCATGAATTATTGTGTATTTCCCAAGGATTTGTGCCCTTTAACAAATTACCAGCTCTTAGATTAATGCTTAATTCCGTGTCTTATACTTTTACATAAATGCAAAGTTTACTTCCTCTTTTATTCATTTCACTTTTTCAAATATTGTAATACCTTGGACTCCTCATTGTATCATTGTGTCGTGCTTGTGTCTCATATCATGTTTGTACTTCATAGGCATCGTATTTTGATGAATGTAATATTAAAACCGGCATTCGGTTGCTGTGGAAACGATAAAAGCGTCTTAGAGTGTCTGCAATGTGTTTAAGCAATCAAACATCCAAGGGAATGAATAAATGTTCTACTAGTTAGTATAATTAATGTTTTGCCAGCACCATTAATAAGTAACACATTACCTAAGTTAATTTGATTATCCCCAGCCATATCTTTTGACTGTTATCTATTATACTTTTCTTATTTACAATGTAAATTCATACATCCTTTTAACCCTTGTAGGACAGCACAACTAGAGGTGGAGTCTTCAAAGACAGCTATCATCTCAAATTGTATTTTGGATTATTGACTTAGAAAATAATTGTTAATAATGTATTTAAGAGATACCGCATTACACCTCTACATATATCATGTCTATATGGTCTTTGAACTTCAAAACACTTTAAATCTTTTAAAACCTTTATCTTTAAATCTTTCAACCTTGTAATATTGCAGCCACATTTGACACGGTTAGGTCTAATCAAAGAAAGACAATGATAAAGAGGGCAGTTGGGTATCACATTGGACATCATATACTTCTGATGTTGTATCATGTTAGTCATGGAAAAAAACCAGCACATTTGGTAAATATGATACTTTCTCTATATGCAGTATAATAGATTGCAAGCTTTCATGACTAATATGCCTGAGGAAGACCCCAGGTAGTATCTAGAGCTTGGAATCTATTAGACTTCAATTAAAGGCATGATCTTTACTAAATTCCCTGAACTTCTTATGGTCCGTGTGATTTTTTTCAGTACACACTATTCTCAGCAACAAATATGGATATCACTGTCCTCAAATGTGTTTTCCTATATTTAACTCTTCGTCACTAACGTCTGCCAAAGACAAAAACACAAGGCAGTCAATGGAAGATGTTCCCCAACTCACAGCTTACAGCTTTTTTTCTGATAATAAGAGATACAGAGTGGGTTTAAGAGCTACATACCTGATGGAGACGTCTGATCCATTCCCCAACAACTAATCAGCAGATTCCCTTACAGTGTAGCTCCTAACACGACAGGTGAGCTCTTTTGGGCTAAAACACAAATGTGAGTGCGCCAGTCACACAAAAAGGGTGCAATAACTGGAAGACATCTATACTGTACTTTATTGTATTATATTGTATAATTATGGCTTATAAACCCATTTTTTCATATCTACCATCCAATATGTTGTATAGATAAACATACATGGCTTTGCGTGCAATCTACATTTATCTACAAATATACCGTATATATATATATATATATATATATATATATATATATATATATACATATTTCATACCTTTTTTGTATTGGAAGATGTGTGAGAATAATTGTATCACTGTGTCATGTGTTCTATGCATTATGTCATCTGATATTTTTGCCTAAAACTATACATTTAAGAAAAAAATCGTATTTCCCTAGATAAAGCTTAAACTATTTATATTGTTGTTACCTAAATATGTCAAAACTATTAGAATTCGCCAGTCCTCCAAGGGGGGAAATGTGCCCTGTCCCCTGGCATTCATCGGGTTAATTTGAGTAAATATTTAAATACCAGTGTGCTAACAAGGACTAATAATAATAGTGTACAGCAATGACTTGGTGTCAGATTCTGTACATCTAGTCGTGTAGAATGCATTCTGAAAGGTATGCGACAGGATAGGCACAGTTATTGGGAAATGAGTCACGTAAGAACACACACGCTACTGGCGTGAACTCGTGTCATGCAATGAGTTCTGAGTGCGACTTGTCAACCCAAGGATTGTCACATCAGCCACCTTACCAATACTATACTAATTTCCACCTGTAATACAGTGTATTTAACTTCTCTGCAGCCTTGACATTGTACTAGGAGTGGAGAATTAATGCTATTATGACTACTTAAGGAATAATTAAGAGCTTGATTAAGGAATTGGCCACCTATTATTTTAAAGATCACAGAGTGCACCTGTTCATGCCTCCCAACAGTCCTGTTTTTTTGTTGGACAGTCCCAATTTTCAGTCTTGGGCAGCCCATTTTAGAGCATTTCTGATCTGCCTGAGGCTAGGGATGTGAAAAAGCAATGGAGGTCTCTGCATCGTAGACCTCTACTGCAGATATCTCTTTGCCTCCTTGTGGCAGTGCCGCCAATTTGGACACCTGAAATGTTGTGGGATATGACTATATACGCTGCAATAAACAGGAGCGTCCATATCTTATACGAAGCATATAAAAGGCATGCTGTGCAGCAGTGCAGAACACAAACAGCCTAACCAAGTATATTGAGAGATTATATACATTATATGGACAGTATTGGGAACCTGACCATTACACCAACAGGGACATCGCATTCTAAATACATAGACATAGACATTAATATGTAGTTTCCAGCTTCCACTCTTCTGGGGAGGCTTTCCACAGGATTTTGGAGAGTTTCCAGTAGAGCATTTGTGAGGTCAGGCACTGATGTTGGATGAGAAGGCCTGACTCACAATTTCCGTTCCATTTAATCCCAAAGGTGTTTGATGGGGTTGAGGTCAGGGCTTTGTGCGGCCAGTCAAATTCTTCCATCCCAAACTCATACAACCGTGTCTTTATGGACTTTATGGACTGCTCCCGCAAAGTTGGAGGCATAGCATTGTCTTGGTGTGCTGAAGTTCCTGTTGGTGTAATGGTCAGGTCTCCCAATACTTTTTTCCATATAGTGTATGTACAATTAATAACATTAACTTACACCTTACACATCATATGTTGTAAGTACTAAATTGTTTTACACCACAGCAAAGCCTGATATTCCCCTTTTGCCGTTTAGATTATATTTAGTTTATAAAGTACCTGGTGATTCTGTAATGCTATCAATATAGTAGAGAGGGAAAGGAATAGTTACATTAAAGTTAACTTAAAACACTAAAAAACTGTCAATAACATTAACACATGTTAAGAAACGCTGGCGCAGTCGGAGGAGAGTTTGCAATCCATTAGAAGCTGGCATTGCTTACAGTTACAATGTAACAGAGTTTGCTGCTTCCTGGTCGGTGTTTGAATCTGAGAGGGAAGAAGGGGGACAAAATAATATTTTTTTTTAATTGGGGGAACCACTGGTGATGTCACTATGACATAGTCAGGGTTACCTTTTAGTTTTAAGAGAGATCCCTATTTGTTGTTTGCTAAAGTACATGGCATTCTAGTTTAAGAATAGGCTATTTCAACAGGGAAGCACAATAGCCAAGGGATCATCCAAACACCCATTTCTCATACTAGTCCATTGTTCCAAACCTCTGTATGAGACAATGTCCACTCATCCAGACTCTAATAATCATTACAAACTACTCGCTTACCTACAAACTCCTTCCTATATCAAACATGAAGCTACGAAGCACTCATTACACAAGATCGTCATGACATGTTGCCATATATGAAACAATGGGAGAAGGAACTAAATAGAGAATTTTTGTAGCAAGCTTGGACAAAATCTATTACTAACTGTTTGGGGGTCTCTAGATGCTGTAACCATTTTGAGGCAGACCGCAAAGTTCAGTTCAGATGGTATACAGTCAAGACTAGGATGGTGGCTGCTTTTCTGACGTGTAGCAAAACCTGTTGGAGGTGTCTTGGGGCTCCTGGAACTATGAGCCACATCTGGTGGCATTTCCCTCTTCTACACAATTTCTAGAGGAGTACGTTTGCTCTTATCCCGGATTTGGATTTTCCCGGATTTGGAGTTGGTCAGGGGCTGGTCGTCAAACAAAGCAGACAAATGCCTGGTGGCCACCTCCAAAGTACCTTTATTGCCTCTTATGGAGCACATCACATCATTTAATGTGTGGCCATAAGCTGCGAATACACGACCACATTTCGTAAAAGCATAAGAGTGCATTGTGTGGGCTGCATGAACATCATTTATCGTCCACTTGCCTTTAATTGCCAGGGCCATTTTTAATCCCAGTCTATCACTGCTGCGACCATCTGCTCCTTCGATTGAAGATAGTTGCTGTGACAGTGCTGGAAAGAGGATCTAGCCAAATCCAACCTAATGTTTTAGGGAAAAGATTGGACTAGAGCTACGTATTGAAGAGACAGCAGTCAATAACCAATCACCGATACCAGTTAGACATACCTATTGTGTTCAGATCTTAATGTCTGTTTAACTACTGTAGTTAATATATTACTGGACCTGTTGTACCTCCTCTTTATTATATAGCGCCATACGTACGGTATATACATTACCAAGGAGTTTCCTAAAAATATAAAATAAAAATGAAGATTGTCTACTGGAATCTGCTGGAATCTCATGTTTCAGTGAAGTGTGGAGTGGAAACTGAATCCTGTTCTGTAGCGTGGATTAAACACACACACGGTATAAAACTCCTTATCTACTAGGTGTGCCAGGCATCCCTCCCTTTTGCGTTGACAGGTTTGTCATAAAAAAGCTCTACTGACATGATAATACTGCTACATAAATAATGACAAGCAAGGGATATAAATCTAAAAAATGTATTTCGGACTTAGCTGGCAGGATCTGAGCATGAGTTAAGCATCATGAATGCTGCTGATATATATATATATAATATATGAATTTCAAATATATATGAAATTATATTTTTTATTATTATTATTTTAAATTTTTTTTATTTTATTTTTTCCCCTGTTGGTTTTACAACTAAAACCAACAACTATCTTTTTTTTCCTACATTCCTATAGGGCTTGTACTTCTTTGTTTAGTTGCTTCCCAGGTAGCCAAAAATAGCTACTCCCCAGAAAAAGGAGCGCTTTGGGTAACCTATCCTGGAAAGTTGCCAGGTATTGTCAGAAGGAGTTGGAGAGGATGCCATAATAAAGTAAATTGTATCTGTTTGCTTATGTTTCGTTTTCAACAACTGAATAAGCACACATAGTGTAACCTTACTGCATTTATTAATAATAATAGACATTACAGGAAAATACATGAATAGATTTTGTAAAAACAACTTGCCAATGTGCACTACAATTTAATTATTGATTTTTGTGAGTGATATACTTTTATACATTGTTACCCTATTACTATGTTCTGTCCCCTAATAATTTCATTTTCAGCAACCCATTTGGTTACTTTTGTTGTATTAAGGATATATTTACGATCTTTGTGATTCACAGTTGAGTTTACTCAAAAGTAAATGTACGGTAAATAGAAATCAAATACAGTAATTTAGGATAATTCTTACAAAGTGATTCATTTATATCGAAAGGATAAAATGAATAAAAAGCAGCTTTGGTAAACTACTTTACCAAAAATACCATTTCTTCTGTTTCTTCATTTGCAGCTCTTCATCAATTTTTTTCCTTCCCTCTTCTCTAACCTTTTCTATCTCCCTCTCATTTGCCAGACTGAGTAACAACTTCATACGGTCATTGTGGTCCGCTTCAGGATCACTTAAGGTCTGAATCCTAAAATCTACAAGCCTCAGCGCCTCTGTTAATACTGAAAGTAACTTTGTGTCCTTTCCAGGTGTTCTTATGTTGTTCTCAGGAATGTAGTTTTCGATCGCAATTATACTCTCCATTCCCATATCTTGGAATTGCTTACAGACACCCGCCAGTTTACTACTCGTGCTTTTTGTAAGAACAATAATTGGAAGGATTCCTGCATAATGGGAGAAAGAGTAGAAAGAAATAATAATTTAGAACAGTATATTCCAAGTTTTTAATATGCACTTCAAGAACGACTGGCTAGGTGCCAACCCTTTTAATTGAAGTACTTTATTTAATAAGGAAATACAAACTCTAGGCTCTAAATCAACTAGACACATAGAAACATAGAATTTGAAGGTAGATAAAGATCATACCACCCATCTAGTCTGTCCACCTTTCTTATCTGATGACTGAAACCTAAATCAGTGTTTGGTCTTGTCTTCAATATAGCCATATGTGTATCCCATGTCTGACCTTCAAGTTTTAGATTATTACTGTTTTAGTTTATGGCTTTGTGTTATTTTCTAACCCACTCATTATTTACATTTGCCATTTCTCGTGGTGAAAGATGTCTTTAGCCAGGTGTGCCATATTTGTTTAGTCGCTATTGGCTGAGAAAGATAGACCTGGTTTCCCTAAAAAGCTCAGCGTCTGCTCTATCGCAAGTGTCCCCTGTTCCGTTCATTCATTGCTTTGGGTTCCATATGTCTTATCTTTCTGCTTCATGGAACATGTCTTGACATTTTTGCCGTCTGTTTTTTGTTTTTTTTTAAACTGTTTTTCCCTGCCTGGTTCAATCCGGAGGTTGCGCCTGTGTTACCACTGGTATCCATCAGGTGGATTGTGCAGTTATTATAGGGCTGTGTTGGGCATTCTGTGTATTGTAGCCTTGTTTGTTCGCCGGATGTGATGTAAATTGTAATTGGGAGGCATGGGCTTCAAGACTCATTTTTGTGCCGCAACCTTGAAGTAGACCTGGAAGAATCACTGTTGCGATTCAGCGTTTCTCTTAAGAGGCTTCTTTGATTTGACGCACTATTTGTATATTTATTTCATGCAGGTATGTCAGTCCCTGAAAATCCTGAAACACCTTTTGTTGAGGCTAAGAAAATTGAAAAATTATGCTCTTCATGTTTAAAAGTGGTTTCAGATTCCCAACACTCTGGTGGAAGAGAATTCATCTCCTGGTTAAAGAACGAGATGCAGTCTGCATTTGATATGTTTAAGCAAGAGGCCACACTCTTCTTCATCAGTTCTGGACCCGGCTTTCATCATGCATCAGACTCCTCTAGCCCCTGATTCTATGGTGATGCTGGTGACTCCGACAGCACCTAACTTTTTCCAGTTAAAAAGATGGATACCTTGATTTCTGTTGTCAGATCAGCCATGCATTTAGAGGTTAAGCCAAAAGAAAAGGTTTTTTTCTGGATTTACTAAGAAAAATTCCCCTCTTCCAGTTCACAATGTCTTGTCCGACATTATTAAGCAGGAATGGAATCATCCTGAGAAAAGAATCAATCTATCTAGAAAGACCAGACGTCTCCTCTCATTTGACAAAGAGCTCACCCAGTCATGGAAAACCCCGAAAGTAGATTGGAATTTGAACTCAATCCACTTTAGACAATCACATAATTAAATCTTAGCTTATTTTTGGCTTGTGAAAAAATAATTTTCATGTTTATTACATAGGTGATTAAGTTAAAAAATGACGCAAAGCCTATCAAGTTCCTGCATATTAAAGTCTCTGAAGATCACACAAGCCTATTAAAAAGGCTAGCGTGCCAATAGCATGGAACTTGGGCCAATCCAAAGTCAGCTACAAGCAAGGACTGTATTGGGAGTGAGTGGACACTAGGTGGCATCTCATGAATGCTGTCTAACTCAAGTTTAGTCACAATCCTGGAATGTTTGCTTCACTGAGTCCTGAATAAAGAAAAGGCTGGAACTGCTCCTTTAACCGGTATGTCTTTCATTGCGAGAGATCAAATAAAATATACAAGGTACACAGTTTACCTGTCATTTTCTGACAATTCTGAAGGAATGTTTTGATGTCATTTGGTTTACTTGAACATCCTTGTTCAACGCTGAAAAGATACAATATAATGGAACCGTAAATGTCTTGTTATAACAAATGAAAGGCGTGTTCAGTGTATTAAAAACAGAGACTTTTAATGATGGTCTTTTGGTCATTTTTGGTAACTCATCCCATATTATCTCACATGTTTGCCTTCATGCTAAGTGGTATGAGCGTAAAAAGAGACAGAAATTTGACAGCATGATGGATATCTCACCTGTAGATGTAAAGTGGCACAAGAAGATCTTTCCTCTTCTCCACTGACCCCTGGACTTTTATAACTGTATCCATAAAAGACTTTTCCCAAATAACCTCTTCATTCAGAGGCAAGATGTTAGCTGAAAATACAGAAGACATAACTAAAGAAAATATTTAATTTCCAGCTACAGTACATGCAGGCTGTGATGAATTATTATCCATCATAAACTGATGACATATAACCCCTGTCAAGGAAAACCCCCAATCAGCCTATTAACACATCACCTTCTTATTAATATATTTTTAATTTTTATATTTATTTGTGGACCAGGTGCTGCTTGTAGCTAAACTCTCCTTGTATGTTTAACATTATCTCTCTCACACACAGATCATAGCTCAGTAAATTCGTAGACCAATAAAACATTTATTAAGCTGGCAAAAAACTTCTGTAGACGACTATGATTAAACCCTTATGGGTGAAATGCGAGAGACGGCCTGGGATGTGTTATAGGTGGTCGTGTAGGTCCATGTGAAACTTTGTTTGGGGTCTAATTTATCCCTTGTAGAATACCCCCGCGTATATAGCCTTCCAGTCCAATGGGCATTAGATAATGTGGATGCATCAGTTAATAGTGCTATAGACGTTACTTTGGATCTATGTTACATAGCTTTAGTCACTAGATACATCGCATTACATGGTCACGCTTGTTGTGTAGCAGTATATTTCTGTGTGTGAATATATTTTCTATATTAGTGACTGTAGTGATAATAAACAACATTTATATGTGATACTGGTAATGGGAATTTGTAAGGAAATATCCCCATATTTGTTTCTGTTACCATATGTTACTACCTTGGTAACATTACCCATTCATGGTTGTGGTGTATCCTGGTATTATATTATTATTGCATTAAGAGACAAAACATAGTAATCATAGTAACCCAAACAGAGAAATCTGAACAACCAAACCTACTGCTTAACATCATTTATTTTATCAAAGGAGTAACTAAAATAATAGACCGGGGAGGGCAGCAGATCTAGTTTATCAATACCTTTAAATACAATGAAGTGTTAAGACTTGGATGTTAAAATAGTTAAATGGATAAGGCAATGGCTGAATCACAGGAGACAGAAGGTTGTAGTTAATGGTGACTATTTAGAGGAAGGCCTACCATTACGATACCTCAGGTTCAGTTCTTGGGGCAATTTTTTTAGACAATGGTCTGCAACAGGGTAGACAATCCTATATAACCCAAAATAGAGGGCTGGTACCTTCTGGCCCGGGGGGGCGGGGGAGTGCATGTAAAGCCAAGTGGCCCACAGACACACACTCTAAGTGCCTACCTACCCCAAAAGTTGCCTGGTTCTGTGTTCTGAGCAGCTCACACTCCATTCAGTCCAGCTTCCTTGAACGGCCAGCCTGAACTGTGCCTTAGACACAACTGGAGAACTAAGCTTGCCAATGGGGCACTTGCCCTTCTGTCCACAGGACCAGCTTGCCCCAGATTTATTTAAATCAGACAAAGGTCCAAGAGTGTGATAGCTGAAGATAAATGTTAAATTAATGCCCTTGGGATGTAAAGGTCCAAAAGCAATGTATAGTATTGGGCGTTGTTACAACAAAGGAGATTGAAGTAGAAGTTAGTATTTTTACTATGTATAGGTAGGCAGGCCTTATAACAAAGCAGCAAAACATGCATTCTAGGTCCTGGGTTGTAAGTTTAGCTTACCAAGTTGGGCATAAATTTCCTGTTCTTCATAACTGTCCATTGGTCCAAACCCTCGATTGTCTACCAGAGTGATGGTATCTGTCAGTGGGTAGGATGTTCTATGTGTAGTCAATGCACCATTCTTTTCATGTCCAGTTGCTACAGGTGCTAGTGTTCCATACCTCTCTTCTTTCACAATGTACATCAGAGAGTTGATCAGGGAGGATTTCCCATTTCCCATATATCCAAATATCTGCATCATGATGTGATTATAACCTTTTCCCTCGCCATTATTTTCAAAGCGATAATCCAAGATCTTCTTTGTGAGTCCTCTCACTTCCTCCATGTTCTTATGAAGCAGAGTTAAGTTTTATTTCAAGATTGTGACGTATTGTTTAACAGAAAGTGAAAGTAGTTGTACTGACTGATGAGTCATAGTTTGCAAAAGCGGAGAAAACAATAGATAATTATTCTGTCTATGCTCTCTTCCAATAGTGGAAGAACGAACGTGGAAGATTGAATAGATTAGTGTTGGATCAGTTCTAAGGATTTTTCAAACATTGGGGAAATTAAGTCCAGCATTAAGGTGCTGCATGTGCCTATCACCTGCCAGTGCATGTCCAGGCCACATGCCTTACAACTGCCACTGGTGCTGCTCTTCTGTCTCCTTCCTTTCTCCTTCCTTCGTTTTTTATATTTTTTTCAAATATCGGGAAAATTCAGTCCTGTATTCAAGTGGATGGATGTGTCTGTCTGCCAGTGCTTTCCCCAGCCCAGTTCCCTACTGCTGTTCCTCTGTCACCTTCCTAATTCTGTGGGATCGTTTTATTCTCAAATATTGTGATAATTCAGTCCTGCACCAAGGGGCTGCATGTGTCGGCCAGTGTCTGCCCAGGCCACATATCCTACCACTGCTGCTGCTCCTCCTTAATCTCTTACCTTAATCTGAGGGATCAGGGACATTTTATTGGGAAAATGCTTCAATACGCTGTATGTGTCTGTGTGCCAGTGCCTGCCCTTTGCCCTGCCTCCTTTTGCTGCTGCGGCTCAATCTCCGAGGGAACAATTCTTTAGATATTTCTCAAATTTTGAGGGAAATTCAGTGCCCTCTGTACCGTGGGTCTGGATGTGTTTACCTGCCAGTGAATTCCGAGTGCCCTACTGTTACTGCTGCTGCCATATCACCTTCCTTACTCTGAAGGATCAATTCCACGAAATGGTCCAATTGTTGAAGAAATGAATTCTCATAGCATGCTGCTGGACAGGGGCGTAACTAGAAGCCTCAGGGCCCCGGTGCGAGAATCTGTTAAGGGCCCCCCCACCCCAACCCATCTACCCCCTTCTCAGGCTATCTACCCTCTCCCTAGCCCCCCTTCTCACTATCTACCCTCCCCTTCTCACTAGGTCACTTACCGTGTAGTCCTGGTGAGGACGGAAGGCCTCTGTCTCGCTGCTCTGCCGTGGTGTGCACGGCTTCACTGCGCCTGCACCCGAGACAGACGCCTCACGCTCCCACCACTGCAGTGGGGGCAGCGCTGAGGCAGGCGGCGGTGGCAGGGAGCAGATGAGACAGAAGCAGTGGCGACTCTAGAAACAATATATAGGGGGGGCACACAAGATACCACAGTCAAACTGGGGGGGCATTCATAATTTCCAAAAGTAATGTGCTATGGAATTATACTTTTGTTATTGGGCTAAAATAATACTTGATCATTGGAAGCCTGAAGCCATAATTGAGTGCGACTAATCCTTGAAATAAATATTATAACACAATAACTAACTTTTCCACTAAATGATTTCAGGGCCTTGAACGTTTTGTCCCCTGAAGTCACTACAACTTCAGGAGGGCACTTTATCGCTGGATAATTATAAATTAAATAATTCCTACTGTAAGTTAAGTGCCAGGAAACAGATGAACAAACACACACACCAACATAGGCTCTGTCACACCAACACCCAGACACACACACACACCAGGACAGGCTCTGCCACACCCACAACCAAACACACACACACACCAGGACAGGCTCTGCCACACAGACACACACACACACCAGGACAGGCTCTGACACACCCACATCCAAACACACACACACACACCAGGACAGGCTCTGACACACTGACAACCAAACACACACCCTAGGACAGGCTCTGCCACACCAACACCCAAACACACACCAAGACAGGCTCTGCCACACCAACACCTATACACACACACCCGGGGACAGGCTCTGCTACACTGATAACCAAAAATACACAAATAGCAGGACACAATCTACGTCACAGACGTCTACATCAGGATGGATTTTTCGCACTGCATTGTCGTTTATACCCCCCTTAGTGTTTTTGCCCCTTGTGTATTGATGCCCCTGCTGCCCATATATATTAATATTAGCCCCAGTTGCCGATAGCAGGTATAGATCAACACATTTACACACAAACCAAGCCTTGCATGTATAGATCAACTGAAATTTACTTGTGATCTCAGCACTGAAGGTATATATCAAAAAACAGAATCAGACATACAAATCCTGTATTTGCAAGTATACAATAGTATATGAAAAGTAGCATTGCAGGTATAGATCAAATAAATACATGGAAACAGCATTGCAGGTATTAATCAACTGTGAATGAGCGAATGAATGAGCATCTGTGAATCAATAAGTACCTGTGAATGAGTGAATAAATGGGTATCTGTGAATGAGTGGATGAATGAGTCTGTGTGTAATAGTATGGCTGTGTAAACAGGGGATACAAAATAGACTTCTGTCTAGGGGCGCTTAAAACCACGATCACGAATAGCTCATATACCGATGTAAAAAAGAAAAAAGGAAAAAGAAAAAATATATAGTGTAATAAAGTAAAAACAATATGACTCCCGCACAAAGCTTCAATGAATGCACTCACAATGTGGATAAGCTTTTGGCGCGTATATCACAACCACTCCTCGGTATATATGTTGTTCCTTTGGCTCCACATATATGCAAGAAAAGAAAATCTAATAGGGTGATATCTTTACCATCAATATGTGTGCTATGCAGTAATGCACTCACATTTAGTAGAGGAATATCAAGCTCATCTGGTTTCTTGTCCTGCAGTGGAGCTGATCCTTTGATGAGGTTCCTGAGAAGTTATGTTGGTTTCCACAAGAAGATTTCTTCAGTATTCCGGTATAAGAATGAATAAAGTGCAAGTGCTTATGTATATAATAAATAATATATATTCTTAAAATATATGCCCAAAAAATAGATCCAAAGAAGCGGGATGAAGTAAATAAGTAAATAATTTAATCTGGGACTAAGCCCTTACCACACGCTCGTCGGCAACTACACCATATAGGTGTTAACAAAGTTGTCCCGACGTGTTAAAAAAGTACTTGAACCATTAAAAATATCATAAATAAAAAATATATATAAAAATATAATAAAAAAGACGAATCAAGTCCAAAATAAACGATCCTGTGTAAACAGGGGCAAAGATGGCACAGACATGCTGTTCGGGGACAAAGCTGACAAGTCCTATGCGTCCAATCTGGGTGCTGGGCAGATCCTGTGGTTGCAGTCTGGGCCCTGGGACAAGTCTTATGTGTACAATATTGGTGCCAGGGTTGGCCTTTGGGGTGTGTAACCTGTGATCTAGGTCTGGGATTTAGGGTTCCCATGAAATATTCATTTGATCAATACAGTTTTTTTTAGTTTCTCACCGCCAAAGCTATGTTTCATGTGTAATTTATTAACACCTGCAAATGTAGGGTTTGTATGTCTTATTCAGTTGATCTATACCCGCAATGCTTTATTTTCATTAATTTTTTATTTGATTTACACCTGAGCTACACGAGGGAGGAAAAGAGAGGTGCGGCACAGTAAAGGAGGGGGCAAACATACTCTGGGGGTGATGACAGGGGAGGGGGCACCACAGGGTGCCCCGCACAGGGTGCCTGAACACCTAAAGCGAGCCACAATCATGACTCACACTCCATTTCAGGTCACTCACCTGATCTGCACCATTCATTTGCTATGCGATAGACACAGTATTGGGCTCCTGCCCTGCCTTCTGTCTATATGGCACGAGGACTTCTCATGCAGAGTCACATTAGGTGACTGACAGCCAGTGTTCCCTTTAAGCTGTGCGCTTGTGCGCGCGCACATAACTTTTCAAGAGCGCGCACACGTCGTAAAATTGTGCGCACAGTACCTAACGGGGAGCTGGGGGGGCGGGCAGTCCGTCCAGGGTGACGCTGGCACTCCTCCAGAGACGGACAGTAATCAAGGATCTCCCTCCAACCGGATTAAAATCAAACAAGGGAGCGGGAGGTCTGTTAATGCAGACCTCCGTTCCTGCTCCCTTGCGATGCGCGCGGCAACTGATGCTGTGCGTCGGGATTTGATGTCAGATCCCGGCGCACAGCACTGAAGCCACGCCCACCGCCTTCACTGCACCGGAAGGACAGGACACAGAAGAACGAAGAGGAGTCAAGAGGAAGAACGAAGAGGAGGAGGAAAAGTAACTAACAGAGGAAAGGTAGGAAAACATTAAGTGAGAGTGGATTAGTAAGTGTGTGAGAGTGATGGGTGTTATGCTGTAGTTTATGCTGAATGTTTGTGAATGAGTGTATGTGTGATAGCATGGATGTGTAAGTGGGGGGGGATAGCATGGCTGCCTCGACATGATAGGAGTGTGATTGCTGCAATCATAAAGATATATACTGTATATATATATATATATATATATATATATATATATATATAAAACACTTTCAAAAAGATGGTCAGCACTCCAGGTCTTTAAATAGACAATTTCATTTTATTCAAAGTCAAGTCGACGTTTCAGTCATTACTGACTTTCATCAGGACATACATTTGAACTAAAACAAACTCATATTTATAATAAAATAGCTTGAGAACTCACCAATCTGAAGTGAGTAGGTGTGTGCTGAAATCGGCGTGTCAATGCCATTAGTGAACATGTGTGTAATAACACTGCTCATACCCGGAAGTGCAGTGTAACATTATTGTGTTCCTGTTACTATAGTAAAACAGTTTATTCCGTTTGTGCACAATCAGAAATGTTTTAAAATGATGTGAAATATGTTCTGAGGCCCCTAAGAGCTCATTATGTTAAATTTAAGTGCTTATAATGTGCAAACATGATTGGGGATTAACTTTAAATGTTAAATATATCTACAATATGTCATATAGTGAATATAGGTATTTACTAGACATACTGACAAAGAGTATCAATAATGTGCAATGAATTGTGCAAACTCGTAAGCTTCCCTCTAGATTGTAAGCTTGCGAGCAGGGCTCTCTCCACCAAATGTATCGGTTTGTCTTAGTCTGTCAATTCTTGTCTTGTCATATCCCTTGAATTTATGTATTGTATTAAGCGCTGCGTAAACTGTTAGCGCTATATAAATAAAGGATAATAATAATAATAATAAAAACTGCAAATAGCACAAAAGGTGCAAATAACAAATGTGCAAAATTGAAACTAATCCAAAATTTAAAGTGACAGTGCAAGTATGTTCCTAAATGTTAACCCCTGACATAAGCATTATATACTTTTATTATTAAAATACAAAGATACATCACATTAAAAACCATGCATGTCGGTAGTTGCAGCACTAAAAAAATGCCTGCAAATGCAACATGCAATACCAACTCACCTTAAATCACCATTATTATTAAATGGACAAATCAGTGGAATTTGAATCTACCAAAATCCCTAATTCAAATATGTATAGATATAGGGCATGTTTAATATTTTGGTGTGTCCATTATTATTGAACACAGTTCCTTATTCATGTATACATCTAGATTCAACATAAAGACACTATAATAGACAATTTAACTCATGGATATCTATTGTCTAATGTAGTACCAAATACCACAATTAAATCAAGAAGATCTCTACTGGTATAACTCCATCCATATACCACAAAACATTACACTATATGATTTTGCACAGTATCCACTAATACGTTCTAAGCTTAATAAAAGGGTTACATATCAGTCACATACAGTGTTCTACTCCCCAAGTAAATATATATATATATATGTGAGTAAATATATATATATATATATATATATATAAACAAATACAAAAAGGAAGCACTCACTTGAACTAGCATTAATTATAAGGGGGTGCTGCTGAAGACCAAAGTCATACACAATCTCTAAATCAGCGCATTCACATCAAATAGGTTATAAACTCTCATGACTGTAGTTAAAGCTACTTAAAAACACCTTTCTAAGATGACAAAATTGGAGTTTTAGTCACATTATATGGCCATATTATGCTAAGACCACCACTACAGTATTTAGTGTTAGGACCCACCTACATTGGAGTACTTTGGCGTAGTGGTGCGCTTAGCATAATATGGCCATATAATGTGACTAAAACTCCAATTTTGTCATCTTAGAAAGGTGTTTTTAAGTAGCTTTAACTACATGAGAGTTTATAACCTATCTGATGTGAGTGCGCTGATTTAGAGATTGTATATATATATATATATATATATATATATATAATGTTGTTGTTTTTTTGTCCAATTTTGGTGTGTTATTTTTAATAAAGTGTTTTTTTTTTTAATGGGGGGTCATTTTCGGTTTCGGTCAAGTTAATGCTGAATTTTCGGTTTCGGTCCAGAATTTTCATTTCGGTGCACCAGTGATAGGTGTTATGCTGTACCACCGTCAGTGCGTGCCTCAGTATATAGTGATAGGTGTTATGCTGCCCCACCGTCAATGTTTGCCTCAGTATATAATGATAGCAGTTATGCTGTACCACCGTCAATGAGTGCCTCAGTATATACGGTATTTGCTCGATTATAAGACGAGGTTTTTTTCAGAGCAAATGCTCTGAAAAATACCCCTCGTTTTATAATCGGGGTCGTCTTATAATCAGACCTCAAATAGGTCTGACTATGAGACGACTAAGATCCAGATCCCCCGCAGCTGCAGGGGACCTGGATCCTCCTGTCTCCCCCCCCCCCCGCCCCACTTACCGGTGCTTCTGAGTCCCCGGTGTGTAGCTGGGGCAGCAAGGAGGTGTGGCTAGCAGCGGGGGTTGTCTGCGTCCTTCGCGCAGACCTTCCCCGACTGTCAGAGATCGGTGCGGGGAACTCCGATCTCTGACAGTCGGGGAAGGTCTGCGTGATGGACACAGACAACCCCGCTGCTAGCCACGCCTCCTTCCGGGTGCAGCGTAAGTGCGTGGGATCTACACGCTGCCCAGGCTACATGACAGGGAAGTCAGAGGCACCAGTAAGTTTGGGGGGGGCGGGGGAGTGTTAAATGGGGGGCATAAGGCTTTTCTGGAGGCAGAGTGCTCTGTGAAATGCCTTTTAACCCCCCTTAATGCCACTGTGCCTCCAGAAATGCCTTTTTAACCCTCTATACGCCACTCTGCCTCCTGAATGCCTTAAACCTCCCTATATGCCACTCTTCCCCATAATATGCATTTTAACCCTCTAAATGCCAGAGTGGCATATAGGGGTATAAGGCATTTCTGGAGGCAGAGTGGCACATAGGGGGTCAAAAGGCATATCATGGAGCACAGTGGCATTTAGGGTTAAAAGGCATGTCATGGGGCACAGTGGCATTTAGAGGGTTAAAAGGCATATAGGGGGTATAAGGCATTTCTGGGGCAGATGTGCATAACTGGGGGGCAGGTTGGAAAATAGAAGGAAATAAAACCAAAATATTTTTCTCAATCATAGCTTTTATTAAAAAAAAAATAGTTTAGATGAATTAACATTTACTGGTAAAACTACTGGTAAAACTTTTTTCCTATAGGGTCGTCTTATATTCAGGCTTTTTCTTTTTTTCCTAAATTAATATTCAGATTTGGGGGGGGTCGTCAAATACGGTAATAACAGTTATGCTGCACCACTGTCAGTATTTGCCTCAGTATATAATGATAGCAGTTATGCTGCAACACCGTCAATGTGTGCCTCAGTATATAGTGTTATGCTGTACCCCTGTCCATGGTTGACTAACGACAGAAGCTATGCAGTTTTTCCCCATAAAAAAAATAAAATTATATATATATATTTATATATATATATATATATATATATACACACACACATATATATATTGATCCTTTATGCAGCCCGGAGCCCCCGCTGTGATTCGCTCATAATTAACTTTTGCAGTGAGAATTTCACCTTTAAAATAGACCATGGAGTCAAAAGGGTTGGAAATATATAGCTCTGCCCCACTTGCAATGTGATTTTTTTCAGCTCCACCAACTTCGCTTTATATGGACTGTAGAAGCATATTGTGCGCACAAAATTTTGACTCTGGGAAAAATTTTGCACAACAGAAATTTTCTGCGCACACCACCCAAGAAAAATTAGAGGGAACATTGCTGACAGCCTCCTCCTAAGCTGTAGAGTCAGTGCAGGAAGTACTTTTTTCGGAGTTTTTTTGGTGCTGGAGTGCCAAGGAGTGGGGGGGGCAGGGTCCAATCAATATTAAAGTCTGCACTCAGATGCCCAAAATGGCATACGTTGGTCTATCACATATCCCTAACACGACATTCATCCTACAGGTACCATTGATACAGAAAACAGTACCGCCTGTTTTTTATCTATAAATAGTAATTTGGGATTTAACGGTTTTTATTGTCTTATTACCGTTGGAACAAAAGCAATTGCCACATTAGCAAGACTATTCCGCTGGTTGCCAAGGTGATAGCACCATTTTTCAAACTGTTTATCAGTATCACTTAGTACTAGTGATGTCCGGATCATGAACGAATCGTTCATTTGATCCGGTTCTTTTTAGTGATCCGGATGAATCGGTTCACTAGACTGAACGATTCATTTGTAGCGGTTCAGTCTGTGAATCATGCAGCTGTAACCTGATCCTAGAGCTGTGAGTCATCTGCAGAGCACTCAGACACAGACTCTGGGGTCAGGTTACAGCTCATTAATTCACACAGGAACGATGACTCTTAGAGTCAGAGAGTCGTTCAAAGAGTCGAATGATCCGAAGAGTCGAATGATCCGAAGAGTCGAATGATCCGAAGAGTCGAATGATCCGAAGAGTCGAATGATTCGAATCTTACAGGGATCCGGATCTTACAAGGATCCGAATCTTACAGAGATTCGAATCATTCAGAGAATATCACTGATACCATACTTTTATAAATAAATACATTAATAATGTTCACACTGGCCCCAGGATTTAGATTCCCCTGAGTTTGCCCCCCTTTACCTATAACTGCACCTACAGTTAACTTTATTAAATTAATTAAATTAACCCTCAGTCATCAGCATAAAATTAACCCTTATACCCCATCAACCATAACTGCCCCTGAAATTAACCGTAAAGATCCCATTAACCATAACGGCCCCTGAAATTAACCCTAAAGACCCCATTAACCATAACGGCCCCTGAAATTAACCCTAAATACTCCATTAACCATGACTGCCCCTAAATTAATTGCATGTACTCCAGATAAATTACCTAATAAATTGGTATGGTTGATGGGGTCTTTAGTGTTAATTTGGGGGCAGTTATGCTTAATTGGGTGTTTAGGGATAATTTAGGGGCAGCTATGCTTAATGGGGTCTTTAGTGTTAATTTAGGGGCAGTTATGCTTAATGAGGTGTTTAGGGTTAATTTGGGGGCAGTTATGCTTAATGGGGTCTTTAGTGTTAATTTAGGGGCAGTTATGCTTAATGAGGTGTTTAGGGTTAATTTGGGGGTAGTTATGCTTAATGGGGTCTTTAGTGTTAATTTAGGGGCAGTTATGCTTAATGAGGTGTTTAGGGTTAATTTGGGGGCAGTTATGCTTAATGGGGTGTTTAGGGTGAATTTGGGGGCAGTTATGGTTAATGGGGTGTTAAGGGTTAATTTTAGGGGCAGTCATGGTTGATGGGGTGTTAAGGGTTAATTTTAGGGGCAGTCATGGTTGATGGGGTGTTTAGGGTTAATTTAATGGTGAGGGTTAATTTAATTAATTTAATAAAGTTAGCTTAAGGTGCAGTTGCAGGTAAAGGGGAATGTAAATCCTGGGGGCAGTGATTATTAATGTATTATTTATAACAGTATGGTGACATTCTCTGAATGATTAGAATGCCAATGAAGGCAGAGAGTCGTTCAAAGATCCGGATCTTACAATGATCCGAATCTTACAATGATCCGGATCTTACAATGATCCGGATCTTACAGTGATCCGGATCACTGTAAGATTCGGATCCCTGTAAGATCCGAATCTTTGAACGACTCTCTGCCTTCATTGACATCACTGGAGGCAGGGGGGAGGATTCATAATGAAAGGGGCGGGGCCAATCGTTAGTGTGCCTGCATGGAGTTACTGGAAAACAGTAACTCCGTGCAGGCACACTGAGTGATCCGAAGATCCGGATCATGAATCGGATCATTTCAGTGAACGAATCGAAATGATCCGATTCACTTTAATGATCCGAACTTCCCATCACTACTTAGTACCAGTATACAAACCCTGGGTTTTATGTGACAGCGCTGAGTAGAGAGGTTCATTCCACTGACGTCACACGAACGGGAACAGACACTGACCAATAACCAGTCTCAGGCCGACCAGGTCCAGCCCTCTATGTATATAAGTTCACAGCTCCAGCTTTCCACAAGCCCCTCCCACTTTCAGAATCAGGCCTTTGGCGCCGCCTTTTGGTGATCACGTGACATGGCTTTTGCTCCCCCGGCGCCCATCTTTCGTCAGCGTATTGGAAACCAGTCGCTGCGCTCGCAGAGACCTTCCCCTCGCAGGGCTTACCCGGAGTCTCGCTGTGACAGCCCCACCGGGGAGGAAGAAGCCGCTGCGACAACGGTGCCTGCGGCCGGAAGCCTGGTAA
Organism: Sceloporus occidentalis; assembly: GCA_023333645.1. Lineage (NCBI taxonomy): Eukaryota > Metazoa > Chordata > Lepidosauria > Squamata > Phrynosomatidae > Sceloporus > Sceloporus occidentalis. The sequence continues at coordinate 2,675,959 of JALMGF010000068.1, forward strand.
CGGAGGCATTCATTCGTGGGTGACAACTGCTCAATGCGGTGCCTGCTGTCTGCAGCTGTGCCTGGCAGCGGGCTGGGGCCCCGGCATCCTCTTCTGTTCATAATACTTTGTGTTAGGTTGTGTGTTTATGTATAGAGTTAAGTATACATAAGCAACACTACCTATACGTGTGTCCATAACACGGCCCTTATCATACACAGCAGCTTGCGCTTATTTTACTAGAGCAGCTGTTATCTAACCAGAGTGAACAGTGTGTGTGTGTGTGTGTGTGTGTGTGTGTTGAGTTGTTGACTTGTCCCTTAATTAAGTTGTTTGTTTTTTTTTTTTTGTTTGTTTTTTGAGAAATGGAAACTAAAACCTGCTGGCAATTCTTTTCAGACTTTGACAAATGACGATCGTATTCTGGAAAAAAGAAACAAAAAAAAAATAAAATAGAAAACCACACAAAATGCATGAACATCTGTAATGTTTTATAACTTTGACTATTACGATTTGCGGATTGTCCCTTTAAAGGGGAAGAACTATGGGGGGAAAAGTGATCTTCTCTATGGTTATAAAACACTGCGCTTTTATACAGTAATGTGGCTTCAAATAAATGTGCTTTCTATTGTAGACCCAGCGACTGCCATTGTTGTTGGTTGTGATAATTTGGGTGACTTTCACAGCACGATCACCACACTGAGCTGATTCTTTATGGCCGTGCTAATGAAGTCTGCTTCAAGACGTTCGTTAGTCAGTGGGGTCTATCCATCGAAGGAGAATTGTTTCCGCCCTTTGACTTCACCATGTAGTGTATCTATATGTATTGAATGATGCATTATACAGGGCCAGCTCAGACCTGCTTGCTGGATGATCAAGTCTTCCTTCAGTAGATCTTCTACAAAGTGTCTGTTCAGAGAATTGAGACTGAGCCGTTGTATTGTTTTTCCTAACTTTTCATTGGTGTTGTCTGCAGGTATGCGAACCATTTGCACGTCGTAAAAACCATAATAAAGACATGGTTGACTTTGGGAAATGGCCGTTATTTGCTTTGCTCTCCGCCCAAGAGTTGTCCTCCGTCCGACAGGCATGTGTCTTTGGCATATCTGCTAATGAAGCCATATATACCACTCATAATAACGAGGTAAGGCTGAAAGAACACGTGCTACGCTAATTAGTTTGAATATTTAATGGGTAGCAGACTACATACCTCCAACGCCTTTTGTTAAACCGACAATCAGTTGGGGATCTCCGGGGCTGTGAATTAATTGAATCGGACGTCTGTGAGCTTGTCTGTTTTCATGGAAAAAATTGTACTTATTTGTCTATCATAACAGGTGTTTCGGGGCATCAATAGCTAATTGGCTACCAAATGTATAGGTGAAAAGTTTAACTCTATTTAACAAACTGATTCACGACAAATACAACCTTTTACATAGAAACATAGAAAGTGACGCCAGATAAGAACCAGTAGGCCCATCCAGGCTGCCCAATCTCTGAGTACTTTCCTTTAGTACTTGCCCTTATCCGATATCTAGCTTGGCCTTATGCCTATCCCATGCTTGCTTAAATGACTTTACTGTATTAACATCTACCACTTCTGCTGGAAGGCTATTCCATGCGTCCACTACCCTTTCCGTAAAGTAATATCTTCTGATGTTACCATTAAACCTTTGCCCCTCTAGTTTATGGTTGTGTCCTCTTGTTGTGGTAGTATTTCTCCTTTTAAATAAACTATCTTCCTTTACCTTGTTGATTCCCTTTAAGTATTTAAATGTTTCTATCATCTCCCCCCTGTCCCGTCTTTTTTTCCAGGCTATATATCTTAAGATCCTTTAACCTGTCCTGGTAAGGTTTATCCTGTAATCCATAAACCATTTTAGTAGCCCTTCTCTGCACGTTCTCCAACATTTCTATATCCTTCTGGAGATCCGGTCTCCAGTACTGTACACAATACTCCAAGTGAGGTCTCACCAGTGCTCTGTACAACGGCATGAGCTCTTCCCTCTTTCTACTGCTAATACCTCTCCCTATACAACCAAGCATTCTGCTAGAATTACCTGCTGCTATTTTTTTTTATTTTTTTTTTTATTTTAAACCTTTTCACCCTTTGTTACAACGGTTTTCCATGCATGTTGGAACGGTAAATTTATATAATGTAGTCAAAATAACTGTCATTTTTCATCAGCTATGTACGTTAACTGTGTTTTATGCAGGCAGAATTCCGTCTCTATTCATTGGTGGAATTAACTTTTCAACACTGTAACAAGTTGAGCAATACAATCCTCAGAAAAAGTGTTGTCCTATAGAAAAGAAAAAAAAAAAAAAGCCTTTAGTTTTTTCCATCAAAAACGGACTGATTAACTTTTGTAAACGACGACTCCTGTCTTTAACCCAGACTGCTGCGCTAGAGTGGCACCTTTACCATTAACATGCATTGACACGCTCACTCCCTCTCACACACGTACCCCTTTACCTTACTCGAACCCTTCCTTCTAGCTGCTTGTGTGAGCAGCCTCACCTACCACATCTGTTTGATAAATTTGCTAAATATTAAGTTCTGGAAATAGGGGCAGATTGGTTTTTGGGGGGATTTTTTCCTCCTATTTATTGCTGTACCATATAATAGAATGTATGGTTTTACCCTAATCTAGATGTCTATGAATAGCTTGCTTTATCCTGAGAAAAAAGGCAAATGTATAGGTTACCCAGGATAAAGTGCAAGGTGCGGTAAAAACGTTATCACCTAAATGTAACAGAGAGCAGTAAGAAACAGTGATCCCCCGGGTGTCAAGGTTTCAAAAAAGTATTGGGGTTAGTTGAAAAATGAAAATAAGTGACTGTTATATAGAAATATAGGGTGGTTGAAATCTGGGATGTTAAGTGATATAGTTTTGGTATTTTTCCTGACTTATTTTATTATGCTCCATTTATAAAGCGCCTACAGATTCCGCAGCGCTGTACTAGCTGAGGATATATATACCTGTAAAACTGTCATTAAACATTATTTTTAGTAATAAAAAATACAATAAAACCTACTTGTCCATACCCCCTTGCCCCCCAAAATGTGTATGCTAAACGAGAGTAGGGAATAACTGTTGAATAAAGGCATAGTGAGACCATGAAAAATGCTGTGGTCCTGTTGTTTAAAAAGCCCGGGTTCGGTAAATGGTTTAAAATGACTTCTACCCCTTCTAAAAATGTTTAAAATAAAATTATACATTTTTACGTACTCTAAATGACAGGGAATTTAGTTAAACCAAATACATTGCAAAAACAATCTCCTTTGGTCCCGTAGATCTAGAATAGCCCTGCTGTTTAAGAGGTTAATTGCCTATTAGTCTCGTTAATTTTTTACAGTTATTTTAACAATGCATCTAGATGGTTTAATACTTTGAGCCTAGGCTGTAATTGTTTATTATATTCCCTTTTACCATTATAGCTGAAGGCTAAGGCAATAGATTCTGCTGTAGAATCTTGTAAAGTCTTGTGCCGTTATGACTTAAGGCTCATGTGTGCACACTTTAAAATAAAAATGAAATTGTCTGCACAAATAAACACTTCATAAAGTAAAATACAACAAAGCCATTTCTTCAGTAAAATGCTATGTTCCACTTATAATTTTCCACACATAGAAGAAAGAAAATACGAAATAAGAGTGCTTTCTATTTGTAGTGAAATAAGATTTTGTATAGTTTATCTTTGAAATGCACAATGACTTTGTATTAGGATTCATCTTTAACTGTGGCGCATGTTTGTTTTGTCTTTTTGCAGGTCTTTGCATTTGGACTGAATTGTAGCAACTGCCTAGGAACTGGAGACAACCAAAGCACGATCATCCCGAGGAGGCTCGATGCTTTGTGTGGCAGGAAGCTTGTTGGCCTTAGTTACGGCAGCGGGCCGCACGTACTTGCCTGCACTGAAGGTGAGGCGTCACAGGGGAATACTTGATGACATGTGTTCTTCCCTTTTTTATTTTATTTTTTTAATTCTTAGTATCAGTGTATTTATTTAGCGTAAGCAAAGTTACTTCTCGAACTTTAACCTTTTCCTTAGATGTTATTATCAGTTTTAATCCTGTTTACCCCTATTAGAAATAGAATTTAGACAGAGAATTTGACATAAGTCTAGAGTTTAAAACATTACTCTATAATATATCAACACACAACATAAACAAAAAAGACATTGAGATGCAGTAAAAAAGTAGGATAACCCCAAGCTGCACATACTTAAGCTTCTAAAAGATATGATTTTTTGGATTTAGGTATACTATACCCATTTAAAATGATAGCGCCCAATTCCATTTTGCAATGGTATATTGTAGTAAGCCTTATCTCTTCCCACTTAGGCATTTTTTTTTTTTTACTTTTCCAATTTTTTGCTATTAATAATTTGGTAGAAAGAAGGATATGGGTCATTAGACTACTATATGTATTTGAGACTTTTGGCCAGTCCAAGTGGAGAAGGAAACGGTCTGCTTTAAATGGGAGCTTTATATCAATTTTTTCAATCTGGCAGAGGACGTCTTTCCAGAGAGCCACTGTATAACATGTCCACCAGATATGTATAAGACTACCTTTATCTTTTCCACACCTCCAACAGTGGGCTTCAATGCACAAGGTACCACCTATAACAGATTTTAAAAAAAATTTCTCTTAAATTTAGGCAGTGTACCACACTATTAACTAATCGTAATGTACTTTTCCAGATGCGCCAGGGTATAGTCCTATTCAATTCCTTCTCCCAAATCTTAATAGCCCTCACTGACGTATGTTCATGATTAATTTTAATTAAGTTTAGGCACTTAGAGATCATTCCCTTAGTGTTTGTCATGTTATATATAGATTTAAGTTGTTTCCATTTTTCTCCATTATTTAATACCGTATTGGCCCGAATATAGGCTGCACTTTTCCCCCCCACTTTAAGTCTTTAAAGTGGGGGGTGCGGCCTATATTTGGGGTCTTGTGCCCGAGACATGCAGTTCCGGGCGCCAGGCAGCAGGGTTAGGATACAGATCCACGCAGCGGTGCAGGGGACCCGTATCCTACTCTCTGATACGCTGAGACAGCCTCCCCTGCCAGCACTTCCCACGGGGGGAGTGCCGGCACGGGAGGTTGTCTAAGCGCATCGTGCAGACGTTCCCCGGCAGCGGCGATGCACGTAAACGACCTCCGCTGCCGGCCCGTCTGCTCGATGTGCTTTAACAATCTCCCTTGCAGGAATTCCCACGAGGGGAGTCCCGGCAAGGGAGATTGTTAAAGCACATCGTGCAGACATGCCGGCAGCGGAAGTAGTTTACGTGCATCGCCGCAGCCAGTGAACGTCTGCACGATGCGCTTGGACATTCTCCCGTGCCGGCACCGGAAGTTGTCTACGCGTATTGCGTAGGTGTCCCCTGGCGGCCCCGCAAGACACATGGGAGGCTGCTTTGGTAAATCGGGGGGGGGCGCGAGTGGGAGTATATATCGGGTGGAGGGCAGAGTGACAGTATATATCGGGTGGAGGGCAGAGTGGTGACATATCTGGGGGGGCAGAGTGGCAGCATATCTATTCTACTTTTTTTTTTAACTAAGAAAAAATTTTCCTTAAAAAAGCACCTAACTTTAAGGGTGCGGCCTATATCCGAGCCAATACGGTATATCGTATTTCGAAAGAAACACTGTAATTCTTAGGTAAGAAAATAACTCCTTGGAAGGGAGTGGATATTCCTCCTGTAACTGGGAAAAAGATTTAAATTTCCCTTCAAAACAAAGATCCTGAATGGTTAGAATTCCAACCTGTTTCCATGTCTGTAGTTTAATATCTTCTATGCTGAGCTCTATTACATCGAGGGGGAGGAAATCTGCTATTCCATTATAAAGGGCTAACATCTTCATGACCCTTTTCCATACCCCCAGAATATCTTTTATAACCAAAGATTCAGTTACCGCCTTGCAGTTTCTTCCTACCTCTCTGATGGACCATGGTAATACTGCAAGCCCTTCCAGGCCTAGTGCTATTTCCTCAGTTCGGTACCAAATTTCTTCTTTTATATCATTGATCTGGGCCGCCATCGCATGTGCTACCATACAGGCCTCTTGATATTCCTTTATATTTGGTACTCCAAGGCCCCTGTCATTTACTTTCCTAGATAGGAGTGTCGGTCCCAATCTTGGCTTCTTACCTTGTCAAATAAACTTATTAAAGGCTGTCTGTATCATACTAAGCCATACTTTAGGTATTGTTAGCGGTAACATTTGAAATAAGTCCATTTAGGTAATATATATGCTCTAATTGTGTGTGCTTCCCTTTTTAATGTGTTTTTTTTGTTGTTTTTTTTTTTTTTGGAGCCCACTTCAGGCAGATTAAAAAAAACAAGTAGCTGCTTCAACCAATATTTTTTTAGGGGTGCCTCTCAGAGCCAGAAAGAGCGCCTGGGCTCCAGTGATCATTCATTAATGAGTTTGCTAATATTTGAAAGGTGTTTTTTTTTTTTTTTGTTTGTTTTTTTTGATCATAAGAAATTGGGTTATTTGGAAAAACGTTTTACAAAAAGCAACAGTTGCATTTAACTCATCATTGGCTAAAAAACACAGGGAGCCAATGTTGTAATACGCAGAGGTGCTTGTGTATATGAGTTAAGTATCTTAAAATGAGGAAGGTAAGCATTAAAAAGCTAGGCTTTAAAGAGGCAAAATGCATCATTAGATGCACCAACATACACACAGGAGAAAAATGGGGGAAGTGGAGAAACTATTCGTTCTTTAGACAAATGATGGAAGATATGTAAATGACAAACTAGTTTCTAGGAGAGATAAAGTTAGAGCTGTTTTGACCAACTTCATTCCTGTAAGTCTAATGACAGCAGTGAGGGAATAAATGAAAACCATGTTAAAGGAAACGATGGATACATATCTTCTAAAAGGCTTTCAGGAACAATGTGATAATGTGGGGAGGTCTGTTTTTTTTTGATTGGGTGGCTAAAATATGCAAATAGAGCAGTGCATCTAACATATGTGTATCTAGATATCAGTAAGGCATCTTGCAGTGTCCCTCAAAGAAGACTTAAACTGCAGTGCATTAGGTTTGGGTGTTAAGGTGGACTTATCCAAAAGTGCTGATGATGGGATCTACTACATGGTGAAATTGTGTATATGCCTGGGGCATTAGCCCACAACTGCCTAGCTGCGACACATGCATGCCCACTCGGGCTACTTCCTGTGGGAATCATGTATGCGCTATTGCCCCATCTTTTGTAATCTATGTTCTGTGTCTTATCACAGATGCAGAAATACAGAATAGAAATAGAAGTGAGATGAATGCCCAAAGTATAATGTGCAACAGGACGCCCTCTCAAAGAAACAACAAAAAACCCCTACCATTCCCCTTCCCTAGTGTCTCCTTCCTGAACTCCATCCTGTTAATTTTCTTCCAGGTCTCCAAGGTTTGTCTAAAAGGCAGGCTTTTGAGGGTCCCCTTTTTGGAGTTTTGCTACCGTTTCGGCGTTCACAAGAACAACGTGCACAAATTTGATCCTTGATACAAATAGGGCAGATGTGTGGATATTAAAGAACACTCAATTTCTGCATAGGCTTGGAAGTAAACAAAGTTACATGTCATGATTTTGGCCAAAGGTATTCTAACATTTGCACACAACTTTCCCTACAAGAAATATCCATATCTTCTACAATCGGTAAAAAGGACATCATTTGGATGTGCTTTGTTTACTTTAAGTAGAAACAGTTCTCGGCAATATTCATTATGCGCCTTTTACAGATGGCTATACTGAAACAGTTAAACATATTAGAAATTGACTTAAACAATCAAATCTCATACCAAAGTTGAAGCCTTACAGTGGTGCAACAAAGGACATGGAAAAGGGCATATTATGGAATAAAAATCCATGGATCGTTCTTATTGCTGATGCAAGTCTGAGGTATGGTACAGCAATTAAAGGTCAGGTTTACAAGGGATGTTTGGAAGGTGTAACTCAAACCTTATGTTACAGGGAGCTTTTAACTACCTGACAAGTACTCAGTCACGTGTCCATGTAATTTAAAGATGGACACTGAAGCTTAGGTTGGACGGGAATATAGAATGGTCACTACTGTAGTATTAAGGGGCACAAGCAGCCCCTCGCTTCCAAAACTGACACAGAATTTACAGCTGAGGAATTATGAACATTGTGTCATTGCTGCCAATTTCACCATCCCTTCAGAAAACCTGGATGCAACAAGCTACAGCAACAGTGATGACCCCAATCTGGCTTAGGAGAGGTTGGTCTCCATTCTAATGGAGAAGGTTATAGATCATACAGGATATATAGACCCCGTCCATCAGTTATTATGCAAGGAAGACAGGTTTTTTTTTTATTTTTTGGGGGGGTTTTTTGAGAAAGTTTCTCATGGATGGAGACCCATTTCTCTATGGAGTTGTGAGAACTTGCTTTGAAGACCCTTTCTGAACCAAACATTCCTCTTATCTTTAAAGAATGTGCTCTTAGATACTCCTATTTGATTTTTATTTTTTTTTCCTCAATACTAGTTCATAATCCAACATCCCCCTAAATTCTCCCTAAAGGTAGCACCATTTCTGTAGGCCACAAATTAATATTTATAAAATATATGCGCAGCCTCATAGGAGAATTTCCATACATTCACCATGATATAGATACATGATAGAGATAGAGAAGGTGTTTGTGTACCACTATTACTACAGAGGGACAATGAAAATAAACGTGAATGTGCAATTTCACACTAAACATTTAAATGTTTGTACAAAGACAAGCCGTGCGTTTTTTTTGACCTTGGTCTTCTTATGGCACCTTTCTTGTGTTAGATTTTGGTTCTTTCTATGACAGTAATAAAGGTACAGTGTCTTTTGATTTTTATTTTTTTTTTAAAAAGTGTGCGCATGCTCTCATCCATCTAAGCCTCTTACTTTGTATCATTTATACAGATGGAGAAGTGTTTGCTTGGGGCCATAATGGTTATAGCCAACTTGGGAATGGCAATACAACTCAGGGTACTGCTCCCATCCATATCTGTGTTGAATTGTTATCAAAGAAAGTGATAGAGGTTGCCTGTGGCTCCCATCATTCCATGGCTCTAACATCTGAAGGAGAGGTAAGGCTGGTGCAAGTTCTGACCACCTCGCTCTATTCTAAGGCGTTTTTATTCAATAAAACATCGTTTTGGACCAACCCCTTTGATCTTCTTCTGCACAATGCACTTTGTGATTATTTAAATTTGGGGAGGTGAAAAATCTCTTCACATTATGCAGGACCCGTCACTATGCATCAAGAACCGGATGAGAAAACAATCGGCAAACGGACACGTGTGCTGTCAGTCTAAACATTTGTATGTGATGATGTTACTGTAACCTGGCCCAGTCACATATATTATCATTTTTCTACTTAAATAATTAGCTGTTTTTGTTTTCTCCACAAGGAATATCTATCCTGCTGTGGACCATTGTGTTTGCAAAAACATCCTATCTTGCCAAAAATATCGATTTGACTTTTCTTCTGTCCGCTCATTCTGTTTTTTCTTAAATGATAAAAAAAAAAAAAATATTAGCGTTAGTCCAGTCCTGCAGCACAGTGCAGTCAGGTTTATCATATAACCCTAAAGCCTCCTGTCTGATGAGCCGTCGCTAACATTCTTCAGATTGCATATTAGGTTAATCACATTACTAAATGTAACTTATCTCTGCCATCTCTCTCCTTTTTTGTCTGTTTAGGTGTTTGCATGGGGATACAATAACTGTGGACAGGTTGGGTCGGGTACCACTGCAAACCAAGCAATTCCTCGAAAAGTAACCAGCCATTTGCAAAGCAAAGTTGTAACGAGTATTGCTGTGGGTCAGGCCTGCTCCATGGCTCTGACGGACAATGGGCAGGTAAGATCACACAGCACTTCAAGAAACATGTTATAAAAAAAAAATGTTGGTTTTCTATGGGCTAGTCAAGAATGAAATACCCTTGTGTGGGCGATGATACCGTTACGCAATCGCTAGTTGGCTAGGTTTATTTTGCCGGGGCAAGTGGGAAAAATTCAGCATGGAATATATATGGCTTTTCCAAAAAAAAAAAACACCTTATGAGCTAGCAAGCTTTGGTGCAAATAAAGAAAATGGATTAGGACTTTTTTTTTTTTTGTTATGTTATGAGTATTTTTACAGGGCTTTTTGGTACATGGTTGAATAATCTTTTGTTTCCCTTCCAGGTTTATGGCTGGGGTTACAATGGCACCGGTCAGCTGGGAGTGGGAAGCACCGGTAACCAACTTACACCTTGCAAAGTGGTGTTTGTGCAGACGGTGTGCGTGATACAGGTAAGCATTCTGTGGCCTGCAGGTAACTGTCCTCACAATGTTAATGTTTTCTAGAATAACCCACACCAAACATTTATCCTCAGTGAGTCTGTGGCTATGCCTTGTCTAATAACTATAGCTGTACTTGGCTTTCCAAAATGTTACCACTTTGTTTCCTCAAGTACCTCCTATAGTTTGTTTTTAGAATGTGAGGTCATCACATCATACTTGCCATGAACTACAGTACAACAGTGTCATAAAACTAGAATGGAAGCTCAAGGTCTGTTGTATCGTTTTGATACATAAAAAAAATAAAAATAAATGAAAAAAAATCAGAAAAATAATGGTTATAATCTGTGTCTTCTACCGTCTTACTTTATTCTCTGTAGGTGGTTTTTGGCTATGCCCATACGCTGGCTCTAACTGACCAAGGCTTGCTTTACGCCTGGGGAGCAAACACCCATGGACAGTTGGGAATTGGGAATAAAAGCAATCAGCTATCTCCTGTAAAGGTCACTACAAATGAAAGGTATTGTATACCTCACCAAGACTGCTAACTTGACGGGAACCCTTGTTAGCATCTTGCTCATGTTAGAAGCCCGGCTTTTGGTTCTTGCTGTGAGTAAATGTATAATGTTGTCAAAGAAAACACCCAGTGTGTATGTGATGGCCAAAAGGGAGTTTAGGTTTTTGGGATCTGTGGATTTATTGGAGCTGCAGCCAGTAGGCTTTAGTGACTATTGAATATTTTGGGAGGCAATCGCCTCTACGAAATTTTCATTTTTGCCTAGTAGGCGCTTGTTGGGATGTTTTAATTTTTATTTTTTTTTACAGGTGCTGTTCTAACTTCACAGATCCTGCTTTTTATTAGATAGATATATCTGTATATCTGTATTGATTTATTTTGAACCTACTTTATGACTCTGTGGAAGCTGTCTTATGTTAGAAGTTATATATGAGGTAGATCCTAGGATTCCCTAATTGCTGACTGGTTTAGTCGGGAGGAGGACTACAGAACAGGGAGTTGATCAGACTCCAATGTTCACCTAATGGAAGCTGTTGGCAGGCAAAGCACAGGACTAAGCTAAACTTGTGACTTTATGCTAAAATGGTGATTGTATTCCTTTAAAAAAAATATTTTGAAGCAAATCTTTTCAGTCTGTGTTTGTGCGCTACCTGCTGTTACTTAGTCTGATCTGAAAGGAGTTGAATGTTAACAAGAATTAAAGATCTATTTCCAAATTGGATTTTAACATGGCGTACAGAAGGTTTAGTAGAGCAACCCCTTTTTAACGGGGTGTAATCACATTTTCAAGGTGTTTCTGCCAAGTCAGCGTTTGCGATCACACCGCAGTTAGTTTTTCCTCTGCTGAATGAATGTACACACGTACATGGCACTGCCAGGTTAAATAAATGGTGCACGCTGTTCAGTGGTTACCGGATTTATACTAGTCTTCCTCCATTAGCTGTGTGATTAAATGTTTGTTTTCCTCTTTCAGGATGGTAGAGGTGGCAGCGTGTCATTCTTCTCACACATCCGCTGCCAAGTCACAGAATGGACAGGTTTATATGTGGGGTCTGTGTCGGGGTCAAGCTGTTCTGGCTCCGAGCCTCACACATTTCATCTGCACAGACGATGTATTTGCCTGTTTCTCTAGCCCACCAGTAACATGGAGGGTTCTCTCTGTAGGTGAGACCTTTGTCTGCTGTCTCCCTGAAGTATTGGTGCTTTGCACATGTAATAGACTGTAAGAGTGTTTTATATATAGACGCAGCATATTTTGTTTCCTCATATTGTTTATAGAACACGAAGACTACTTAACTGTTGCAGAGTCGATGAAGAGAGAATTTGACAGCGAGGAAACATCAGACTTGAAATTTCGAGTAGAAGGGAAGGATATTCACGTTCACAAAGCAGTGCTGAAGATCAGGTAATTCTGAGAGAAGGTTGTACTGTCTCCCCCACTGTACGGCTTTTGTGGGTAGTAGTGATCCCAGGATGGTTGTTTTTTTTTTTTTATAACTTTACAATTTTAAGCGGATGCCTCATTCGCCTTAGCTCTCAGCAGCATAGAAGTTCCTTTTCAACTTCTAAATTACAATCTTGGCGAGAACTAACCCAGCCCACTAAATGTTGAATCTTGAGGGGTCATGATGGTCGGCAAGTCTTACTGATGCAAGTGTGGTCTTAAATTGACAGGTGTGAGCATTTCCGTACAATGTTTTCATCGCACTGGAATGAAAACAATAAGGAAGTGATAGAAATCGACCAGTTTTCCTACCCGGTATACAGAGCCTTCTTGCAGTACTTGTACACAGATGTTGTGGACCTGCCACCAGAAGATGCTATAGGTATGGCTTCCTTGAGTTAACCAAGGTATTGTGCTGAAGACAACACTCATCAAATGGCTGTGCGGCTTTTGGTTGGAAAGAACGTGTATGGGAATTTATCTAGTAAACTGAATGCTCCTGGAAGGAGCAGATCACCAGACCAGTTTTGGGGAAATGGCTACCGGTGTAAGTAGTGGGATAATGTGGTTTTCTTTCAGGTAAGATCTGGCTATAGAGATCATTTTATTACATTTTATGTAGCAAGGATGTTTGGTGGGTAGTAAGGGTTAGTGTTTGTTTGCCCGGGCATAAAAATATTTTTTCTGTGTAAATTTGTTAATTTTACTTGTTGGATGGCACGTGCTGGCTCAAGGAAGACTCAGCGTGACAGACTTTTAATAAAAGTACCGTATTTCCCCATGTATAAATTTTGGGGAAAAAAATGTATTATCATAAAATTCATACTCGTCCTCATCACTCCCATCCATTAACTGCCCCTAAATTAAACCCCACCTCCCCTAACTTTCAGCAGCCCAAATATTAATTTTATACTTACTGTTAGATGAGTTGCTGAGCAGTGTGGATGCAATAAGGAAAGGGGCGGGGCCAATCTGTACTGTGACTGCAGGGAGGGACTGGGAAGTAGTAACTGCAATCTACAACCACTGTATAAGATGCACCCAGTTTTTAGACCCCAAATTTTTCCAAAAAAGGTGCGTCTTATACATGGGGAAATACGGTATTTCCTTTAATATTAATTCAAATTTCGCTGGTTTATACCACTCCGCCAAAAATTTTGTGGATGAGTTTCTGATGAAAACGCCAAGCTTGAAAATGTTCATTGCAAATTGTTTCAAAGTATAAAAATGAACCTAGTGAAACTCCTTGGGTAACTTTGTTATGTACTTTATTGTTCTAAAGTATGGGGCTGCTATCAAGGATTCGGACACGTCTTATTTTTTATTTTTTTATTTTTTTTTACGTACTAGAGGTTAAGAAAAATTTTAAATATGAATATCTTAATCTTTGACCTGCAATTACTAAAATAGGTTAAGGAACAGGGCATACAATGTGTTTCCGAGATGAGGAAACTAATATTTTGACTATAGTGTGTATATATAAATAAGAGGCTCTTTCTTCTGAAAACATACTTCTGGACAAAAAAAAAAACAAAAAACCCTTGTGTCCTCAACTGTAAAGTAATAAGGGATTAATGCAGTCTAAGTGAAATGGGATAGGATAACCCCCCTGTAAAACTGCAGACAACGCTGTTTGCTAATGCAACGGACATTAGAAAAAATATGCCCCAAACATCTTGGCGTACGGCGGGAAGTGTAGCAATAGCTGGAAGCTGTTACGCGGAGGAAATAATGGAAGGAAAGGGATATCATTGCTATGACAAAAGGACAAATGAGAACGGAACAATAGGAAAAGGAGATAGTGTGTGTGTGTGTATATATAATTTTGAAGAAGGTGGCGTACAAACAGAAGATGGAGGAAGCGCTTCTTGAAATAAGCTTGAATTGGAAATGTTGCATGTTGGCAGCCATCTCTTATCAGCACATGCATGGTTATGTTTCTGCTGGTGGTTGTTTGGCCCATCTGGTCTGTCTGTTTTCCCCTGCTATAAAGACTGAAACCTTACTTAGTCCTTGGTCATTTCTTAGAAACGTCCTTGAGATAAAATAATTTACCATTAAAACACAATTTAAAAAGGATTGCCTGGGTTGACTAGAGGCATATGCTGAGAAATCACTTTAAACTGCGTTTTTAATAGCTTTTCATACACATTATAGAATATACTATGTTGATGAACTAGTCATTGTGTTCTTACTTTTTTGTGTGCCTTTTGTTTGCTTTTGGTTTTTGTGTTTTAATGGATGTTATATTGTCATGTGAAATTTTATTGTTTAATACCTAGGACTCCTGGATCTTGCCACATCTTACTGTGAAACTAGATTAAAGAAGCTCTGTCAGCATATTATCAAAAGGGGGATAACCGTTGATAATGCATTCCTGTTGCTCTCTGCTGCAGTCCGGTATGAGGCAGAGGTAATCTTTTTGGATATGGGTCAGATGCGTCCCACTGCTATTTTATAAATAAAAATGTAATTGTGTGTGTGTGTTATGAGATTCATGTGAGCTTAGTTAAGGACTCCAACCTCACAACAAAAAATGCCATCTATTAAAGGCAGTGGTTTTGTCTTTTGGGGTCTTCACCTGATGAAAATGTCCCAGTCTTTCAGTACAATTTCACCTTGTTCAGAAATTAAACCTAGGCAATAGTTTCTGATGCCTTAAAGGTATGTGTACATCTGTTTAACCCCTTTCTCTTTGCAGGAATTAGAAGAATTCTGCTTCAAGTTTTGTGTCAATCATTTGACCGGAGTTACACAGACTCAGTCATTCTGGCAAATGGATGGGATACTGCTCAAGGACTTTATAGTGAAAGCCGGTAGAAGTGGGGGTTTTAAGAACTGACACATTCCTTTTTGGACTTTTCTTTGATTCACCACTGAGCTCCATACTGCAACAGAGGGGGAGAAATGTTTTGCACTGCCAGACCCGCATCGATGTATGGAAAATGTGAAGCACTTAATATACCGAATGTGAAATCATGTTGTGATTGTGTGTAACACTGGACCAATGTATAGGTCTGTCTAAAATTGAGTTCTGCATCAGCCGTGAACTGAGCAGTTCAGAGAATAAAAAAAAAAAAAACAGTATTGATCTATTTTCTGTCCAACTTTGTATGTAATGTAGGAAATCCAATTTGCCAGTTTTATATGTAGTTTCATGTTGGCAATATTTTTTTTATGTAAATTGTTTGAAGGTCTTGCCAACTTTTCCATGGGCCACTAACATTCCATGCATATGTAAATCTGTGGCGGTGCCTTAGTGCTGGTGTCAACCAGGCAAAGACATTCCATACTATAATATAGTCTTTAAGGCCCAGCGTTTATAACTGCATGCACCGTTTGCTGGTTGTGAAGTGGTTAAATTAGACGCTAATTTTGCAGGAGCTTTCCATGTGCGGGACCCAAATGTAACTTTGTGATAAGACCTCCCAACTCACCTGTGCCAAAGTCACAAAGGTAAAGTTGTGCTTTAGTAGATCATGCTCCTGAATAGTGCGCCTGCATAAATCAAAGTACTGCTGGGCAGAGACTTTATTTTTATAAACTTATTTTAACTATTGTTGGCTTTTCCTGTATGTCTTTTTCCCCGTGTCTTAATGTCTTTGGCCATTGGAAGTGTGTGTGAGAAGATGCTGCTGTAGCTCCAGATCACCACACACAGGCTCTCGTTGGCTTAAGTTTCCAGCCAACTAGTAAACTAAAATCAGAGAAACTAGTCCTTTGTCCAAAAAACGTTGTACAGTTTTGAATATTTACATTTTTCTGCTGCATGGAATGCATGATTTTGATACTGGAGTAAAATGGTGGTTTACAACCACTCATTATTCTCCCAGTGGTAGAATATTCATACCCAGGCAGGCATTGCAGTAACTGTTTCCTTTGCATGTAATTAAAGTGCATATTTTTATATTATGTTTAGAAGATCAGAACGTGCAGCTCTGTCTATTTTATTTTTGTATTACATTTAACATCTCATTAAACTAAAATATACAATGTATGACATTCATTATGATTCTTTTGGCAATTGTCAAATGCTCCTTGTCAGCCAAATGGGCCATGGAGCACATACGTGTTTACATTCTCAAGTAATGCCACCATTAGGAGAACCAAAAAATTTAAAAATTTTTATTTTTAAGGCCAGGTCCTAAAAATTAGCGCTGTGGGGGTCTAGTTTTCAGACATATATGGCATGATGGGGGGTAAATTTAACTGACTGGCTTCAAAATTCTAACAGATATAGAAAATGGTAGTCAATTTTTACATAATAAAAATGTTCTTTACACTTCTTTGCAAAAATTTTAATGTTTTAATACCTTTAAAATGCCTGACAAAGAAGCATATGAAGTAAGAAGGCATACATGTATTTCTATTTAAAAAAAAATATATATATATATTTTGTAAATTAATAAAGATTTACTGAAAGCAATTCTGTAATTTCTGTTCAGAATAAATGCAGATTTTTCAGGTCAAGAAAGTAAATTCTTCAGGAACATGATTTTTGAGGACAGTTCTTCTTTTTCTTTGTCAATAGATTCAATTCTTGCCTGGATTTCTGACAAAAACAGAAGGATTCTTTAAAGTATGTAGCTGGAAGATTGGATTTATCTACTAAAATTATGTCAAGCGTAGTGCTCACTTGTAGCAGAATATGTGGCAAATTCACTATTCACTGACAAGATCCCAACTGTCCTATCTG
This sequence comes from Sceloporus occidentalis, assembly GCA_023333645.1. Lineage (NCBI taxonomy): Eukaryota > Metazoa > Chordata > Lepidosauria > Squamata > Phrynosomatidae > Sceloporus > Sceloporus occidentalis. The sequence goes on from JALMGF010000068.1 coordinate 2,692,896, forward strand.
AAACTAACGGTAAGCATAATTCACATACATGCTCAAATGCACGTTGTGCAAATCATTACACATCCTTGATTGACTTTGCTATACATTATGAAGGACCGACCCCAGTAAGGTTCTGCTCCAGGAAGAGCTTAGATGGCCCTGTATAAAGCATGGTTTACTAGGGATACGAGGCATGTCATGAAAAACTTGCCCTACAGGACCCTTGAAGTACCTGGTACGTCATTAGTTAGAAATGCTCCCACATCCTCGTTAATGCCACAAATGGGGCACTGCTGTTGAGACTGCTCTATGACCCGAGCAGTGAGTCTACAGCAGATCCCACACACTTAAGTAATCTCTTCCACAGCCAATCAAAAGCACAGTCGGATGATAAGAGATGCTTGTATGTGCACCTCTCGTGAGCTAGAGACAGAGTGTACCCCTGGGTCTCAAGCCCAGGTGTATTATTTTTAACCTGACCGTAAGGGGTTCATGTTTTAGTTGATATTGTGCAATCAGGACTAGGTTATAGATATTTTTAAATCTGGTGCAAAAATGTGCTAGTGTTGGCCTTTCATAATTTACCCAGAAAACTCTTTAGTGAATAACCATTGGAGTCTGGACTCTAGCAGCATCTTTAAACTTTTTGGGGTACTATTAAAATACAAATATATAGCTGTATTCTTGAACAAACCCTTGACAAATGTGCCAATACATCCTTTTTTAAGGATGTGTCTAGTTTTGGAATAGGTCAAATTTTTTGCTTCTTTTCAGGTAGACTTACATGTAAAACCTGCACGGAGCCCTTCTACATCTATTAGAAAGATGGCATGACTGGTTGAACGTGCTGGGCTTAATGGTGATCCTGAAAGCTGAACTGTGGACGGCGTTAGAGACAATGTTGTACGGGGGCCGTTGTATATACTTTACCTTGTGTTTCTTTTGACACGACATCCTCCAGACATTTGCTGCCCAGAAGGAATGCGAATGCCTGTTCATAATCTGCAAAGATAGGTTGTTTTCTTTTAGTTTTATGTAAAGCACCGATCCAGGTCAGAAGGGCCCTTTCAAAACTATTTTGAACCTGTACAGGGAGACAGGAACGTATCGGGGTCATGTGATGTCAAGTGACCCCGCAGTGAAACCGAGGCTGCTCGCAGAGTGTGCGTGAGCAGCCAGAGGGAAAGTTGCAGGAGCGATGAGAGTGTAATTGTGTGTGTGAGAGCATGGATGTGTAAGCATGGAGGTGAGATGGAGTGTGTTAGGAGTAGGAGTATGTATGTTTCTATATGTTGTATGTTGGAAGGGGGGGCTGTGACAGGGCCAGGCTAGCTGGCTCATGTGTCATATGAAGTTTAGCCCGGAGCACTTTTCTGTCCGGTTCCGTATACCATGACCCGGTAATATTTTATATTGTGTATTATCGTGTAACCAGCCCAGAGACTGATGTGGCTTCAGCTCCAGCCTTCAAGGATTTTTTTTTATAATCTTTTTTTTTTTTTTAAAGTGCTCCGTGACCCGGCTAAACTTCATATGACACATGAGCCAGCTAGCCTGGCCCTGTCACAGGGGCAAGGGGCAAAAAAGCACAGACCAGTTGAGGGGGCAATGATGGCACAGACCAGCTGTTGAAGTTGGGGGACACAGGGCAATTTTTCGCACCGGGGCCCGTGGTTTCTAGGTACTCCTTTGTTCTCATGAAACCTAGCATTATTGTTGATGTTTACCCACTAGGCAGTATTGGCTTGCGTCTAGAGTGTCATGTTAGTGGGGGTGATGTAGCAGAGGGGAAGGGCTCATTGACACCCTTGCCCAGTTCAGCACATGCCCCAACTTTTTCACTCACAGATTTGATTACACTTGGGCATTTATAGCACATCAGGTAATGTGATACAAGATTTTTGCAATCGTAACACATGTCCAGCCCTGGTGGGCCATCATGCCTGTTGTCAGTGAGGTTTGGTGCCTTGAGGTTAAAGAAATGGAAGTCACATACCTTGTTCCTTAGCCTGTCCACTCTCAATCTTTTTGACAATAATTTTCATTGAGCAACTTATATTTGCTAGCAAGAATTTTAGGCAGTTGTTTTGTCGGCACACGTTCCAGAATTTTTTATACGCACCTTTTAATCAAAGACAAAAACACTATTGAAACATCTGTAGGTTATTTTTTTTAAATTATTATTAAATGCAGTGGTTGACAGGTTTGTTTCAAACACATGATAACAGACATGGCCACTAAACAGCTTCTAATTCCAACCGTAAACAGAAGTATGGGGTGGGCCTTTTCATAGGGGGCAAAATACACAGATATACTTCCTTATTTTATTTATTCCTTTCACTATATTGACAAGAGGCTGACACTTATTGACATGAAACAAAATAACCATACCCTACTGGCTTCCCGCTTTATGTATTATAAACACTTTCTTACTCATTATAGAACTGATGACAGACTTAGGGGAAGAAGGTGCATATACCTTTGGCCACACCCACACCCATTAAAGGCTGTCTGAGGCTAGCCTCGCCCCAAGAAGCCACTCCCCCAACACAGTTCCTCATTAGCACAATAAATTAGCTTACCACCCATTTTACAGAAAATGTAGTGTGTAACCATTTGCATTTTTTTTACAAAATATTATTTATTAGCTATTTTTTTTAAATGATATTGTTAAATAATATGTACCGACCATTTTCTATTCCGCTAGCTCCTAGGTTGAAAATCTGTGATTTAATTGTCTTGTACTGAACAAGGAGGTTAACCTAGAAGAACAAAAAAACACATTTTACCGGTCATGTTATATTTTATATAACAAAAAGTTTGTTCCATTATTTGTTATTTGTCACCTACCACCAATCAAGGGAAAGGCTTCATATTAATGCAGCTGGCAATGCATGAGCAGATTCGGATAATTAACCCCTCTATTACCAGACATGAGCAGATTCAGAGAATTAACCCCTCTATTACCAGATATTAAACACACACACAGTCACACACATACCTAGTGCTGGCTGCAGCTTAAAGGGGTTAAACGAATAATTCAATGACACACTTTTTCTCAAGGAATTAAATTATGTTGTGACTTTATGCGCATGCATGTATATGTGTGTGTATGTATAAGTGCACGTGCTTGTTATATATACTGTTGATGATCAATGTATTAGTAAATATACATATATATCACATCCTGTTTATCTGTCTAAGATTTTGGATCTAGTGTATCTTTGTATTCTCTCATGATAATTTAATTTGTTCTATAGATATCACCCTGGCATGAATTTATAAACTTATGAATTTATAGGGTTAGGGAACTACTTATGTTTAATGAATTCAGTTTCTCTTATTATTTTTTTATTTCCTTTCCCCTTTAGGTCTCTAGCATTTTAAAGGTATAAAAGTTAGTGGTTGTGAATTTGTATTTTATTTTAGACAAATGGCCATTTTAATAATATTGAGGTGTGACAGATGCTGGTCTCCAATTTTAGGATTATTAGGACTGCGATTTTAATATTCTGTACTTTCACCCTTTCGTTTCCATTTCTAAGTGTATAAAGAACAACTTACTGTCCAGTCTACGTTTAAGTGTTGATTCATAATTCTTTTAACTCTGTTGTGTAGTCACCATTGTTGTTAATTATGTTAATTATTTCCTTTTTCCTCTATATGTCCCTGGCAATATTGGCTATATAATCTACACCCAGTCCCAATAAAGTGTGTTCGTTTGCATCCAGACAGGCGGCAATGACGGCTAGGGATGTCCTGGTAGACCCCCTGGTTCCCACCACAGAAGGGAAATAAACTTTTTCTTGAATTTGTGCAATATAAAAATGAAAGTATTTATCAGAAAGTATGCAATGCACATAATGGCCTTCTTACGTTATTGGTACTGAAGTCCAGAGATGACTCGTCAGCACAGGCTTCCGCTGTTTAAAATAATAATAAATAATGATAATAATGAATTATTAATGATCATAATAAACAAACTGGATGTATGAACAGTTTACATTAACTTCACTGAAACTGAGTAAAAGGAAACATTACTGGGCCAGGCCAGAGTCTTATATGAAGTTAACCTCTTTGAGACTGGGGGGCTTCATACCAAAGAACACAAAAACAGGTGTTTTTTGTCATTTCTACTCATATGTTTGTTAAACCATATGTAAAAAAAAAACTATACCAAAAGAGAAAAAAAAGGATTTGCAATTTCGCTTAGGATTTCTTCTACACTGTAATTGCCACTGGCGCACATTCACCCAATTTATGTGGACTCTCTACAAGTTCCCAAAGTTTTCCTTCATGAGGGGCAAATGGGATAAACAATGTGGTCCCTTTCATACCAAATGAGCCCATTTTCTCCAAAAATATTAATGACCTTGTTTTCCACTGTAAATCTTTTCCCAATTCCTACATTTAACAACTTGGTACACAGATAGAAAGATTATTAATAAATGAATGCAGTTTTGCTTAAAGCTACATCAGTTCCCTTTTAAGTCCCTTGTCTTGTAGGTATCAAGATATGTGGCCCTGAAAAAACCCCAACAGCAAAAAATGGGAAGCGCATGAACAGCTATTTTCTAAATGAGAATATTACCTAGAAATTTGAATATTCTTAAATGTACGTAAACACACATTGTATCAAACAGAGCCATGAAAAATCCTGATTATCTCCTTCTAGAACATCACCAATGAATGGCAAGCGTATGTATGAATAATATTTATGTTCATTCACATACCTACACTGGTCTGTGTGGAAGAGTCTTTGTATTTTCTACCATCCTGTCTGCTACCTGCCAACAAAGAAGAAAAAATAAACTAGCTTTGTGGCTACAAAACAGTAATTATAGGTGAAAAGGTTCTTGTCTCCTTATCTCAAACTGTTAAATATACAGATACAGAAAGAGGAGGACTTACAGTTATACAAAGCGGTTATAATCAGTGCTCACAAACGCAGGGATTTACACTCAATAAAACCTAATGGTCAAAACAATGGTGAATAATAGCAATTGTTTTAAGAAAAAGCTATTTCTTTTTTAATTGCCGCAATTGTTTTGTTGGCGATATTTAGTTTAGAAATAAGGGACCCTAGGGGCAGTGAGACTTCTGCCACAAGTAGCCTATTAATTAGCCTCCGAACCTGATCTCTTCCCCCCCCCCCCATTTAGAGATTTTAAGAACCAATTAGTTTCTGCCAAACGGAGAGTTGTGTTTCAGCCCTTGACTTCATTATACATTAGGAAGGGCCCTCATCCTTGAGCTTATTTTACAGGAGAAGCTTGGCTGGTCCTGAGTAATGTATGACTTGTGCATAATGCAGGGCAAGCTCAGCATTTTACTGGAGAAGTTTGCCCTTTTGGTCCTCTATAGCTCACTTTAATTTTGTAAATTAAGTTACGCTGGCCCATTTATGCTAATAAACTATAAAATGTAGGGTTTGGGAAAGTGACAGGTCCGCATCAAGAAAATAATCATAATACTTTCGCCTTAAATGTATGCTGCATGCCATGTTTTCCAACGCAACAGCCCATTCCCTTTGTGGCTCGTATGTGATAATTTATACATTTTTTAAAGAAAGTAAAAGACAAAATGAAACAGCCTGCTAAAAATGACCAAACATTCAGATCTCTAAAAAAAAACATTGACAGCCCTTCTTACCCTTTTGGAGACATTTGGTCTACAGATAAAATAACCCGCTGCTAATAAAAAATGGTACGACATATTTTCCAAAAAAGCTGAATAGTCCATTTCACGTACCAGGTTTCATAATGACCGATGTCACCTCGGCTTCTACATTCTCAGGCCTCTGAAACTTGCAGGAATTATTTTATTTTTCATTAAAAAACAAAGAAACATTAATGCCCCACAATTTACCCACCACATGTCATTGATCAAAATAAAAGTAAAAACTAGACTGAGGTGGGATACTTACTGTTTGAGAAGTGCTGGCTCCAGGGGGCTCCTTACCGTTATGATGACCTGTACAGGGGAGAAAAAATGCAATTTGGTTGATATCAACTGAAACATCAAAACTTCACAGTAAGCTAATATATCTATTCAAACGTATTTTATTGCACACATATGTGCATTATAGTAACTATTATTCTGGAGAATACATACAAGTTGCTGTGGCTACAATATAGAGCCATGTTTACTCACTTAATGTTTTGGATCAAATGGATCAAAGTTACAGAACTAACAAGTACCCATAAAGTACTTTAACATGCATACACGGGGCTGTTGGGGACAGTAATCTGTCCTTTAATCGAGTGACAAGACATTATACATAGGCTATAGGTATGTATAGGGGAATAATGCTAACGGACAAACTTTAGGGTTGTGATGTAAGAAAGTGTTTGCTGAGACGATGGATAGAAATACTAGCCTCTCTAGCAGAAGTGACGGCCACAGATACTGAATATAAGGATGCAGGGGATAGATTTCCATGAACATAACGCAATGCCTTATTCATTTACATTCTGTGGCCTGATAGCTGTGATGAAGTATTCACTGAACCCTTACAAGAACACGTTATCAGGACTACTACTTACCATCCCTCCTTTCCCGTGTTTTTAGTGAGATAGTCTTGCTTGTTGAATTCACAACTTCTTTCATCTATATTATACAGAAAATACCCTATAACAGTCTTACCAATACAATGTTATATTCATGTAGTGAACACCGACATATCAACAACAGCGGAAGCTGTAATAGAGTGAACGTGACCCACAGCCAAATCATGGGAGAGGACCATGGGACTTGTAAATCAACTACTAATAAATCTAATCTAAATCTAAACTAATTAATCTACTAATCTAAGAAATATAAAATATTGCATTTACTGTTTAAAAAACGAGGGTCTTCAACCTTTACTAGTTAGAGCCTAAAATGTAGAACAAAATGTTTTGGTTTTTTTAAATGGCCAGGACTATGAGGTCTACTTGTCCACAGCGAAGTGCTTGCCTCCCAGGCATTGTCCTGCGTAGAATCCCTATTAAATGCCAAAGCCTAGAAAACATATAAAGATTGAGGATATACTGTATATATCCATTATGTGCTATCATAGAAATGGGGCACTCATGATGATACAGAAACAGACACTAGGTAGGAGCAAATATCTTCACATAATGGTGTAGGAACATACACACCTTTGACACCAGCTGCTTCACTTCTACACTTTGAGATTCTGAAATATAGTGAAGAAATGGTAAATATGGATACAGATATTCAGAGCTTGTCTCCCGAACTAGGCATGTGTCTACTTGCTAATTCTAAGCAGGGTCACAAGCAGAAAATAAAGTAGCTGAAGGATGATGTTAGTTTTGTGCATTTCAAGTTAAAAGAACAGGCTAGTCTACAAAATTGTTTGATTTTTTTACGAATGCTGGAGTCCAGGGGAACTCCCACCATTTTCTTTTTTAATTATTGGTATCTTATTTATTCTTTTCTATTTTTCTTCAATCACCCAGACACTGACAAGCTGAAACATGTATCCCCATCCGTATAAGAAAGACTTTTTGTGTACCTTCTTTAAGAAAAGTCTTTACCATACATTCTAAATTGGGAATTATTCTAGACTGCGGCACTGATGAGACTTTTCCATTAGTAGAGTAAGTAGACAGAGGTTCCCCTAAAGTATTCTTTCCGAGGGCAAAGCTTGTTTTCTGGTCCGCTGGTGTGCATTTTAGCATAGGAAAGTTACCAGGTTGGGATTGCGATGTACCTTTTCCGGCAGGAGAACGTGCATGCTGTTCAGCTGAATCACATATTACACCAGACGTGCTATTCATTTGCGCTTCTGATTTGTGTTTGGTCATCAAGGCAATCGTTTGGGATCCCACTGATGGAGATTTAGGGGTATTTGTGAGCTTTTCTCCCAATGCAACAACCACAGGTGTAATTGTATTCTGGACCACTGATGGTTTTACATGATCTGACTTGGTGTGCTTTGCCACTGGTATGCCAGCAGATGGGTTTGTGTATGGTGTCCCGGATGAAGACTTGACTTCAGGTGGTAAAGCGGAGCACCGATCTAATGCCCGGATTCCACCAAGAGAACTTGCAGGCTGTTGAGTAAAGCTGGTGAATTTGGTACTTAAGTTAACTCTTACATTACGATAGCCCTTTGGTTGTGCGTCTGAAGCATTCTTTATCTCACAAGCGTCCGTAGGCTTCAGAATTGGTGTGTGTTGCAAAACAGGAGACTTTGTGGATTCTGGTAGAACAACATTTAGAGTGTCGGGGGAACTCGGAAGATCTGAAATTGGGTTCTGTGGCACCCCAGGAGACATCGACGCTGAAACACTGGTTGCAGGCTGCTTCACAGATGTGTCCTCCTTACTAAATGAATCTTCCTTACTAGATGAATAATTATCTCCAATATCTGTATCTTCCATCTAGAAGAAAATTGATGACCATGTCATAGATTTGCTAAAATGATTCTCACTCCAGACATTTGTTTTATTATTTTCTATTGAAAAGGAGAAGGGTCAACGCATTTTTTGCGATCATTGAATCTATTTATTTAAAGTAATTGCAGCGTGTGTGTTGTTTTCCCCACCAATATAATTATTTTGAGATATCTGATTAAAAAATAACTATTTTCCCTTATTCTAACCAAGATCTGTGGGAAAATAGAACACCATCAAGAAAAGCAACTGATATCCATTAATTTCTCAGCAAAACAGGGGAAATAATGTGACGAGGAGGAATAATCAAGTACTGAGCATACAAAACAAAGATGGTATTAACGTAACGCGCATTCTAAATATGTAAACACCATTACGTATGTTTATTGAGGCTCAAAACTGTGGAAGAAAAACAAACGCAGAGCACTGGAACAGGGTAGACAGGCTACCCATTGTACAGCGCTGCAGAATATGATGGTGCTATATAAAACCATGAATAATAATAATTTATAATAGGCAGCATTTAAAAAATAATGGTTTATATTGAACAATTGTTTAAAACCATGATGTCATGGCAGAATGTGCAGGTAAAAGGACATTTGCTCCAGGACTCTTTCTAATACCATCCCGGATAATTCTGTTACAAACTTCCGCTACATGCCATTGACTAACTATAGTCTGTTTTTGGAATGTAAAAGAGGCAGTTTAATGTCCTTCTTCACCCCGCTAACGAAAAATGCACTTTAAAGTACTCTGTGAACGTCACACATTGAGGGATCTATTGAGAGTGACCAGAATCACCAGACCACGGAGAAGGCAGGAAACTCCAGAGCTGCAGCTTCTACTTAAGGTGATTCTATCTTTAGTTTTGTTTTGTTTTTGAGAATGCAAGCTAAAGTTATCATCAAGCACTAAATATGTGGCAAAAACAAAACTGATCTTTATTTTATTTAGTTTATACTTGCTTACGGGGTCATCTTAGACCCCAGAAGGCTTGAATCTGGGTTAACTCGCAGCCAATGATACATGTTCCTGCTAACAAAAGGTCATCTTTCTGATGCCATATATTTCAGGGTAGAGCCAAATCTGTATTCACATAATATTATAACTGAAAATATGGTAAACATGATTGAAGATTTAAGAAAATATATATATATGTTACATATATATATATATATACATACACAATAAGATATTTAGACATGTTCGGATGATTACGTTATAACATGCAACATATTTCAATTGAAAGCATAAATACTGAAGGGAAAAACACTTAGGTGTAAATAAGAATGTACAACATACGCTCTTGTTTTCGTCCTCAAAAGAGGTATCTTGAAATTTTAATGACCCTGTAAAAAATTCACACATCCTATGAAATATAGTCTTAATTACAGGTTTCATCAAACACAACATTTTAGGGCTGAAACAACTAATCGATAAAATCGATAATGAAAATCGTTGTCAACGATTTTCATTATCGATGAATCCAATCGATTTTTATCAATTATAAAAATTATAATCCGACCTCAAACAGAGATCGGATCATAACACTAGAATCCAGATCCCCCGCAACGCTGCAGGGGACCTGGATTCCCCTCACTGTCGGCCGGTCTCTCACTTCCGTCTCTCTCCCCCTCCCATACACCCCTCTGACTCCTCCCCCCTCCCATACATCACTCTGCCTCTCTACCCGGCTCCGTTACTGACTTCATGGAAGCCTCAGCGTAAGTGAAGGGCAGTAACGGAGGCTGTCTGCGCGCATCGTTAAGACCCCCACCGGCTGACAGAGGATCATCCTGTCTGTCAGCCGGTGGGGGTCTGCATCGCACAGACAGCCTCCGTTACTCACCTTCACTTACGCTGAGGCTTCTATGAAGCTGCAGTGAAAGTGCCTGTCAGTAATGGAGCCGGGTAGAGAGGCAGAGCGGTGTATGGGAGGGGGGAGGAGTCAGAGGGGTGTATGGGAGCCACCCTCCCATACACCACTCTGGCTCCTCCCCCTCCCATACGCCACTCTGCCTCTCTACCCGGCTCCCTGGTGTCTTGTGAACCTCCGTAGCTGACAGGAGGCAGAGTGGAGTATGGGAGGGGGGAGGAGGCAAAGTGATGTATGGGAGGGGGAGGAGCAAAAGTGATGTATGGGAGGGGGAGGATCCAAAGTGATGTAATGGAAGGCAGAGTGGTGTATGGGGGGAGGAGCCAAAGTGATGTATGGGAGGGGGAGGAGGCAGAGTGGTGTATGGGAGGGGGGAGGAGGCAGAGTGGAGTATGGGAGGGGGAGGAGGCAGAGTGGAGTATGGGAGGGGGAGGAGCCAAAGTGATGTATGGGAGGGGGAGGAGCCAGAGTGGTGTATGGGAGGGGCAGGAGTCAGAGTGGTGTATGGGAGGGAGGAGGAGCCAGAGTGGTGTATGGGAGGGGGAGGAGCCAGAGTGGTGTATGGGTGAGTTATAGTGGTGTATGGGGGGTATTATGAATTTCAGGGCATATAGGGGGTATAAGGCATATCGATATTAGGCATATCAGGGGGGCATAAAACATATCTGGGGGTAAAAGGTATATCAGGGGACTCAGTGGCATATAGGGGGTATAAGGCATATCGATATTAGGCATATCAGGGGGGCATAAAACATATCTGGGGTAAAAGGTATATCAGGGGGCTCAGTTGCATATCACTGGCATATAAGAGGTATAAGGCATATATGGGGGCAGAGTGGCAAGCTGGGGGTCAGATGTGCATAACCGGGGGCAGTTTGGTAAATAAAAAAAATTTAAACAAGGCTTTTTTCTCATAGTTTTTATTAAATATGAAAAATAGTTACATATGAATCAATATTTACTAATAACTTTGTATTAAAACCTAGTTTGAGAAACACTGTGTTTGGGTTCTTGTAGCTTTTATTATTATGTCAGTAAAATAAGAAGGTGAATAGAGAGAGGCCATTGTGATAACGAGATGAAAGTGTAAATTGTAAGTTTTTTATTACATTATTTTACATTGAAAAAAATTTAAATTTTTTTATCCGATTAATCGATTAATCGAAAAAATAATCGGCCAACTAATCGATTATTAAAATAATCGTTAGTTGCAGCCCTACAACGTTTACACACCTGCTGCCTAATTTGTATCTCTACAAGAACAAATTATTTATATATACTATATTCTAACATTAACATCGTAATATACTGTTTTATAGAAACAGTCCCGTCAAGCAATCTCATTTAATGAGATAATCAGATGCACTGTAAAGGTCCAGACCAAAAATAATGAGTTTATTTTTTTTTAAAAAGTCTATACATAGATCTTGGTTCTAGAAATGCTTATTAATATTAATTGTAATTGTGAAGCACACACAGTATTCTTCATTTATCAGCTATAGTTTAGATTGTAGACTTACCTCCAAACTCATTGTACATTTCTATGTGCACGTTCTTTTCTTCTGAGGTGATGCATTGTACAGACTGGCATTACAAACGTAAAAACAGGTTTATACACATTTAACGCTAACAACGTATATACACACTGGCGTAACTACAAGGGTCGCATCGGTCACAGCTGAGACGGGGCCTGTGCCTCTAGGGGGCCCGGTGCGACCCCTGCGACACATTGTTCCCGTCTCCTCGTAACGATTCAAAATAGTTTATGTATATATATGTGTATATGGGTCTGTATATATGTATATTTGTAGTATGGATGTGTAATTGTGTGTGTCAGCCAGGATGTATAATTGTGTGAGCATGGATGTGTAGATGTCTTTGTGTGAGCATGGATGTGCATGTTTAAGTGGGTCAGATGAAGTGTGTGTTAGAATGATTGTGTATGTGTGTGTTAGTGAGTATGAGTAAGTGTGTATAACTTGTGTAAGCGTGTGTCAGAGTGTATGTTGGAAGGGGGGGACAATGATGGCATAAGCTAACTGTGAAGTTAGGGGGCCCCGGGGCAATTTTCCCACCAGAGCCCTGTGGTTTCTAGTTACGACCCTGCAGATACATGTTCCTATACACACAACATTTCATTTTAGTTTCACATTAGAAAAAGGTGCAATATTTGCATGACATGAACAGAAATCTACTGTCATACAATCATTGGCAGTCACAATAACTGACATACATATGTATTCTATGATCTACTAGTCAAGCTACTGGATATCTACCCCTACTCTCCTGCTAATGGTGAGACAGCTGTCATGGTTTGTCCAACTGTCAATCATTTTTAATGAAGCCATTTACAAAATATTGGAATTTTCACTAAATTAGGTGTATTTTCACTTATTTAACTCCAGATCAGTAGAGGGAATCTAATATCCCTCTTATCAAAGTAGGTCAAAATTGTGTTGATGATCAGCGAAGGGATCACTATCGATGAGAAGACTGTGCCAGCCAGAAGGCCAAGCGGCCTAGGGGAAAAATGTAATGCTTTGTTATTTTGAAAGTGACTTCATCTTAACTTTACTAAATGTGCAGTAACTTTTCTTACACGTCTGACTTAGTCCTGGTTCGGGTGTATAAGACAAACTGCATTTTGCATACTCAGGGTTACCTCTGTTTCCTTGGCACTTTCCTTGGCCCAGGTCCTACTCAGTGAAGTGGAGTGGAGTACTTTAGGAAGAGGGTTAAAAAAAGAATCACCCTGTTCGGAGCTACTGTTAGATTCACTATGGAAAAACACAATAATCTTACTATTTCTATAATAAGTGAAAGATTACAATTTAAATGTCATATAGAAATAATCCCTAATGCGACACTGTCAGCTCCTTATTTTATTATATATGATTCTTTGATAAAATCAAACTCTGATTATAGACATGGGACAGATCTTGTGGTTGGGGTTGTGTAACCAGAAGTAGAATCAAAGCATTTTAATTATTATTTACTGCTTCATATAGCGTCACCGCAGCTACGTACAACGGGTAAACAGGACAAAACAAATAGTATATAATAATTCTTCGTGACTGGCAGGCACACATCGATCCCTGGGGACTGCCATGAATTGAACCAGTTGGGAACATATGGCTCCTGATTACTGGTTTAAAATGAATCCAGTAATCTGGGAAATGTAGTGAATTTGTGTAACTTTGTTCTGTGATAGTTTTGTTTGGTATCCAGTTGCTATTGAGGTTTGGAAATTGCAGTACTTACTTTTTTCCCCTCTAGTAGAACCTGGACACTTTAAACTATAAGCATGATGTACATTGAGCCGAGAACAAGCACCGAAGGAGATTTAATGTTTTTACAGCAACAGGCTAGATGGGCCAAACGGAGCCGATCTGCTCTCAGATTGTATGTTGCTAATTTTAAATATAAACCTTAAACAGAGTAAAACTCCCAATACTTCTCAATCATTAATAATTTCATAAAAACACCTACCGCACATTTGGTGATCTTGCAATTTCCTAAAAAATATTAGAAAAGTCACTATATGTAATGCAAAACAGCATATTTTTTATAGAATGGTTGCGCACCATTCTGTTCCAAAGAGCCCTTGTATATTATTTATGTAACTTACAGGCAAAACATTATTTAAAGAACCAAAATTTCAGATATTTTACTTACCTCAAGTAAATGAACTGATGAAAGAGAAGCAATGATTTTACTTTCTTTTTCTAAAAATATAATTGGAGAACAAGTGATTGTTTTTTCCCCCCAATGAAAACATGTCATTGTCATCAAATAAATATGGTGTTAAAGGAGTAGTTTAGTCCCCAAAACAGTAAAGGGACAGTTTACTGCCATTGGCAGCCCAACTAAAAAAGAATGCATATACTCTGTGAGTACCAGGGGCGTAACTAGTAACCATGGGGCCCTGGTGTGAAAAATTGCCCTGGGCCCCCCAACTTTAACAACTGGCCTGTGCCCTCTTTGCCCCTTTCCCCCACCTCCAACATACAACATATGTAAACACACTTACTTACTCACTAACACACACTTCATCTCACCCCACTTATACATCCATGCTCACACACACCAGTATACATACACACACACACACCAGTGTGCTTCATTCCACCTTATACATTACTTACTTACACCTTATACGATGCTTACGTTTTGGGGTTATGTTGGATCCATCAAAAGGTACTAGTTCATCATCTGTTTCTGAGTTCCACCTGTAAATAGATAAATTAAAAGAATTTGAATTTGTGATATAGAGATAAAACAAGGAATATTATTACGGATTACTCAAACTCACTTTCCATTTAATTTGGAGCGCCCCTCGTTAAGATCAAACTAATTCTCTAGTTTTGTTCTAACTTGATTCTGACATATAATTAATCTATTTTGTACCTCAATGTCTACTTAATGTAAACACGCATACAAGCATAGTTGTTTTATGGCAGTAGTAGCCCAAATCAGACATCCAATCCTATTTTATCAAGGCCACCCAGAAACATGACTACTAAATAACTTGGAATACTTTAATTTGATAAGTTTCTGTTACCGTCAGCGTTTTTTCCCTATACTTTCCTGCGTTTACAGGGACACATGGCAAGAAATATGAAAGGGGTAGAAGAGGTAAATTTATATGAGGACTATGTAAAAGGGAGAGAAAAAAATATATTGGAGGCGGTAGATATATACAATATAGCGAAAACACAGACAGGAAAGCAATATGAACAAATACACGGACAAGAGAAATGATACATAGCTTGAAAAGGTTGAGGGAATAAAATGTGAAAGGGGACGGATGACCATGAGGACAGTTGTGGGGGTATGGAGGCAATTAGGCAATCAGGCAGTTAAATGAAAGGAACTTTAGCGATGTCATACTTGGCAATAGGATTTCACACCAAAAGATGTCACATTGATGAACAGAGTTATAGGAATTCAAAATGGAAATAATAATTCAAAGCACTGAAACTCACCCACTAAAATCTTGGGCTTCCTATACAAAGAAAGAAATATTAATCATTACTGTCATTATCAGGCATCCTTCCATTGTGAATGTGTTACTTATTAAGATTTATTTATATAGCACAGCAAAGTGTTAATTATTAAGCTTTACTTATATAGTACAACAAATACTATATGTATAATAAGGAAATGTTTAAATAGGCAGAACATGGGTGTACTTCTCCGTGGAAGATCTGTTCTCTCCAACCCGGGATCACCGCTGCCAGTCAAAGAGGGACTACAGGCTAGATACCTGGAACAGTGCCCGAAGACCAGGGGTGTTGGGAGGTATGTATTAGTGTTATAGAGCGCCATGAACTTAAGTATGTGAAATTGTCTTTAAGTACCAAAATGGCCAGTTTTAATTTGTGTCCCTTTCATAGTGAGTAATTAAGTTTGCCAGACCTGTTTATCATAATTATACTGTAATATACAACTATTTTGACAAAGCAAATTAATATTCCTTTGTATATTATTAGATGCAGATCTTGACAATGCATGACTTTACATATTCTGTAATACTTTACGTATTCTGCCCTAAGCCCCCTGCCACATACCACCCCTGGGGTGCTGCTGCCGGTTGGAGGGGGTCTCTGATCTTCCTGAAGGCCCCATTCACACTACGGACCCTGTGCCAAGCTGGCAAAGCCTCCAAAGACTGCATTAAAAGCTCCTGTGTGCTTTAAGACAAGGACCACCAATTAGAGCCCTGCGCAGGACGGCTTTTTTAATCCCGCTCCTGCTGATTTTTTGACCAATCCTGCCCGCTCCCGCAATGTGGGTGTTCCACTCCCGCCTGCTCCCGGCACATTTGTGGCCAATCCCGCCCGCTCCTGCCACATTTGTGGCCAGTTACACCCGCCTCCTTACCTGAACTGCAGATTTCCTGCGCAGTCCCGCAAGGCTGCCCTCGAGTTGCTCCCTCACAGCATCTCTTCTCTTGCTCCGCCCAGGAACAAGGCGGAGTCACGGGAAGTGACGTCACATCACGTGACTCTGTTTTGTTCCTGGGGGGAGCAAGAGAGGAGACGCTGTAAGGGAGCAGCGAGAAGGCAGCCTTGCGGGACTGCGCGGGATTACCGGGACCCGCAGGTACAGTGCCTGACCGCCCGCTCCCGCCCGCAACCCCAGCAAGACTGCCCGCGCCTCGAATTTTTTTCCCGCGGGACCCGCCTCCCAATGCTGTCCTCTACCACCAATGTATGATGGTCACAGAGGGGGTGATGCCCAGGATCCTGCCTAGAGCAACACATATATTTTCTAGTTACATTCTGTTACATTATTTTAGACTTACTATTGAAAACGTAGGAGTGTGGATTGGTTCTGTTAGGTCTCCAGAATCACTATATTCATCGAATTCTGCAGAATAATAGTAAGAAAGTTGAAATGTGAAAAATAATAACCAATATTAACTATTGACCAGGACCTGGATAACTGTTCAACATTAACTGACTGGAAACATAACTTTAACAGTCGTACATACAAAATCTGCTGGTATTCTGTAAATAATAGATAATAATAACCAAGATTATTCCTAGTAGCACCAAGTGTCTAAACCAAGAGACAACTCTTTGTGTACAATGCTCCCTCATTCATATTTATCTGAAAGCACAATCACATGACATAAAGATGGCAACAACCTATCAGTGTCTGCTTTCGAGTCACATGATAATTCCTGGCAAAAACAATGAATTAGGCATAATTCCCAGTTAGGCGCATAATGCTAAGGTAGGGAGATGTACTTTTTGATTTAACAACGCACCTCTTGTAGCTTTTCTGATAATAATAAAAAGAATAACCTGCAAGCAACTGTTTTGTAAATAAATCCTAGAATCTTGAAAAGACTCGAGAACATTGCCAGGCTTTGCTTCAAGGAGAGCTGATAGGAGAATTGACACTTGGAGGTACAGTGTTTTACAAGGAGCATATATTTTTACATCCATAAATCAACATGGATTAGCACTTCTCACCATCTCTATATTTGTCCCTTTTCTTTTTTTTCTTTCTGTAAAAGAACAATGGTCTACGTATCAAGAAATCGCCCAAAAATCCTTAGTATAACATTATATTCTTCAGCTTCTGTAAGAAATATGCATTCAGTACAGGCTTTATGGCTGACGTATTTCATCACATCTGGTTATCTCAAATACCTTTAACAACCTTCCTAACCCGTGGTTATATTTCTGCTCTTTAAAACAGTAATAATTGGTACATTAAACAAAGTTTAAAAAATATATACATTTGGTATTTGAGCACCAAGAAGAAGCATGCTGATATCCCAAATAACATCAGATGTCCTAAAAACTGCAGATATTCCTTTAAACTGCAGTTTTACACATTGGTACATAATGAAAACCTTTTGCTACTGACATAGAAACTTTGCAGGTTTACCTTGCGGAATTTGTCTGTCCATCTCTCTTTTTCTAACGGAAGAGAATAATATTAAATATTAATAAAATATTATTACATGACTACAGTACACACTATATCACAATAATATAAAAATGCAATACATCATGCACTATGAAATATGTTTAGCATTTTCAATTCTTTTATAAAGCAGTGTAAAAATGAAAGCACTTGCCGGACGAAGCACTGCTGCAGCAGCTGCCCTCCTCCTCCGTCACACGTGCATTGGGGGTCTCAACAGATCCCTGCCCGCTTGGGGAATCCAAGCCGGAGGTGACTGGAGGTGAGTATATCAGGTGCAGGGAGATGCGTTCAGGCGAACACCTCTCCTGCACATCATTTCGCTGGTGGGGTGGAGAAAAGGGGCACATTTATCTGGGAGGATTCTGCCCGTGCATTTACAAAACTGACAACATGAAGACCATGCAGCTTTCCTATGCTTGAAAGTGCATGTGATGGCTGGAGTGTCCCTCTAACAGTTCACATGGAAACACTTGACAAGCCACCGGTGTCACAATATATATATATATATATTTATTTATATATCTTCTACAGAAACAGAGGTGGGTTCTATCAGCATGTACATACCCCTTGGTCATACAGTTATCACGCCCCGTTATCACAACCAATCTAGGTATATTCAGAAAGACTACACAGCCTGGAAAGGTAAATAGATGGAAAGTAGAAATGAATCCCCATTTTATTCCAGCTTCATGTGTGCGGCTAAATGCCCTCTCTATAACACCCAACAATTAGCTGTGGGGTGGTGTTAGGGAAGCAATTCCCCATATAATTCCCTTCAATAGTGGATAAAAGGGTTCAGAATGCTGCGACTCTCCACTAGAGGACTGCATTGGTAGGCGGGTCCAGCCAAAACACTTGCGGGCACAGGTGGGGGGTCAGACATTGTACCTGCAGGTCCCGGTAATCCTGCGCAGTCCCACAAGGCTGCCTTCGCGCTGCTCCCTTACAGGGTCTCCTCTCTTGCTCCGCCCAGGAACAAAACGGAGTCACGTGATGTGACGTCACTTCCCGTGACCCCACCTTGTTCTTGGACGGAGCAAGAGAAGAGACCCTGTGACGGTGCAACTCGAGGGCAGCCTTGCGGGACTGCGCGGGAAATCTGCAGTACAGGTAAGGAGGTGGGCGTGATTGGCCACAAATGTTGCGGGAGCGGGCGGGATTGGCCACAAATGTGCTGGGAGCAGGCGGGAGTGGAACACCCACATTGCGGGAGCGGGCAGGATTGGGTAAAAAATCAGCGGGAGCGGGATTAAAAAAGCAGTCCCGTGCAGGGCTCTACTCTCCACCTAATAAAGTATTAAGGGTCTGTTTTATCATTTTCTCTTCATTACCCTTTTAGTGAACGGCCGGTCAGGTGTCTTCACACTTGTACTTTCCTCACCACTTTCTGGATCATCGGAATCTTTGTCTCTTTCCACTTGCACTTCTGTAACGACAGAAACCATATTTCATATTATAGTATATGTATATTTTAATAGTTTAGGGGATAATGTATTGTATTTGTGATATCTGCAGCTAAATTCCAAGGATTAGTGTAGGTTATCATTATTGGCAAATATTTAATCTTGGTGAATATTATTTTTGAACGGCATCCTTATAATGAGCATCCTTTTATTGCATATCCTTATGCAATAAAATACGTAGGATCACAAAGTGGCCATAAAGGAGTGAAAGATAGATTTAAATTACCGTATATTCCGGCGTATAAGACGACTTTTAAACCCGAGAAAATCTTTTTAAAAGTCGGGGGTCGTCTTATACGCCGGAGATTCCCCATGAAGCCACAAATCTCTAGGGGAGGGGCGAGTGGAGAAGCCGCTTCCCCTGGGCCGGTCTTCAGGGCCGCGCCGAGGTAGGTGCAAGATCGTGATCTCCCCAACTAGCCCTGATCAGCAGGGCTGGTTGGGGAGATCACGACCTCCCTCTAACTAGCCCAACATTACGGAGCTCGAGGTCTGGCACTTCAGACCTCGGCTTCCGTGCTCCCTAATCACTACGCGCCGGCTATTGATGCCGAGCCGGAGGATGACGTCATGTCCCGGCGCTCGGCATCAATTGCCGGCGCATAGTGATGAGGGAGCAGTAAAGCAGAGGTCTGAAATGACAGACCTCACGCTCCCACAACTGGATGGAAGATAAAAGATGAGAAAGGTAAGAGATGGGGAGAAAGGGGTGTGAGTGCAGTGTATGTGTATATATGTTGGTGTGAGACGGTCAGTGTATGTGTATGGTCAGGTGTGTGTAAGAGCAGTGTAGGTATTTGTGTGTTTGTTGCTGGTGTGTGTGTATGTATATATATATATATATATATATATATATATATATATATATATACACACACACACACCATATATATATATATATATATATATATATATATATGTGTGTGTGTGTAAAGGCAGGGGTGTGTGGTGAGGGCAGTGATTGGCTGGTTGTTGTACGCTGGGTAGAGGGGTAGTCTTATACCGCGAGTATAGCCCAAACTCTATATTTTAACTGGAAAAGTTGGGGGTCGTCTTATACGCCCAGTCGTCTTATACGCCGGAATATACGGTAATACCTTTGCTTTTCTATCATTCTAAAAAAAAAACAAATTTCAAACTTTTTCTCAATAAACATGTCTGTTCTTCACTTAAAATGGTATTGGAGAGGTTAAAAATATTTATGAGATCTCCCTCCTCTTTTTGAGTTGCTGCCATGTGATTGGCTAATTAGCGATTTGTGTTAACAAGCAATTGGACAGGTGTACCTAATAGAGTGGCCAGTGGCCCCCTGATGAAGTTTGGACTTGGCACCATTCATCACCAGGCTTTTTGCTGTTTTCAGCCTTGTTTCTAGGTTTGGTTAGTAACTTTTGAGCACCGATGTACCATTGCTGTATGTTTTTTCATTTGTTCCTTTTTACTTTATCGCTGTGGTCATCCTTGTGTTTCTTATTTGTGCCTTTATATACATACGTATTTCCATCCTAGTTCCTGTAGTCCTGTGCCCTTGTTCATAGGTACCTTCCTATATGTGTCTTGGTGCCGAGATGCTTTTTTATTATATACCGTATTGGCTCGGATATAGGCCGCCCCCGTATATAGGCCGCTCCCGTATATAGGCCGCTCCCTAAAAGTTTGGTGCTTTTTTAAAGAAAAAGTTTTTTTCTTTAAAAAAGCACCAAAAAAACATACTGCCACTCTGTCCCCCCCCCCGAGATATGCTACCACTGTCCTCCCCCCCCGAGATATGCTGCCACTGTCCTCCCCCCCCCCCCGAGATATGCTGCCACTGTCCTTCCCCCCCCGGAATATGCTGCCACTGTCCTCCTCCCCCCCCCCGAGATATGCTGCCACTGTCGTCCCCCCCCCCCCCGAGATATGCTACCACTGTCCTCCCCCCGAGATATGCTGCCACTGCCCCCCCCCCGGAATATGCTGCCACTGTCCCCCCCCCCCGGAATATGCTGCCACTGTCCTCCTCTGCCCCCCCCCCGACTTACCGGAGCAGACTCCCGGGTGTCTTGCGGGGCCGGCGGGGGACATCTACACAATACGCGTATACAACTTCCGGTGCCGGCACTCAGCGGATGTGCCGGCACCGGAAGTTGTATACGCGTATTGCGTAGATGTCCCCCACCGGCCCCGCAAGACACCCGGGAGTCTGCTCCGGTAAGTCGGGGCGGGGGGCAGAGGTAAAACGCATCGTGCAGACGGTCCGCACGATGCGCTCATACAACCTCCCGTGCCGGCACCCCCCCCCCCGTGAGAAGTGCTGGCAGGGGAGGCTGTCTGAGCGTATCGGGGAGTAGGATGCAGGTCCCCTGCACCGCTGCGGGGGATCTGTATCCTAACCCCGCTGCCTGCCCGTCGGGCGCTAGACCCCGAATATAGGCCGCACCCCCAATTGAAAGACTTAAAGTGGGGGGAAAAAGTGCGGCCTATATTCGAGCCAATACGGTATATTTTTTTATACGTATTTAATCATATTGTCTAATAAAGATTTACTTTGTATATACCTTTTTTTCCTTACGTGCTCTCCTTGCAATAGGTTTTGGTGTTTATATATGTACGTTTTTGGTGATTAGATTACATTCTAATTAAACTCATAATTACTTCCACATATGAATCTAATAACCACCAGTAACAAAGGGGTTAATAGACACACACTGTAAGTGATCAGCACTCGCAACCACCTAAGATGCTGAAGAGTAACTCAACGAAACCCGTAGGGGGTGTAGTGAGAGAGACGGAACCGCTATTTGCACATCCAGTTATATATCATTTTAGTGATTTACTTATTTATTTTATTTATTTATTTCATTTTATTTATTTTTTCCTCTCTCTCCCGGCCTCTTTCTTGAACTTCAGATGCATGAATTCGACTTTTTTTAATAGTGCTATATGACTCGTATTTTTAGAGGTGTGTGTTTTCTTTCTTTATAAATAATTGCAAATGAGTTTTCTAGTGATCAATTAGGCTTTTAAACGTAAGCTTGGATTAGTGAACACAGGAGTGATGGTTGCTGATAAATGGCCTCCGAAAGCAAATGAAGATATTACATAAAAAATCAGCCGTTTCCAGCTACAATAGTCATTTACAACATTAACATCTACACTGTATTTATGATCCACTTCATGTTATTTTAATAGACACAATTAGCTTTTCTTCCTTTAAAAACAAGGACATTTCTAAGTGACTTCAAATATTTGAATCAAAGTGTGTATATACATACATACGTACATATATACACATACACACACACACACACACACACACACACTCTCTCTATATATATATATACACACATATACATCTGTAATCAGGTCTTCAGAACTTACTCCTTTTAGAACTCTTTTTCGTTCCGTGCTCTGAACAAAACACTCTGAAAAGATAAAATGGGAGTAATCAGTAAACTTGTTATTGCAGTAGGTATTAACAAAACACATTATTTCTATTTTCAGTCAATCTTCTATATCATCGATTGATTATATAGTGTATTTTTGTGAGATTATTTTATACTACCTGCCACCATCTAAGATCGCTACATATAGTGGCTTTAAAACTACAGCCATAACATATGTGGAGCGTTGTTTGCCGACAAAGATGTGAAAACAGTTATTTCATGTTATTAGGACTGAATTTACTTACTTGTATATCTCGTTTTCTTCGTCTAAAACGTAATGGCCGTTTGCTCTCTTTACACATAAATAGTGATACGTTCTTTTACAAGTTGGTACATCGCACCCAACAATTCCCCCTTTTTTTTTACAAACACAACATCTCTGCAATGAAAAAAAGACCTTAATGTATTACTTAATTATTGTGCATATGTGCCAATGGAAGCTAGCATATAGTACCGTATTTGCTTGATTATAGACGTCTACGCAATTCGCGTAGGCATCTTCCCCTGCAGCCGGAAGGAGGTGCAGTTAGCAGTGGGGGTTGTCTGCGTCCATCGCCACCGGTGCGGGGAACTCTCCTCTCTGACAGCCGGGGTTGTCTGCGCGATGGACGCAGACAACCCCTGCTGCTAACCGCACCTCATTCCGGCTGCAGCGGAAGTTGCCTACACAAATCGCGTAGACGTCTAGCCGCTGCCCCGACTACATACCAGGGAGTCAGAAGCACTGGTATGTTTGGAGGCGGAGTGTTAAATGGGGGGCATAAAACAGGAGGATCCAGGTCCTCTGCAGCGCTGCGGGGGATCTGGATCTTAGTCTCATAGTCAGACCTATTTGAGGTCTGATTATAAGACGACCCTGATTATAAGACGAGGGGTATTTTTCAGAGTATTTGCTCTGAAAAAAACCTTGTCTTATAATCGAGCAAATACGGTATATATGTAATCATTATATATAGTATACATCAGTAGATATAGTAATCATTTATATGTTGTGTAAGCATAACTTTTAACCCATTTGTGACATGAGGGTGTACTTTTATATTTTGTAAAAAGTGGCTGCAGCAACCACTAGGACATATTAGTACATCCTGAGAGTTTTGCAGATCAAGTGTTTGAATTCGGAGAGGAGCGAGAGAGGAAAACAACAATAACAACAAAAACAGTAGCATGCAGGAGACCATTTGGGTAAATTTAAGCTTCAACTAACTTGATTATCCATTGTGAAAGTTATAAAAGGTCACTCCAGCCATCATATGTACTTTAAAGCATATCTCCTACTGATCTCCCTGCCACTGATTGGTTGCATCAAGCAGCCAAATAGTCGTGCAAATTGGGGTGTTTCCCGTGTCATCAGCGGGGAACACCCCCGATGTTAGTGGAAACTCCCACCGACATCACGGGACCACCCCCCTGACGTCAGTGGGCAGTCCTGGCCGCATCCCTCAAGGGAAGGCTCTGGGTAGCCAGAGCCCAGAAGTTCCCAGGTATGAGGATTATACAGGGCCAGTTTACGTCTTCTTTGCAGCAGAAGCTCGTCAGTGTCATCTACCTTATAAGTTTTTTTTACATAAATCAAAATACCACGGGCTGCTCTGTGTTTTTAGTTGTTGGCTCCAGACATACAGTATACATGAGGTGACATTCTATATGTAATATATGATAATATAACCTATTGGATAACTGGATAACTCTGGATTGTGACATGGATAGCTCACTCTGTAACCCGAACGGGAGATATGATAGAGTTAAAATCTCTCTCCCTGAGTGTCTGCATAGGGAGATGAAGAAAAACAAATTGTGATGCCTCCGTTCCTTTATTCTGCTCCAGTACTCCGGTATTTAAAAAAAACCCATTTGTTATTACCGTGATTTCTCCACGACTTATTTCTTTTTTCACTGATTCCACATCAAATCCAGACAAGACACTGGGGTCAGGTGGGCTTTTGGTAACAACCAGAGGGGCATACAACTGGAAAGAAAAGAAGAATTAATAAAGATGTTCAATTATTTCATTATTTCACTAAATCTCCCAATGCATTTACAAGGGGAACATTACGGGATTTTAAAGGATCTCACAGCTGTCATATGTATTAAATTGCATTTGATCTCTGCAGTGACCCTCTACATACACAGCCCTTACATTTATTTATATAGCGCCAGCACATTCCATAGCGCTGTTACAATCAATCAGTTAACTCTCACAATCACAAAGTGGTACAAAAGGAGAAGAGGGCTCTGCTCTTGTAAGCTTAAAATCTAGTCCAGTCTAGAGGTAGGGAGCAAGTGCAGTGACAACAGGGCTTTCTCAGTAATCATTACTATTATTTTTTGATTTATATAGGTGATATCATATTCTGCAGTGCTGTACGTAGGACAGAACTAGTAGAATACTACATACAGAAACAGAAAACCCCACAAGAATTGTATTTCAAATCCTTGTACTAACATATTAAGCCCTACGGAGTACTGCTCCCCTTACGTTATTCCCGTGGGCTGAGGCTTTCCTCCTCACTTATCACATTGTCCTTTTCCCGCTTACAAGCCATCACTCGTGCTACTCCCCTTACCTCCGGGACTAACTTCAGCCTAACTGCCAGCTTTCACTCTCTTCCAGCTTCCACCCTCCCTCTCAATGTTCAATAAAGATCACAAAACCCACTTCTTCAGGGAAGTGAACAATCTTGGTAGCCAGATCTTACCTACTACTAATACAACCCCCACACTACCTCTCTACTTTCTCCATACCTTATGTTTATCCTTGCCCATAACTGGGAACTCTCCTGGTTTGACCCTGAGAACTTCGGGAGAAGCACAGCTCCTGCAGGTCAACACCTTAATTCTCCAAGTCGCGGGGTCTTGACACTATTATCTTTTATTTATATAGCGCCAACAATTTAAACAGTGCTTAATGCAATACATATATTCAAGGGGTATGACAAAACGATACACAACACACAAATACAGTATCTATCATGTAATTATGCAAAAACATGAAAGGATCAGATCACAGGAAAAGCGGTGAGGGTGCTTTTACCCAAAATCTTTTTTTGTGGAATTGCAAATAGTTAAACAAACAAGATAGAAAAGATACAATTCTGGTTATGGTGCAATAAAAATAAATAAGCTCAGCCCAAGAGGTTATTGCCCCACCGCCAAAAAAGTAAGGGATATTAGCCCAACTTCCACCCAGAAAAGCAGAACAGATGCGTATACCCTGTTTTATAATGTGGTTAATGTGCAAAAAGTGTTAAAGGATTTTTTTGTTTTTCTTTTACTTAACCCCAAATTGTTGCGGTGCTGTGAGCGATAGCGCATGGGGGATTCTGTACAATCCCCCCGTATACATTTGCCGCTTCCCCTGCTACAGATACACTGTGGGCATTGAACACATATCCATGCACGTGATATGCTTACCGCCGGTTGGCTCCAGCACCGGCTCAGCGACCCCGGTGTGCATGCGCAGCAATCGCTCCGCTGAGTTCAATCAGCTAACCAGCGGCAAAAATCATCGGGCGCGGAAGAAGGCAGCTGCAGGGCTGCATCTTCTAGCTCAGGTGTTTATTTATTATATAAGTATTAGTATATAGGTATTCACAGGGGGAGTACTGATCTAGTAATGAATGCTGTAGAAGAACAATAAGTACAATAACTGCAGTGAGAATCATGAGTCATTTCTCTGGCATTTCCTGATTTAGGACGTATTGTTGGCATGGGGGGCAGCTGAATGCTACAAGCAGCATCGGGTAAGAGAAGAGCGATCCTCCCATCAAACATGTAATAGAATAAATACAATAGAAAATAACATATAATAACCGGGGCAGCTATTTAATCCTGCGCAGATTTTACGCGGCTGCCCGGGCCGGCTCTCACCATGCAGTAGTAATGGGCAATAACGGAATCATCCGGTATCTTCAGCAGCTGCCCGGTGTCTGCGTTCTGCTCCCGGTCGCGGCAGAACATACACTCACCCAGCGCCCTGTTGTTTCCCGGGGACGCGGGGCTCGGTGCTGGAAGGCGAGGAACTCCTAACATTTCTAAGCTTTACTAACTTCGGACCAGCGTTCGTTTCGGTTTCGTTTGTCGCCGTGAATAGAGACCCTCCCTGTCCAGGAATCTGCTTTACTGCTTTTACAGATCGAGCCTGCTGCTCCCGTATTCCTCATAATACAGGAATAAATGCCACCCACAACCTAGTTGGACGTGGAGGTGGGTTGTCCTGACTTCTTGTTCCCTTTCCTATAGCAAAGAATGTCATATTTATGTTCTCCATGTTCCAGGACTATACCGGTTTTCCAGGCTTATGTAGGTGCTGTTGGCCCTTGCATGGCATTTGGGGGGGGGGGCATATGAACCCATAACTGGGGACGGATTCTGCAGAATCCCCTCTATTGGCATTTGCTGCTTTCCCACCTTATTGCAGGAAATGCCTGGCAGCTGCAGCACCGGCTCAGCAAGTTTTGCAGCTATCCCATTTTAACCCCTTCGTGACAAAGGCTGATTTTACTTTTTGTACCCTTCGTGACAATGGCCGTTTTAACATTTCTGCGCTGCTCGTGTTTAGTTGTAATTTTCTTCTTTCCCGTTTACTGAACCCACACACATTAGATATTGTTTTTTTCAGGACAAGAAGGGCTTTCTTTAGATGACATTGTTTTGATTGTATCATATTATTTACTACTAAAAAAAGTATAAAATATGGTGAAAAATTTAGAAAAAAATGACTGTTTCTAACTTTTAGTTGAAAAATCTTTTACTCATCTATAAAAGGTAATGAAAAAACCTGCTAAATGGATTCTACTATTTGTCCTGAGTTTAGAAATACCCAATGTTTTTATGTTTTTTTGCTTTTTTCTACCCATTATGGGGCAATAAGTACAGGTAGCGTTTTGCTATTTCAAAGCCATTTTTTCCAAATCTGGTAATTCTTCCCCCCATGTGCCATTTCGGGTATCTTTGAACCCGGCCAATGCAATTTACCCCATCAAATCATATATTTTTGAAAACTAGACAGCCCAGGGTATTCCAAATGCTAGTATTTTAACTCTTTCCATGCACCATATCTACCACCAGTTTTTGTCAAACTTTGTGGTAGTCATTTTTTTGCATTTGTTTTGTCACACACATTTTACTTCAGGTATGAATTAAAAGGTTCTCGTTTATGTCACTATCACAAAACACCCCAATATGTGTTCAGCAACATCTCCTGAGTACAGCGATACCTCACATGAATGATTTTGCCTGGCTGTTTGGGGGCAAAAGGGCCACATTTGGGGCATGCGCATTTTTCAATGTTGAACTTTGGCATTTGGGGATCCACTGCCCATGCCCCATTTGGTACATCTTTGAGCCGGGCCATTTCAGTGTGCCCAATAAACCCATATATTTTTGAAAACTAGACACCCCAGGGTATTTCAAATTCTAGTATTTTAACTCTTTCCATGCACCATATCTACCACCAGTCTTTGTCAAACTTTGTGGTAGTCATTTTTTTGCATTTGGTTTTCCACACACATTTTACTTCAGGTATGAATTAAAAAGTTCTCGTATATGTCACTATCACAAAACACCCCAATATGTGTTCAGCAACATCTCCTGAGTACAGCGATACCTCACATGAAGGATTTTGCCTGGCCGTTTGGGGGCAAAAGGGCCACATTTGGGGCATGCGCATTTTTCAATGTTGAACTTTGGCATTTGGGGATCCACTGCCCATGCCCTATTTGGTACATCTTTGAGCCGGGCCATTTCAGTGTGCCCAACAAAACCATATATTTTTCAAAACTAGACACCACAGGGTATTTTAAATGCTGGTATTTTAACTCTTTGCATGCACACATTTTACCACCAGCATGTTTTCAAAGTTTGCAGTAGTATTTTTGTGTGTGTATTTTTCCCACACACACCTACTTTATGTATGAATTTACAGCTCCTGGTATATGCCGCTGTCACACGACACCCCATAATGTGTTCAGCAACATCTCCTGAGTACAGTGATACCCCACATGCATGGGTTTGTCATTTTTGTGGGAACTAAAAGGCCACATTTGGTACGTGTGCATTTTTCTAATTGGAAATTAGGTGTGTGGCCATCCTTCCCCCGGTGTTAATTGGGACGTTGTTGAACCCGGCCAATTCAATACCTTTTTTAAAAGTAGACACCCCACGGGCATTTAATATGCCAGTATTTTAACTCTTTCCATGCGAGAATTGTTTTAAGCTAATATGCTAATTTTAGGACTTGCTCACAAAAATATATTTTTTATATATATATATATATATTATTTTTTTTTCTTTTTAAAAAAAATTTTGTAACATTTTTTTTCAACTTGGAGGTTCCCCTGATAGTGACATCAGTGGGAAATGATTTTTACATTTTACTAGTTTTTTACTATTTTTTTTCTAATTATTATAAATTTTATTTTATTTTTTAATTTATTTTTACTAATCACACTGATTAGAAAGCTGGCTTCCATTGACTTGCATGGTGAATGCAGTACCTGTATTCAACCTGCAAGTGGAGCCAAAGTTCTCTAGATGGTCTGGACTGTCTAGCGAACTTTTAAAATTTGTTTGTTCCTGTTACAGGGCAGCGGCCATCTTGCTTGATGGCGAAGATCATCGGCAGCTGCGGCTGTGACCGCTCTCCGGAGCGGTCACAGCCCATCGAAAGGTAAGTGTTTGGTGTCGCTGGATGCCTCCTGATCGAGGCATTCCAGCGACACCATTTAAGTTTAGGAGGCGATCGTCGATCGCCTCCTAAACGCTTTTAATACGGGCGTCCGCCGCCATACAAAGTATGGCGGATGTTGACGCCCCGTGGAGGGGCCAGAGATGGCCCCTTCGTTCCGATAGCGGCGTTGCTGAATGCCTCGAGGTCGAGGCATTCAGCAACGTTTTTTGGGTGCAGAAAGCGAAAACAGATCGCTTTCTGCACCCGTTTAAAGACGTGCCGGTCCTGGCACGTCAATTGTCGTAAAGCACATGCTTTTCCGTGTCGTGTCAGGACCGGCAATTGTCGTTAAGGGGTTAAAGTGCTGCTACTTGTGGTATATTCATTATAATTCTCCCAGGGGCAGATCGGAGGGCAGATGGGAGGCAACTAAGACAGCACCATGCTCCTTGGGGTAAAGAGGTAAGTTCTGGGCCTCTTTATTTCCCCAATACAATGGAAGTGGCAGGGTTGATCGGGATCATGTAACATTGCGTTGGGTGACCCTATGTAATAGAACAGCGGCTCTGCATTAAATAAAGGCTGTAGCTTGACAGGGTAAGCGAGTTGCATGTGTGCGTGTGTATGTGTGCGTGTGTATGTGTGCACGTACGTACGTACAGGTCAAGCTCTGAAATCGCCACTGCGTTCTACTGGTTAATACGTCACCAAGTGTAACGCATACTTACACCTGGGTATGGACATGTAGAAGTTTAGTTACAGAACCAGGTCCTAGATACATACAAGATCTGTAAATTTAGTCCATATAAAACACAAGCCACTCAAACATACAAATGCCACACAAGGCGACACCGCATCGCTCAGCGTAGACACGTTATAATACTTCATCACCAATAACATTGCCTAATCCTGGAGCGGAAGACAGTGGCAAAGTTAAAATAATTCAGCGGCTGGGAGTAGTGTTGTAGCCCAACCAGCCATCGAGATAGGGTGCTGGAGTTCAGGGCACATTTTTCCAAATTGTCATAGTCTTGCTTTAGTTAAGGCTTAGGTGACCATATTAACAGTTAATATTTTACCTAGGGTAACATATACATGTTTTTCCTATTCAGAACATTTCATAGAAACCTTGTTTCTATGCAAGCAGTGGCATTCAATGACATAAGGGTAAAACACCAGAAATCCTAAAAAAACATTTTTTCCACTTATTTTCTCATGCAAGTCAAGACAAGACCATCACCTTCAACTAATAACACACAAGCAATTATGCGTTTTCAGGTCTTTATTGAACATACCAGGTACACATTCAGAGGCAGGGTGGAAAACATACGTCAACCCGCCAGATTAACAACTTCTCCAAAAGATAATTGGAGTCAGATAACCTGGATTCCAGGAAATGAGATGAGTTGGAGGTCCTGAGCTGCCCTGCCCAAAAAGAAAAACCATGAGAACCATGCCTCGCACGAACGAGATGTCTGAAGACCTAAAATTAAAAATAGCTGATTTACACAAAGCTAAAAAAAAAGTTACAAATTTACCTTTAAGTCGTAAGACAAATCGTTGATAAATTAAGACAATTCAGAATGTTCCGACTCTCCTTATGAGTGGGTGCCCTTCAGATATGACCGTGAGCACTACGCAGAATGCTTGATGTGGTTAAGAACTGGAACATGATAGCATATCTGTTAGAAAGGCTATCGTAACACGAAAGGTGCTCATGGAAAGACACTACAAAGGAAGTCATTGCTAGCCAAAAAACACAATGCTGCATGTCTGAAGTTCACGTAAGCACCTGCAAGTTTACAGCACTACTGGCATTATATCCTGTGCAAGGTGAAGCACAATGTGCGGAAAGTATGATGGAGAGGACGTTGTGGTTTGGGGCTGCTTTGCTGCACTAGGGCCTGGACAGCTTGCTATCAGTAATGGAGAAATTAATTCACAACTTTATAAAGACATTTTGCTGAAGAATGTAAGACTATCTGTCCGGCCAATTGAAGCCCGAAAGAAGTTGGGTAGTGCGACAGGACCACCCAAAGTACAGGAGTAAATCAACAACAAAATGATTTCAGAAGACAATACACCTTCTGGAATGGCCCAGTCCAGGTCCTGACCTGAACTCGGCTAAGATGTTGTGGCATGACCTCAAGAGAGGGATTCATACCAGATACGAAATCTGTCATGTAAACTCTATTGACAGCTCTCACTTTAGTGAATAAACCCTATTAGGCTCTGCTCTAAATGACCAATGACATAATTTTACGTAACACATCCGTAATATTGCGTGTAAGCATATCAAAGAAAAGACACCATACCAAACACAAATGTGAATTACCAAGAATAAGTACCACTTTGTAATTCATCAGTTATTTCGGGGGGGAAAAAACATTTTGAGGTACGGCAATGATTTTTAATAGTCCATAAGTTCATATAATTATATTTTTGCACGACTGTTGGTCACACATGCATGGAATCTCTTTTTTAGGACTGGTACAAGTACTGTAGTTGTAGTCCCACGTTAATTCTTGACCGGCTTTCACATGCCTAAGAAGAAGAACAGAAGCCATTAACACAATATAATAGCCACCCCCCCCCCATTGTTACCAAGTGGGTTTAACCAAGATTTCCTTTTTCTGTGTTTGATGTACCCACACAAATTATACATCATTTTTTCATAAAAAAAGGTTTTCATTTGAAACCATAGGAATATACAAAAAAATAAGTCCGTGCTAGTATGAAGAAAAAAAAATCTATACTAAAAGCTAGCTTCTGCTGACATCGGGAGTCCAGGCTGTCGGTAGCCTGATCTCCAACACGGCCTCGGGGGGGGGGGGACGACATTACCTTTAGGACGTACCTTACGTCCTGTTTTTTTTCAAAGCAGCAGGGACATCTCCCTCACGCCGCATTGGAGATCAGGCTACCGACAGCCTGGACTCCCGCCGTCAGCAGAAGCTAGCACCTTAAACTGTCACAGAAGGAATGCACCATCGGACATGCCTGCACTTCCATGGGGGTAACGAAGGGGTTAAGACATGCTAATAAACAGGACATGCTACATAAAATACAAAGGCCTAGCATATAAAATAGGGATTTCCTGACAGTGACTGGCTGGTTTTAGCATCCACAACTGTTACAAATGATAAAACACACCTGGGTGCCATACTGATGCTCTGCAGCTGCTGTGTATTCAGAAAATGAGTGGATTTTTAACAAAATCATGACTGTTAAAAAACACGAGAGAGGACGGAGGCACTATAAGGCACGTGCCCAGGGTGCGGACACCCAGTCGGGACCTGCCATTATTTAAGATGTCTGTAACGCGTGGAAATGTCATCACAACCAACATTATCAAAGATTAACATGGATGTTGATGAAACAGAAAGACTCTGCATGGTCCATACCTCTTTGTGAAAAACGCCACCCAAGGAAAACCCTTGCGATGAGTTTCTACAAATACATGCTGAATAAACAGATTCGGAGAACAGCTATGCTGTAATGGAAACATAAAATAGACATTATTGTACACAGCACACAAAATCAGCGCATAATAGCCCCTGCTGTCAATATTGTTAGGCAGGGCAGCGCGGTTTATACGGTTATAGGGCAGTACATGGAAATAGTCTGGAAACGGGACGTTAGGATGCATATTATTAGTAATGGTGAAACGGAAAACTTATGAAAATAAATACCAGATATATTAAGATGTACTTTAGTTTGCAAGGATAATATATATAGGAAGACTAGCATGTGAAATTATAAAGAGGTTTATTCTGCTACAAATAAGTATCGGGGATAATTCCTTCGGCAAACAAAGTCAAGCACACGTTTCTGAGGAATGAATGTATTTGAGAGAGGTGGCTCCGCGCTTTTGGGACTTAATCTCAATGTTTATTATATATAAACTAAGGAGCGTCATTCAATTATTTTCAAATATGCCCAACAGTATTAAATATCACCAAATACTAAAAAAAACAAAAACAGTGGCGTAGCTCCTGGAGAACAGCCTTGCTGTAAGTAAAATGGACTAAAAGCATTGAATTCCGTTCTAAATGTTTAAATTATTTCCCTGGCTACCTCATTTTCACTTATCCGATGAGATTGATTATTTTTCTACTTACATTTAAAAAACGTCCAACATTTCCTTCTTCCGACGCATCTAAAAAATAAGTATTTTCTTCATAGTTTGCCTCTGGGGAAAAAGACGGAATGAACGAAGCCTTGTTTTTTTCATCCTGATCTTGGCATGCTGACAGCTCCAAAGGATTCACGCCAGACAACGTAGAGGAATTGCTATCTTCCGAAACAAACCCGAAATCTGCCTCATCTGACTTTTCCTTGGTTGATTCTGCCACGCATGACGGGTCATTGGCCTCTTCCTCCGAAGAACGACCTTAAAAAAAAAAATAATAGATTTTATTGTTGGAAAGAAAAAACAAAACACACATACAGCTAAGTAATTACATAGGTAGGGACACTAAAACTACAAATACATTTATTTCATAATGGTGGACAAGCGGCTAAGGTATGAGCAGAACCAGCTCACTGGCCCATGGAGCTGACTCTCCTTCCGCTGACACTGGTCCTCACTTGAAGACCAACTGGCAGGAGAGCATTTTTTCTCTTTGATCTGGCTTCGCTATGACTCTTATTTCCCTGCTACCGGGGTGAACAAAGCCAAGTCCACCCAAACATTGTGTTGATAATGACCGGTGCAGACGATCTTCGGTTTAGGAGATGGGACGACTGAGCATTCATCTTCAGAACTGTGCTGCACTGTACAAGACCCCTGCGAGGAAAAAAAAATACCCACAGCTTCAAACGCTGAAAAAAGGAAAATAAATGTGAAGCAGGTACTACACCCAACGAACACTATTTAAACGCACTTATCTGAAGCATAAGGCGTGAGGATTCAGTGGCACTATACAGCCATAATTTGCTTAGCCTGATGTGGCTACTGGAGGCTGCTATTATTTTCCATGATGAACAAAGAATCAAAGGGAATGAATGACGCCTTAAAACATCACATAAAAAGGTCAGGGTAAAACCTATAATAGCATCCCCTATTAAAGCGCTCCCAAATTAAGTGTTATGGGAGTTATGGTATTGGAGTCAATAACAGATGGGAATTTATTTTTTTGTAAAATAAAATACCAACTGCAAATGAAGGGGTGCATGTACATGTGAAATATTTACCTTTAAACCCTAAACCTGAAAAATGTGCAGCATGCGTAAACATGTAAAAAACAGCTTATGTTCTGTTGACTAAGACATAGTACAGCCACGTAGGCTAGCATTAATATTACATAAAAAAAAAGTTCTCTCGTGTTCCTCCAATAAACCTCTCTGCAAACCTGGAGGCGGCCATTGTTGTCAGGCATATGATATTTTGGGTGACTTTCTCCACTCAGACACTACATTGAGCTGATCCTTTATGCCAATTCTAATTAAGTCAGTGCTGATCCGTAGACTTTGACCAGCCTGATCGTCAGGTTGTGTGATAAAGACTGAGCTATTCTATATATTTTTATGACATGGCAATATGGCTGTATTAGTAGATTGGGATAAGATAACCCAGTTAGAACACATAAATGGCTAATATGCAGCTGCCTGAAAACATTATATTATGCAAAAACTACAACGGTTTTAAACAAACAAAACAGCACAGTATTTTTGAAAACATTTTCAATCTGATCCTAATAATAAACCAAATTGGCAGGAACTCCTCTTTATTAAAGTTTATGCGCCCTTCCAAAATACAAGAAGCATTTAGTTGGCGCTGGTCAGCAATGCAAAAAAATTAGACATGTCCAGGGAAACAACAACGTTATATTTCAGGTGAGCAGAGCTGGTTTACACGTATTTAGGGATATGTTACGATGTGGATCTCTTGTGGATATGCTTTCATTTTCACTCCTCAAGGATCTCACTTGGGAGTCTCCTCTGTTTTGGGTGGCAGTTTACCAGTACACGTATGGCTGTTAATTCTTTTGGTACAGCTTTTTTGTTTTAAATGAATATCTAGTTCAGGTGCTGATCAGTCTTTTTTGTTTTGTATATGTCTGATTTTGGCTTTTTGGGGAAACAGCTTGTTTCTGAATTTTGTATGTTGTGCAGATTGTTAATGTGTACTCTGGCATTAACCTTTCCGTGTGCTCTGTGCACTGTCATATCCAATCAATGTGTACAGCCATGAGCTGTTTGATGTGGCTCGTTGCCTTGTTAAAAATTTACAAATGTACATCGTTAACAGAGACAAAAACCATCTGATGGTGTCCAACCTGTTCCAAGAGCTGCCTCCTCCGCTTCTGTAGGATAGATGTCTTAGTCTTGGGTCTTTTGATCGTCATGAAGTCTAAGGGTCTTCCGCCTGATGTATTCTTTATTCTGTGTCCAAAGAAGAGATGTGCCTGAATAACTTGGAATGCCATTTGTTTTACTGCTGGGGTTACGATGTTAAGTATACATACATTAGATTAGCTGTGTGCTAGCCAGCTTCTGAAGCCAAGCTTCAAAAGGTATTCAAATTTGGACTAGTTTGTCAGATCTACAAGCAAGTTTATTAATTATGTAGGTTTTCCTGTATATGTACCAAATATGTAATCTAGGGAGGTTGTTTCTTTTTTGGCCAGATGTTGGTATTACCAATTGAAATGTAAACTCCTTTGTTCTGATGTCCCCCCCCCCCCTCTTGTCTCCTACAAGCCATAACTCTTCCCCTTTTTCACCTAAAACTTTCTCTTATTTCACCTTGTTTCTCTCTTGTAGCCTTTTCTGTTACATCCCAAGCTGTGTGTTAGCCACCTTCTGAAACCAAGCAACACCCCTCTGTTCATTTCATTTATACATCCTCAACTACATCTTTAAACCACTTAACCATAATCACTGCTACAAGAGAGCTACTACACACTCTTTTGTTTCAGTTTCCCATAATACTCCATTAGATTGTAAGCTCACAGGATGTGGTTATGTGTCATAAGTAATAATAAAGAAAATCAAGGCATTAAAAAAATCATTTCTTCAATTTTGCTGCACTTTTTGTACCTCTGCTTTTGTGGGTTTCATCTAGGGCTGCAACCAACGATTATTTTCATAAATCGATTAGTTGGCCAATAATTTTTTCAATTAATCGGATAAAAAAAAATCATGTAAAGGTTTCATTTATTTAAAACAATTTAACAAACTGGATGTTAAAAACAAACAGCAGAATAAAAAAAAATTCCAACCTGCCCCCCCCCCCGTTATGCACATTTGAGCCCAGGCATGCCACACTGCCTCCCAGATATGCCACTCCACCCTCCCACATATGCCTTATACCCCCTGATATGTCACTCCGTCTTCTCCAGATATGCCTTAAACCCTTCAGATATCCCATAGTGCCCTCATAGATTCACAGACTTGTTCGCAGCACACTGACTTTTATAAATAAAGGGTTAATCGTCACTGCCCCCAGGATTTAGATTCCCCTGAGTTTGCCCCCCCTTTACCTCTAACTGTACCTTAAGTTAACTTTATTAATTAAATTAACCCTCAGTCATCAGATCAAATTAAACCTAAAGACCCCATCAACCATAGCTGCCCCTAAATTAACCATAAAGACCCCATCAACCATAGCTGCCCCTAAATTAACCTTAACGACCACATCAACCATAGCTACCCCTAAATTAACCCCCATCTCCCCTAACTTTAAGCAACCCAAATATTAATTTTTTACTCAGTTAGATGAATTGCTGAGCAGTGTGGACGCTATAAGGAAATGGGCGGGCCCAATCAGTGTGACTGCAGGGAGGGACTGGGAGAAAGAAAGGGGCGGGGCCAATCGTCAGT
Organism: Sceloporus occidentalis; assembly: GCA_023333645.1. Lineage (NCBI taxonomy): Eukaryota > Metazoa > Chordata > Lepidosauria > Squamata > Phrynosomatidae > Sceloporus > Sceloporus occidentalis. Next base: position 2,729,984 of record JALMGF010000068.1, read on the forward strand.
GTGACTGCAGGGAGGTACTGGTAAGTAGTAACTGCTGTGAGTCACACTGAATGAACCGGATTATATAACGAGGGGTATTTTTCAGTGCATTTGCTAACTAATCGATAATGAAATTCATTGACAACGATTTTCATTATTGATTAGTTTATGCAGACGTAGTTTTATCGACAATAACCCCCATTTTCATTCTGGTTGAAGGTCATGCTTTCAGCAAAGCCCACTTGCCAACCATGTATCAGATACCAGAATGAGACTCTAAGGATTAAACATATATACCTCCAAATAGTATGCTGGCGCACCTGTCTACATGTAACTTACTGAGCAATTTCTGTTTGACTAGAGCTTAAGAATGGAACACGTCCAAGCTTTGGGCAGCTGTACGGAGCAGAATGTGTCCGGGTGATCTCCGAGTCGGAATGAGAAACACGTCTTTTCCTTTTAATCGCAGGCACTGAAGAGGAAACCATTGGTTCACTTTCATCGACGTTGTTGTCAGATGTACCAGCATCTCCAGGTATGCTGTTGGAGTTGGTGTCCAAGGACCTTACCAATAATCTTCCTACAGGAGAGTAAACATCTGATTCTTAAAGGGACCTTTCCAAATCCTATGTTACAAAACCAATGTAAAGGTGCTTACATATTAAAATAATCAGTGTATGTGTATTAGAAATTCACATAATATGTATACAATGGGAGTTTTGAAGTTCTGCATGATTATTGATCTGCAGTATGTTATGTGTCTCTTAGATTTGGGCTGTTGATTGTGTTAGTGGAGGGTACCAAAGTTTGCATAAAGTGGGTAATTAAGAAACTTACCAGCAAATGTACAAACAAACGTTCCTTTGTCGATGTCATCTAAGCAGCGGACCCCCCAGCCTTTGTCCTTGGTCTTAAACACCTGAAGCCGTACTTGAATCCCATGTTGCACTACTCTGTTCTGACACAACTTGCTGTCACACTTACAAGCAACATTACACTCATACAACCTGTGTAAATAAGGGGTCCATATACTGAGTGAGATTCATTTTATTTAACAGAATCATACATACGTTTAATGACCATATGCCACTTCGCATTGAGAAATATCAGCTTTTCTCAGAAGGGTTAATCACAATCACTGACTGTTCTATCAGTGTTTGCAGTTGTCCCGTGACAATCATTTCTACCAAATAGAAAGTTTAAGTTTTCAACTATGTGTCTAATGCTGCATTTAGTTACAAAAGTGTAAAATTCTGCAGAGTAGGAGGAATAGCACTTTTAAGTATATGACACCAACCACAGAGTTGGAGATACACAGGAACACATCTCAGAAAAAGAAATTCACATGAAGAGCTCACCCTGTGTTAATGCTTTTTATTAATCTTCCCCGATACTCACCCAGTGGAGACAGGAGCCGGGAGTCTTTTGTGTTTATAGCCGTGGGTAACTGGCTCCGCCATGGTGTCCACCTTTTCATTGTTGGCCCTGGCTGTCAGCTGTAGACATGCACACTTTGTTCTAAAAAAAGAAGAATAAAAACAGTTATACTTCATAAAGATAGAAATCGTGCACGAGCACCAGATGGAATCGGCGTCACACTTTGAAAGTCCCTGTGATGTAGAGTCTGTATTGGGATAACACCGGGGTTTGGCTCAGGAAAGGTTAACCCAGCCAGATGTGTTCTACAGCCCAAAGCTCACCCTCTAAAGCCAAACACATTGACCTACACCTCCTATGTACCAGAGCTCGGCCATAAACTCACAGGTTCAGCCTCAATGACCATTGGTGGGAACTAGACTAACATGGAATTTAGGGTGATGCCTTCTATGCTGGGTTTGGCTCTCCTTGAGGAAACAATGGAATCTGTGAGTCTTAATAGATATAGGCTACAGATATTCTAAGGGCTGGGTGTGGAACATCTCTGTGGAAGGCAGAACATGACCAGGGGATAAAACGGACTGTTTTGAGGAAATCTGGGAATCTCTCCTAGAAAATTCCCTGGATTATCATTTTTGTAACATCACTGAAAACCATCAAACTCAAGGACATTGAAGTTCACACAGATGACCTATAAGTGTTTTGTATAAATAGGTTTTTCTGTGTTTTTTTTTATTTTTTTTTTTACAAACTGTATTGTATACTCTGTGTCTAAATGATCACCTTTGTTAACATTATTTTTGTACATAAGCACTGTGACATTCGTCAGATTAAACTATATATTACTCCAGTTTCTGTGCTCTAACTGAACTCTACCTTCCTAGAAAGCCGGAAGAAGCCACGTTAATGAATTGCTTTACTTAAATTGGATTTTATACACTTTTTTATCCATTTAATGCTGTACTGGGTGTTAGCGAAGAGTCCATAAGCTATAGTCAGCTTAAAATATAATAGTACATTAGAAGACGGGTAACATGATATTTTGTCACACACTCACGCGCACGCTCTCTCTCTCAAGGTCTAACTACTTTCTCCACAGCAGACAAAAAACTTCTCTTTTGGCCCTCTTGGGATACTTCCACAAAAGGGCGTGGCCACGGTGCATACCATGGGGGCAGCCTCTCTCCCGTTCCTCCAATCGGGAGAAGAGGGTGTGTGCGGAGGCTCCGCCCTTATGAGGAAGTACTCCGGGAGGCCTCTTCAACGGAGCTGATACTGGGGAGAAACGGATGAAGAAAGAAGACAAACAAGAGGCAAGAGAAGAAGCAGAGCTCTGAAAGAGGAGACAAGGAGACGGAAGCGGAGAAGGTTTGAGCATGCATCAGGGAGAAACAAATGCATTTCTGGGAGACTTGGGGGCTCTGAGACCGCACAAGAGAGAGGTGAAATCACACCTGAATATCTCAACCACGATTATAGACAGCACCCCTAATTTAAAGATTTAAACTAATGAGAAAAGGTATTTAAAAGCCTATAATTGGGAAAATAAGGGACTACAATACAATACAATATAATGTTCTGAAACTTATGGTTGCTGGTATTGACCATTCCACATACCATACGAGATAAATAAAGATCATTAAAACCTGGGATGGTACCATCAAAGAATTTCTCACACTTTTTAAAGCAGATCTGTCAGTTTTTCAAGTTCTACCCTTTTTACGGTTTGACACACTAAACCCGTGTAAACATTTGTACAATATAAATTATATTAAAAACCCACCTTGAGTATATAATGTGGGAGCTGCCATCTTATTTCCTGTTCCTAGAATCTGCATGATTATTCCTCCACATTATGTTATCTGCCCTATTGTTAAAGTTGCTGATTGATGTTGATTCAGACAGCCTTTTATAAGGGCGGATGAAGGAGAAGGGAGAGAAATTGGTCAAATAATGCTGGCTGTGCCATATCATGCCACCAATGTCAGCCTCAATGAGGTGAATTTTTATACTTATATGACCAAAACAATTACAGTAAACGACAAAAAAAAACAAACAAAAAAAAAAACACATGCTGTCAGTGCTTTTTGTTAATGAATATCCCTATGCAAAAAACAGAGTTACTTTATAGTTTATCAATAGAGACTGTTTTTCCAAACTTTGGACATTTACATCTTTCGTTCGACTGTACAAAAAAACCGAAAAAAAACCTGAGAATTTCTGTTCCTTGTAATTTCCTGATAGCCAGAAGTAGAAGATAGCTATCCAGGTAGGGCAGGAAATTATAAAACTCCCGGAACCTCCCCCTTACCCTTAGTAAAGAACAAAGCCAGACATAACTTTATTAGGATGGATATTGTGTTACCAGGAAAAGATATAAGAAAGCACCAGGGAGTGATAAAAATAAATAACTGATAGCAGAACTCTTGCCAAAAATAGGAATATTCAGCTAGAGAAAGCTCAAGTAATCATGTGCAGATTCTTTAAAACTGCTCCCTTACAAATTCGGCTCTTAGACACGCCAGCTCCCTCTGCTGAAGATTTAAAGAGCTACGGAATATGACGGCGCTATTTAAAACAATAAAAATAACGTGGAGACAGAGCACATCGTCCAGGAGGACCTTGTGGTTAGCTGGGAAAGAACAAAATGCAGATACCAGGATGTTGGCAAGCTTCTTCTTCTAAGTCACATTCAACAAATTCCTATAGAAAATGTCTTGCCGAAAGATGAAAAACTACTTTGCTAGCTAAAGAAGGCACTAAAGATAGTAGATGTTGATCAGTACGTTGGAAACCGCAGATTTGGAATAGCAGGGATTGGTGAGAGGCTTTACACTGAATATCCTGGTGTTGGTCTCCTCTGTAGCTAGACCAAGACCGATCAACATGTTCATTCAAGGACCAGGCCCTCAATATCCAGTAAGATAGATACTGGTAAGACAGCCTGGTCTCTAGACTTATTGGGCCTAACATACATAGATACGCCAGATCTGGAAACCATATCTGCTACGGCCAAACAGGGGCAGTCAGGATACCAAATCCCCCTCAATCTTCATGCCAAATTTTAGGACGAGCATGAATACCATCAGATCCATGTCAGCACCTGCCAGACTTTGACAATGTGCAGAGAAGGGGCCATTATTCAGACTCCATCGCAGAATGATTCTCCGCTGAGAAAACCTGTCTGAGCTCTGAGAAAGTTCTAATCAGTCTGAAACTGCATAGCTATATTATGAGCTTCTGGACCTTGCTTTCTGGAAGAAATAACCGGTCTCTATGGTTAAAGATAGAACCTCTCATCTCAAGCCTCCCATTGAAGTTTCTAAAATGAGAATATAGAAGATGCTTGAGTCAGAAATCAGTCATCCGGGAAAGGAATAACTTGACTTCCTTTCTTAATATAGGCGAAAGGAGTTTTGTAAAGGCGCAAGGTACTGTGCCTACTTTCCCCAGGATCTGAAAACCGATTCTGAAAAGAGTTCTCTAGAAGAAAAGGCCGACCTCCTGGTAGCTTTAGCCACAGTGCCATAATTCTTACAGGAAACACAAAACTCCAGGTGCTCTCCTGCAAAGTGAAACAGTGCAGACGTCCTCCAGAAACCGAGAGCTTCTTCTGTAGATTAAGCTACTCTTCCATGATAAAGGAACAACGATCATCATGCACTGGAAAAACCCTGGGGTTCTAATACAACTTGTTGATCTATCTACTTTCTCCACCACAAAAAAATACTTTCTTCAGAAAAACTTTCACTCCTTTTTTTTTTTTTTTTTTTTTTTTTTAAAAGAGAAGAAGAAGAACAAGAAGAAGAAGAAGAAGAAGAAGGTACCTCCAAGGACTCATGGGTACACAAAGTCTGGGGATGAAGCCCTCATGGAGAAAATAGCTGTTCCAACTTGCTTAGTAAATCACCTGCTGTCTAATCCTTAAATCTCTAGCTGACTCTAGCTTTAGAACAAGCAGAAAAAATTTCCTGCTAGGGTCAAACAACGTAGCTTCACAATTTTGTACAAGCTGTAAGCTTAGACTATACGTAGTACTCCTCAGATACTACTATCTTGTTCGAGGACATTCTTTGTACAGCAGGTCCAGGCAGGAGGCCTGCAGGCGGGCAAGCAGCACGTTGCCATAATATGTGGTGAGCTCTAGTCATCACCCACTGTGTCCGCAGAGTGGAAACAGGACTCCAACAGCCAGTAAGTAGTCAGCCGCCCAGCAGATGTAAAGCTCTAGTAAACTGATGAAGGATCCTGCCCCTAGCACCTGGTAATTGACTGGTCTCCCAAGAACCCAACCAGGGCTGCACACAAGGCTCCTCAAGCCAACCAAGGCACGTTAAAGAGCCTGGGAATAGAGCTTTCCCATGAGCTCAATAAAACACACAAGAGGAAGATAAAACGCCTACACAGATGCTAAAGGGGAGGTTATGGGAGCTTTTATAAAATTTCCTTGCCCTACCTGGATAAGCAGACCTCTCTCTTACTACATGTTACCGGGAATGACGAGAAAAAAAATAAAAATAAAATATATATATATATATACACACACACACACACACACACACAAATACATATACACACACTTAACAGCTTAGGGTAGACAACAGAGCTCAATATCCACCATAGTCTAGAAAGCCGAAACCAGGCTGGTACACAGAAAAGATGAAAGTACATCCATGATCTATATGTAGAATGACACATACTTACATATCCAAGCAGCCGTCTGTGCAGTCACAGCACTCAATAAACGTGTCAATGAAATTACTGATGGAGTAGCCACGAGGCCAGGAGGATTTTCGGTACTTAAAGTGAGCCGGTCTTGTGCTGTCGATTTCATTGGAGAATGAGACAGGCACAGTCTCTGCATCTTTGCTAATATCAGGGTCATGGGCAAAAGCTTCCCCATAACATAGTCCTCTTTCCAGTTGGACATATGTATTAAAGGAAAAGTTGTCCAAAAATAAAAAGCGGCACTTGGTCTGGAAGAGGTAAGAACGCAGCTCCTCAAAGTCTCGGAGGCTCTTTCCACACGGAGACTTGTAGATAACGTTTATCGGCCTTGAAATGCAATCTGTCTTTGCATGTCTCCTCTGGAACTGACACAAAAGCGGTAACTTGAGGGGGTTATCTTTCTTGGAAAAGTAGGGATTGACACCAGATATGCAGGACATCCCACAGGCATGTTCGATAAATTTAACTGTATTTATGGGAGGAGGTAACACCATGTTACAGCATCCAGAATCAGAGTCTCCTGTTTCACTGTTAAAAACATTTTATTCAAATGTAAAATCTATTCATATATATTATTTACATTATAAAATATTATTAAATAGAAATATATATATAAATGTAAAATAGACAGTTGTGGGAAGTCTAAATTGTCTGCATCTGTGCTTCTCATGCAAAAATTAAATATATATTTTTTTTTTATTTCAGAGCATCTAGAGAAAATCAAAAATCCTAATGGTGTCTAAAGCAGCACGCTACAAAAACATGAATCAAGGCGGTGTTTCAAAATATTAGGGCTGCAACAACTAATCGGTAAAATCGATAATAAAAATCCTTGCCAACAAATTTCATTATCGATTAGTTGAATCAATTTTATCGAATATGAGGGTTTTTCAGAGCAAATGCTCTGAAAAATACCCCTCGTTTTATAATCCGACCTCAAATAGAGGTGGGATACTAACACTAAGATCCAGATCCCCCGCGATGCGTGCAGAGATCCTCCGCTACTGCCCTCCACTTCCGCCGGGGCTTCTATGATGGAGCACCAGGGTGACATGACCTTCCGGTGCTCAGTCGTAGAAGCTCCAGCGAAAGTGCCGGCCAGCAGCAGAGGGGGTAAGGCATATCAGGGGCACAGTGGCATATCAGAGGACACCATGGCATATGGGGGGGGGTAAGGCATATCTGGGGATATAAGGCATACTAGAGGGCACAGTGGCATATCAGGGGGTATAAGGCATATCTGGGGAGGGTGGAGTGGCATATCTGGGGGTATGTGGCATATCTGGGAGGCAGTGTGGCAAGCCTGGGCTCAGATATGCATAACTGGGGGGGCAGGTTGGGAAATAAAGCAAGAAATGCATTTTTCTCAGTTTTTTTATTCTGCCGTTTGTTTTTAACATCCAGTTTGTTCATTAAATTATTTTAAATAAATGAAAATTTACATTCATTTTTTTATCCGATTAATCGAGAAAATAATCGGCCAACTAATCGATTATGAAAATAATCGTTAGTTGCAGCCCTACAAAATATTCCATACATACTTTTTAGCACTGATGTCTAGACATGGCTTCTCCGTCCTTGGTAAAGCACTTTTGTCATCTTCATTTTCAGGATTTATATCTGCAGAGATGATTAACACAATTCCAAAAAGAACTGAATTTGGTTTGTACACCATAGCATTTCAGATAATTTCAGACAAGCACAAGTGTTCTCAATGAGCAAGACTCAGTATATTAACATAATTTAGGGTATATTCCTCAATTTCTTGTGTATCTATGATACCAGTAACATTCATGTATGTACAGAGCGAAAATGTGGTTTGCTTATAGCCGTATCAAAATTATGTCAGTAGGCAGAAAGTTACCAAAGTGGAACATGGCTTTTAAAAAGGTATGAATGATCAGCAATCTAAGAAGGAAAACAGGTTTGCATACCACATTGGGGAGCCTCAGGGTCATCCAAATCAGCATAAGTGACAAAAACCACTGCTGTCAAATATTCTGAGAAAAGAGAAAAAAAGAGAAAACGGTTATACAAAAGTAAAGAAACGTGAGCTGGTAATATGTTTAAACAATAATTGTTTAATGCCAGAGGGTGTGCGCGGAGGCTCTGCCTGTTCGTGCAAGCTCTCCGGGAGTCCTTGATAACAGATCTAATACCAGGAAGAAGAAAGAATAACAAGAAGAAAGAGGTGAGAGAAGAAGCAGAGCCAGTGAAAAGCAAACAAAAATTCAGAGCTCTCTGCTTCTATTTCTAGTTTCACCGAGGGTCCCTCCTTGTTTTTGGACATTCATATGAACAAAACTGGCATATTTTGTTGAGTAAAAAAAAAAAAAAAAAAATGTACAAATTTGAATGCAAGAGTCTAGTATTGAAATCGTGTAAACAGAATAGGTAGCTCAACAATACAGAGGGTAGGACCAAATGAGAACTGGTATTGAGATAAGGTTGTGCACCCTTTACAACCTAAAGCAAATTAGAAAAAAAACTATTACTGTTCTCTAATAAGGTCCCGGAATGGTATGTTAGAATACATAGATACATTTATTAAAACAAATACAAAAAATAAATACAAAAAATAGGGTCAGCTGCAGGGATAACACTGCTGACACCAAGGACCTCCATTAACCTACTCAGCAGACCTCTCCCTCCCTGCGTCCACAACTGCCAGCAATCCGCTATCTCAGCAGCGGCTAGGCACGGTCGATGAAGCCTACAGGGTAAGTGTGAGAGCTCCACGGGACACAGCATAAGAAGATCGGTGAGAGGTGCACAGCACCATATTTAATTCTCCCGAAAAATCATAATAAAAGACACGCAGAAGACACACCGAACACTGATAAGTGTTATTACCTACAAACTGTGAATTTTCCACAGAGGACTATATTTGAAATACTTTACATAACAAACGGCAATATTATTGCGTCATCCACTCGGTCTTTGATATATTTAAAGAAACCAACTATATGAAATTTGTACATATTTCACACGAGAGAGACATTACCTCTTGATGTTATAATCAACTGCCTTGAGCATATTGTGTTATTTTAATAACCAGCTGGTTTTTTTTTCCTCCCCATTTTATACCTATTTTATCATAACGAGATACCCTTATAGATCTTATAGGAAAGTTATTTTATGCAATTTATTTTAGAGTCTAGCTGCAAGGGCCCTGCAGCTGACCCTATTTTTTGTATTTGTATTTGTTTTAATAAATGTATCTATGTTTCTAAACCACTGCACACAGTTTTACTGATTGGATACTTTTAAACATTCAATATCATCACACACACAACACCAGCTGTATTCTAACATACCATTCAGGGACTTTATTAGAGAACAGTAATAGTTTTTATACTAGTATTGAAATCTACTAAAGACATCTTTTCTTCCAACAGTATAGCTACAATTCCCTTGTACTGGCTTTGTGGGTGAATACACTCCTGTGCATCGGTTCCTAATGTTCCGGGGAGGCTGTAAAGTTATGTTCTTCAAGCAGTAAGCGTCGATGCACTTTTAAAGCCCACCTTGTTCCGTTGCTGACCCATCTTTTATCCTACGCCACAGGAGTTGTACTTTGTTCTGCACTTCCTCAAACATCAGGTCCAGTTTCCCATCTTCCTGGCGGTCTTTCCAGAACTGTTTAGCTTCATCTGCAAAGCAAGAAAAATATTTAGAGGATTATTGTTAAAAAGCATTGCAGAAGCTGCATGATTAATCATTAAAGTGGACTCATCACTGCTTAAAGTATGCAAGCAAACAATGTAGGGCTTCTCAATTCTGACAAATCAATGGCAGAGAAATAATCGTCTCTAAAAGTAGCACCGCGGTCCTCTCAACAAACTTCAGTCCGGAAGCTTTCCCTGTTTGTGCCAACAACCTTAACAAGGAGAGCATGGCGCCTTCCTACGAGCTGCATCCACAGCCCAACTATTCCGCTTTCTTCATCTGTTTAAGGTTATATTAGCAGTTGGGAAAGCAGAAAACACCTATACGTTAACTTACCAGGGGAAATGTGCTGGGATAACTGTGCAGGATCCTTCCAGTCCCGAGTTCTCGAAAGAAGGGTCATATCCGAAGCATCTGTATGAGGTACGGGTCCAATATGCTACAAAACAATTGGAAAGAAAGACTTCCAAAATGAGTATAGCCAATTTTGCTATATTCCATCAATCTTGGTGCAAATGGACCAACTACACACTCAGATACACGAGTGAAAACTGATAAAACGAGAAGAGAAAGGTGTAAAGGGTTAATCACACAACGGCCTGTGGCCCAAGGGTTTTTTTTCAATTCACGCATAAAGGAAAGTGCTGGATACAGTAATGTAGGTTTGTACCGGCAAAAAAACCTCTGGTTTTACCTAAATTTATTCCAATAAACGTCCTTTATCTGCAGACCTGGAAGCCGCCATAATCACTGCACTGAGCAGATTCTTTATGGCAATGCTAATGAAGTCTGTTCCTCCATAGACTTATTAGTCAGGAGTGTCCAGCTGGGTTATTAGCAATGAGCCATTACATTTGTCTATCATTATTTATTGATTAATAAAACACCATCATATTCCGCAGCGCTGTACAATGGGCAAACAGGACATGAGAAACAGCACATAATGATTTCTGCTTGGCCCGGCTCAAACGAGCTGGCGATGTAGAAGATTGGGTTTAGATAAGAGAGCTGGAAGACATACAAACATCTAAAATGCCTGAAAGCAGAAAAGTATGCAAGATTTGGATCAAGAACGTATTTTTAAACTTATCCTAGTGATAATAAAAAAAATGGTGGGCGTTCCCCTTGATGGCAGAAGTTGGCAACCCAAGAATATATCAGGATCAACAATTATATGCATTCTGTTTTCACCCACTCATCTGCATTTCAATATACAAACGGTACATCCCACAAAGCAAATATTGTCTCTAATGCCTATAAAGCACACACCTAGCTACTATAAATCCACCCAAGTGCCTAGTCAATGAGTGCTTGTACACAGATATCACCTGGGGGTACAATGAAGTTGGCAATCACACTCATATCATGCTGTCAGCCAGTACATGCTGGAATCTGCATATCCATGATAGTGATTGCTGTTAATTATATATATATTAATATTGTTATTGAATTTTTTGTCCAATTTTGGTGTGTTACTTACTTTCAATAAAAGTGTTTTTTATTATTATTTAAACCCCCCCTTACACCACATCAATGTTTGGCTTAGTATAGGGGTTATGATGGGGGTTATTAGTGATAGGGATTATGCTGCATTATTGTCAATGTCTGGCTCAATGTATAGTGAAAGGGAGTATGCTGTACCACCGTCAATGTGTGCCTCAGTATATAGTGATAGGGATTAAGCTGTAACCCCGTCAATGTCTGCCTCATTATATAATGATAACAGTTATGCTGTACCCCTGTCAGTGTCTGCCTCAGTATATAGAAGCTATGCAGTTGTAAGGTGTGTGTCACACATACAGGATCTGCCCCAGGTGCCAAATACTCTAGGTACGCCTCTGCAGGCATGTTTAATTTCCATATACATATTGAGATCCCTTGCATCCCTTAGCATTTTCACAGCTCTCTATACAATATATCCTTCTGAAGATCTCTACACAATGGTCTAGACGAAGTCTAATTATAGATCCGTAAAGCGGCAGAACCTCCTCCCTCTGGTATAAGATACCGTAGGAACGACTCTTCCAAAAATAGATAGATACATAGACAGATAGATACGACGACTCTGTAAGTGGGTTGTGGCTGTATAATTAACATACCTTTGGCTTCTATAACACAAAGAAACGCTGGAAACACGATTCCGTGGCGATAAATGGTAGAAATTCATCTTTCAGTCCATCGCTTACCTAAAAATCCCAAACGTGTATATTACTAGAGAAAGAAAAAAAAAAACATCCCGTGAACCGGAACCAAAACTCAACTGTTTCAGTGATCTACGCAACATCCGCTCTGCACCGCCATCTTGCGTGTGGCGAATGTTGCGCACCAATAGTGAAACTATAATACGAAGCGCCTTTGGCCCGTATCGCTGTGGTAGCTTTGTGTTTGGTGTCCCCTGACGCTGTGGAAGTCTTGTTTGTAAAAACTCTGGTTTTCCTGCAACATAAATAGCATTATAAGGCCGTGGAAGTGGGGTTAAAGTTGCACTTCCCAAGATGCCCAGCTAGTCCTCGACAGACTGAGGCTCATGGGAGATGTAGTTAAACTGCGTGTGCTATTCACTATCCGCTTGTCATTCATAGCCGTTTCCATAGCAGCGGCGCAGTGTCAGAGTTGGGCCGCCCAGTACGGAAGCGCCGGCTCTTCCTGACACAAGAGGTTGGAGAGCGAAAGCGGCAGGAAGAACCGAAAGAGAGCCGGGCACCACGGAGCGCTGGACACAGGGTTCGTTTACCTTGAGCTCGGGTATTGTTAGTCGTAGCCGTGGTGTGTTCATGTATCCGCCCAGCTGAGTGTCTGTGGCAGGCTGCACGTCACTCGATATGGGGGTTCCCCCTCAGGCCTCTCCTCTAGAGAAGTGTCTGAGCACTTGGCTTCGCGCCAGCTTTAGCTCGTTTGCTAGCAGCTACAGGATGTGATGTTTTTAGAAGAGATGCATGTGTACACACACACACACACACCCCCCATACCCTCTTCCTGTACACCAGGACCTGCCAGTTTTGCTGAACCGACGGGACTGACACTTCCTGTCACAAGGTAGATGGTGGCTATTAGGGTTGCTCTATAGTGTTGGCCTAAGTCAGTGAGAGTTTGGCCCGGAGATCAGTGTGGCTCACATGGGAAGCAGCTTACTTGCCCACATTTAAGAGGGGTTTTAAGTTTTGATCTGGACCGTCCGGCAGGGGACCCTTGTTGATGTGGATTGATTATTACGGTAGAAGGTTTGTGCGTTTCCTGCCCCAGAAACAATTCTTCTTCTTCTTCCAGCTCAACGTTTCCTCCCACAGGAATATATTCACTTTCCTTAATGCCCAACGTTTCTTTTTGCGCATTTTCTTGAACCCTTCCTGGCTTTCTTACAGGTATTTGTATAGATTGTAAACTTGCGGGCCGGGCTTCCCCCGCCTAATGTATCGGTTTGTCTGAGTCTGTTAATTCTTGTCTTGTCATACCCCTTAAATATATGTATTGTATTAAGCGCTGCGTAAACTGTTGGCGCTATATAAATAAAAGATAATAATAATGATAATAGATGGCTATCGGCTATGCTTAGTTTCTTGGAAGGAGAATTATCGTTTGGTCCGCAAGACCACCAGGTGGTCCCATAATCCTATCGGTTGGCTCGGGTAATTCTGAAGAGGATCCTTTAAGAATTTTGTATATAATCTGAAAATTAAGTACATTTTCGCTTAGTTATGATAAATAATATTTATAAAATCATAAGATCGAGCACATTCATATTTAACAAATAATTATGTGATATTTGGGCATTAGTTGCAACATCGATGCGCTTCTTTTCATATACGTCGCCGATCTGTGTTACACGTTGTGTGTTACCTGCCGCTAAATCTAAAGTTGGATTCTTTTTCTATCGCTGATCGAAATGCAGGCAGAAGAGTCAATATAACCATTAGGGTAGCTGTGTGTTTTCTTCATGTGTGCCAAGGTGTTGTCGCAGAAGAATACGGTGATTGTATACAAAGTTCTTATCCGAAATAGAAGAGGAAAAAGTCTGGAATCATAAATATTTTAATTAATTTCCTGTGTGTGTAAACAAAGGATTCTTTCACATCTTCGTGCGCAGCTTCGCTCCGAAATGCCTATTGTGATAGAAAAATAACTTCTCGGGAGTTCCGTGGCTTGCTTCTTATGAAATGTCATCGTCGTGTTTTGTCCAGTCCTGGGAAACTAACTCCCAATGGCTAATTACAGAGTAATAATTCAGATCGCAGCCTGTTGGGCGAGCGGACGAAGACGGGTGTTACGGAAATGTGGATATCGGAGCAGGAGACGTCCTAGTTGATTCAGGAGCCGCTAGGCGTTTGCCGTGCTGCGGTGGCTGGTAGAAGTTGCTTTGACTCCCTTAAGATGCCGCTTGGCCCGTGCTCTGTGTGCGTTGCCTCTGCTTCTGTATAAGATGCTGATAACGTTCATGTGTAGAGTGGGGATTGCTCTTTGAAACGACGACACGTGAGAAATATGTTGAATTTAGTGGCATGAAAGAAATATTCGGCCCACTTACTCTGCCCACGCTTCCCTACCGTAGATATCTATATCTGTATATGTATATATCCATGAAGAAAATAAGAGCAATCGCAGGACTTCGTGTTAAAGTACAAAAATGTTTATTAGTTCAGGTCATGTGTCATTTTTGTTCTTTGATATGAAGTCCTGCGAGTGCTCCTATTTTCTTCTTTTCTTCATGGATATATAATTGTGGTCGAGGATCAGCACCAGGGGCAAGTAAATTTATGGATTAGAGTCTGCCTTCCATTGTTGGGACATTTTGTTATATATATATATATACATAATTTATAAATTAATAGTTAAAGGAGCCATCTAGACATATGAGTCACCCGGTCTCTGCGATAATAATTAATGCACCTTGGTAAAATAAATAGGAATTATAAGCCTTTTTAGGACTTTTAGTCTCAATACTCACTTGCCAACATCTGCATTTCTGACAATGATAACCAGGAATTGCGTAACTACGCGGTATCGATGTATGTGTTGTTTCACACATGCCGTATCGATGTATGTGTTTCATACATGCTTTTAAAAAGAGCATTTTTTTTATTTCTTACAGTAGCGATTGCAGTGTTTTAAACCCTAGATGTATTAGGAACGATGTAGAAGGATTGAGGTTCTCTTCTCGGTGTCAGTTAACGGTACATAATACGGAAGACAAAGTCCTTCATTATTGTAATGCCGGTATGAAACGTTCTTTCTCTCTGGTAACATGTGATCTGCTGAAAGGACTCTTGTCCTACCTGGCAAATTTCATTTCAAATATCAAGATATCTGAACAAAAGAGACAGTGTTTCCATCCCAATTTTACACGGGATCATGGAAGGAACACCATTCAATGTTCTGTGTGAAGATTAACAAGTTATTTATAGAAGTTTTTTACTGAATGGGTAACAAAGAGCCTGGTCTAGTTTAATGAATTTATATCTCCGTGGCTTTTATTAATCAACATTTTTGTCTAAAACAAATCCAAATCCCCTGCCAGACTTTTAAACAAAAGGTATAAAGACAGAGATATTTATAGAAGGGCAGATCGCTGTTTACAATATCTGGCTGTCCTTAAATCTCAAGCGTATCGGGAACTTATCCAGAAACGCCATTACCGCGGAATAATCTTCCCATAAACATAGCGTTTTATGCGCTATCGGCGGGATATCGGACGTTATTTACGTAAGAAGCAGCGGCTAGTGCTTTGGCTATAGCTTTATTGGAATGGCTGTGCCACGATGTAACTCGAGATCACTGGTATTGGGACACGATGCTGGTGGGGTATCTATGCGTAAAAGACCTATTACTCTTGGTTTCCATTAAAGATCTCTATTTAGTGATGTAACAAAACGAGAACTTCCTCCTGAAAAGAATTCTGTTGCTCGTTAAAGCACACCCGTCGCCATAAAGCACACCCGTCGCCATAAAGCATACCCATCGCCTTTCCCATATCCCAGGTTTTACACTCCTGTGCACTAAACTCGTATAATGATTACAGGTTGAGGTAAGGCATACCCAGCACACCATCACTCCAGTCTGTGTTATCTCTCGTGTTAAGTTACTGATTGTTGTTTATTAGTCCGAGCAGCCTTTGTAAGGGTGGAACTAGGAGAAGAAATTGGTAGCGTACCGCTAGTTCTGCCACAACGAGAACTCAATTTAATTAATGAATTCGTTTAATTAATGATAGATGCCCCGTCTACGTTTTACGCATTCATTGATAAATACTACTCCAGGAAACTGGGCCTGAACAATTCAGGACTTATCCTGCTAAATAGACCTCACTTTATAAAACAATCCCAAATATAACACATAATAGGACGTGGACTTAAATGGTGAATAAGCTCTGCTTCTAAATGGTTTCCATCTCATGCTTTTAGCAAATTCACTCAGCTCGATTACGTAAAAAACGAGTTCTAAGCATTTTTTTTCCCCCATTTTGTTTCATTTCATCCTCATATCGTTTAGGAAATTGCACACGGGACCAATTAAAAATAAACATCCATCTAGCAATGTGTTTCTGAGACAATTTGGTGTAAATGAGCAGTAATATCCGCTTCGGAAAGGTCATTTCAGTTAAGGGGATGCTATGACTAATCCGCAAAGACTATTGATTTTTACACGGATCTGAGAAAACGCAGATGGCAGTAAAAATAAGCAAATGTTTTCCTCCCTCTTACTTTCTGGTATGTTAAAGATTATATGCTACTTTTCACAAACCCTGCACATTACAGGGCTGTCCACTAAATAAAGCCATGTAATGGGTACAATAAGTATTGCTTATGTTTTTTAGATTTCTAACTTGAATCCGCAAACACCATTTCATAGATTTTATTATTCTAAAATGTAAGGCATGGGGAAAAGTGGCAATTCTTCTTTAAAACGATGACCCAGTCATCATATGATGCATGTGATAGTTGAGTGTCCCCTTTAAATGTAATATTTTGCTCCTTGCAAGCGCATGGAGAGCTTCATCCGAATCCACTCCATCTATTAGTTCTTTCACATGAGCCAGCCCTAGCAGGGACATCTCCAGGGGGTCTAACGACACCCACAGACTTCAGTGGGAGCACTTTCTGTTAAACGACATTTCAATGCTAACTTAATGCCATGACGTGCCAGGCACGTCATCGGTCGTTAACTGAGCGTTTTTCCATGACATGCCAGGCACGCCATCAGTCCTTAACTGACCGTGTTTCCGTGACGTGCCAGCACGTCATCTGTCGTTAAGTGGTCAACATAGATACATTCCCACATAAATACATAGACACATGTCCTCTCTTCACAGAGTATCTCTGCTCCTTTGACTGTAAGCTGCACCGAGCCTTTCTTTACGTTAGAACAGATAAACAAGCAGCTCCCACTCTTACTGACTGCAACATGCATAAAAAATGCTTGTCGCCTTGCACGATGGTAAGCGAGAGGCGTCCTCTGCCATCGCTCATCAGGAAACATGTCTCTGCAGCTACCCCTGTTTCAGTAGAAGAACCCCATGTGCTGAGCGTCCCCTATCTAGGCCTGTGTGTCACCCAACACAGAAAGCAATGCGTTCTTGCTGCGCAGTGAAGGCAAATATATAGGGACACAGCAGCAAGCGAGGGCCCCTTGATACCAAGTCGCCTGGGGCAAATGCCTTTTTTGCCCTATGTAATCACCTTTGAAAAACGTGTGTCCAAAAGTGACACGAACACACAAGCAGTCTGTTCTGTCTGTACCCGTCTGATCGGTGCATGCACAGAACCAGCTTATATGATGAATGAAGTCATTCACACCAAACTTCTGCTTTAACCAATGAAACATACTTTCAAAATAGTCCGTCTGTTAAAACTGAGCTTTAAACAGGGAACTTTACCGTAGCCTTTAGAAACGATAAGCCGGCTCTGAATAGCAGCTTTATAGCAAAGAAGTAGGGATTGTGCTGGACGTTGTCAGCGCTGACTGGTCCCATTTCTAACAATTCCTCCCCAAGTTTTTCTTGGTTCTCTCAGGCTTCGGTACCTGATATCTATTTGCTGCTGGTCTTCTTTTTTTAGCAGCCCATGAATTAATGGAAGTGATTAACTTTTGGCGGCTTACAGTTCAATGCTAATGACAAAATTGCTTTGTGTGCAAAACAGAACCTGGCACATCTTGAAATCCCTTTTGCCCATTTTGCAAATTTGCATCATTTTAAGAGGTTTGTATTTGCCTTCATCTGGATCTGTGCAGATAAGTGTATCTTTGAGAGGGTCAATTCTTATTTCCCCCCTTATCTTTATCTGTTTGTGCAGCTATGTTTGCAGTTGTTTCTTTGTTTCCTCAAAGGCAGATGTTACAGCAACAGGGAATCATTGTATGAATGAAGTCATTTCATAGCCAGGGCACCCCAAACTATCATACGTGTTAATGGCAGAGCCAAAGTGCTGTTACCCACTTGCGCAAATATCTGAAAAGTGTCAGATGCACTGAGAACGCACAAATGGGAATGTTCCAAATTTTCCTTCGAATTTTGTTTCTAACATTCTCTGTGTTTCCCTACCTTCTCCGGCAACTTTGTTTCTTGTTTAGTTTCTTGTTCTTCCCCGGGTCTCCCTGCATTATCTTCTGAGTGGTTCCACAATGGGGCGGAGCCTCCACACACACCCTCTACCCAGTTGGACGAATAGTGGAGATGTTGTCCTTGCGGTGTGCTTGGCGGCTCCGCCCCTTTGGCGCAAGTACTTTGAGAGGCCAGGATCATGCAGATGGATCTGCAGACTTCTTTCTCTGACAGTATATATATATATATAATAAATATATGAGTTATGCATAATTACCCCTTTTATGGCTTGACCGCATTAAATCAGGGGTGGTAAGCACAGGTATTGCTGAAGTACAACAGTTGTGATCCCCACCCTGCTTGTTCTAGTCAAATTCTGGATCATCTCCGTTGTCATTCAGCATTCCCAGCTGGTTTATATGCATGGAAACTTTGCTATCAAACAAAGCAGTTGCTTCCGTATATGATGAGCAGAGCTGGGATGTAGATATTGTGACGCCTCCTCGGTCAGTCATTAGGTGTTTGTTGTGTGTGCTGTTCACACACTTGACTTGTTAAATCAATATTGATAGATTTACATGAAGGAACCGTTTTCACAATTCCCGTTTATCGGGTTAGTCCTGTTTGTACTTTTGCCGTCTAGAGACTTTGTGAATGATTTGGCCTTTTACGGGCTACAGGGTACAGAAACAAAGTGACAGAAAAAAACATTAGCGTTTTTATGTAAGAGGCAGCACTTTCGTGGCTCTAAGGTTAAAGCGTTACGTGAGAATATTAGGAACTCTTAACTTGCATCCCTTAGTCCATGTTAATAATCTGATAGAGCTCCTTTCAACAGTTTTTATTTATTACTCTTTTAATCCTTCTGTCCCGTGAAAGGTCAGGTCAGCCCTCTCTGAAACAACTGCCACCTGATGATGGGAGTTAACAGGATTGAGCTGTGATACGTCTCTTGTGCCCCTTCAAAAGCAGGTACAGCTGTTCTATGTACAACGATGCGGAGCCGGGTGCTTTACAGTCCTACTGAAAAGGATAAATGCCCTCGATGTAACGTAGCCGTGTGGCTTAACTTCAGGTCATGCCACAGCTTTGAACATCATCTCTGCACTGCTACTATGCCACTAGGGATTTCAATAATTCATTCCTGGCGCCAAGGGTAATATCTGATCATTTGCAAGAACATACATCCCACTGTGCTGGCATTAAGTGGTTAAATCGCTGTTAGCTGTAGCTTTGCACGTTGCTTGCAAAGTCTTTGGAGAGGTTAAATGAGAGTAAGGAGGAGGGTTCCAGGAGTAAGCCTTTTCTCTGTGGGACTTTAACCTCAGAAGATCCTTTTGGCAAGTTCTTTATTTTCTCTTTTGTCTTTCTCACATTCTTTTGATGAGGAGCTCAGCTCAACATTGAGAGAGAGGGATCTGCTTCGACCAGAAACTGTATGCCTAAATGAGAAAGAACAAGTGAGACAAGAATCTGATCCCAGCAAAAAAAAAAAAAAAAAACTAGAGTGGAAATTTACTGCCGCTTTCCTTTGCAAGCCATTGATTCTGATATATATAGTCAATTGGGCATTGGCTGGCCACCAAGGTTGAATAGAAGCCGGGAACAGCCACCTTCATACTAGATCATTTTGCAGCGAAGACATTTAACTCGGTGGACTGTACATTAGTTTCTCAGGTATGCTGCCAGACTCTCACCTGTGTTCTTATTAGAGATCTGCTTATTTGCTTGGGGGCCAAGGTAAGTATTTTTTCTGACAGTTGTCAGCTGTGATGCGTTTGCAATAAGTATCCCTTAAAATGTAGTTTCTATTGCATCTCATATATAAACCTCTGTTTGTCCCATTGTGTATGTAACCATCAATAAACAGTACCTCGTTTAGACATTCTGAAAATAATGTGGAAAATGACCTGTTTCTTGGTATATAACATTATTTTAGTTCTAGAGTTTGTGCTGGAACCACAAAGTAATATATTCTACACGATTGTACATATATACGGTTTGGGGGTGAAGAAATTCTGGTAATCAACATTCATGGATGACGTGAACATTTCATTATTCAACTGATATTTGGGAATAGCAATAGACCATGAATAGGGGGCTGTTTTAATAATTTGGCTGTGGTTATACTCTAGGTTATTATTATTATTATTACCATTAATAGACACGTACAGTCTTTTCAGCTGTAACCCATCTGTGTTATAGTGTTATATAGGGAGTTGTTATAGTGAAAGTGTATCTTTCACTATAACAACTCCCACGTTCATCTATTCTCCTCTCCCTCTTTCTCTATACCTTTGTTTTTCTACACCCCATTCCCTCTATATTGTAACCTGGCCTCGCTTTACCTAATGTATGGGTTTGTCTTAATCTGTCAATTCTAGTTGTCAGACCTTAGCCGCCCTCATCCTCTTCCGTGGTCCAATACTTGTTGCCGCTGAGTGGCTGCTGGGAGCAGATGCATATGGAGGATTCTGCATTACATCTGAGTTACATTGCGTATGATGGCTGGAGCGTCCCAGTAACAGATAATCCCAGTTGGAGTAATCTTTATGTGGCTACTGTTGCTACTAAGCAGCCATGCCCCCTTATTTGATTTATTCATGAATTGGATTAATATTTGGTTATAGGGCATAGAGTTTATGTACATATTAGTGAAGACTTTGTCCCTCTCTCTGTAACATTCAGTTGTTGTTTTTTTACATTATACATCTAAGCTTTTTTGTTTTAAACTATGACTTCTTGTCCTAGCATTTCTTCTCCTTTTAATGCTTTTCTATCGTACTTTATCACTTTGTTTCCATACTACTGTAGTTTTATCCTATAATCTGAACATTTTAGAAGCCAGCTGTAAGCAATTCTGTACGTGAAGCCTGACCGATTCTATACTGTTAACGCCATCCACTGGCATCCTATTATCCTGCTTGCGTTCCGTGCTGCCACGTTAACTGCTTACTTTGTAGCCATCTGAAATGATTACTTCCAATTCCCCTTCTCTTCCTTTTTCCCATAGCCTGAATACTATACTGTGACTTTAAGATATTGTGACAAACCCTGTAGCATGAGGGCCATAAAATGTCACGGTTAGGGGTCTTAAGCACAGTCCTCTAGGGCAATCAGGAACACCAACTTGCAGCCAAACAGTGCTTTATTTGTAACTGTACAAAACACCCCAAAACAATATCATATAGGAAACAATCCTAGCTCCCAATTGGAGCCTCTCTAGCTATACTATGCTGGCCCAGACTGACCAGCCTAATAACCCACTAACTACACCTCCCAGACTGAGCAGCCTAATCACCCACTAACTACACCTCCCAGACTGAGCAGCCTAATCACCCACTAACTACACCTCCCAGACTGACCAGCCTAATAACCCACTAACTACACCTCCCAGACTGAGCAGCCTAATCACCCACTAACTACACCTCCCAGACTGAGCAGCCTAATCACCCACTAACTACACCTCCCAGACTGACCAGCCTAATCACCCACTAACTACACCTCCCAGACTGACCAGCCTAATAACCCACTAACTCAACCTCCCAGACTGACCAGCCTAATCACCCACTAACTACACCTCCCAGACTGACCAGCCTAATAACCCACTAACTCAACCTCCCAGACTGACCAGCCTAATCACCCACTAACTACACCTCCCAGACTGACCAGCCTAATCACCCACTAACTACACCTCCCAGACTGACCAGCCTAATAACCCACTAACTCAACCTCCCAGACTGACCAGCCTAATCACCCACTAACTACACCTCCCAGACTGACCAGCCTAATCACCCACTAACTACACCTCCCAGACTGAGCAGCCTAATCACCCACTAACTACACCTCCCAGACTGAGCAGCCTAATCACCCACTAACTACACCTCCCAGACTGACCAGCCTAATAACCCACTAACTCAACCTCCCAGACTGACCAGCCTAATCACCCACTAACTACACCTCCCAGACTGACCAGCCTAATAACCCACTAACTCAACCTCCCAGACTGACCAGCCTAATCACCCACTAACTACACCTCCCAGACTGACCAGCCTAATCACCCACTAACTACACCTCCCAGACTGACCAGCCTAATAACCCACTAACTCAACCTCCCAGACTGACCAGCCTAATCACCCACTAACTACACCTCCCAGACTGACCAGCCTAATCACCCACTAACTACACCTCCCAGACTGAGCAGCCTAATCACCCACTAACTACACCTCCCAGACTGAGCAGCCTAATCACCCACTAACTACACCTCCCAGACTGAGCAGCCTAATAACCCACTAACTACACCTCCCAGACTGAGCAGCCTAATCACCCACTAACTACACCTCCCAGACTGACCAGCCTAATAACCCACTAACTCAACCTCCCAGACTGACCAGCCTAATCACCCACTAACTACACCTCCCAGACTGACCAGCCTAATCACCCACTAACTACACCTCCCAGACTGACCAGCCTAATAACCCACTAACTCAACCTCCCAGACTGACCAGCCTAATCACCCACTAACTACACCTCCCAGACTGACCAGCCTAATCACCCACTAACTACACCTCCCAGACTGACCAGCCTAATCACCCACTAACTACACCTCCCAGACTGAGCAGCCTAATCACCCACTAACTACACCTCCCAGACTGAGCAGCCTAATCACCCACTAACTACACCTCCCAGACTGACCCAGCTACGCCAGGCTCTGGAAAACCTCGCCCAGACAGCACACAAAATGTAGGTAATGCCGCACTTGGCTCCACCTTTGGCTCAGGGATGGTCTTCTTCAGGGCCTCTCCTGAATTCCCCTGCTTTTGAATATTTTGCATTTTTGTTTATTGACGATTCCTCCATAAGGGAAGGTGTCGTATGTCTTATGAAATTCAGAAGGTTTGACAGGGCGTTCCTAAAAAGAACCCAATCTATTTATGGTCCTTCGTGCTATTGAAATTTACATATTTCACAATTATTCCCTTTTAATATAGTCTCTTTTCCCCCTATGACCTGATGTAAGTTCCACTGGGCTGTAGTTACCAGCCTCTTCCCTGCAATATTAAAGTAACCTACAGTCTTTTGGAAGTACTTCTGCCAGTCATGACTGACAGCGCTGGCGTAATCTGAGAAGCTAGGTAGCCGTAGAGGTTTGCATCCTTACTTTTTATATTGATCTCTGTGGCTATCAAGCTGCCAGATCCTTGCTTTTGCAGAAAATACCACGCACGTGTTTGAATACCCCGGGACCCTTACGTCCAAACAATATGAAGAACAGAGTGTTCGTGCTTTTATGTGACCTCCTCTGCCCTGTTGTAGCACCGTGTGTTAACCATTATGTATCAAACCACTACTCCTATGTTGTGCTTCATATTCATTAATCCTTTATCATGGAATTAATTGTGCTAGTCATTGTTGTGATAGTGTGAAAATAAATGAAACCACAAAATCCAGCTGCTCCTGTAACGCTTTTCAATCCATTTGTTAATGGTTTTGCCAGCACATGTCTAAGATCTAGGTATATAAATTATAATGTATATTGTTTTATAGAAATTGTAATGTACCTTTATACTTGGTAAAAAGGGAGGACCATGAGACATGTTGGCCAACGTTTTAATTTGCTTGTAAGATGTAATTATCAACATATATACCACATGTTTTTGGGTACTCCCATGCCTGTTAAACACATTCTGGTTACAGTGCCGTTGCCACTAGGTTGGTTAAAAAAGCCACCTTTTATGTTTATTTTTTTACATGTTAATTTGCGCTATTTTGACAAGTTCCACTAAGCAGCTAGTTAGCTGCCAAGACCGTGGTTTAAAGATCAGCCCTGGCCATGTGCCAAGTAGCAGAACCCACAACTAAAAATGCGTGGAATGAGTCTTTCCTTTTACTGATGAGATGATGCTGCAGAGAATCAAATTAAGTAAAATAAATATTTGATTGAAGGGAACGGCAAATAACTTTTCCGACGGTTCCCACTGGTTGCTGGCAGCCTAGCACCTTCCCCGGTGTGCCTTTCGTGCAAATCTAGGAGCGTCCCTGTTTAATTCAGGTAACTTTAACCACAGCCAACTTTATCTTTGTTCACACAGCAGTGGAGTGTTGCAAGGTCTCGTAGTCCTATCAGTCACTTGATTCCGCTTTATGGTCCCAGTGCCATCGCTACCTTTTTTTTTTCTTTCTTTCTTTCTTGACAAATGTAGCCATTGATCTTGTAGCCATTATGCTCTCGGGTTCAAAAGCCTGACCGGGCGCAAATCGTATTTAGTTATATGTGCAGCCCCAGCTTTGTGAGTGAGGACGTAGTTCCTCTCGGTTATGGGTTAACCTGTAGATCAGTATTTCTCAACCTTCTACTAGCAAAAGTAAATGATCTTTCTACCTAGAATCACCTAACCCAAGCCACTGTTGGCACATTTGTCAAATCAAATTATATCACTTTTTAAAAATAAGGTTTTATCTGCTTGTTCCATAAGAAGCAACTTTCCACACCTACTACAACTTAAAATACTTGCATTAAATGTGTTCTAGAAACACTAGAGGCCTCCATGCTCTTCAGAATGGCCATTGTTTTAGCTTTCTCTGTTGTGCGATGTATATGAATTATGATAAATAAGCCCTTTGAGGGGCTAGGTATCTCACTTGGGTAACTGGTCAGTGTTCATTAATTCCCCATTGGCTAAGGATGCTGCTGGTTCTAGGTTCACCTTTGTGGAACAGGAGTATTTACGTTGAGTTGTAGAGTTGATCTTGGTGTAAGTAGATGGGGCACCACCATGATCTGGTTCCTGCAAGATTAATCTATGTGGATTGAGCAGGGAAAAACAGTATCTTGTGCACAGAGGTCTCCACATCATCTCCTTAAATGACAAGGTGTGCCTCTAGAAATGATGTAGTATTTATTTAGAAATATTTTTTCTGCAGAAGCTTTAATGCCTAAGAGATTGATTATGATTTTAGACCTTCTGCACCTTATGTCACTTATGCACAAGGCCGAATGTGAAGTGCGGTATGCTTTCATTAAATTCCCCCATGTTGTCCCATAAATAGAGGTGTATTCACTTTGGAATGTAACCTCTGCGGGAGTTAGATGCTGTAATTAAATTGATTTTATTGATATTAAAATTCCACAAATCAGCATGTGCCGATCTCTGCTGCAACTTGTATACCTACAAAGGTCGCTGAAACCCAGGAGCAGCATCGGGGAGTCTGCGTTGGAGAACTGCTGGGCATGTTTTTTTGTTGAATGCGTTTTCAGGCCCTTTCACAAACATCCCATTTCATTTGCCCAGCAGGGAGATGTTGTTATCACATGATCTCTTTGATTTTTGGCTGGGACTGATTCTGTTTCATCTTATCTCACGTTGCCTTCTGAAGAATGTTGGCCCACTTGGAGATATGTGTGACAACCGTGTTTTCTCAACCTTTTCCAGCCAAGTACCTTTCATAACAGGTCGTTCCAACAAAGTAAAGAGGAAAAACACCAGTTCTGGTAATTTTTCTACGTTGTTAGATGCAGTTGAATTTTTGCCCCTGCAGTTTATTAATGGAATTCACCCATTTTGTACAAAGTACCATTTATATAGCGTCATCATTCAGGAGGAGCATGGCTAGCCACTCCCACGCGGCCAGCTAGCCCTGCCCAATGTAGTGCCAGTCTTGCCTACTTAGATAATTAGCCCCGCCCTCATAAAGCCCCTCCCCCAGAAGACAGAGCTTGCGTAGCCTAGATTGGGAAGTTCCCAGGTATGACCATCGCTGAAACTCTTATTATCCATGTATCATTAATTAGGTCTGAGATTCTGAAATTATTTCTCCTAGTGAAATATAAAAATGTGAAAATTCTTTGTTCTAAGAGACCTTCGTTGTCATTGGGCCTTTCATTCCTATGATACTAATCCTGCATCGTTCCAATAGGGCTGCTGTTAAGATAATTGGGTTTTGCTATCCGTAGCCAGACAGTTCCGTTTTTATCAAGCCGCCGGCCGGTAATTAGGAGGGAGGAATTCTGCATCAGTAAACTGGCAAGTGTAGTTAGCTGAGTTGCGAGCGACAGAGTGGAAACCTGCAGATGATTTTTATCTGCTGTTAACAAGTCTTCAAAACGGATAAACCCCAAATGTGAATGTTTTGGATACAAGGTCATACATAGCCTTCTAGTAAAGGGCATATTCTATAGGGCTGACAAAGCACTTGTGTCACAGAATACTATGGCATTCAATTGGTGGCCCAAGATCATTTTATAACATTCCCAGTCCTGTTTGTGGAAAAGCTCTCTGATTAACATGTATTGTAGCTGGTGGACATCAAACAGCCCCAAATAACACGTCAAGGTCTTATCGTAATGTCAACCCGCTCTGCTTTCATCTGTGTGAAGTAGCAGGACATCCTATAATTGGAGTTCTATTGTTTCACATGATTACCGTGCAGTCACTGAGCAAACACAGCCATTCATCTGGAGACCAGATTCTTATTTAGTGAAATCATTTGTGAGTTTAATAATTAATGGCAAGTTCTAATCGCACCGCGCCAACGGAGGAAGAGAGAAAAGGCATATAATGAAAAACGCAGGCAATGGCAGCAATAATCAGTACGAAACCCTCTTTAAATTCACGTAATGTCAGATGTTCTAGCTTACAACAATTAAATGGACGGTTCGACAAAGGATATGTTTCTGTAACGGTAGCTTGACTTGACAAGGGGGATTTTTTATTTGTACAATCCATGCCGTCGGATGATCGGATGCACATTTTGCATTAAACTAGATTTCTATGCATTGACAAACTTGTCCTTTTAAAATATGTATGTTTCTCTAAGCAAAAAGTAAATGGTTTATATGGCTGTCTCCTTAAATTAACTATGGCAAATCCACGGGACTGCCCAACCCTCAGTACTCAAAGGGTTAAATTAAATATCTAAACAGTTTTGTTTTGTGAAAAAGTGAAGGCAACAGCTCTCCTTTAAAACATGCGCTGAGTGATCTTTATTTTTAAATCAAATATGTTATAAAAAAACAAACAGCACTGTGCTTAGGCATGTAGATCATTTTAATTTCTGTTGTTTTTAGGATTTGTCTTGCATCTTAAACCAAAATGAAAAAAATGCCTTTGTTCAGTAAGTCACACAAGAATCCTGTGGAGATAGTGAAAACTCTCAAGGAAAACATGACCTTGTTAGAGAAGCAGGATAAAAAAACAGAAAAGGTAAGTGGGGATTTTGGTGCTGGGTAGACTATTTAAGTGGGTGGGGTATGGTTAAAAATGTGCAGTTTTTCTCATGTAAAGAACATTATCATGATTAATATGTGCATTTTCCTTCTCACCCGCCTTTTTCTTAGGTACTAGTGTATCACCGCTCTACTCACATGTCTTAAAGTTTGGTTTTTTTTGAGTTGCAGCTTAACTTGCATTGGAGCCCATGCAAAATGGGACTGGGATATTAAGGGGCATTTTAGTGTCCTTGATACTCCTACTATAGAAGAGTGCATATTAGAGTATTCTGAGTTCTTTAAACCCTTACTGGTGATGTCGGGATATGTCACGAAAATTGATCCTTGATGACCTAGGACATATCCTCTATGTCATGGGGGTTTGGCACTGGCAGGGTTAAATCCCTGCTGGTGAAATGCAGATCAAATGACAGGCTGGTCTCCCCTCTTGCTGGGGGCAAGGTTTTTGGCCCTGAGTGGTCAGGTCGAACGTGACTGTGCTCTAATTGAGCACCATTACATTCTGCAGATATCTAAATGCACAAACAGAAGTTCGGGCATTTCCTGACATTGCAGAGGAAATCTCTTGATGCGACAGGAACTCGCACGGTCTGTAGAGACCCCAAACTGGTCTCCTGCTGCAGTACTTCACTGACTGATCGCACAATGTGTATTGATCCAGTGTGCGTGCCGGTATATCATAGGGCTGCATGCATCTGTCCGAGAGCTCCCCATACAGATTCTATCGTTGCTGCTGATTGCTGTGCAAAATAAATACATAAATGTAAAAATTCAAAAAATATATATAGTTAAAACAAAACGTATAAAAGTAAAAAACCAAAATACTCCTACTATCTAGCCCTCAAAAAAAAAACTTTTAAAATGCAGCCAAATTCACCGCCTGCAGGGTATTTAGCTGGAGGGTGGGGAAAGGGGCAGATTCATTTGGGGGTGATTCTAGGTGAGAACTACTAGGTAACTGGATGCCTGTGGTTTACGATAATGTTCACTTGATTTGTGCTGTTTACAAATATTTCAATACATATATTTACTTCATGCCTACAAACATCCTTGTTTCACTCACAGGCCTCCGAAGAGGTCTCCAAATCCCTCCAAGCCACAAAGGAGATTCTGTGTGGTACAGGAGACAAGGAACCGCAGACAGAAACCGTTGCTCTGCTCGCGCAAGAACTGTATAACAGTGGCCTGCTGGTGATGTTAATCGCCAACCTGCATCTCATAGACTTTGAGGCAAGTATTCATTATTCATAGATACATAGCTCTTGTTTCTGGCCCATTTGTATGATTTACCTTGTGTAGTGGTCTTTAGCATGGCGCGGTAGCAGAGATCTTGGCTCTTTCACGTCACTGTGCTCTGTGATGCCCTGCGTGGCCAGGTCAAACCACGGGGATCTACACTCGCTCATGCACAGGCACCATAGAGATGGCCTAAGCCTTAACACACCATTGAGTATACGCACACAAGACATGGTTTATCATTCTTGGGTTCCTAGGGAAAGTAGTGTTTTTTTGTTTGTTTTGTTTTTTCTTTTCTTAATCATGCCAATTATCTCTACCTGACAGGACTTTAATCACAGCCATAATTTACCAGCTTTAGCCAAAAGTTTATCATATCTTGCAATATTTCAAGGAAGAAAGCCAACTAGAAAGTACATTTGTATTGATTTAACATTGGTGTTCGTTCATAGTACAATACATTTAATATTCTTGAAATAATGTATTAATGGTATTTTTCATAGAAATTACATTACGTCCCTTCCGGAATGTTTTCTATTTCCTTCTTAGAGGTTTGATTATGATTAGCAGTAGTTTACCTCGTCAGTAAATCCAGCAGCACCAGTTAGAACCTCCTGCTTTTTTTGTTACAAATACACAAAAACTGACATCTCTTTGGTCATTTTAAGGTAAGTTGTGTTTATTTCCAGGGCATAAATCAGAACAAGCTTTCATTAACATGTCTGGCTTTATCAAGTGTAACTTCAAACTCTTAATTGCTTGTTCTTACACTGCGTGACATACTTTAAAACTTCAGAAAGAAACGCCTTTCGGGAAGTAAAAGTTAAAGGAGTCATTGTGATGAACTGGACGACTTCTTTGGTTGCACTTTAAAATCAAAATGATCGTTTCTGCATATGTGCTATTTTCTAATGCCTAAAAAACAAAACGAAAGGATGATAAAACACTAGAAACAAAACGGCAAAATAATGTAAAAGATTAAATAATATCATTTTAACAGGTTTTTCTTTGAAGCTGGGATACTCGTGGATAGCATTCCAGCCCTTCCAACACAAAGAAGCCCCACCTGCAGCTCTAAATGAAATATCTGGGGGGCTTTTTCATTCGTAAATGTAAATATAACAATGTTATTTTAAAAAGTATGTAGTACAGAGTAACTCGAAATGCCTACCAAGAATACACAATATTTTTGGTGACAGCTGCCATCTTGGTCCCGTACATCTCGTCTCAATAGGCTGCAGTGAGAACACTGGTTTGGTCCGTAATCCATCAGCTATTGAAATGGCAAATAAATATACAAGGCCAATGGTATAAATGCACTAAATACTGGATTGTGCAGTAAAACTTTTTTTGGGGGGGACTAACGTTTACTTTTAGGATGAGCTTCTGAGAACATGGCCCATGCTGATACTTTTACTGGTTGAGTATGGTTATAGTGCAAGCTTTCACAACAACTAGGGGCCATTCTACATAGGTAATTTTAATCATTTGGACCAAAAAGAAAGGAGAAACTCAGCCTTTCATAAATAATTTTACTTATTCCCTCCACCGATTAAACAAATGGATTTTCCACTTTTCTGGGCATAATGATGTCACTCGCTTATGACCAATCACCACTCGCCTTTTACAGAAAGCTCACACAGAAGTAGATACCTTCACAGCTCCAGTTTCCACCCAACCCACGCAGCCAGTCAGTGGTAGGAATCTGCTCTCCATTGAAATGAATGGGAGTGCTTTCTGTGCATGGAAGTACTTTAGGAAGTAACTGCAGATTAAAATACTGTCGGTACAGAGCCTCCTTTGGTTAGCGTCCCTCCAAACAAGGTTACTGTGGTCTTCCTTCTTGCAGAGTAATGCAATAAGCTGGGAGCTGAGGCTAGAGATGCTGTTTGCATTTCAAGCCGCATCTTCCAAATCAGCAAGTTGTTTACCTTGTTCCTGTGCCAGAAGCCTGTGTGCTACTCGTTCATCTAGCACTAAAACTAATCACACGGATAGAACATGCAAATACTTTGTTTAGGTCACTTCTGAACTGTAGTTGCTCCTGGGCGAGCTGTTATCCGTTATACGGAGTAGATGGGTTTACCAATCGAAGATGCTCCTGGAGCAGAATACATGTTTAAATCCATTATTTCAAAGAGGCACTTAAAACCATATCCCAGAATGACAGGTATCTGATTGAACGGATTATGGCAGATAGCTTTCTCTTTTGTGTGTAATGCTGGAAAACCATGTTTTCTGTTATAGGGCAAGAAGGATGTGTCGCAGATATTCAACAATATCTTGAGACGACAGATTGGAACCAGAAGTCCCACGGTGGAGTATATCAGCTCCCATCAACATATCCTCTTTATGCTGCTCAAAGGGTAGGTTGGAAAACCTTGTTATGGCAATAGTTTGGGGGGTTTTTTGTATGTGCTTTTGTTTTCTTTACGTTACGTATTCTAAGGAAAAATAGGCTCTGGCATGTTATGGTGGAACGACTTCACCGCTTGCTTGATTTGTTGCTTAACCCCTTGACTGCTAACGACGGCATGGTGCCATCGCTAGCAGTCCCAGTCAGGTGCTAACGATGGCACCATGCCATCGCTAGCACTATTCTACCTTGATGGAGGTCCGTGGACCTCCATCACCACCTACCCTGGCAATCTGCCCCTCACACCGAAGGGCATCACCGGGGCCACCCGATCCGCCTGGTTGCCTAGAGACCCCCAAATTAAATAATCTAAACATAAACTAGTTAAACTTTTTTTTTGTTTTTTTTTAAACTAGTTAAAGCATTCTAGCTAAATGATCACTGTGGTAGCCAATGTTACCACAGCGATCATATAGCTATGAAAAGTCACATTCCCTTTTTAAAAATGGCCGATACTAAATTTTAATCCCATTAAAATATTTAAGCTTTATTATTGTTTTGGAAAATGTGTCTTTGGAAGCCAAAAGTAAGCCAATTGCTGTGATGTGTATGTTTCCAGTTTAATTCCATTGTATCGGTACTGCGGCCGGCTGATCTGCATATTATTACAGCCAGGAGCTTTCACCTATTGCCCCACCGCCTAATGGAAAACTTAGCGTCGGCGTAGCACGTGTGCGGTTGGCCCGTGGCTTGGGAATTTTCCAGTGGGCTGCATGCACTTTGCAGTCGTGAAGGAAATTCAGCAACGCTCTGCCGTTTCCTGCAGTAATTTCCTCTAACTAATAATTACACGCCGCGTGCCTGCGGGGAGTTGGCATAGCGTTATTTAAAGCACAGCGCCGAACATATCTGATTTTAGAAACCCGGAATTTATCAGCAGAAAAGAACCAAAAGACCCATCTTCTGTTATTATTGGCATAGCGTTATTACACTAAAGTTACTGTATCTTGTACTGAGCGTATTTTACATCGCCTCAATAAACAGCCTGTTATTCCATTAAACTGTTCAAGCAGATTACGTTTTATGTGTGTGTACTACATAAAACCAATATGACTGTTTACAGATAAGATATATATATATCTCAACTATTAAGCCAGTATCACAACCTCATGCTGACGAGTCCCATGAAGGACGAAACAGCTGTCCATGAGTGGTGATCTGGCTATTGTACCTCTTCCTGAGTTTTGTCTAAAGGCTGTCTTGTACAGCGGGCAATTACTTTCAAGGGATCCATGTATAAAGTGGATATAGAGGCAAAGGTGATAATTGTTAACCTTATTTGCATGCGCCTACCCAGAATCCCTTGTGGTTGTGGAAGCACCATGAGCTTTCTTGCCTTCTGGCCTGCCTGGTGTCTGTAGATGAGTGTTTAATAATACTTCTACTACCCCTTAAATTTAAGTGGAAGGGTTTCCATAACCTTTTACCCACCATAACTTATATATATATATATATACCATTACATATGTGTAATAAACACTCACATTGCGTGTATACCATAATACCATAACTGCCTATTCTTCATTATTGGTTCATTCTGGCTCTGCCAACCTCACATGAAGATCTGTTTTTTCCATGAGATGAAATATGGTCTCTCCAAAGCACACCAATTTACAGGCAAAAAGCATGCGCTATAGGTAGTTTACATGAAATAATTCAGTTATGAGTGATAGCTCCCCTTTAAGTTACACCTAATTTGCAGTATTTTAATTATTTTGTCGATACGTGTAAGATCTCACATAGTAAGTTTACAATTGCAATTCGCTCAACGTATTGGTTGTGTTTAAATGATAGAGAGCCTGGGTACCAACAACAGTAACTGGAAAGTGAAATGGTCAATGTGTTATGAAGGCATATCGTATGTGTTTTTCTTAAATCCCTTCATTGTCAGTTATCTTGGCACGTGATCAAAATCATGTTCTTAAAGGCACAATACGGTGCAAGCTTTGTCCCCTAACATGGCTTAACATGGATGGTATAAAGTATCTGTGTCCTGATTCTCTTCTACCCTGTGGCGGTGATGGCAGGATTGAGCAGGAGTTAGGCATAGTCCCATGGTCTTCCAGTTAGGATATTCATAAAACATGGACAGCTGCTGTCTCAGTCGGAAGCCACTGGACTAGTTTACCAGGAGAGGTGTATGGCATATTACTTGGGCGTCCAACATGCGGCCCGCGAGACCTCGAGGTGCGGCCCGCGTAAGATCGGCAGCCAGGGCAACCGATCTTACGCAGGCCATACCTCGAGCCCTGCTACAACAAGAGCCCTGCTACTTACCAGTGGGAGGGTCTTTTGTACTGCAAAGAGGAAGCGGTACCCAGCAGAGTTGACGTGACATCACATGACTCTGCTCCAGTCCTGCTTCCTCTGTGCAGTACCAGAGAACGCAGAGGGAGGCTGCGCCCCCTGCTGAAGTCTGTGAGCGGCATCGAGGAGCTGCAGTGCAGGTAAGGGGTGGGGAGGGTGTTTGAATGAGTATGCGTGATTGAGGGAA
This sequence comes from Sceloporus occidentalis, assembly GCA_023333645.1. Classification (NCBI taxonomy): domain Eukaryota; kingdom Metazoa; phylum Chordata; class Lepidosauria; order Squamata; family Phrynosomatidae; genus Sceloporus; species Sceloporus occidentalis. The sequence goes on from JALMGF010000068.1 coordinate 2,763,645, forward strand.
TGAATCTGTGAATGAATGAGTATATGAATGAGTGTGTGATAGCATGGATGTGTAAGTGCTGGAACCTAGGCATGATGGGACTGTGATTGCTGTTAGCAATCACACTCCTATCATGCCAAGTCAGCCAGTACATGCTGAAACCTAGCTAGCTGCCCCCCTTGTGTATTGATGCTGCCAGCATGTACTCGTTGCCTGGGTATGATATCATGCCAAGTCATTTACTAATTTTTTTTGGTCCAGAATTTTTATTTTGGTGCATCCCTAGAATAAATAGAACTATTTCATTTTTAATTATCCTTAATTTGTAGTCACAACACTTTCTAGGCCCAGAAATCAGTGAGGGTAAAGGTTTTGTGTCATTTACTTTATTTTAATCTGCATATTTTATTAAAGACCATATTTTCTCACTGTGAAAAATGAGTGTGGCCCGCGCATGTATACAATTCTGATGAAGTGGCGCACTGCAGAAAAAACTTGGACACCCCTGGCATATTATATGTTTAATGGGTAGCCGGTCACAGCTGTATCCTCCGCAACACCGGTTGTTTATTGCTAGAGAGAGTGCTGCTCTCTGTCTCATTAACTTTCAAGTCCTCAAGACGTCTCCTTTGGATGTAAACATCTGAGCATCTCAAGTAGGAACCCCCGAGGTCTTAAAATTATGTGATTTGATCCAATATTGTTGTATTTCTTCTACTGACGTACAGATTTATTTTTCTAGGTATGAATCTGCCCAAGTGGCCCTTCATTGTGGAATCATGCTCCGGGAATGCGTCCGTCACGAGCCGCTTGCCAAAACCGTTCTTTACTCTGAGCACTTTGCGGACTTTTTTAAATATGTGGAAATGTCAACATTCGACATAGCTTCAGATGCCTTTGCTACATTTAAGGTAAATTATTTAACATCGGACAGCGCTCATTCCAGGCTTGTTTTCCTCGAGGTGTCATAGCAAATAGGTTCTCTAGATTGATTATTTCTTTCCTCCCATAGTGAGATACAATAATCAAAGTGCTGCCAGCCAGGGAGTGTTAATTGCCTCAGACGTGCAATGTAACGCTCTGTTAGACTCTAGATACTGAAAGAAAAATACTATTTCTAACTAAATTCACTAAGCTGGGATATGGTTCATGTTATCTGGAAAATAAATGGCAAGTATATGAGAAACATAGAATTAGAATATATCGCCACGTGTCGTTCTACCCTGCAATTAGGACATTGGCAGAAAAGAACCGATTTCAAGAAGGGCATGTATCATTTATTAACACAGTTTTTCATTTTAGAAATGATGGACATTTTAGCTATAAAGATCTATTTTATGATGACTGTAATCAGTAAACAGAGGGCATTTTCAGATGTCAAACCAAAAAGGCTTCCTATATTCCTACGGCAATATGTTATATTAAAAGACACAAATGACTTAAATAAGTCCGTAAAGTAATCAGTAAGCACAAGAGGACTATTGCATGTCCACCTTCTGAAAACGTAATGTAAATAAGGAATGTTTTCTGCTGTAAATAATAGCAATGACCATACCCAGATACCGGTGTCCATAACAAGTTAATAGTTTCTATAAAGTATTTCCGGAAATGTCTGCCACAAAGCCTGCTGCTGCCGAAGCCGTCTATCAGTCTGAGTCTGACGAGAAGAGCAGTCCCAGAATACTATAATATTTCAGCTATGAGCGAGATACACAACATATGTTCCAGCTCTTGTAGACTTGTCAGTAAAGTGCTATATACAATACAATACATATATATATATATATATATATATATATATATATATATATATGCACTGCGCAAGGTGTCGACATGTTGTGTTCCTGTGACCTGACCATTAAAATAGTTTTTTCCCTTTTCCGTGTCTATAACCCGCCAATTAAATGTTACATCTCCCATCACAAGCGATTACTAACTGCTTGTCAAACAAGCGAAGCATGGTAAATGTGCTGCTATAACAGGCCTCTTCGCGCACGTTCCCTGCAGCAGGAATGCGTACACCCAATGTAATTAAACTCGTATTAAGATGTTTACAACAGTGAATGTGTGGAATGTTGGGTTCCAGCAGAATAATTAAGGTTCTGTCAGGTATAAAGAAGATTTAAGTGTAGCATTACACACTTTCACGAGCAAATACAGCGGTGCTTTCATCCGGATTACCCTGTTCAAAGCCGCCTCGGAATATTCATCACAGCGTACAGTTTTACCGACACGTCCAACAATATCTTTTTCAACCTTGTAAAGCAAGACTCGGTGTGCACGAGCTTTGGGGATTCCTGCAGCGCTTCACACGTTAAGCGTGTAGTCTGTCTACCACTCAGAGTGCTTTTGCTTGCTTTAAAGTCTGCCTTTGATTAGAAGGCTGGGAGAATTGGCTGATCTTCACCACTCCGTTTTGTTTGTTTTTGGTAAATTAATGCTTTATTTATTTTATTTATACTACTCTTCTCGTAGCAGGCATGCTAATGAAATGGTCGAAATCATTATAGATCTTGTTTGCTGGAGAGATGAACATTTAAATATCTGATCTCTGTCATGAAGGACCAACCGTGATACGTATCTGCTGCGAGAAGGGTCTACAAGACGCCGTTTCAACTAATCAGCTGAGCTGTTGAATGGCTACACCCCTCCCCCCCCATGATTATTTAATTGTGTAAAAGTTTGCACTTTTCTGGCATTTATAGGTTACCGAAAAAGTTTTGTTTTGTCTCATTTAATGTTTTCTCTAAGTGAAATAGTAACTTAGTCAAGGGTACTAAGCTTTCTGCCCTTCTTCAGGGGGTGCTAGCTTTAGCTTGGCCCTCGTAATGTATGCTGTGGTCTGTAAGCTGAAATGGCCAATGCCCGTGTGAAGAATCTATGATGGTCTTTCTAATTAAAAATTCTTTTTTGTCTTGATTGTTTTAGGACTTGCTGACAAGACACAAGCTGGTGGTAGCAGAATTTCTAGAACAGAACTACGATAGCGTAAGTGGAAAGGAGACTTTTTAATGTCCAAAAAATTACTTCAGTGGAGAGTCGCCAAGATTTGTGTAGAACACATCTATGTCTCCTCCTTTGTGTCATTGTGACCATTGAGTGGCTTTGGTAGACGTTCTGTATTAAGGTTATTATATGGTATGAAGGAAAACACTCAGCTACCCTTTGGGATTTTAGCGGTAGGGTATATCGCCGCAAAAGAAACTAAATATAGCGTCCGCACCTCGACGAAAATAGATGTGTGTGAAAAACTGGTTGTTTGCTCGAATCCAGAGAATGAATGGCATATTTGGTATTGGTGAAAATATTTATTTTGTGGTGTTCTATTTAAATGAATAAACCTTTTTATTAGGGAAAACCATGATATGATGGGTTATGTTTCAGTACCAAAGCTTACTCTGTGAGATAGCATCAGAATTGAGTCATAGTGTGAAAGCTGGTGTGGGGTCTGCCAAACATCGAAATAACACGTTAAAGCCACATGTCACAAATAAGCTTAAAAGTAAAGTTGGTCCGTCCCCACAGTTATATGTGACGGCCACACGTGCCGAGATTATTGGTCACCTGGACAGCAGCTGAATCACCAAAGCCACCCGTTTCCACGGATCTCATGACTACGACTAGAAGATAAACTTCATTAGAATTGAATCCTTTGATATCAAGCAATAAATAGGGTCAATACTTAAGGTTTTCCGAAATGCTCACCTGCTGGGGGATTTATGTTGACCCGATAGTTTATTATATGCCTTTGATAAAAGCTCAGTGTGTCTGAAAATCTGTGCGGTTTATGGGATTAAAAAGGCTACTACGCTATTGAAGCTGCTTTTATTTATTACCAGACATATAGTAGGTTTTGTTATTACATCACCAGCGTATTATGTGTGTATTTGCCCCAATATATAACGCACATGAGTATATAGTGATATGTTTTATGCAGAAGGGTAGCATACATGGAGTGGGGGTCCTAAAAGAGAGGGAAAGCGTACTATGGTCCCTAGTACAATTGGGCTGGTTTCGAGAGAGCCCCATTCAGAGCTATAGTGCAGTCTGGCCCCCAGTGAGGTGCCCAGGGGCTTCTATTAATGCTCCTACCCCAGATCTGTTGCTCTATGCTTTGTTCAGAATATTCCACCAGTCATTCAATGAGCTAATTTATTAGTTTTACAGTAAAGCCTCAAATTAAAATTTAAGACTCTTACTGACCAAGTCTAGGGACTTTGCTGGGCAGGTCATTTTAATGTAACACAATATTGTGGTAATGTTTAATACCATGTTTAATGTTTTTTTTGTTTTTGTTTATTTTAGATATTTAATGAATATGAAAAGCTTTTGCACTCTGAAAACTATGTGACGAAAAGGCAGTCACTTAAGGTAATTTGCAAAACTAGATCACCCCATTATCTGTCCGTTAGTTAGAGATATTAATGTATGTTAGTAACCCTAACCCTCTGCCCCATAATATGCCTTTTAACCCTCTAAATGCCAGAGTGGCATATAGGGTTAAAAGGCATATCATGGGGCACAGTGGCATTTAGAGGGTTAAAAGGCATATCATGGGGCACAGTGGCATATAGGGGGTATAAGGCATTTCTGGGGCAGATGTGCATAACTGGGGGGCAGGTTGGAAAATAGAAGGAAATAAAACCAAAATATTTTTCTAAATCATATTATTAAATCATTTATTAAAAAAAAAAAATAGTTTAGATGAACTAACATTTACTGGTAAAACTTTTTTCCTATAGGGTCGTCTTATATTCAGGCTTTTTCTTTTTTTTCCTAAATTAATATTCAGATTTGGGGGGGTCGTCTTATAATCAGGGTTGTCTTATAATCGAGCAAATACGGTATTAAAAAAAATATGTAATATAGAGTAATACGTAAAGCATGGATGTGGCCCTCTGAAACATATAAAAATATGTATGTGGGGAGATGTCGCTGAACGTAGATTGGGTCATTGATCGGCTGTGGTGTGCTACAGCATTTAAAAAAAAAAAAAAGTGCAAAAAGGTGTATTTTTTTTCTTCTATTTTATCATAGATTTTTTTTTTGTCTATTATTACTAATTACGTTTTATGTTTTAAAAGACTGCCCTACTTTTCCTGAACAAACTGATATACAATTTGTGGGGTTCATGAAATATGGAAAAGGGGGAATCATGCTCTTAAAAAGCATATGGTAAAAATGACAAAAACAGATTTTGGCCCTTTTGGGTATAAAATAATTTATACATGCCTCTGTACATCGTTATTTAAAATCCTAAATATCTTCTAAGCTTAAGGCATCATAGAGCCGTCCCCTGGCTGCCTCTGCTTACGCTCCCTTGATGTTAATGGCAGTGCTAATGAACACGTGCAGAGTGTGTACTCAAGTACACGTCCTGCTTTCAGTAGAGGCAGTTAGGGAGTGGGGGAATATCATTGAAAATTATTATTATTTACATACTTTACATATTTACATACAATATATATATATATATATATATATATATATATATAGTGCCATCAAATTCCGTAGTGCTGTACAATGGGTAGACGAGACATAACAAGTAGCATGTAACACATATTTACAGGGGACTTTATTTATGAACATTTCTTAATGTACCCGTTTATAGCTGAAGCAATTAATACACCTCTAAACCAGACAGCCTATTATGGACCAAACCTGTTGCCCGCTGTTTTTAAAGACATTCTGCTTTTTTTAGCTGCTAGGTGAGCTGCTCCTGGATCGACACAACTTTTCCATCATGACAAAATACATAAGTAAACCAGAAAATCTGAAGCTCATGATGAATCTCCTTAGAGATAAAAGCCCAAACATTCAGTTTGAAGCATTCCACGTGTTTAAGGTGAGTACGGAGCTCTTGGACACAACGAAGCAGGTCTGTTTTTAATTTCTACAGCGTCAGGACAACTTCACTTACTCTCTTCTGCCGTTTATATGCGTACCAACATCTCATTTGTAATGATAAAGAGCATTATGTTGTTCCCATGGGATTAAGGGATAAAACTTTAATGAATGAATTCAGTTATGCTAAAAGATATGATTTTGACAGTCTTTAACTTCACGTATGGATTTAAAACCAGACTGGTACAGCTTCCTCTGCAGACAAATGATTTTCACGTCGTCTCTTGGCCTTCTAGGTATTTGTCGCAAATCCAAACAAAACACAGCCGATTGTGGACATCCTGTTAAAAAACCAGACCAAGTTGATCGAGTTCCTGAGCAGCTTCCAAAAGGAGAGAACAGACGATGAACAATTCTCCGATGAAAAGAATTACTTGATCAAACAAATCCGAGACTTGAAAAAGCCCACCCCATGAAGATTTTATGCTACTGGCATCTAACGAAAAATAAGTGTTTAAAAAAAAAAAAAAAAAAAAAATTGTCATGGCATGGTCAGTGCCTATGTTTTTGTTTCAAATTAGTTTATTAGCTGCCAAGAGTGTAAAAGTTTTATATTAAAACTGCAAAAAAAAATATGACTAGGTAAACACGTTCTTCTTAATCAGGTGTCTTCAGGTATGGAGTTGAAGCTGGCATATACGCGATTGTCCTCACAAGAAAATGACATTAGGGGACTTCTTCCAGCTTGCAATTGCGATAGTGATTTGACTTGTGATGCCGTAAACTTTAAAGATTTTGGAAATATTTATCTTCAGCACTTCTAGTAAACTGATGGTGTCCTTTAGTATTAAATGTGGATGTGATTAGAATTATTATACTGGTATGGGTTCTTCTCCTTCACCCGATGAGACGGAATATGTAAGCAATATCTACTTTTTGGTGCAAAGATACCTTATGAGCTTTAATAGAATATAGGTTTATGATGTGATATCAATTTCTGGGCCAACTCTTGCAGTAAGAATAGGAGATAATTGTAAAAGCTAGGTTTATTTTTGTCTGATGGTACTTGGTACAATTTAATTTAGGAATATAACATTTCCCCTATCTTTTTTTTTTTTTTTTTTTAATTCAGTATAAAGCTACCGTATATTTTATTTAAACATCAGCCGTATGTTTTATTTAATGATTGATTTAACAGAATATGTGATTTAAGGTTTTAAGAACTCTTTAAATGGAAATTAAAGCCCGTTGTACTGTTTGGGTGTTGATTATTTCCACATCCTTAGGTTTAAATGTCCTGTAAAATAATACATCCCGGTGACGGAACCTTATTTTGCCCTGGGGTTATTTCATTGCTTTTGAATAGAAATATCAGTAGGATTTTAGGACTTTGCTCAATTTGCTCTTCCACTGATCTTACATTATAATGTGACTGACCCCAGGTAAGGCCACAGGTGAAAATCAACATAAAATGGTTTGTCTGTTAAATGTGAATATTACACATTTTGTATAACCATAAAAAAGTAATCTTGTATGATTTTCAGCACTAGTGGATGAATGAGTAGGAGAATGCTGGCAGAAGCACAATAATTGGGGACATACTTATGCCCATATCATTCTTTAAAGGACAACCAAGACCCAACTGCAAATAACAGGATCGTGTAGGGGGCCTGGTATTATCGGCTGCTTGGGATTCACACCCTAATGTAAAGTTTATTATATTCCAGCTTCTGTTCAAAATGGGTATTTGTGCCCAAGTCAAGGGTAATATTTGTACGCCCCGTACCGTTCCCTATATCAGACATCTCTCAAATGGAGAGCAAAGCTAACGTGTGATGAAACCACGTGCCTCTGTTTATTGCCAGGCTACTCATTCGTTTGATTACAGTCTGCAACATACTCAGAGGTGGCTGCTTGTTCATCCCTAGAAAAAGCCTTCCTAGAGGAGGGGGTTAAAGATAAAAGCAAGTTATTGTTCATTTATATTTTTATACCCAAGTAGGTAATTTTAGTGGCTTTGTAAAGGAAGCTTCGTTCTATGCGAATTTAATTTTAATATATGAAATGTGTCAGTCATGTTTATAAATACTCGTTGTTAACCCATAAGTGCTTCTCTATTTGGTTGCAGTATATTGGCTAGATCGCTGCAGTACCTTTTAGAATAGACAAAGGTATGAGTTGAAGTGGCTATATGTAGAATGTGTACATACATGGTGTGGTTTGCTTTGTCACCGGAAGCACAGCTTCTGTTATATACGTTCAGTGGAAGTATTAAGTGGCAGGTAGTGGTGGGGAAAATATTGTTTTCATTTTTTATAGTGCAGGGGCTGCCTCCCCCCCCGTTTTTCTCTAATGCACTGTATGCAGAGTAAATGTGACCATGCTCCTGTATTTGGATTTCTTTCTAGATGGAAGTCTTCAGACTTTGCTGGTGCCAGGTGGTAAAAGTTTGTTCCCAGAATAACCACGTAGGTTCACTGGCACCCAGCGTGTCAACTGTTGGGGAATAATAAATAAATAAGGGCCACGTCAGGAATTTGAAGTAAACTACCTGGTAGACAGCTCACATAACACGTATATATTACATTATATTACCTAAAGCGTCCTACTTTTGGTGAAGGGTCATGGTTGGCATCCACAAGACACTTTAACACAGCACCTAGAATTACTTGTGCCTCTTTCCCCCAGCCTTCATGGGCCAGAATCTCATATGTGCAGTAAATATGTTGTGGTATATGCATGTTATAAGGCTGTCAAGTTCCTTCATATCTAGGTACATTTTAATTTTAGGACTGGTTTCATTTAGGGGTATTCACTAAAGGGAAAGTTTCTGTGGCTTCAGCTTCTTCACTATACATTATGAAGAGACAACACAGGCGGGTTTCCCCATGAAGAAGGGCTAAGACAGGCTCTGCATGTTGTATAATTAATATGCGAAGAGACTGTTGAGAAAGCTCTGGGGGAGAATTTTACCAGGGTTGGACTTGAAGTCGAGGAGAGGAAACCCCACAAACTTCTTGTCAACTATTCCTTTAGTGAATAAACCTTACTTTGCCCAAAAAGTCGTATGTGCCATTTACCTATTGAGAGTTGTCGGCCACCTTGGGCCAACATTATAGCGTTTCCACCATGATTCGTCTTTGCTAAATGTTTTGCACCCTGCTGGCACAACAAAGACCCGTGCAGCAGAGCCTGGTCAGCCGCTTGCTTCTGCACTCTGAACATGCTACTAGAACTTGCACGTGTGCACACAGGACACAGCTTACACAGTTATTTTTGTTTTACCGTAGTTAACCCTCCATGTTGTTAGAACAGATCACTGGTAAAGAAAAAGCAGTCTTGTATAGTATGTTATTGCTGCTTCATTTGATGGTTCTGGCTGGAATCAGGTTTGGTGTGACTTCTCAACTCTGAACTATAAGGCAAACCAATGTAGTCTCAATACAAATGTGAGATACTTTTCCTGCACCTTAGAAAAGGGATAAAACAGATTTATTTGCTTATTTAAACTATTGCGTGTATAAAATATATATATCATCTGTTTGTACTTATGAAATTATATTTACAAAACATTAAAGGCACGGTTAATGATCTGTTGTCTGCTTTTTAAGTTTGTGTGTTTTTCTTTGTACATTAACCAGTTTTACTCCAGTGAATGAATGAATGAATGAATGCACACCCTTGTAAGGGGGGTCAAGGTTACCCCGTTATAGCTACAAATAGTGCAAAGCATTACAACGCAGATTAAAAAAGAAATGCATGTTCCAGTTGCCATTTCATGCATCGGTAACTATTTATTTTAGTTTTCCTAATTAAATATTGTTCTTTCATATTAGTCATTAGGTGACTCAGCTTCTATAATTCTGCGCAGTTACATCTGTTTCATGTTTCTTCCTTCTGTGTGGAGTGGGTGGATAAAACTCAAATTAAATTGATTAGATTACATTGTAACTTTTCCAAAGGTCCCCAGAAAAAAGTCTCTCTGTTAATGTATAACTGCGAACACGTTTGAGCCAAGGCTTCCATCTAGTGGACACAAACATAACCTAAGGTACTTAAAGCGGGAAGGCTTGATAAATGTAAATAATTACACAAGAGAAGGCAGTAAACAAAACAAAAATACACCAAATGCTGTTCCTGAGAACACAGTAACGTAGGTGTCCAGAAACTAACGTAATGTGGGTAAGAGATACGATCGCGTTTTCATATTACCATATTTCCCCATGTATAAGACACCTTTTCTAGAAAAATGCGGGGTCTAAAAACTGGGTGCATTTTTTATTGTTTTTTTTAAACCGGAAAGGGGACCTGCTGCTTATCTCTGTGTTGTTCAGCAGCGTCTCTTGATCCATCGCAGCGACACAGGAACCCAGTGGAGTCATGTGAATGCACATCGCATCACATGACTCCGCTCAGTTCTTGTTCCTGCTCGCGCAACGCAGAGGGAAACAGTGCCCCCCATGGAAGTCTGCAAGCTGCACCAGAAGATCTGCAGTTCAGGTAAGGGTGGGGGAGTGAATGAATATATATATTCATTTGTTAACATGGATGCGTGTGGAGGGGGCACAGGGAGGCTGAAAGTGATGTGCATGTACTGGCTGCCTGAGCATGATAGGAGTGTGATTGCTAACAATTGCTAGCAGCTAACATCAATCGCGCTCATCATGCCCAGGCAGCCAGTTCAATAACTTTATGTAATTTTTTTTTTTTTTTTTTTTAATTCCGGGCCCCGAAATTAGGATGTTTTATACTTGGGGAAATACGGTATGTTATCTGCTTAATAGGTTTGGGTTTGATGACAACCCTTAACTCCTAAATACTTTCTGGACAATCCTATTTATAAAAAAAAAAACCCTGAATTCAAGAAGCGCTTAACAGTAATAGCTATAATCGGTATTATTCAAGATCGTGGCACAAGCGGCTTTAATGGCACAAACCATTCTATGACATCTCCCCTTCTTACTGTTGTGAAAATGAAGAAAAATTCAGATAACGCATCAGTTGTTTTGTTACTAATTCAGTCTAAAAAAAAAAAAAAAAAAATTGGTTTAATTAAAAGGGTAAGGTGTTAAAGGGTTTTTTAGTGTTCATTTAGGGCAAAAAATAGCCTCTCAATCTGGTACGTAGAATCTGAAATTAAAATACAGGATAGAAACAATTTATGTCTGTCTGTAAGAAGTAGACTTGGGCACCAGGGGGCTCTTCGTGTTCGTCTTCGTGCTCGTCTTCGGGGAAAAAAAAATCTTCGTATTCCGCGAATATTCGCCCGTTCCTGTCTTCTCTTCGGGCGAATATTCGTTTTTTCTTCGTTTTTTCCGGTTAAGGGGTTAATACGGGGTTAACGCAGCTCTGGCGCCAGTACTTTAAATGTGTGTATCAGCAACTCCATTGGTCGCCAGCAGGGGGCCTCCTGCTGTCGACCAATGATCACAGTACCATATATAGCTAATATATTCTCGGGCAGAATATTCTGCTACTCAGTGTAAAACCAACAGAGGGCAGCATTCTGTCCGATGCTATATTAGCCATATGTGGCAGTGTGTTAATTTTCATTTATTAATTATTTAAATAAAATATATTTCCATGATCCGCTGGTCTCCCCACTGCAACAGTTAAATGCCCGCACTCACGGACATTAATTTTGTCGAATTTACAAACTCTTTTTTTCTATTTATTTTGGGTTTTTTTGTATTAAACTGTTAGACGAAAGGATCATGGGAATAAATGCAAATGAGCACACGGCCCCATATGGCTTATATATCTTTGGACAGAATGCTGCCCTCTGTTGGTTTTACATTAAGTAGCATATGTTTGAAATCCAAAGTTATTCTGCTACTCAACGTAAAACCAACAGAGGGCAGCATTCTGTCCGAAGATATATTAGCCATATGTGGCAATGTGTTCATTTTCATTTATTAATTATTTAAATAAAATATATTTCCATGATCCGCTGGTCTCCCCGCTGCAACAGTTAAATGTCCGCACTCGCGGACATTAATTTTGTCGAACTTCCAAACTCTTTTTTTCTATTTATTTAGGGGTTTTTTTGTATTAAACTGTTAGACTATGGCTAATATATCTTTGGACAGAATGCTGCCCTCTGTTGGTTTTACGTCGAGTAGCAGAATAACTTTGGATTTCAAACATATGCTACTTAATGTAAAACCAACAGAGGGCAGCATTCTGTCCAAAGATATATAAGCCATATGGGGCCGTGTGCTCATTTGCATTTATTCCCATGATCCTTTCGTCTAACAGTTTAATACAAAAAAAACCCAAAATAAATAGAAAAAAAGAGTTTGGAAGTTCGACAAAATTAATGTCTGCGAGTGCGGACATTTAACTGTTGCAGCGGGGAGACCAGCGGATCATGGGGATATATTTTATTTAAATAATTAATAAATGAAAATGAACACACTGCCACATATGGCTAATATATCTTCGGACAGAATGCTGCCCTGTTTGTTTTACGTTGAGTAGCAGAATAACTTTGGATTTCAAGCATATGCTACTTAATGTAAAACCAACAGAGGGCAGCATTCTGTCCGAAGTTATAGTAAGCTATTTATACTAAGTTAAATGTCCGTACCAGTGACTTTGTTGGTCACTGGCACGGACTTTTAAGTTAACTGGTGCAGCAGGGTCCCAGGTTGCTTTTTTTTTCTGCCTAGCAACTAGTGGTAAGGGGCCGTGCGAGTGAGCCTATTGGTCGCTTGCACAGCCCTTTACCCTACAGATTTCTGCTCCCATTATCCAACGCAGCATTGCAGGGGTTAACGGGAGCGGAAATCAGGAATTAAAAAGGCTGTGCAAGTGAGCCTATTGGTCACCTGCAGGGTCTTCCTCTGGCATCAACCAATTGTTTGATGCCAGAGGAAGACCCTGCAGGTGACCAATAGGCTCACTCACACTGCCCTGTAACCCCTGACGACGAACCTTCTGATTTCCACTTCAGTCAACTCCCGCGATGCTGTGAAGATAAGGTAAATTAGATGGGGGAGGGACCGGGTAGATTAGTAGACGAAGGCGAAGATTCTTCGTGTGTGAGTCTTCGTCTTCGCCTACGTTTTACCTGCACTGTCTTCTCTTCTTCATGTCTTCGGAACGAACACGAAAACGCACTCTTCGTGTTCGTTTTCATGTTCGCCCGAAGACGAATGCACAAGTCTAGTAAGAAGTAGACTATTTTATGGTGATGGTGATGATAATAATAATCAGCATATAATGCAAGACAGCTTTAGAAAATGAGGCTGTGATTGGAGGCGTAGTAATACAGAGCGTTATGGATGTTATTTAATTGGACGGGTGAAAGAATTAGCAGCATTTTTATGTCTCCTGGAGGATGTTGATACATTTAAGTAAAGGAATGTAACACGTTCCTCTCAGTAAACATTTATGATGTCAGTTGAACACTTCAGCTAGATTCTAGAGCAAATTGTTATCCAGATCACAGGTGTACGGAAAGTGCTATGTGCTTGTAATAAACACCGGCAACAATATGAATGACCAAAGCAGTGAGACAAGTTCAAATATATCCACGTTTATTCAAAAGAAATTCAAAACATATAACAATCATACGCTGGGTTTAAAAATGAAATTCATGAGGACCCATTTAATTTACTTAACTTTAAAAAACATTAAAAAAACCCCACATGCGTTTAAATGACCCTAAAGCGCAAAGTAATGATACAGTATTTAAATAGTGTGCTTACAGTCCACCTATATAGTAATCCTCACATGAATTAAGAAAAAATAAGCATCACCAGGACTTTTCTTAACGGACGTTAAATTATTTAAAGGACAGACTTTGTATCGAATTGTCTCGTTAATTCTTTAGACCTGCGTTACACCTCCTCCCATTCGGACTTCTGGGCCAGCGGCACAGAACCGGCATTATTGAGATCATTACTGAACCCGGGAGCAAAGCACTGGGATAGCATGTATGTGCAAATCAAGCGCCTGTGCTTGCGCATGTACCCAGTGATCCCTAACCCATATTAAAACAGGGGTGCAAATAGAGCTGTATGGGCCCTACCCTTTGAGCCACCATGGGACCCCCACATCTCCATCCTGAATACCAATTATTGTACTGCGCTGTGGAACATGATGGCACTAAATATATCGGCAATATTAATTATGCATTTTGGTGGTCCTGTGTGAAGCGGGGGTAGGGTTTTTGTTTTAACATGGAAGGCATCTTGTGGGACTAACATGATATATAGAGCTATAGAGCTGGGTCCTGGTCCCCAAGTTGATCATTTCTGATGGCAGCCCTGCTGAGAAATGGCAGAGAGGCTATGTGTATAGTGTTTCAGCACATAGGCAGTCGTCTCCGTAGAGAAATATCGGCAGTAGAATGAGTGGAACGAAAAGGCTCAGTGACTTTAAATGTGGCCATTTTTGCCATTAATCAGTTCATGAAATTCCTGCCCTGCTCAATTGTGCTATTATTGCAAAGTGGAAGCGTTTAGGAGTAACGAGAGCTCAGCGGCAAAGTGGTAGACCATGCGTTCTCACTGCTTAGGGCCGACTGCGTGCTGAAGCTTGTAAGAATTGCCTGTCATCTATAGTATCTACAGCATTGCTACAGCGTCCCAAACTGCCTCTGGTAGCAACGTCAGCTCAAATATACGATTTGGGGAGTTTGGTGTGGAGGAACTCGAGCGGCCTGTACACAGCCCAGACTGATGATTGTGAGCCAGGACTTTGGGACCAATATCAGTGCCTGATATCACAAGCACTCTTTTGGGCAGAGATTCCCACAGCCACACTCCAAAATCTTGGGAAAAGCCTTCCCAGTAGAGTAGAGCCTGTTATAGCCTCAAACGGGGAGGTAAACTCCATATTAATGCACACGGTTTTGTAATGGGATGTCGAACAAGCTCATATAGGTCTTATGGTCTCCTGTCCACATACTTTTGGTCATATAGTGTACATCAATGCATTACTACAGGTCACCAAAGTCCAGCAGTTATGGAACATTTGGCATACTTTATGGACATACTCCATTCACAGAATATTAATTGGCGCACACATGCATTGGAAGTCAAAGCATTAGAATTGACCCTAGTGTTCTATGTTTTGCATAGTGTCTAAATTTAAAAATCTAAACATAATTTGTAAAATAAATCAGAGGGGGTTTCCTATCTTAAAACAGCACTTTTAAATGCAGAATGCTTGGTTTTAGTGAGCGAGGTTCTGACGCTTCATGTTTTATTTGTCCCTAAGACACATCTTCTTGCTGGTACTTTTCAAATCGTTGTCTTTTGCTTTGCTTTTTAGAACTCCATCTACAAAACAAATGATCTTATTGGAGTAGCGTATAAAAAGGTGCAGTTCAGTAAAATTGGTATTTTGTGCAAACGTACGTGTATTAAAAAATAAATACATGGTAGCATTTTATACAGAAGCAGAATGGCAAAGAGCAAGGGGCCAAGTTGCATAGTTAGAGAGTGAAAACATCCCGCTTCCCCAAAGTATTATTAACGAACTATCCACTATTCTCTGTCTTGGATAAATAATCCACTCTACCAATTTTCTATCAAAAAGTAGGTCTACATTACTCACTTTCTGTTGCTTCAGAATCTGTCACGTTATCAACAAAGACTCTGTGTGAATTTTGCTGCCACTATGGGAAAAAAAAATATATAACAATAATAAATATCTTAAAATCTATTGGTTACATAATAAAAAAAAATACATTATATGTTTTATTATTGATGTTTTGTACAAGAAAGAATTATAATGAATGACTTAAAACTCAGACAGATGTAATACTTACTGTATATTTACTGACTCCTTTGAGGTCACCAAATTTCATATAGGATATATCTGCCTTCTTTTTCCCGATGTCCACATCCCCGGCATAGATCTGCTTGATTCCAGCACCTTTAATGAGTGGCAGACACTCATCACATGGACACTTTGTCACAAAGATCATGCTTTTCTCGTCAGGTTTAATTTCATGACTCCTACAGACCAGAGGCGACAAAAAAAAAAGTATAGGTATAACTAAAACATACTATATATAAGGAAATATTAAATTGGTGCACCTCTGCACTAGAAATGAAGCATAGTCACCCTAGTGTATATTCTGGATAAGAGTAAAACTATACATGTAATTAGTAAATTAGAGCTGTTTTCTTGTCTTAAAACAGAATTTCAAGATACAAAAAATAAAAATATTTTCCTGATACCAAATTAGTAAACGTTATAAAACTTTCTTTGTAAAGTATACCAATTCACCAATTAGAGTATGCACATAAACACTTATTAAACATGTATCAATACAAAATGAATGCTCTTATAGAGTTAGTTTTATTGGGTTAATTCATCACACCCATTAAAGTGTAGTTTTGTGCAATGTATTGTAAAACACATATGTTTTCGGTGTAATTCATTAACCAACATTCAACAACCAAACAACAGGAGAGACCTAAGTTAATGGGTGGAAATAATTATTGTTGTTACTAGATAAAGGAAAGTCTGGTCACCCTACGCACCACCAATGGGAAAACATTTCCTAATACGATTAAAGGTACCGATCCAAAAACTTAACTGCACTCTAGATAAACAAACCTTTTTTCTTTATCCTGAAGATTAAGTCACGTGGAAAAAAAACCCAGGAAGTTTTAAGGACCTGTTTTTGGTTTCTATGACAACAAGCCAGGCACTGAGTTTTGTGTCACATGTCAATTAATTGTTGGCAGCCAAAATATGGATAAGGCAATATCGTACATGATTAAATAGTTTCTGGTAAGGTATGGGGGTATTTAATAGTACTAGTGAAATCGTAAAAGATATTACTTACGGATTATGTTTCTAATACTGCATTTAGTTACAGAGTTAGTGGAACAGCACCTTTAGTTAAAAGGTCATTCTATGTATATCATTCGCTACCTGAATGTTAAAGCATTCTGTTCAGCGTGGACGATATATCGAAACTTCCGAATTTCTCTATCTTTTTGCTTGTCATCCATATGTGGAAAGTCGGCATACTCTGAACCCACTGGATAAGCATTGTATCCACAGCCAAGGAAATGCATAGATCCCGTACCATCACATTCTGTGGAGTTCTGTGAACGGTAAAATAGATTATATACGTCTGTTTATCAAAGGAGGATCTAAACTGCAGGTCATTTTGGAGAAGGGGGTTTAAGAACACAAATAGCACCAGAAATAAATTTTCTTTGGCTTTACGTGTACAGGAGGTTGTAAGAGACGGTTTATGCAGGTCTGCGACTTGCCCAGCGGCAATAAACGCAGGTTATAAAAACACAAACAGGTATAAGGCAGTAATGAGAAGCAAATATTTTACTACAAGAACTGAGACCGTTAACTCTTATTTTTTACCATACGATGGGGTAGAAAATGGAGCCGAGCTATCCCGGGAATGCTAAAACTCTTATATATATGAGTATTCTACGAGAATATCATAAACACGCACATATGCCACTATGATATACTTACAGATTGATGCTCTGCCCAAATAACAGCGCCAACTCCTATCTTGTGATCTTCTAGAAAAGTAAACAAACAAATCAATGATCTTGAGGATTTCCCTGTTGTTCTCTCCTAGTCGCCTGTAGATCATTTAGGTAAAATGTAACACATATAAGGACAAATCTTCCAATAAGAGCTACTCCTCTAATCATATGCGCTAACCCATCATGCCATTAAAATAAAGGCTTTAAACTCTTTCTGATCCCCAATGCCGTTTTGGAATAATCTGCCCGAGCCTGACCAGGGCTGAGGAAGAGATGATATTTTATTAATACACTAAATTATAAAAAGAAAAATACATATGGAAAATGCCTCTAATTCAGGTCATAGAAGAATAAAGCTGTACTGTTCTTCAGTAATTAAATCAAAGTTTGCATAGACAGAGACGAAGGGGGAGCACTTTCTCCACAATGAGTTGGGTTCACCAGTGAATCTAGCCGCGTCTGTCTGCACCGCTGGCCTGCTTAATGCATTAACATGCCAATGAAAGGAGAGGGGTCAATCGTCTGGGGTGCTTCACATAGAAACATGATTATAAGAAGAAAAGTGCTATAAGTTCCTGCATGTGGCCTCACTCATTAGATTAGAGCACAAGGGACAGGCAAAGCAGATGTTTGAGAACGGCTCATAAAAATGTCCCAAATCTTCTATAAAAAAATATTTACATAGCACAGTCAACTTTCAATGCTATGTTTATTAAAGGGCAACTCCCACCATACTTTTATATGTATTGTCTGCAAAAAGTTGCATAAATAGTAAGTATCATTAATGTGTTTAACATAGATACTAGCCTATCCATGAACCTATTCATAGAAACTACTTCTAATAACCTGGAAGGGATGACATCATGCAAATGGCATCAAATGTCCTTGTGCAAGTCATGTATTGTCATAAAATATGGCATAATTTTCTTTGGATGGCTTCAGATGTCAGCTCAAGCTAGTATTGCCCCTTAGTGTTCGAAGTCTGGGAGGGCGACAATTGTCGGAAACACTAGATGTACTGCATGTAAATCCCACTAGAGAAACCAGGAACACCCATGTAATATTGTATGTGTTTTCCTACTCTTCTGCTTCAAGTAAAATAAAACCCTACTGGGCACACACTGCTAGGTACTGGAACGGTGGGAGTTCCCCTTTACCATTAAATATATTCCAAGCGCTGAAATCCCTATACAGCCAACTGACCGGTGCGGTAGGCCAGCAGGCGTGCTTGAATGATACAATGCCAAGCAATGTCCTGGGTGAGACTCGGATAAGTCAAGCCACTAGCCATCTGCGGATTACTGAGGTAGAAACCAAAATCATAGCAGCGAGGAACACTAGATGCCACAGTCGCAAGAATGAGAACGAGCTCCTTCATATTTTGTCTTAAGTTAATAAAATACGGATTCTCACAGAGGTTTTCCAGACCCATCAATCTTAAAATCTCCTTGTGCTGTTCATCACTGGATATTAAAAACAGCGCCTCGTATTCTTTAATCCTCTCCTGGCGGTACTCGTAAAATAAACTCTTGGTAAAATCAGGATGCTTCCTTTCAAGCTTCTGAATAAAATCACATTTTAGAGACGTCTCTTCTACAAACTGCACCATGTAACACGCCAGGGGCTGCAGCAGCACACAGACATGGGCACGGCTGTTTGACTTCAGCCTCTCCACGGCCTTTGCATCGAGCTTGGCATCCCCGCTGCCGGTACGGTCGGAGGAATCCTGCTGTAGGCTCATTTCGGGGTCTGCCGGCCAATAGGAAATTCTGTTCACACCCGCTGTAATCAAAGATTAACGAGAAGTTATCACTCATAGGAACTATGCTGTTTACAGCAAGATTTGTTTCTATTATATACTTAGCTGCCTATATTGAGCATCTTATAGCATATGTTACTGAATGATATTTACACTGTGATGATGTAGAGCTCTGGAGATCCAATTTCCCTGCTCTTTATAAAAATGCTGCGTGATCACATCTTGGTAGGTTTATTGCCCCAGTGGATTCTTCATTTGTTCCCTCAATATACTCTTTTTCTAGTGCTGTGTGTGACCACTATCGAACTGACCAGTGTATCTAGCATAGCAAGCGTGTCTTTGGCAGACATTACACAAAAAAAAGATTTGACTTGGCATCTCGTTGATCTGAAAGTCACCTGTCCTCTCCCTGAATGACACCAATCAGTATGCAATAAGAACCAGATATGATAGTCCCTCTGTAATATATATAATATATATTCACTAAAACAAACGTTTACCTCACCATTTACAATCATCTTTAAGCAGGTTGAACACGGCTTCCGCGAGAAATAGAGATCGCAGTCCTTGAGTCTTGATCCATGTTTAATAACAGCAATTTGACCTGCGTGTAGCTCTTTGCTGGAACAGTGGAGGTCAATCACCTTCATATTTGCAACCACGACAAGACCAGTCTTTTTTACCTGCCATCAAAACCACCAAAAACAGAATGTCTTTAAGTCTACAACCACCAGACATTTCTACTATGAGAATGCTGTGTGAAGATGCACAATAGCGTCTATGAATGTGTATCGAGTTCTCTATAATGCATAGTTCACTTGGTGAGAGGAAGGGTTCCCATACACGGGTAACACAGTTTTGGGAATAAATCCTAGTTATTTTTGTTATGAACTGAAGTGACATATTAGATGCATTTAATACTGAGATACTAGAGCCGGGTGACATATCTGTAAGTGTAGTTGTATTAGCCTCTAGTTTTTTTACGGCTTACGTTAATGACTATTCTTTGGTGTGAATAGAACCAGGTCATGGACATATGGTGAATGGAACTCAACCTCTTAAAAACCAAGGGCGCAGACTGACCAGATGTCAAAAGAAAAAAAAAATCTGGTAATTCTTCACCCATGTGCCATTTCGGGTATCGTTGAAGCCAGCCAATGGAATTTACCCCATCAAACCATATACCCCAGGGTATTTCAAATGCTGGTATTTTTACTCTTTGCATGCACACATTTTACCACCAGCCTTTGTCAAATTTGCAGTAGTATCTTTTTGTGTGTATTTTGTCCCATACACGTTGTACTTTATGTATGAATTTACAGCTCCTGGTATATGCCACTGTCACACAACACCCCAATATGTGTTCAACAACATCTCCTGAGGTTTGTTGGATTGTTTGGGGGCTAAAAGGCCACATTTGGGACGTGTGCATTTTTCAAATTTGAAATTAGACCTGTGGTCATCCTTCCCCGTTTGTTAATTGGGACATTGTTGGATGCGGCCAATTCAATTTACCCCATCAAATCATACATACAGTATTTTAACTCTTTCAATGCGGGAATTGTTTGAAGCTAAAGCGCTAATTTTAGGACTTGTTCATAACATTTTTATGGGGGGACTTTTTGTTAAAATATTTTTTTGGAACTCGAAGTTTCCATGTTATCATTTTTTTTATTTTATTTTTTTTTAACTATTTTTTTTTTTCATTTATTTTACTAATCACATTGTGATTAGAAAGCTGAGCTCCTCTTACATGGTTTTGCCTTTTTTATATAGGAAATTAGATGATATGATCAAAAATGCGATCTCTAAAGAAATCCCTTGTTCTGAAAAACAAACAATATTTAACATGTAAGCAAACTGGCTTTAAGTGAACAGAACTAAAATGTAATCTGGAACCATTCATTTTCATGAACAGTTTGCCAATACCAGAACATCTTGCGTAGCTTCGCCAGCAAGGCTGATATGGTTTCAGGCCCTTAATGTAATTTACAGATTAATATACAAATATATAATATATTAATAAATATGGAAATACAAAGCCCGATTACCTGTGACTTCTTTCTGTCAGGTTCTTCATAAGGAAACACTTCCATCCACAGACTCAGTAAGGTGAACAGATTGACTTTAGACAGTCTTGGTACTTGACCTGCAGTATTACATATGTATATATTATACATATATATGAGTCTGTGCTTTGGGGTCATAATCTGGGCTAAGGCAGGGTTAAGCACAAAGTAGAGTTTGGAAGCCAGACAGAAACTTTCGTAATCTGCTGTCGGTCTCTGTCCTGCTCAGGTCTCCCTGAGTGTCTGAGGTCTGTTACACTCACCTTGCAGGCTGTAAGTCTGTCTGTCTGTCTGTCACACTCTAGTGATGTCCGGATCATGAACGAATCGTTCATTTGATCCGGTTCTTTTTAGTGATCCGGATGAGTCGGTTCACTAGACTGAACGATTCGTTTGTAACGGTTCAGTCTGTGAATCATGCAGCTGTAACCTGATCCTAGAGCTGTGAGTCATCTGCAGAGCACTCAGACACAGACTCTGGGGTCAGGTTACAGCTCATTAATTCACACAGGAACGATGACTCTTAGAGTCAGAGAGTCGTTCAAAGAGTCGAATGATCCGAAGAGTCGAATGATCCGAAGAGTCGAATGATCCGAAGAGTCGAATGATCCGAAGAGTCGAATGATTCGAATCTTACAGGGATCCGGATCTTACAAGGATCCGAATCTTACAGAGATTCGAATCATTCAGAGAATATCACTGATACCATACTTTTATAAATAAATACATTAATAATGTTCACACTGCCCCCAGGATTTAGATTCCCCTGAGTTTGCCCCCCCTTTACCTATAACTGCACCTACAGTTAACTTTATTAAATTAATTAAATTAACCCTCAGTCATCAGCATAAAATTAACCCTTATACCCCATCAACCATAACTGCCCCTGAAATTAACCGTAAAGATCCCATTAACCATAACGGCCCCTGAAATTAACCCTAAAGACCCCATTAACCATAACGGCCCCAGAAATTAACCCTAAATACTCCATTAACCATAACTGCCCCTAAATTAATTGCATGTACTCCAGATAAATTACCTAATAAATTGGTATGGTTGATGGGGTCTTTAGTGTTAATTTGGGGGCAGTTATGCTTAATGGGGTGTTTAGGGATAATTTAGGGGCAGTTATGCTTAATGGGGTCTTTAGTGTTAATTTAGGGGCAGTTATGCTTAATGAGGTGTTTAGGGTTAATTTGGGGGCAGTTATGCTTAATGGGTCTTTAGTGTTAATTTAGGGGCAGTTATGCTTAATGAGGTGTTTAGGGTTAATTTGGGGGTAGTTATGCTTAATGGGGTCTTTAGTGTTAATTTAGGGGCAGTTATGCTTAATGAGGTGTTTAGGGTTAATTTGGGGGCAGTTATGCTTAATGGGGTCTTTAGTGTTAATTTAGGGGCATTTATGCTTAATGAGGTGTTTAGGGTTAATTTGGGGGCAGTTATGGTTAATGGGGTGTTAAGGGTTAATTTTAGGGGCAGTCATGGTTGATGGGGTGTTAAGGGTTAATTTTAGGGGCAGACATGGTTGATGGGGTGTTTAGGGTTAATTTAATGGTGAGGGTTAATTTAATTAATTTAATAAAGTTAACTTAAGGTGCAGTAGCAGGTAAAGGGGAATGTAAATCCTGGGGGCAGTGATTATTAATGTATTATTTATAACAGTATGGTGACATTCTCTGAATGATTAGAATGCCAATGAAGGCAGAGAGTCGTTCAAAGATCCGGATCTTACAATGATCCGGATCTTACAATGATCCGGATCTTACAGTGATCCGGATCTTACAGTGATCCGGATCACTGTAAGATTCGGATCCCTGTAAGATCCGAATCTTTGAACGACTCTCTGCCTTCATTGACATCACTGGAGGCAGGGGGGAGGATTCATAATGAAAGGGGCGGGGCCAATCGTTAGTGTGCCTGCACGGAGTTACTGGAAAACAGTAACTCCGTGCAGACACACTGAGTGATCCGAAGATCCGGATCATGAATCGGATCATTTCAGTGAACGAATCGAAATGATCCGATTCACTTTAATGATCCGAACTTCCCATCACTATCACACTCATCCTGAGCGCTCGTAGGGTGACCACATGCCCTGGATTGCCCGGGACAGCCCCGCAATGGGACAATGCATTGTCCCGAAACGAAGAGTCTGAGTGAAGGAGGTCTCAGCCAATCAGGAGAGACTTATTAACTCTCCTCGTTGCCTGAGAGTTCAGAAGCCTCTCCTGATAGGCTGAGTCCCTCCTTCACACCAACTCAGAGTAAGCTGCAGCCAGCACCAGGTATGTTTGAGTATGTGTGTGACTGTGTTTGTCAGTTTGTCACAGTGTTTGTTTGTGTGACTATGTGTGTGTGTGATGTCTGATATTAGAGGAGTGAATCAGGGTGTATGTGATATCTGTTACACTCATCCTGCAGGCTGTCAGTCTGTCAACACGCCACCCTGCGCGCTGTCAGTCTGTCAACACGCCACCCTGCGCGCTGTCAGTCTGTGACACTCATCCTGCGCGCTGTCAGTCTGTCACACTCATCCTGCGCGCTGTCAGTCTGTCACACTCATCCTGAGTGCTGTCTGTCTGTCACACTCATCCTGAGTGCTGTCTGTCTGTCACACTCCTCCTGAGCGCTGTCTGTCACACTCACCCTGCATGCTGTCGGTCTGTCACACTCACCCTGCATGCTGTCAGTCTGGGTGCCAGTAGAGGACCGGGTCTCCGCGGGGTCCTGTGTATTGTGCATGGGAGAGCCGGCGCAGTTCTTCCTTGTTCATTCCCTGTTCCTCCCGCTGTGACGGTTACCAGTAGTCGGTAGCCAATAGCGGAAGAGTTCTAGACACTAGAGACACAATACAACTACGGCGCGTCTCCATTGTATTAAAGCTCCTCGTACATGGTATCCGTCTTCCTCTCGCATTACTAAAACTAAGTGAGTACAGCTGTCCTAATTGAAATGACCTACACAGAACCGCCAACTGCCGGATACCTACTATATAGTTTGAAGACGAGTTGTGCAGTTTAGGTTTACAACCGTACATGAGTCGCATATTATGAGAGTCAGAACAGGAGCAACCTATAGAGCTGTTCTAGAGCACCAAGGATGTTGGTTGGCCGTTTCCTCGCAGGCCGCTTGGCGAGGACCGGATCTACTGTAGTGAAAGGTTATCGGGTTTGCCGGGTAACTCTAGACCTCTGTGAACATACCGTTCTTCTGACAGTTGTTATAGGGTTATAGAATTCATATACCGCCATAACCATGAAACAGCCAGTCGCAGAGATTCATACATAACTCCAAATGTTAAAAATGGCCACGAAGTATACATCGCAAGTTCTGATTTCCGGGTAATATTTGGCGTAGCTTCCCCGCTCTCCTGATTTCCGGACACTGTCCTGCTCAGCTAACCTGAAATCACCTTGCTGTGCTCAGCTGCAAGGCATTGCAAGTGTGGTGTGGGTGGGGGAAATCTTACTCGAATATAAGACGAGTTTTTCCCCCCAGAGAAAAATATCCCTCGTCTTATATTCGATGTCATCTTATAATCGGACCTCAAATAGAGTTCTGACTATAAGACTAAGATCCAGATCCCTTGCAGCACTGGAGAGACCTGGATCCTCCTCTCTGGCAGCTGGTGAATGGCTGCTGCTGAGGTTTCTATGACAGAGCACTGGCCTGGCATGACCTTCCAGTGCTCAGTCATAGATGCCCCTGCAGAAGTGCCGGGTAGCAGCCGAGGTTGTCTACGCACATCGCACAGACCTCCACCTGGTGCCCCCACTAAACACCAGGGAGTCTGAAGCACGGGGGACAAGTGTTGGGTTGCACTGGTAAGTCTGAGGTGCAGAGTGGCATATAGGGGGGTTTAAGGCATCTCTGGGTTGCAGAGTGGCATATAAGGGGGTATAGGGCATATTTGGGGGTAGAGTGGCAAGGCTGGGGGGGTAGGTTGCAAATAAAAGGAAATAAAAACAAGAAATGCATTTTTCCAATCATAGTTTTTATTAAATATGAAAAAAAATTGTTTACATGTGAATTAATATTTACTACTAAAACTTTTTCCCTATAGGGTAGTCTTATATTTAGGCTTTTTCTTTTTTTTCCTAAATTAATATTCAAATTTTGGGGGGTTGTCTTATAATCAGGGTCAGCTTATAATTGAGCAAATACGGTAATTGCCCCATAGCTGTGGAACATTGGCAAACCATGTGCCATTTTGTATTCTGCCATCTTAAATGTTGTTCCATATAAATCTTATCTCTGGAGCTTGATC
Source organism: Sceloporus occidentalis (assembly GCA_023333645.1). NCBI lineage: Eukaryota > Metazoa > Chordata > Lepidosauria > Squamata > Phrynosomatidae > Sceloporus > Sceloporus occidentalis. Next base: position 2,789,049 of record JALMGF010000068.1, read on the forward strand.
AGGACGCATGATCCCTGGGGGACTGGTCCTGTATGAATTCTACTGAAACTCGTGAGTTTGGATCCAATTCACTGTCTAGAAGGTTAAACTGTATTAGCGTAATACAGCAGCACTCTCACAACAGGACATTGCTAACTGGATTCAACATCAAGGAAAGGGGAACCTCTCCGCGCCAACTGATATAAGCCTGAATATAAGATGACCCTATAGGAAAAACGTTCTACTAGTAAATGTTAATTCATGTAAACTATGTAAACTATTTTTTTTAATAAAAGCTATGATTGAGAAAAATATTTTTTTGTTTTTTTATTTCTTTTTTTTCCCCAACCTGCCCCCCAGTTATGCACATCTGCCCTCAGGCTTGCCACTCTGCCCCAGAAATGCCTTTTAACCCTCTAAATGCCACTGTTCCCCATGAAATGCCTTTCAACCCTCTAAATGCCACTGTACCCCATGATATGCCTTTTGACCCCTATGTGCCACTCTGCCTACAGAAATGCTTTATGCCCCCCATTTAACACTCCCCCCCCCAAACTTACCGGTGCTTCTGACTCCCTGGTGTGTAGGCGGGGCAGCGGGTAAATGTCTACGCAATTCGCGTAGGCAACTTCCGCTGCAGCCGGAAGGATGTTCCGTTAACAGCGGGGGTTGTCTGCATCCATTGCGCATACACCCTCCGGCTGTAAGAGAGAAAAGGGAACTCTCTCAGCCGGGAAGGTCTGCGCGATAGACGCAGACAACCCCTGCTGCTAATGGCACCTTCTTTCCGGCTGCAGCGGAAGTTGCCCACGTGAATAGCGTAGATGTCTACACGCTGCCCCGCCTACACACCAGGGACACAGAAGCTTGGAGGGGGGGTGTTAAATGGGGGGCATAAGACAGGAGGATCCAGGTCCCCTGCAGCACTGCGGGGGATCTGGATCTTAGTCTCATAATCTGACTCTATTTGAGGTCTGATTATAAAATGACCCAGATTATAAAACAAGGGGTATTTTTCAGAGCATTTGCTCTGGAAAAAGCCTCGTCTTATAATTGAGCAAATACGGTAATACAAATAAAGGTGGGGGGCTACTTAAATTAGACTTCACATGGCGGGGAAAGACCTTCAAGAATGTCTGTGGATAATCTTCCCCGGAATGGTCTCAGTGTCCACGTATAGAATGGATATATGGAGACAGGGTCAGTGTAACATATAAAGTATTTAATAGTAAAAATAGCATATGTACCTTACACTAACATGAGGAAGAATCCACCAGATTCTCCTTAATGACTCCACCTCCGCATCAGAGCTGCTGGAGTCAAAAGCCAGAAGAAAGTTCCAATAAATGTAATCCAATAAAAACTTCACGCTGCCCCGCTAACGTGTTTCACCTATAAGAAGGCTTCATCAGAGTGTATTCAACGTCACCCAGCTTTTAGGTGTAACCCATCAAAAGTCATGCAATAATTGCAGTATAAGGTAAGAAAGACGAGGTCCAAGTTACTGACGACTTTCTCTGTTTTCAGGTTGGCTGTAGGTTTACATTGAGACCCCAAAATGTTTGTGGGACTAACTTATCCACATCTTTATGCAATAATAATGTGGATTTCACTTGCATCTTTGGCAGCCGTTTGGAGCAGTGCTGCTGCTTTACTAAGAGTTACACACGAGTATATATATTTTTTGAAAATTTTGGTGCTATCGTTACATAACCCTAACTCTATTGTTTGTAAAAAATCAGAATCACATAAGTGTGTAAATAGATTTTGATTTCCATGTGAACTGGACTAAAGATGTGTGTGCAGGTGAGTACAGGTGTATGTTAATGTCAATTTGTGACTATAAATGCTGTTCTGTGAAGCTTTAGACAGCAAGAAGAAGAAGGAGCTTCCTCCACAAACAGCCGCAGTTTTTTTTCATTCATCGATTTTATGTATGTTCTAAATACAACGTGTAACATAATGTGCTATAGAATAAGCGGTATTGCAATAGGGCAATCATAACAATATCTGCATCTAGACCTCCATATTATAGGGGCCCTATAAAACCCATATCACATAATATTCACTTGATTTCTGAAGAAAATAGTGGAATGTGACAATATGTTAAAAAAGTAGTAAACATTTTCATTGTTTAGAACCAATTAAAACAACTCTGCACATTCCATGCAGACACAAAACTTTATAATCCTGGAATGTATATGAAAGATTGGTGGCAAAAACCATTTATTTTGTGTGAGATACCTCTGACTTTCTCTGCCGTGTCATGTAGTAAATGTGATCATTGATACAGGTCCAATTTGGAGAAGACATTTCTTTTTCCTATAAGCTTTAGAACATTAGAAGTAGGTATGAGTGGAAGGTTGAACTTGATGGGCTAAAGTCCTTTTTTCAACCTACTATACTATATTACTATATAGAACATAAAATTGGGCATTTAGTATTCTACTAAATAATGGTCTAAAAAATTTATATTTATTAAACGTGTACTGCAGAATTCATTATAATGTAGATATATACAAATTTAGCCAAATTGTGCGTTCAATCTAAAAGACGCACATGCAGTAATGAGAACACAGATGCATGTGATAAAAAGCTGTGTGTTGCTAGGTTTTCTGTCTATGGAGTCTTCTGAGGCCAGATATTGTGTTGTGTTTCTCTGATAATGGACACAAAGAAGTACTAGGATTTCACTGTTACTTTTCACAGCAGTAAACCTCTTTTCCGGTAGCTCGACTTCTCTACAAAGTCGTTTGCAAATATTTGCATTAGTATATGTACACCTGGTAGAATAAACATTTTTTTCAACACTAATTGTTAATTGTTATTACGTTGCTGCTGTTACAGGGCTCAGTTTGTGTTTTGTCAAGGCATTTTATAATAGATGTTTTCTGTGCTTCCATTTCACCAGATGCCAGATTGTTAGAACTGATAGTTGCATTTATAGTAGCAAAGACAATCACAATTACGTATTTATTTTGAATGGTAGTGTGCGTGTGTGTATATATGTGTATATATATATATATATAGCTATACAGTATATCACAAAAGTGAGTACACCCCTCACATTTTTGTAAATATTTTATTATATTTTTTCATGTGACAACACTGCAGAAATGACACTCTGCTACAATGTAAAGTAGTGAGTGTACAGCCTGTATAACGGTATAAATTTGCTGTCCCCTCAAAATAACTCAACTCACAACCATTAATGTCTAAACCTTGGCAACAAAAGTGATTACACCCCTAAGTGGAAATGTCCAAATTGGGCTCAATTAGCTATTTTCCCTCCCTGGTGTCATGTGACTCGTTAGTGTTACAAGGTCTCAGGTGTAAATGGTGAGCAGGTGTGTTAAATTTGGTGTTATCTCTGTCACACTCTCTCATACTGGTCACTGGAAGTTCAACATGGCACCTCACGGCAAAGAACTCTCTAAGGATCTGAAAAAAGAATTGTTGCTCTACATAAAGATGGCCTAGGCTATAACAAGATTTCCAAGACCCTGAAACTGAGCTTCAGCACGGTGGGCAAAACCATACAGCGGTTTCACAGGATAGGTTCCACTCAGAACAGGCCTCGCCACTGACGACCAAAGAACTTGAGTGCACGTGCTCAGCATCATATCCAGAGGTTGTCTTTGGGAAATAGACGTATGAGTGCTGCCAGCATTGCTGCAGAGGTTGAAGGGGTGAGAGGTCAGCCTGTCAGGGCTCAGACCATACACCGCATACTGCATCAAATTGGCATGCATGGCTGTCGTCCCAGAAGGAAGCCTCTTCTAGTTCTAGATATATTTGTCCTTTGCTCATCCCGCGGTCTGTGATTACTTACTTTTTACACAGTAGACTTCCACTTCCACTGAACCTTCAGCATTTACCCTCCCTCCATCCCAACATTCATGAAACATCTAAAAACCATCTTAGCTGTTAGAACTTCCTTGTCATCGATACAACCACCACACTACCTCTCACCCTTTCTCTGTGCCTTATGTTTGTCACCCCATTCCCTCTAGATTGTAAGCTTGCGAGCAGGGCTCTCTCCACCAAATGTATCGGTTTGTCTTAGTCTGTCAATTCTTGTCTTGTCATACCCCTTGAATTTATGTATTGTATTAAGCGCTGCGTAAACTGTTGGCGCTATATAAATAAAGGATAATAATAATAATAATAATAATAGACGATGACAGACCATCTTCGCATCATATTAAGCAAATTCCAAATATTGAGCGAGAGTGTATTATTTTGGCAAAAAAGACATGTCTGAGCACGTGTGTGTCTCAGAAATATTACCTATATCCCTCTGACAAACATATACGGAGAGCAAATTTGAAATCCGTACAGTTAAAGCCAACTGTGTCAGAAGTCCAGATGATAGACTCTTCCTTTGTATTGTAGAAATGTAGTTAGAGACAAGAATCATTGACTTTATTATCATCATCAACATTATCATTTATCAAGAACACTACATTTTTAATTGAAATAATCCAGATTTTATATGTCTTAAGGAACATCATAACATCGTACTGTATCAACTTTTTTCTATATAATTGGCAATTCTGTTTCCTACCAAATTCCATGCAGTGACCCGGTATTTATGTAACCCCTTGACTAGGCAGGAATGTAACCATGGGGTATTCTCACCATGGATTGCTTACCAAAGGACACTCTGTTAGACATATACAGTCGTGTGAAAAGGAAAGTACACCTTCTTTAAATTCTATGGAGATATCATGACATAATAACAATCATCTGTTCCTTAGCAGGTCTAAAAATTACGTAAATGCAACCTCAAATGAGAAACTTATGAGATATTACACCGTGTAGAACCAACTTAACAGCATTCACTTAAAGTAATCGTTTTCTGTATGACTTTATCAATTTCTTCTTTACAACGTTGCTTTGGTTTATTGAGGTTTGTGGGTATTTGTTAATGCAGATCTCTCTTAAGGTCCCGTTACAGCATTTCAGTTGGGTTGAGGTCTAGATTTTGACTGGGCCATTGATTCTTTTCTTTTTCAGCCATTCTGTTGTAGATTTGCTGGTGTACTTGAGATCATTATCCTGTTGCATGACCCAATTTCAGCCAAGCTTTAGCTGTTGGAAAGATGGCCTCACATTTGACTCTAGAATGCTTTGGTATACAGAGGAGTTCGTGGTCGACTTGATGATTGCAAGGTTCCCAGGTCATGTGGCTGCAAAACAAGTCCAAATCATCACCCCTCCACCACCGTGCATGACAGTTGGTATGAGGTGTTTAGGCTGATGGTTTTTGCCAAACATGGCGCTGTGCATTATGGCCATCTCCACTTTTATCTTGTCTGTCTACACAACATTATTCCAGAAGTCTTGTGGTTTGTTCAGATGCAACTTTGCAAACCTTTGCCGGGCTGGTATGTTCTTTTTAGAGAGATGTTGCTTTCTCCTGGCAACCCTTCTAAACAAACCATACTTGTTCAGTTTGTTTCAAATTGAGCTTTAACAATTAACATGCTGAGGCCTGTAGAGTCTGAGATGTAACACTTTCGTTTTTTTTGCAATTTCTCTGAGCATTGCACGGTCTAACGTTGAGGTGAATGTGCTTGGACGTCCACTCCTAGGAATATTGGCAACTGTCTTGAATGTTTTCAACTTTTGTATAATTGTGTTCACTGTAGAATGGTGGACTTTAAATTGTTTGGAAATTGCCTTGTAACCTTTTCAGATTGAGGGGCAGCAACAATTGCTTCTCTAAGATCATGAACTCACCTGGATGCTCCAGACCAGAAAACTGCTAAAACTTTGGCTTTTATAGAGGTGGTCACACTTGCTAATGATCAATTAATCAATGGCATTTGATTAGCATCATCTGTCTGCTACTTACCATCTTTATTTCTATGGAAGCAGTAAGTGTGTACTTAGTTTTCAGACATGGCTTCTCCATTTTGGCTTTATTTTTGTTACATAAATTATGGCACATTGTAAAACAGATGATATGTAAAACCATAGAATTCAAATAGGGTGTACTTTCTTTTTCACATACCTGTATCCAGTTGCCCAGTACATACTCTGTTTTCCAGCCGATATTCTCTCTTTAGACCAGATTTTAGTTATTTGATCTCATATTATAACTTGAAGATGGTAACTGGAATTACAATATTATTCCTTTCTCCATTTAAACTGTCTCTGAAATAGGAGCTACTTATCATGATTGGGTTTTGGCACCACGTCTGGTGCACCCATGAGCTAAGGTTGTCCCTTTTTTATAGTTTCGTTTGTAAATGCTTTTTAATACTTGTTTCACACATACATCATTTTACCACATTTAATGTTTGGAATGTATTTACTTGATATGTCTAAGCATCCTTCTAAAGAACATCTCTAACTTGGTATAGCCCAAGTTAAAAAATCAAAGTTAAAAAACAGCTAGGTCTATGATAACAAATAACAGAAGTAAAAAAAAATAAATTGAAGAAATAAGCATTATTTATAAAAAAAATAAAAATACTGTAACTATATATGTAACTGTATACTAAAATATATTTTTGCCAGTGTTTGGTAGTTTAGAATGACCAAAGTCAGTCACAGTAATAACAGGTTTAGAAAACACAAATCTTTTTACTTTTGATATATTATGCCAGCCCTTTCACACAATATCCTATGTTAAAAACAAATCAAAAACATTGTTTTTGCAAAATATAAATGCCCTTACATTAAATCAGTAGATATATTAATTATTTTGCAATTTAATTGTTTAACTGGTTAAAGTTCATAAAATGCTTTTTTCCATTCAGTGTATCTCCTGAACCCCACTGCATCCTTAGGTTCTGAATCCTTGAAGCCATATCTATAAAACTGTGAAGCCCTGTTAACATTGAAATGAGTATTTGAATCAGAATAAGTTTATCTGGTGTTTGTTCTATAATTAGCTCAAATGCCCTAAGTTTACAAATGACTTACATTAGTTATTTGAGTTATTAGCAAAATCACAATTAGAAGTTGTGTGTGTGTGTATATATATATATATATATATATATATATGTATATATATATATACATATATACTACTGTTCAAAGGTTTGCGCTCACTTAGCTGTTTTCATGGAAAACAAGAACATTTCTAACTGTGAACCATAATTGCAAACACCTTTTCTAATGATCAATTAGCCTTTTAGACTTAAACTTGGATTGGCGAGCACAACGTGCCATTGGAGCACAGGAGTGACGGTTGCTGATAAAGGGCCTCTGTACGCCTACAAAGATAATGAGCCATTTCCAGCTACAACAGTCATTTACAATGTTAACATCGTCTAGATTGTATCTCTGATCCATTTCATGTTATTTTAGCGGCAAAATTAGATTTTCTTTGAAAACCAAGAATATTTCTAAGTGACCCCAAACTTTTGAACAGTAGTGTGTATGTATGTATGTGTGTGTGCATGTGTATATATATATATATATATATATATATATATATATATATATATATATATATATATATATATCAAGGTATGCATACCCAGTGCAGTAGTGACTAATAGGTGTCCCTTATGCTGTCAGCTGGCTGGAGCTTTTGGGAGTTGAAGGACTTCAACAAGTGAAGAGTCGCAGCCATTTTACACCTATAACTAACCATTTTTAGCACAGAACAACTAGAATCTAATAATTCATCACATTTGAAAGCAAATGTTTTCCTCTTCTTTATTGTCTGGGGCTTTATATTTCCTTCCTGGAAATAGAAAATATAGATGATTTGAACCATTTTCCAGGTAGGATTCACTGCTCTCATGTATTCAGATGTGTGTGATGTATTCATTTTTGATACAAATGGTGATCTCGGTGTTGACTCCAGTGTCTTCCTTGATAACGTTATAGGACTTTTCTTTTGATGAGCTGGGTCGTAGGAGTTTGTAAGCTGCAGCCCGGAATTTCTTAGAGATGACATTATACAAGATTGGGTTGATAGATGCACTCAGGTAGAAAAGCTGCATTGCAACAGTGTTGAAATATTGAGATACCTTCAACATCTGGAACCCTCTTGTGTGCACAAAGATAATTCTTCCAATGTGGAATGGCAGCCAGCAAATGATAAAAGACAAGACGACCACCACTTCAAAGAAGAACAAGAAAGCACAAAGGTCACAAAGTGCATTTATTAATAAGATCTATCTATAGAAATCTCTACGCAAATATATGACCGCGCATCTAGGTTTGGTCCAACTCATTCATAGTTGTTAACAGTCATATTGAGCAACACTGGGAGTGGACAGGACTACACCTTAAATTTAAGAATATAAGTCAAAAGGTTTTAAATGCATGGAAACTGAAACCTACTGTAAAATAAACATATATGAAATTTACCAACTGTACACAGAACTCTGAAAATAACTTTATGCCCAATAGTGATGTCCCATTGTGTTGATTTTGACAATTAGAAAATATTATTTTATATATATATATTTGTTGAGAAAATATTCGTATTTTTGAATGTGGTTCATCCAGTAGGCTCCTTTCCCTGCCTTTACTAGAATCTTTTGCCAAGGGACTAAAGGGGAAATTGGGGCACTATGGTTAGACACCATTTTAAATAGGAATATAAATATGTCAAACTGGGCATGGGGACCTCAGATGTTGGCTGTCTAGGGAAACCTTGGGAGGTGAGAAATAGTTTCCCTGTCCTCATCCTGTGCCTCTTATGACAGTTGAAGTTCTGCAAGTGCTTTAGAGATGACAATGGGCTTCATTAATGCCCCTCAAATCGTCCCAAATAACACATGCCAATTCTCTGAGCAAAAAAGAAACGAACTACAAAGCAAATCAGTTGCCTCTTTCCAATTCTAGGAGGAAAGAGTTAACAACTACAAATCACAGGCAGGAGATACCAACTTCCTGATGTTAAACAAGATTCAATTTTCCAATTTTGACTACAAGAATGCAAATACACAATACTCTTCCATCTATCTGGATAATTAGATTTTTATTCTATGCTCTTAATTTCCTGCGTCTACATTTTCACATCCTATATTAAATTCATATTACTTTAAAGACACTGTTGGTGTTTTATGCTTCTTCTATTTACTCATCTATAGAAGAACTATTTTCATTTATTTGTACATCAATGAAGAATATTATTACTAGGTATTTCTTTATATAGGAACAGTAATTAGCAAATAATATACACTGTGTGTGAGTTTTATTTACATAGTTACTGTTAATCAAGGATTGACACACACACACACACACTTACCTAGAATGCGAACGGTTTGTTTGTGGCATTTTTCTCGGCGAGCCGCATTTGGTCCTCTTAACGCATCTTTGCCTTTCCACAAGGTTTTCCCAATGAAGCCATATAGTATAGTTAAGCAGAACATAGGAACGAAGAAGTACACGGTGGTCACCCACATCATAACGTTGAGAAGTCCCGAGCTGGAGGCATAGGACGTGTACCTGCACTCCCAGCTGCTCCCGGAATCGCTGCTCATGTTGTAGAGCTGCTCACTGCCCACCAAAAAATAGAAAGGACCAGCTGATAACAGGGCAAAAACCCACAGGGAGGCGATGACCACCTTAACCCTTCTCTTGGTGATAAAAACCTTGGCTTTCAGGGGGAAACAGATGGCTAAATACCTCTCCATGCTCAGCGCTGTGATGTGTAGGATTGTTGAATAGGTGCATCCTTCACTGATGAAATTTTGAAATTTGCAGAGGAAATCTCCAAAAATCCATGGTCTTGACTTCCAAAGACGATACAGGTCAAATGGCAAACAAAGAAGGATGATCATGTCAGATACTGCCATGCTCGACAAGTAGAAGTTTGTGGTTGTCTTCATATCTTTGTATCTTTTGATGATAAGGATGGTGATGGCGTTTCCTATGAGACCAACTACCATGACAAGAAGAGAAACGGTGGTCACAGGAATCAGAGTATGAATAGAAAAGTAAGAACACAAGTCTTCTGTACATTCAGGGAGGTCATAGTCATAGTCATAGTATTGGGTTCCACTTTTGTCGGATTCATTCTTCATCATCTGGATCTAATAGATTTCCACCAGCAGGACACACTGAAGAGACCGTGCTGGGAGGATCAGGCACAAAGCAGATTTGGAATATCAGAACTGAGAAGTGTCACAGGGTGGAAGCTCCACTGTATCTTCATCATGTTCTCAATGAGCAGAGCTGGGAGGATCTGCGATTGGCTGCACTAAACAGCTCCATTGATAATGATCTTATCCCACCTCTTGGTGTCAGCAAGTATCCCTGATGGATGATGTGGACAGAGCAGAGCTTTGGGATGGCAAGTACAGTCCAAGATTTGTTTTAAACTGTTTCACCAGTAGTTATGAAATCAGAGGACATCTATGAACAAGAGAAGTCAGACTGCAGCCAGCATCAAGGAGGACCAAGCACACTGCTGCAGGGCTTCATAAGGGTTTGCTCTGTGGATGAGCTTTAGCTCTGCCAGCTGAACCTGCTGGAATAAAATGTCAATGCCTTGAGTTCTCAGTTTGTAAAACACTTTCACATCCAGGCAGGGGACAAACCTGGCAAAAAACCATAGTAACCCAGACCTATTAACCAGTACAAAAAATATACAAAAAGGGGAGTGCACAGCCTAAAAAAAAAATTAAAGGCATACACATTCAGATTCCTGGGTTGCTGCTGGAATACACAAATCATAAAGAGAATTCAGAACATACCAGCATACCATTTAAAAAATCTAAGGCATAAATATCCAGTCACACGAAATGGCCATATATCGCTTACTCTGCTACTATGTCAAAGTACCCCAAGTCTGGCGAGTCCTATCTAATTTTTCACAGCTATTGCTTACCAAGGAGCTGAATTAGTGGGACTGCTCTGCATTTTCAAGCTTTATATAAAGAATGATGCTATGGCTGTCTGTGCAGGTAAGTCGGGTGACATCAGACAGGTGTTAATAAGTGGTTAGTGAGTCACTAGTGCCGGAATCTAACTTTATAGCCACTCACACCAACTTGAGCAGTAATATCAAATTCAAGATAAGCTACTGTAACAAGTAGCACAGTTGGGAATGGGATCATTAGATCCCCATGGTGTGGTATCACTAAAATAACAATTGTGACGCCTGTAGTAAGCATACCTCATAAAGTCCACATACTCTAACATACTAGTAATGTGACATTTACAAATCACCCCCATAGTGATAAAAAGGTTTATATCAAGCAATATATTAACTGTGCCACGGACTGTGTAGTACACGTGTTTCCATGTTCTAAGTTTTATTGTAGGCTGTACACTCGTGGAGTGATGATAAGTGAGCACAAGCCATAAGAAACATCAGAAAAATACTATATATACCGATAAAGAGAAATTGAACACCATGGCCGTTCTCTTCCATGAGGCAGGACATAGTTCAGTCTCATGTCTACATTTTATGGGATGGAAGCCATACTCATAACAACAAGAGGGGAGGTGATAGCCATAGTAAACTTTTAACAAGGGAAACACGGTGGATGGTCTACGGTACTCTGAATTATTTAAAAAGTCTTATTTAACCCCTTAAGGACAATGAGCGGTCCCAAAACCCATTGAAAACAATGCATTTTTAGCCCGTACATGTACGGGCATTGTCATTAAGGGGTTAATATGCATGGTCCTAATGTTGATATATGACATATATATATGTGTGTGTAATTTAGTATATTCATATTGGCAGGGACCTAACTAGAAACCTCAGGGCCCCGGTGCGAGAATCTGTTAAGGGCCCCCCCACTCCCAACCCATCTACCCCCTTTTCACTATCTACCCTCTCCCTACCCCCCTTCTCACTATCTACCCTCTCCCTTCCCCCCTTCTCACTATCTACCCTCTCCCTCCCTACCCCCCCTTCTCACGATCTACCCTCTCCCTCCCTACCCCCCTTCTCACGATCTACCCTCTCCCTCCCTTCTCACGATCTACCCTCTCCCTCCCTAACCCCCCCTTCTCACTATCTACCCTCTCCCTACCCCCTTCTCACTATCTACCCTCTCCCTCCCTACCCCCCCTTCTCACGATCTACCCTCTCCCTCCCTAACCCCCTTCTCACGATCTACCCTCTCCTTCCCTACCCCCTTCTGACGATCTACCCTCTCCCTCCCTACCCCCCCTTCTCACGACCTACCCCCCTTTGTAGGTCACTTACCGTGCAGTCATGTGGTGGGGGCACGAGGCCTCTGTCTTGCTGCGCACGGCTTCACTGCTGAGCGCCGGCATATGACGTCATATGCTGGCGCTCAGCGTGAAGCGCCGGCACCCGAGACAGACGCCTCACGCTCCCACCACTGCAGCCTGGGCAGCGCTGAGGCAGATGGCGGCGGCGCCAGCGGTGGGGAGCAGAGGAGTCCTGGAGTTCTGTCAGTCAGGGGGGCCCAAGAGGTGCCGAGCGGTCATTTTCAGCAACCGCTCCGCACCCCTTGGGCCCCCCTGACTGGCAGAACTCCAGGGTCCGGTCGCAGTCGCGACCCCTGCGACCCTGGTAGTTCCGCCGCTGCATATTGGTGCATAATCCCCTGTAATGTACATCATAAATAATTGCAATTGTATAATTAAGACGTATGTTGTATAATACACTGTACCAATGTCGAGATAGTGGAACAGCACTCCAATATTTCTGGTGCTCGAACTGGGCTCCACCAACACCCCAAAATATCACAAATAAAGTCACTGTGAGGTTCGTCTTACCAGGAGGAATCCGGAATGCAGGAATGGAACACACTTGCTCAGAACAGAACACGCACAAGGGGCCTGGTGAGGTAACAGGGTGCTTGGCAGTGTAGCTGTAAGCACGGGTGGTCAGAAGGAAGCCGTTTAGTAGACCAGGGTCGGGATGCCAGAGGTACACAGGAACCGTTGAGATAGCCGGGGTCAGGAAGCCAGAGGTACACGTAGTCGGTATGGATAGCCAGGGTCAGGATGCCAGAGGTACACGAAGTCGTAGGGAGAGCCGGGGTCAGGATGCCAGAGATACACAGAGTCGTAGGATAGCCAGAGTCAGGATGCCAGAAGTACACGGGAACCGTTAAGCAGACCAGGGTCAGAAACCGGATAAACGAGAAAGCAACTAGGAATACTGGAGGGGCTCACGAGATACAGGAAGCACCAGTATAACTGAGCACTGAGGACAAGGTAAGAGAGGTTTAAATAGCCCGGGGGGCGTTCCCCGACGTCCGGGACGTGATCGCGGAATCCAGTCGGCGGTCAGCCTCATAAATATTCATGAAGCGGCCGCGCGCGCGAGCGGCTGCTTCAAGTTCCAACGAGCGGTGCCGGCGTTTCTACCGGGGGTGAGAAGAGGACGACCGGGAGCTGTTTAAGGTAGATGCCTTACAGTCGCTCAGCACTCTAGTAGTTAAGTGTATTTAATTCAGCAACAAGGGCAACGTTTATCGAGCCATGGCATGTGAATGCAGATAGTAATTTATTTGTGGTCTACTAACACTGAACACCAGCATAGTATGTTTTAAGTATACCCATTTAACATACCTGGGAACTCTCCAGGTTTGACCCAGAGACTGCCAGGTGAGCGCTGCTCCTCCGGTTCTCCGGGTCTTGACACGCCCCGCTCCCCGCCCATTTTTCCTTTAAATGGGGGTATTTTCCTCTTCTGTCAGCGGGAATGCCCCCGACATCAGCGGGAACGCCGTCGACTTCAGGGAGAACGCCCACCAACGTCAGCGGGACCACCGACCAACGGCAGCGGGACCACTCCGGCTCCGGGTAGCCGAAGCCCAGAAGTTCCCAGGTATGCCATGTAACCAGGAGTTCCCCTTTAGAACAGCACTCGGTGTATGCTGGTCTGGACCTACATGGTGTTTATATCATCAGTATGATCTTATAGTTAAAAAGAATATCACTCGACTCACAGACATGCACTCACACAACTCACAACAGAGACATGCATTCGGACAGTAACAGAACTCCCAGCGCTCATAGACATGCATTCACACAACTCACATTGGTGTGTAGCACAGACACAAGAACAACTAACATTACTCCAGGCAGCACAACATGTTCATGTCATCAGATGTGATTCGTGAAAGGCCTGTGTTTCTGCCGGGAATAATCCTATTCACACTTCTTATATCACCAATATATTCTACAACCGAGCAATGGCCCAGGGGACATTTTATTATAAATAAACTCCACCGGGGTGGTTGTTTCCTGAGAAATGTCCAGAACTTAAGCAAAATAAAATATATGTTTGTCTAGGGACTGCAAAGTAACCAGATGTTATAAATTTGTATGTGAAAAGAACAAACATCCCTCATTTTAAAACCTGGAATTGATTAATACCCAAAGTCCAGATAATCTCCTGGGGGAATGGTGGCTTAACTTGGTTGAGAACCACTTTCATTCCCCTTAGCAGTACTTTATATATTCATTCAGCTAGCGATCCTCTCAGGCCAATTGTCTATTCCTATTGTAACAAACATAAAAGAGGAGGCCGAAAACAAAAGCTCATTTTAAATATAAAAAAAAAAATCACATATTCATTTTACTTGAAAAAAATAAATAAAAATACACAATAAAAACCTATTTACACGTGCTTTGTACCCAAACGCTGCATTGGAAATATAGTTCTTGAAATATTGTACTTGAATGTCCAAGCCATAGCCACATGTAGTTTTTAATCATGTAAAATTGGGTGTAATTCCTTATGTTTCCAGGATACACACCGTGGAACCTTCTTAAATGCCACATACCTGTTGACATGTCCTGTCTTCTGCAGTAGACATCATTGTTCTAGGTGATTTTGAAGGCTACATCCATGATGATGTTTGATCAGTTTCATTGAACATTTCTGTTCACATTGTTTTGTTCCCCAGAAGTTTAAAGTATAATTTAGTTTGTGGATATCTTGAAGGGGCAGTAATTGAATGCATATGACAGAAGACATTTCCATGAGGTCACCTTTGCATATGCATTTCCCTTTCACCATCTCCCTGCTATTTGACTTGCAGGCCATATGTTTTTCATGAAACATCTAACAAGGGCAGAGGTATTGTGCTGCAGATCTGGTGCGTCAGCTTCTCCCGAAGGAGATTTATTTATACCTTTGCCGGTTTCATTAATATACTTTCTTTAATACTGTATGTATACTTTGATGAGGATGGTCCCTTTGATGCAGGGCACAACACATCATGTTGGATAAAATAAGCAGTGGTCTGGAAATCCTCACTCTATGAGACATTTTATTGCTCACCGTTACCATCTTGATACTTCGTTCGTGCCATCATCCCAGATGGAGTATCACAATAATCAAAAGCAATACCCGTTACTTTTATTATTTTCTAAAAAAATCCCATTCTTGAGTTGTTTACAGAGGATGAGCTGGTCCAACCAGACCCGACATTAAGTATGTGATTTGATTATTTCCTTGAGTCTTACTCACATAAAAAGAAGTGTTTTCAGTTTCCTTCTATTATTATCACTAGCTGCTTTTGTGCTGCCTGACAAATGTTCCTTGCAACAAATAAGAATGAGTTTCTCCTTACATAATTATTTTGAAAAAGGATTTGGACAGTCGACAAAACTATGGAAAATGTGCCTAATACTTCACTTTGTATATTACTGTAGAATATATGGGTTTCTATATATATATATATATATTATATATATATATATAACTGTAAGAAGAGCTGTGTAAATTTGCTGGTGCTGTATAAATAAGTTGATGATAATAATAATGAATACTAAACCCAGGAGTGTAGGTGGAACAGTGTCTTTAATTTGCAAATATAATACCCTGTAATATTTACTGTTAATTTCCATTTAAAGGGACATAAAAGTTCCCGGCGAACCCCTCTAGAGTGAAGTCATTTTGGTACTCCTGCCACTCACCATTTTCAACAATAAAGACATAAATTCGCTTTAGTGACCCAAGAAAAGAATCTTCTTACTTGCGGACTACATGTTATCGATACAAAGAACAATGCTGGTCCTAAGAATGCTCTGTCAATGCTGCATGTATATGTTTACAGGCTACTTTACCGTCTCACCAACAAATAATATATATGCAAGTAATTTAATTCCAGCTTTTAGATTAATGTCACCTTTAGGAGAAGCTGCAGCTTCACGGTGACATCTTGCATTCGTGAGGAGGAGGAACGATGCTATCATATACATTAAACTGCCCCTTTAAGCTTAACCTCTGCATTAACCTAATATTGAATATTCCATGTGGGTGAAATCTTTAGTTTATTATTTTTGAAAAGGCTATTTCTTTTTTTATTTCAAGAAAACAATTTTCAGACACCGAGAAAGAATGATACAACTTTTATTTTCCACGGATTTTCCAAGATTTTTTGCTACATAGTTTATGTATATTTCTATGAGATTATACACATTTCCCTTTGAATTTCAACATTGTACAATTTATAGTGATATGTTTGGTAGTGTGCCTAGAAGATTTTAAAAAGTTTAGAATCACTATTTTTTTTTATTATATATTTTTTTTGGAATGTACAGTGTATGAGGTAAAATTAAGGTTACATTAAAAATTTTCTTTTCGACGCAGAAATCTGCATCGAGACTTAATGGCAAATATGATATTAAATGACATTTACTATCAAAAATAGGAATTCATTTGAATTTTGCTATGAAAAACATAGGTCACTACAGGTTTGCCGTCGTGACACATATATGTAGACATTCAACATATGGAAATTTTTGGGCTAATACACACAACCTCATTTATACTGGCCAAACATGGCACATACAGAAGGCTCTAGAAAAAGAAAAATATATGTATATATATTCATTATTAGGGTGTCCCGTGAGAACATATTGTCCAATACATAAAAAGTGACAAAGAATAAATGAAAATCAAATACACATCACAGGCAATAGACCGAGTATCGTTACCACCAGAAGACCTACATTTAGAGTTTCATTTAACAAGAAAAATAAAAAAACAAAACAAAACAAAAAAAACACAAATTCTACAACACAATTTGACACAGAAACTGTTACAATACATGCCCATTTGAATTGAAGGAACAGTTTTTCTAAAGATCTTTACAAGCACAAAACAACTGTCGTTTAAAACAACTATAGTGCTTACATTTTATAAAAATGCTACTCCCAACACAACTAAAAAAAAAATTAGTGATCGACTAATCCTTTGATATAATAAATTAAAAAAAGAAAAGCAAACGAGGATCGTGTGTGGAACAGACAGTGTAAATGTGATAGGATTTTCGTTTTAAATACAGTATATGCTTTATATAAGCCGGCAGCTCATTGACACCGACGGGGATGTTCAATGTCATACTTCAACTGGGTCATTCAAGAACTCACCAACGCAAGCTCACAGAACAGAAATAATGCAAAGTGCTTCTTACATTAACTACATGCAATCAACATTTGGTACAGAATCCTGACTGACATAACATTAAACATTAGAATTTTCTTTTCTTTAATTCAAAGGAATTAAGCAGCTTAAAAAGGTTTCTGGTGCAAATTACAGTTTTACCTTTAGGTTTTGGTGAGAGAGGAAAAAACAAAAACTGAAATAAAAGGCAATGAATAATGCTTGGCGCTGATGGGGAGAGCGGCAGGCGCTGGGAAACATTAGCCAACTGGCGCTAACCCATCATAATTTGCGGAAAGTGCCGAAACATGGAAATTCTGCAAAATAAGGAGTCGATGGAGCCCAGTTTAGAAAGACGTAGCACTAGAAGCTAATAGTAGCAAACGTGCCACGTCTTAAACGTGTATATTCCTTCCTACAACCGCATGGTATGTAAGCACACGGAAATATTCACATTAGGCAACTTGGGCCTATATTTAGCAAATTATTTTCTATTGAAAATACCTTTTTTGTGAGCTTTTTTTTCTTAAGTTTCTATTATGTATAACTATTCTAGAAATTCCAGTTGTTTGCAGTTTTTGCCTGAGTTAAACCTCCCAAACGATTCTCCATATTAGTTTTTGCACCCTGCCGCTGTCACGTGGCAAAAGGGTTTACATTAAGACACAGAGGAGGTAGAAGTACAGCGCCAAGGTTACCTTCATGGCATTCATATTTACGGTCATTTTTTTTTGTTTGTTTGCAGCACTTATGGTGACCCTCAGATATATTTATTCTGTATATCATCCTCACACTTAAAGCGTGGAATAAAAGTGAGAATCTTGGGTGCATGTAAACATCGCACAAGATGGCGTTAGAAACGACTGAGGCCTACGCCTTTATCACCATGGGACGGTATAAGCATTAAGATGACGGCTAGCAATAGGGCAAAGCTACTTTAGTCTCAATACTGTGCTAGATGCCACCACTTTTTAAAAGCAGGTTTATTGGAAATTAAATTATACATTTTGGAGGGATGTAAAGTACAAATAAAAAAGAAGTATGGGTTTTAAGGTAAAGCTGGGCGGTTCCATTCACTTGATAACAAAGTATTGTATAATGAAGGCAATCAGAATGGAGAAGATGGCAAACAGCACAAGGATGACGGCTGCGCACTGTTCGTCACTGAGCGTCCTTGCTGTCCTTGTGGTTTCCACAGTGTCTTTGCTGGTGCAGGTCTGCTGCTCGCTTCTGTGTGAGATGAAGAGGACGGTGGCACTGTAAGGACCGATCAGATCTTGAGGTCCTGCAGCATCTTGGCACTGTCGAATGGCACATACGCGAAAACGGTATTCACAGTTCAACTGGAGGGCAGAGTAGCGGAGCGACGTACCGGGTCCCTTATATATCTGGAATAGAAGAAAGCAGAGACATCACTAGCATACGTCCACTGAAGAGTCAAAAGCCAACGCTATACCGTGAGAAGCATTGATCGATTGTCGGCTGAATTAAAGGTTGGCCAACAATCACACCCAAAACTTCCATCACCACGGGGAGAAAACATTGTGTGTCTAACCATCATTTATATGGTATGGAACTTGGCCCGTACTAACACCAAAGTGCAATTGGCATTTCCCGCTTGTGTTTTGGGTACGCGGAGACCAGGAGAGACCGGGTTCAAGGCTTCTGGCGCTTGTGTTACTTTGTGCAAAAGTGAATCTATGTTCCACGTAATACTAATTAGATTAGTTCTACAGAAAGTCAGATTTGTTAATTTAATATTGTCTGGTCTGTCTTGTTAAAGTAATGCAGTCAGCAGTGTAATATTTTGAAATCTTAATTTCATTAGAAAAAGATTTTCTTTTTTTTTTCTGTGTTGCATTGCGAAGTTTATATATTATATATATATATATATATATATATATATATACAGCTAAATTTATTTCCTAGCAATGACAAACGCCTAGACCCTTTCCAGAAATAGCTCTTTATTGGTGTCGGATTTTGCGTCATTGAGAATTTTTGTTGTTTTTTTTGTGTGATTAACCATTGAAAGGAAAATATAAGGGTTGATTAACACTCTAAAAAGTCCAACTATTGTTTTCAATTCTAAGGAGAACAGGACTAAGTGCCGATCCAACTCCATTCTCAACGGCCACCATCGTCCTACGACTTCTGCAAACGATGTTGGACATTGATGTTGGCACTAATCAGTGCTTTATGTACCATCCTAACAACAAGCTGGGTTTGTGGACGCGACCCGGGCATCCCTGTACTGAATTATTTAACAGCCGCATGTCTATGAGACATTTTATTGCATCTCATTGATCTGTGTGTGAAACACACAACAGCTTTGTTAACCTGACTGAACATCATTACAGATGTAACGCTAATCTAATTTTAGTCTATGAATTTTGATTTTATTAATTTAAAATTTCCATTAACAGCATCGGACTGGGACAAGATGGACTACATTGGAAATCACATTTTGGAGATGAGCCTGGTGGACTTGAACAGAAATTTATTGCGCACATAAAGAGGTAGGAATTGTCTCACCGGTACCAAGCTCTATGGATGAGATATGATGAAAAATGTTAGGGTTTATACATATCAATTTTAGAAGGATGGTTATACCTCTTTTTCATAAACTGACTTGATTCCTTTTCCACTGTAAACTTCTTACTATGCGATTCCAATCCCAGAGCCCAAATCCAACAAGCAATCTCTAACTGTCCAAATGCCCCTTCACATGTAGAAGGTCTATCTCCTCATCACAGCCCAGCATCTACACCTCTATGTGCCCGATATACATGAAAATGTCTAATTGTCTGAGTAAAGGTGGTTGCCACAGCTGAAGCTCATTACAGCCTAAAATGGGCGATTATGGATTCACTCAGCTCTGGTTATAGCGGACACTTAACAATTACCTGTTTGAAATCGGAGTCTTTCCCGGACATCATCTGCAGAACGTAGATAACGGGGTCGCCCTTCATTGGCGGTAAGGACTCCCAAGTGACCTCACAGCTATGTTCATTTATTCGATCTATTCTTGGTGCTTGCAAAAGAACAAACACAAAGATTTTAAACACTCAGTAATTAAATAACACCAGCTACTGCCTAAATGTGACCCAACCCTGAATATATTATGTAAAAAAACCCAAAAAAAACAGTTAACATGAATCAAGCGATTTTATGCAACGGATCCATGTTCCAGAGTCAGCGGTGTGAGGAGAATGCATTATTCCCTCAATGGATAGAAGTGGAACAGCCGACGATATTTTAAGGAGACAATTTAACTTGAGAAACCCATTTTTTCTCCATTTCCGTTTCTAATATGAAAACGTACCTTTCAAGCCAGGAGGAAGAGATTTTGGCGTTGTGAAGACATATTCTGAAGATAAGGGTCCCTCACCAGCTTCATTACAGGCTTGAATACGAAATCTGTAGGATGTCGACTCATTGAGCCGCTGTACTTTGTATGTATGACATGGTCCTCTATACAAGGATACAAATCTAAAAACAAAATAAAAAAATGATATATTGTAATCGATGTTTCTAACACGTTTAAGGCCTTTATTTGTGGTGGTTGTTAATTTAGTGAAATTAAAGGTTTCACCTCCTACTAGAGATTTCTGAAAGTTTACATGTTTTTGGGCAAATACATTTACAGGGTGTCATCTAACGACATATGACAAAGTGCTGCTTACTTTCCATTCTTGTCCTCCATGTGAAGGTGATACTGAATGGAATCCGCGGGTAATGCTCGGGAAGCTCCATCTCCCCACTTTAGCTTAAGGTTTTGGTGACTGTACACAGCACATTCCAGTCTGGGGGGATCCGGGGGAAGGGGCTTCGTTTTCAGTTTTACAGAGTGGCTAAAAGGCCCACATCCCAGACTGTTCAGGGCTTGGACACGTATTCTGAAAAGTAACAAAAGTAACAAAGGTTAAACATCCCAGAAACACAACGGCAGGTCAAACAATTATTGGATAATCCTACAAAATAAATACATAACATCAAACAACTAAGAATAATAAAGACAGCGGAACCAGCAGATCGCTATCACTGCGTCACTAAGTCAGGAGGAGATCAGATAACGTTTACTAATAGAAACATACGGATCTGGCTGGAGTTTGGTATAGATTACCTGTATGTCGTGTCTGGCTGCAGATGGTCTAGAATGTAGCTCAATACTTTTCCAACGGTGACGGTCTGCTTGTCTCCGTAGTCTATGCTATACCCGATGATCTCAGAGCCGTGATCACAAGGCTTTTCCCACTGTATGGCAAGGCAGGTGGAAGGACAGTAATGTGCAAAGTCTATCTCCTCTTCCTTCATTTCCCAAAGGCTCGTCACAACAGCGGGTACCGAAGCAGGAGTTAAACAGGCAACCACCTCACTGAAATGGCCTGACCCGGCAATGTTTACAGCCTGTAAACAGAATAAAAACACAAAAAAAATTATTTATATATACATAGTTATATTTGGATGATTCTGTACTATTTCTGGGTGAACCGAAGGAAATTACATACATTCCGCCGTTGAAAAGAAAATCTAATCTAAAATTCCCAAAAACATAGATCCAAAAATGTATGAAAGATCACACAAGTGTTTGGTATGACACACATTTTAACAAAGCAAGCCTTTTCCTCTCCTTTGTCTATCAGGCATATCTATACACGCCGAAACGGCACTCCTGTAATGTTTTCACGGTGTGCCAATAAACGTTTGACATCAAATGCGAATAGAGGATATAGTCTGTATGTAATTCATGGCTTGCCTGAACCCTGCAATAATAGACTATTGCTGGAGAGAGGCCTTTCATTTCGTAGGAGAATCCGGGTCCACAGTAACAAGTCGTCATGCATCCTTCCATGCCACCCCACTCCACGCGGTACTCCGTGATGTCAGCACCATGGTTATTGGGAGCCTGCAGAATAAATGAATTACATTGAACATCTATATGTCAGACACAGTTCAACATCTTATTCCTGAGAAATGTTCTACAACTATAATACATCATATCTAACACAGCTAGAGAAGTGCTAACGATCATCTTTTATCTGCCCGCTAGGTATATGCTGTGCTTCATGGAAACTGTCAATATCACAAGAATTCTCCAAGCCCTGGCACTTGACCCCAAACATTTGTTCTGTCTAACATGGCTCTGCCATGCATACTGTAAAAGCTTCAACAAACGGCATGTATCAATATCACAGCGAAAGCTCCATCTGCGGCACCCCGTGACAGACACTGCTAGTTTCAGGGGAGCAAATAGTATCCAGTTTGCCTTCTATTAATGGAACGTATAGATGTCACAAACACATATATGGTTAATTATCTCTCAGTGAAGTGGATTGAATATGTGAGAATATATAGCAACATACTACGAAAGTCACAAAAAAGACAAAAAGTTAAAAGACTTAAGTGTTCAGTCATCCTTTAATAGTAATACTGACACATTCTTACGGCGGTTACCTTTAGCAAATACACACGGAAACGAGGAAAGTAACAGATGTGGCATTAAATATGTGGCTCACAGAACTTTACCTCCCAGTGTATAAGGGCACATGTGGCCGACTTGCACGTTATCTGTGGTGGCTTGCACTGGTCTGGGGGTCCCGGAGCTGTGGTAACATCACACTTTTCAGAAAATGGTCCAAACTAAAAATAAAGTATAACATAAATGTGCAAATATAAAAGGAGGCCCAGAAACAAACAGGATCATCATCGTATTAAACGGTTTGGCTCCCGTACATATCACCACTTTGAGCAGGAGTTCAGTTACTGGAAACTAACCGAGTTTCTCGATACGTGGAGCATGTACTTCATTGGGTTCTTCTGAGGTTACACAGGAACCTACCTGGCCTCAGCAATGAACAGTGGCGTCGCTACAGGGGGGCAAGGGGGGGGCAATTGCCTCCCCAGGATATTCCTTGCCCCCCCTGTTGCCCCCCCGCCGAATTTGAAGTCGTAAAAAGTGTAAAAAATAAAAAATATTAAGTAAAAAAAAAAAATGTTAAAAAAGTTAAAAAAATTATTTAAACAGAGTAGTTTAACTAAAAAAATTAAAAAAAAGTTTAAGTATTCTAGCTAAATGATCACTGTGGTAGCCAATGTTACCACAGTGATCATATAGCTATAAAAAGTCACATTCCCTTTTTAAAAATGGCAGATACTAATTTTTAATCCCATAATCCCTTTGATCATGGGGTTAAATTTAGCCAACGGTAGAGGGAGGCAATTTTTGAAATCCTGATGAACTGCAAATATTAATAAAATCAGCCATTTAGCCCGTGCGGTACATGAGTAACCATATCATCCCTGGAGCGCCTTGCATTTTTACTGCAAAACTTATTTTTGCTGTAAAAGTGATTTTTTTCTCCCTTTACCATCATTTCTTTGGGATTGTAAGGGGGAAGAATGGTGTGTGCTTCTGTGAGTGAATGTATGGAAAGTATGGTGTGTGCTTCTGCGAGTGAATGGAGATATGAAAGGCGTGTGAATGATGAGTAATTAGGGTTGAAGCCTTGACGTGGCATTACCGCTCACGAAGGAAGTTAAATTATGGTACAAAAAGTACACATTTGCAAGAACTACACCCCTTGGCGCATCAAATGAGGGGCTGTATGTGTTTCTAGTACAAACCTGGAGTGCGCCAGACACAAATGAACATGTCGCTATGGTTAGAAAAAGCATATTTTCTAGCCAAAGCGACATATTCCATCATTATTTGTGCGGTCAACTTTTGTCATAGAAATACATGTAGCCCCTTATTTGAAGCTCCAAGGGGCGTAGTTTCTTAAAATGGATGAATTGTTCGAATGAGGGAGAGCATGAGTTAATATGTAGATGAATTGTCTGAATGAGGGAGAGCATGAGTTAATGTGATTGTGTGTATCATAGATGTATAATTGTGGAAGGGCAAAGATGGCACTAGCAGGATGTTTGAGCCTTGGGGACCAAGATGGCACAGGCAGGGTGTATATGGGACAAAGATCACAAATCTTATGTGTGTTATCTGGGTGCTGGCCAGGTTCTATGCGGGCAGTGTGAACGCCAGGGCTGACTTTGGGGCGTGCAACCTGTGATCTATGCCTGTAATTTAGGGGGTTAAAAATATACCTTTAATGCCCTGTTTTTATGTGAATTCCAATTGACCTACACCTGCAAAGCTGGGTTTCTGTGTTATTCTGTAGATCCATATCTGCTATGCTATGTTTCCATACATTATTTGTATGTCTTGTTCAGTTGATTAATACCTGCAATGCTGTTTTCATGTATTTATTTGATCTATACCTGCAATGCTACATTTCATATATTATTGTATACCTGCAAATACAGGATTTGTATGTCTGATTCTGTTTATTTGATATATACCTTCAGTGCTGAGATCACAAGTGAATTTCAATTGATCTATACATGCAAAGCTGGGTTTGTGTGTTAATGTGTTGTTCTATACCTCCTATCAGCAGCAGGATATAATTATATATATATATATATATATATATATATATATATATATATATATATATATATATATATCGGCAGCAGGGACTAATATTAATATATATATGGGCAGCAGGGGCTAATATATATATATCAGCAG
The DNA here is from genome assembly GCA_023333645.1 of Sceloporus occidentalis. NCBI lineage: Eukaryota > Metazoa > Chordata > Lepidosauria > Squamata > Phrynosomatidae > Sceloporus > Sceloporus occidentalis. The sequence continues at coordinate 2,813,924 of JALMGF010000068.1, forward strand.
CAGGATCTAATATTAGGCCCTGAAATCATTTAGTGCAAAAGTTAAGGTATTGTGTTGTTTAAAGGATTTCAAGGATTAGTCGTACTAAATTGTGGCTTCAGGCTTCCCATGTTGAATGATCAAGTATTGTATTGTCCAATAACAAAAGTATCATTCCATAGCACATTACTTTTGGCGATATATATATATGTTTTTTCAGTGGTATGATTTAATGGTGGAAATTATTAATGCCCCCCCAGTTTGACTGTGGTATCTTGTGTGCCCCCCCCTATATATTGTTTCTAGAGTCGCCACTGGCAATGAACAGTTGTGGATTTCTAGACGACAAGATACCCCTTTTCAGGGCACTGTCATCTGGCTCTGAACTTCACCCTTGGAAACATCCAATTATGTTACTGGTGTTGGGTTTTTATTATATGCATAATGCTTTCATTCATTTGGAACAATCTATATGTGAGCACCAAATATTATTAATTATAGAGTCATTTCATGATAAAACTAAAACTAAAGTAACTATGTCCAATACATTAAAAAAGGAACTTGATAAAAGTTATACTGGAATGGAATAATGTGGTTCACTTTATCAGAAATTGAAATACATGAAGTAAAATAAATATTAACTAAGACATCTTAGGTGTAGAACAAAAAAAGACAAATACCCCAGCTTTGTTAGCAGCACGCAGTCGAAAACTGTAGACCTTCCCTGGAAGAAGACTGCTCACTGTGCACTCCACCTCAGAACCCTGGTACACCTCTCTGTGGTCACCGACATTGGGGGAAGACATCTCAAGGCTGTAATGGGTAACTGGAGAACCTCCATCCATTAGAGGAGGCACTTTGGGGAGAAATGACAAGTGTTAATGTATAATCAGTTAGCGCTTTCTAAAATTAAAAACCATAACACCACAAGTTTCTTCAATTAAAAAAAAAAAAACACTTGGTGGCATTCAATGGAAATTCTAATAGGAAAAAGCTCACTTGGGGAGCGCAACCTGTCTGGTTACATGGTCAAAATGGTCATAGAAATGTTAGTGCATACAGTATTTTATAATAATCTATAACTGTATTCTGGCTGTATTCTGCACCTCTCTCCCGAGCTTTGTTTAAAAGCCATCTAACATAGATATAAGCTCTACGGGATCCCTGTATAAAGTGGATTTAGAGGCAAAAAGGGGTGTTCGTTGCTAAACTGATTTGCATAAATCTAAAAGGAGACAGATAGTTACCCCATCGCAGTTGCACGTCTCTTGCTCTGGGCTTGCCTTGGACTCTTGGTGGCTGGCAGGGACCGGGAAAGACAGCTGGAGTCTGCACCACTAAGGTGTCCGATACCTGGGAACGAGAGATAATCTCACTGGACCGAGCAGAAACAGTCAGCTGAACTAACATTCTATTAAAACATGATATCTACACACCGACATCGTGGGGTGCCTTTCCCTTCCTTGGGGGTGGGGGGAACGTTCCTAGTTCCGGGGTTTGAAAAGTGGTCGTATGAGTGCAGCAAGCAATGGAAGGGCCCAATCAACCGGTTGCTATAGTGATAAGTATACACCCCTACACCATAATGGCTTTTATACATATACACTAATGGGAGATACCAATGAACTGCTTGCTTATATATATATATATATATATATATATATATATATATATATATATATATATATGAAAATTTATTTAAAAAAGAAAATCAATATAGATGTCGGTACCCTTCTAGAACAAGAAGCCATGTGCCGTGAGACACAAAATGCTTTACAGACAGCATGGTCTTATAGGGCATCACAGTCTAAATGGGCAGAGTCTTGTATTTTGTGAGCACTTGAATGTTCTCGTCTTGACCACAGACCAGAACAATTACAACAGAATGCCTTGCGGTTTGCCCCATAACCAGGGCCCTGGCAAAACGTGCAAGAAACATGCTTCCAAATTCCCCATTTACAATAAGCCTAGGGAGGTTACCGGACTCTGTCCGCCATCGCTGCTGCAATAAACTCGCAGTCGGTAAGTGCAGCCCGGGCTCAACTGATCACACAGGTATTCTCGAGCGGCCCCGCTGTATACAACGTCCCATCTGAATCCTGAAAGATTAATCATTAATACAGTATCAGACAGGGTACTTATTTCTGAGCATTTATTTGTGCCCAACATGTTGGTTTCCTAGCTGCTATTAATTAGCGCGTCTGATTTGTTTAAAACATAACAAAACATCAAACTCTCTTACAGCTTCCTGGAGCCGATCTAATTAACTCCTAATCACAATCTCCGAGGCCAATGTTCATGAACTCAATTAATTAAAATTTCGCACGTACTGTAAACATTGGTTATCAGCGACCATTTGTTTAGAATAAAACAGTTAACAAGGTGGCTACCTGGATAATTGATGTTCATACAGAGCATTTCTAGTAAGCTTTCTGTACAGTACAGCAAAATGAACCAATATGAAATCTAATTTGACGCTAATCTCATTGTAATGCGACTTTCTACCTGATCAGATAAACGCACCAGATGGATAAACCCCTATTAAGCCACAAACACACTATAACTCACTATCTGATGAACACAAACAGTGGGTTTACACTATTAACTATTTAAGTCCCGGATATCATCATATTTTATGAAGGCCAAATCCCAGCAAGCTGGGATAAAATGGTGCTGCGTCACGGGGTGATGTCCACAATGTCTTTCGTAGAGCATAGTCAGGGGGGTTAGTTTAGTAGTTCATCCTGCAAATGACTAATCTGTAATGGGGTTATTTTTTTACCCATAACACGGGGCCAACCAAGCTCTCCCTCTAGCTGAAGCACACGGCCGGTGGCCATGCATAACGTCAGGCAGTCCAGATGTTCGACTCCTTCTTTAGCAAATAAAGTCCAGGGAGCTGATGTTTTTAACTCTCCGGCTAACTTCTAATTAACTCTCCAGCTTACTTCTAATTAGTGAATATTATATACTATACACATCGTTCAAAAGTTTGAGGTCACTTAGAAATTCTAAATTTTTTGGAAGGAAACCCAAACTTTGTCAATTGAAATAACATAAAATTGATCATAAAAACAGTAATGACTACTGTAGCTGGAAATGGGCGATTTTAATGGAATATCTTCATAGGTGTACGGCGGCTCTTTATCAGCAACCGTCACTCCTGTGCTCCAATGGCACGTTGTGTTTGCTAATACAAGTTTAAGTTTCACTGATTATTACAAAACACTTTAGCAATTATGTTACAGTTAGAAATGTCCTTCTTTTCGATGAAAACAGTGAACAGGAACGGTGTGTGTATGTATATATCACATATCCATATACATCACATATACAGTGTATATACATACATATATACATACATACACATATGTGTGTGACAAAAGCTGTCAAGAATGCTTTCAAAAAGACATGTTAATAGTTAATTTTTATCATTTAACAAGTTTCAAAGCGAGTGAACAGAACAATCTAAATCAAATCAATATTCGGTGTGACCACCTTTGCCTTCAAGTCAGCAGCAATTGTTCTAGGTATACTTGCACTCAGTTTTTGTAAGGAACTCGGCAGGAGATTGATCCAAGCATCTTGGAGAACTAACCCCAGTTCTTCTGTGGATTTAGGCAGCCTCAGTTGCTTCTCTCTCTCCATGTAATCCCAGACAGACTCGATGATGTTGAGATCAGGGCTCTGTGCGGTCCATACCATCACTTCCAGGACTCCTTGTTCTTTTTGGACACAATTCTCCCGTGAAGACCACTTTTGGCGACACGTCTCTGGAGCAGAGTCCCGCTGAGTTCTGCCAACGCTGAGGAAATCTTCCAATGGTGAAGGGAAGCAAGTGCGATGTGTTTTTCATCTGTGGCACTAAGTTTCCTTGGCCGACCAGTGTGTCTACAGTCCTCAACATCGCCTGTTTCTTTGTACTTCTTCAAAGGACCTTGGCCAGAACATCTGAAAACTCCTGTCTGCCTCGAAATTTCTGTCTGTGAGAGACGGTGCTGATGCAGTATAAGCACCTTGTGTCTTCTTGCTGTGCTCAGTCTTGCCATGGTGTATGATTATTGACTTTAAATAGTCTTCAGCAACCTCACTTTGTTATTGAGTTTGACCGTCTCTCGTTTTTATTCCCTCTACACAGTAGTTTCGGTTTCAGTTAATGTTTGTGTTTTAACCTACCTTTTAGATTATCATTAGCCCCGTTTGGTAGATTTGTTTAAACATATACCTATATGCCTCCAAAATCCCTACCTAGCAGAATTAATGCTGTTTTGAGGGGTGGCAACAACCAAATATTGATCAGATTTTTCTTCTGTTCTCTGACTTTGCATTTTCTTAAATTATAAAAATAAACCATTAACCTGTCTGTATTTGACAGCATTATTACTTTATAACATTTTTTTTTACACATGCCTAAAACTTTTCCACAGTACTGTGTAACATTTCACCCATGTAATCCATCCATTATATTAGCTATACAAAACATCAACGCACAACCCTCGGTGCTTGCCCTTATCATAGGCCCAGTAAAGCCTTGTGACTACAAAAAAGTTTTCTAAATGCTTATCTGTACATATGTCACGGTAGACTGAAATCGCTGATACAGGCTAATAAAATGAAATTTAAGGAGAATTTACCATTGCTGTCCTCAGACATTTCCACAAAATATTTAGTGACTGTTGCTCCGCCATTATCCTTTGGTGGATCTACACAAAGAGAACGAACATTTTAGGAATAATAAAATTATTGCATTAGACCAATCCACTTTTATAATAAATGTTGATCAAATATCTAAACCATGTGAACAATAGATGCCTTATGTTGAGCAGACTGATCTGCGGAGGACATAAGTGCACCTTTATCATCCAGAAATAACAATATCTTAGGGTGATCAGGAGTAAAAGTAGTTAAACACACGCCATCGCATTAGGTATGTCCGAATACAAAAACGAGTGCTGCACTCCAAGAAAATAAAAAAAAAAAAAAAAAAAAGGCCAGAACAAATATGCAGAATATGCACAAAAATAAAATACAAACCATCAACTAAAAAAAATAAAAATAAAACACTAGTGGAAATGTGTTCAGTGTCAATCCTGGATCCAGAAACCAAGAGATCTAGATCCCCAGTCATGCAGACATAGTAAAACATCATCAAAGCATGCCGTAGCGTTCCATCAAAGTAGAAAATTAAACTTACCCCAAACTATTCGGAAATTTTGTGCATGGATTTTTCCTTTGACTGAAGGCCTTTGTGGTGCACCCGGTTTATCTGGACACGTGACAAACTCCACAACTTCACTTGGACTGCTTTTACCTTCCGAGTTGTAAGCAATAACCTAAGTAGACACATTTGCAACAAAGTTACTCAGAAAATCCAATCAACAACATAGGGGGTTCTTTGGATTAAACATAGAGGCATGAACAAACCCAATCAATATACTGGGTAAACATGTTTCTAAGGGAGGTCCCATGGGGAAACAGTTTCTCCTTATGTATAAAATACAGCTCTCTATACAGTATTGTAAGTTTCCTATGACAAAAACCTGGTTTTATTTCATTTCGCTCCATTAAACTTCCTTTACCTGCAGGCCTAGTGGCTGCCAGTCATATAATATTTAGGGTGACGTTCATGCTCAAACATCACAGCGAGCTGTTTCTTTATGGTAATGCTCATGAAATCCATTGGCCTTTATTTAATTGGGAGGGTGGTAGAAGAAGAGGGAGAGGCTACTATATTTGTGAGGGAATTTAAACATGGAATAGGCTATGCTGGATCTAAGATTTCAATCATTTCTTACAGCATGCACCCAAGAACCTCTGATTGATGGGTTGCTCAGTTTTAATCTTTGTATTTGTTATAAATGTAAGAAGTCAATTAGATCCAATGCATATAGATTCAACTTGATGGTAAGAAAATGTTTTCTTAACAGTGCAACCTGTTCTTGCCTCCCTAGTCATTTGTACAAGATTCATGTATACATTTTATATGCATATGTAAAGGCCTAACCAGCAACATGTAGCACAACAGGCAAGTAGCAGCCTTTGCTTTAGTACTTGCCCTTATCCGATATCTAGCTTGGCCTTATGCCTATCCCATGCTTGTTTAAATGACTTTACTCTATTAACATCTACCACTTCTGCTGGAAGGCTATTCCATGCGTCCACTACCCTTTCTGTAAAGTATTATTAAATAAACTCTTCCTTCATCATGTTGATGCCCTTTAAGTATTTAAATGTTTCTATCATATCCCCCCTGTCACGTCTTCCTTCCAGGCCATAATATGTTAAGATCCTTTAACCTGTCCTGGTAAGGTTTATCCTGTAATCCATGAACCATTTTACTTCCGAGAGCACCATGACACCAACATGAAACTAAAGCTAGAATTCGGTTACTAAATTGACACACGAAATAAAGAAGCTGACGAAAGCTCCGACGCATAGAAAAGTAAAATCACTGCAGAATCAATGTAATCCGAGCAATCCAAGCAGTGATTAACATACCCCTGAAGAGATGCTTCATCTGTGCCTGATCAACGCAACTACAAAAGACTTAAGCCTTTTTCCCCTATTGTGTGAGAAAGCATGAGACTCGTAGCATCTGATGGCCTTCTGTCAATTAGTTTCCTGCAAAAAAATGCATCCTAACCGAAGCAGGAAGAGTCCGCAGCGCCTGTCTTTTCCAACATAACCAAGAGTATCCATTGTGCTTCATCGCAGCATCAGATCACAGGCGGTATTCAGCATCAGTTTCAAGGTTAGAATACATTTTGTTTTTGGAAGTTGCGTTTAGTATTTTATGGATATGCCACAGAACATGAACAAATTAAATCACATAAACATAGAAGGCGTGCCAAAAAATTCAGGTGGGAATACAATGAGCCATATTTACAAAAAGAGGAGTTTTGTCAGAGGTGGTAAATGTAGATCTGCAGGAACATTCTACTGGTTTCTAGAACGACAGCTCGCCATTTTCCCCAGAACTGTTCTATGCAAACGACCACACAGATCGCTTTCATTTCCCACTACGAAGCGCAAGACTCATGTCTTCCATGAAAACGTCATCAGGCACTTGAATAGCGGTAGAACGGACTGTATCCGTTTCACCTTTTTGTGTTTAGATCCTTCAGCATCATTATCCAGCTCTGCATAGTCCTGTGAAATCGGTAGGAATACCATATGTGAACCCTGAATCAAACCTTTAATTAATGTTTTGTTGGAATATCTATCATGCATCTAGGATCATCACTGATATTAAGACAATGGGTATTCCAACAAAGAACAGGTTCTGGTAGAATCTTGCCCAAAAGCCTTTTATCTGATTTGTAGAGAGGAGATATATGCCACAGCTTACCCGAAATTTATATTTCGTACACCGCCTCAGATTCTTCACGGTGTATGCAAGATCGTCGCCATTGTATTTTGGCTTGAATCCATATCCCTGCAAAAGGAGGACAAAAAAATTAGCCAAGAGGCAAATAAGCCCATCCGATACTAAGATCCAAAGAATATCAAAACTCTTTCTGACTGCGCCTTTCACAGCAATACATAGACCCGGTTTCTAATGCTGCTAAGCGATCGTTCAATGAACTTTAAACAATGTCCTGGCGAAGGTAAGTGTGGATGTACTCATAAGCATAATTATTATAGCAAATACAGCATGGCATTGTAGTTGGTTTAATGGACGTACCGAGGTTTCATCTTCCATTTCCAAAATGTAGGAGATTCCTTCATCAGATGGTGTACCTGAGGGTTTGGTCCACTGCACCGATAACCAAGTAATTCCGGCTTTAATGAGTGTTGGACTTGCTGGCACGGTAGGCGCGCTGCCCGATGTGTAAAAGAGAACTTCTTCACTGAAACCACTGTTGACCAAATGGACATACGGGCAAGTTTAACGATGGCCGCCCAGCACTGATCTTCAAGGAGATTTACAAGGCATCTCTGACATTCACCAAACACAAACTTATAAATATCCAGATTTATTTAAAAAAAACAAAGGGATGCAATATCTATTTTAAATGGCAACGTTTGAAACGTCTAAAAGCTTAATGGCACGGACTGTTAACAAAACAAGCACAAAGGCCTGTGACCAGCCACAGGTTCATGATGCGATCACGCTTTCTGCTTCTTCCAAAGCTTCGCGGTAAAATGGCACAGGCCTAAAATAGCTTCCTCCCGAAAACTCATTAATGGATGAACCTGGAGACCCAGCACCGGAGACACCATTACAGATGCAGATTCAGCAGCTGCCTATGGTTGGAGGGGCTCCTTAGAGGATGTAGGTCTATACAAACCGAATGCTCATAAAAGACATTTGCGATCGTACCATTTTTTGTTTTTTTACTACCTGTTTTAACAATGCTCTCCCCTCTGATAAATATGTTCTCTTAGGCCCCTAAAACCCACCTTGAATCCTATAGCCTGGATCTGCGTTTTATATAATTATTTTTTTTTATAGTGTTTAGTAAACATAACATTTCTTACCTCATTCCCATGTCATTTTTTGCAGCAAGCCTGAAGGTATATCCCATCGCTGGAGACAGTTTTGTGACCCTAAACTGTTTCTGAAGTCCATAGTAACATTGGCAAAACTCGTTAGTCCCTTTGCCCTGACCAAAATAAATGTATTTGAATCAAAGTGCTGCTCTCTCTTTGCAGAGTTTTACAATTCTTTTGTATGGGCAGAAAGCTCTCGTAAGCAACTCGCTTTTGCGCGGTCATTTTAGGAGCCAACAGGAGAGTCTTCACTCCATGATATGGATATGTATTATGAAGGGGCATCCTTACAGAGCTTCCCTTGCAAAGACTGTTGAATCGGCCTTGAGTAATGTATAGCTAATATAAGTTTGTTTTTTTTACCTATACATTAAGCAGAACCAGATTATCCTTTCTTTTAGGAGACATTCTTTGGTTGGCCCTTTGGAAGGTATAGCAATATCAGCTAGTTTAATAATTAATGCTTAAAATGCTGTTTTTATCTTACAAGGTGACAGCCCTTCATAATAACATCGGCTATTAAATGGGCAACGCTAGGTGACAATTTTCTGACTTACCTCGTCCCACTCGAGCAGGTAGCTGTGTATCTTGGAGCCATTGTCACACGATGCCTGCAGAAACAAAGGAACGAGTCTATTAGATACAAAAGAACACAAGTGTTACATTTTTTTTAAAAAATGTTTAGAAAGCCCAGAATTTGGGTTTGTAATTATTTTACTCATGCTGCGTTCTGTACATTTACGTATGTGATTCTAGGGAAGGAATTGTCCAGTCGCTATAATGTACACTAATTAAAAGGGGCTGGTCTGGAAAGGGTTAAAAAATGTAGCATTGTGCCAAATGCGCAAAATTGTGTGTGTGTGTGTGTGTGTGTGTGTGTCTTATCCATATGTCTTTGGCATAAATAATGTTATGTGTTAAGTTCAGAAGGCAGCCTATGTAAGGATGGGTGAGGAGAAACGAGATCACTTCATGATAGGAAATTCAAACGAGATAACGTTGCCTCAGAAACCCCGAGGTAAACTTCCAAACTAAAACAATTAAACTGACGGACAAATAAAGCTATAAGGTAGGTCGGAAATTCATTGTGTGGCTTAAGCTGCTGGCTTTGGTGAATCCCTGCATTCACAGGTAAGCGGGCAGGTTAAGGGCGATTCCTATGCACCTAGAAAAAATGATTAGTAAGAAATGTAATCTGCGAGGGCCAACGATCCTCTTTAGTTCTGCAACAGACACAACACGTATAGACGGTCTCCGTGTAGCTCAAACGGACTACACCAAGGCATTGTTCCGTTTATCTGCCATACGGCTCTCCTTCAGGGGAATATCGTCTGTTCACGCAACTTCATATAGTAGCGGTAACTGAAATCATATATTAAATTACCTTAAATGCTTCCTTTCTATGTATCTACTTTTTAATATATTTTTGCTGGCACATATATCCAAAATAAAAAAAAATATTATATTATAGAAACGCAAAAAAAAAAATAACAATATTAAAAAAGGCTGCCGCGTTGCTCTTGGCCAGGATACTATAACACTATATCGCGACGCTTCATGGTACAGCGATAAGATCGTGTGTTGTTTTTGGACCAGAAATCCGCACTTCCGCTTAATTAATTAACGACAAAACCATTGTTGTTTGGACATTCTGCTCTAAACTACGTTGTCAAAAGACACACACCATAATCTGGGCCCGTGTGTTACTCTTACTACATGTACGTCATATGTAATGGGAACAGAAGCCAGGACATACTATGCAAATAGTAACTAATGCACAGGCTCACCCCGTGGGTGTGATGAGGGACAATAAGCTTGTAATGTTTTGATTTTGTTACTTTCCCAGTTTCTCAAATTAGTTTTTAACCATTTGCGTATTTTTTATTATTTTTTCTTGTGAGACTACTGAAGAAAAAAAAAAACAAGCATCACATTATCTGAATATTCATATCCGCTATCGAAATGCGAACAGAATGCTCGTTTCCTTCATTCCAGAACTCCTGCTATATCAGCAAAACCAAAAAGGCAACCACACATCTTGATATTAGTAATAGTGGCCTTTCTTGCGTTTTAGAATCAGGCTCCCACGTATCAAATCTGGTATCTGCTCTGCGGTTTGAATTAACCCGGGGCTTTTATGTTCTCAAGTATCCTCAGAACCTCCTATTCATAACTGACCATTTTATAGACTTGATGGATGATGGCCAAGCTCCAGAGGTGAAGCTGTAGGATCTAATCCTGGTGATGAAGAACAACTCTCCTGACAGCTCTCCCTTTGGTGAATAGACCCCATAATTGTCAAAGAACTTCTTTTTAGGAACAGGTGCAAAAGCATGGAAGTACTGTATGTTAATACCTCCAATTAATAAGCAGTATGGGTTGAGAGCTTTCGAGGCAGACCTTAATATTAGTAGACGTGGTGGGAAGTGTCATCATTACAGCATTTAGTTGAATTAGGTTAGTTTATTATACTCTGTATAATTGTTTTGGATAATACACAGGACTTTAAAGTTTACTTTAGGAAAGCTGGGATCAACAGCAGAATCTGACACAGTCTGCACGTCTAAACAATGTCTAGCCCTGAACTTCTCTGCCTTCTTCTCACTCAATCCTTATAAATGCTGCCAGAACCAATCAAGAACCATCAGCAACGTAACAACAGGGGTTAAGGAGCTTAATGGGGAGGAATAATCCTGTAGAGTCTGAGAATAGAAAGTTAAGATGCATTCCATGAAATACATAAAGTCATTTCTAGAAACGACATATTGTTTAACTAAATTGGTAAATGCCATTGGTTAGGACACGGGAGACTTGGGCCGTAGGGGTCATGTCAGACAGTATTCACTGACCTAGTTTAATGCAATGTAATCATCCAAGCATTGGATAGGCACAGGATTATCGTGAATAGAAACGCATGGACCGATTAGGGTGAGTCTTTACGGCAGACATAATGGGCAGACTAGACGGGCTGAATAGTTCTTATCTTCTATGTTTCTGCAGCAGAGAAGGGTCTGCATGCAAGAAAACAAACAGTTCGCCATGTTTAACTGTTTCAGTAGCGGCGTAATATAGCCAGCATTTCAAGAATTATATGTACAGGATTAAGTAACGAATGCCTCAATATTTTCTGCTTTCTAGACTGCTCAGGAACAAAATCGGATAAAATTTACCTTCCACTGAACTGTAAGAGAATTTTTGGTCCGATTTGTTATTCTGGGAGAATTTGGTGTTTCTGGTTCAGAGCTCATTGTGGTGAAGCTAACCGCTTCTGAAGGGTTTCCCTTAACTCCGTTCATTTCTGCTTTTACTCTGCAAAGTAACAGAAACGTTGTGAAAAACATCAACACAATTATTTATCCCCTTACGGACCAGGGATTTTTACACTGCGGGACAGCAGTAACGTCCCTCTTACTCAATTAACGTACCCACACTATAGATTATATATAATATCTTTCTTTGGAACATATTCATATTTTATCATGTTCAAAAATGTAAGACGCTATTTTGAATGAATAAAAAAGGCAAATGAAATAGCACTTTTGTTTACTAGTTTTACATGTACAGAAACTGCTGCTATAGCGAACAGGGGAAGAATACCGGTACCTAAAATATATTAAATGGCCCTGATTTAGAAACTACCCTATATGCTCAGTATTTTCATCTATGTGGTCCTTCATACAGCAAATATTACAAGTCGCCCATCTCTTTTTCAAACTTTTTCCCCCCCTGCAAATTTAGCATGGTGGGTCGTCAATAGTGCTCAGAGATATCAAAACCACTATAACTATACGTCGCTGAAAAGAAGGGAACCCAGGATATTTTAATAGGGCTATTTTGACACGTTTCAGGCAGCCATTTTATCTCTCATCTCTTTTAAACTTTGTGTTTTTTACACAAACATTGCCTGTTTTTCATTTGTTGCCCAGAAAATAAGTGACTGCAGAAAAAAAACAAAAAACACTGTTTTATATACAGTGTTATCTCCCAAATCAGTTTAGCTGAACCCAATTCAAATTACCCAATATTATTTTTCCCTAAAAAGTAGCCAACAAAGCTTATTTCTTGTTCATTTTTAGTTTTTAATGTATTTATTTAGGTAACTGGGGAACATTGTAAGGGATGGGAAAGGGATTGCTTCTTTTACATTTTTTTTTTTTAAATTACATTTATTTTACTTTATTTTTTTAGAGATCTTCTTTGGGGTTTTTTATGACACCAGGATCTCTATTAGCACAGAGGAAGCCCTGTGATGTCACTGATGACATCACCCGCTAGGGTTGCCCTGCACAGGCTCCTCTATAGGGGCGAGAATGCTTAGTTAGTAAATACCCTGACTGCAGAGCTTGTTCAGCTCCCAACAGGGTCAACTCAGCCCTTCATCTGAATGATGCTTTGCATGGCAGATTTAGCTCGTGTCTAAGTGGACCGGACTGAACATCCAACCCCGCTTGGTCCGATAGCAGCAGCCCCTTCATCTTGCTCTGGTTTATACAGAAATTGCAGCGGGCTCACGGTTACAATCAGTCCATGTCACCTTGGACATTATAAACAAACCTAAATCATATGACTACATACCTGGCGTGATAATCTGTTGCAGGCCTCATGTCTTCCACAGTGACACTGGTCTTCTCTCCTCTGCAAAAAGCAACATATAATGCTAATTAGCTGCTAGTATATATCTATATCTATAGACACAAAGTAAAATAAACAAGCCAAAAAGAGACATAATGCCTAGAGGAAACGTATGCATACCCAGGAAGCTCCCAGGTTAGGCTACTCCCTTATCTGGAGTAGAGGAGCTTTGTGAAGGGGAGAGCGCACACGCACATTGAAGCTGGGTTGGCACAGTAGGGTTAACCACAGTCAGCCTTTAATGGGACAAAAACCTGACTCGGAGACCAAGGAAAGGAAAAGTTTTACCCGGAGACTCCAGGTGATATCCAGACAGGTTCCAGGTACAAACCCAGATACATAGACACACACAAACTCACACTAACATACCCAGACACACACAGTTTCTTATGTGTCTGTGTATGTTAGCGTGTGTCTGGGTTTGGGTATATTAAGAGTGTGTGTGTCTCGGTATGTTGGTTTGTATGTTTGTTGTGTTTGTGTATGTATCTGGGCATGTTTCCCTGTGTGTGTATGTTACTGTGTTTGTCCAGTTGTGTGTGTTAACATGTCTGATTGTGTTGCTAAGTGGATGCTAGTTGCATTGTTTTTTTTTATGCAAAATCTCAACAGATCTATACGTAACATGCTCCACTTTGATGGCATGATTTTGTGCTTTTTTATATACAGACCTGTCAAACTGTTTTATAAACTGTCACAAATGCAAAGCAACAACATTATATATATATATATATATTATATATATATATATATATATATATATATATATATATATATACACACACACATACAATGTACTCTTTTACATTACAAATATATATTTGTAATGTAATATCATAACAAAAAAGCCTATAAAAAACACATGGTAAAGAGTACATTGTACAGCAGCGCCATCTACTGTTGAACAGGTGTCACTGGCATATTTTATAGTGACGCAAAAAAAAGTTAAACATAAAAACAAAGGCAGATTTCAGTTCTCCAGGCCAAATAAAACCAAATAATTTGTTGGGAAAAGTTCTAAAAGAAGAACGAATAATAGAGACATGAAGCATGCTTCTGAAGCATAAGCAGAGCTTGCCCAATCTATGCAACACAAACATTCGGTGCATCTGGTCTACCCATTTTTGCTGATGTGAGACTCAGCCCTGAATCAGTCCTTGGTCTCATCAGCTATCCTGAATCTATCCCATGCATGTTCAAATTTCCTTACTGCAATAGCCTCTACCACTTCCGATGGGAGACTGTTCCATTTATCTACCACCGTTTCAATTAAATAGATATTACGGTATGTCTAAACTTGCAACCCTCTTGTTTCAGACTACGTTGTCTTGTTCTAACATACCTCTTGGAGCCATTCACCAACTGTAAGAGTGTCAAGCTTAACACCACCGGTACCTGACGTATCTGCTATTTTCATTTATTTATAGATTGACACTTTTACAGTCTGTAAGTCCTCTATATTCCTTTATGGTTATTCTTGTGGAATGACAAAAAAAATGTTGATAATAATTGTTAATATTTCTGTGACTATTCTATTAATTTGATCTATTCTCCAGCCATTCTTTAAAGCCGATTTCCTTGAATTGTGAATCTTTACCAAAACCCTTTAAAAAATGTGTTCGGTTTTGTGTATATTTTATGCAGACGCTCAGGCTTGGTTTAACCGCATAATTCATTTAGCGTGTAACCAGAGGCTTTGCTTTTTCTGTGTCCCAGAATGCTCTTCACTTTTTGACAGATCCTAAACCAATAAGGCGATTTTAAATGCATCACAGACAGTTAACAAATGGTTAACTTTTTTTTTTTTTTTTTTAAACCTAGTTCTATGCTTTGTCGTTAATAAAGGGAGCCGCTATCAGTCCTCCCCATTTCCCAATATAATTGTTCTCCAGTACGAGTGTTTCTTGTGAAGCGCTAAACTTACGTGTAAGCAATCTTGTATTTGCCATCCTTCCCGTTGTTGGCGATCAGTATTTCATATGTATAAATTTCAGGGGTGTTTGTCCCATCACTGCCCTCGCTGATCGCGCTGGAAGGTGGCGTCCAAGTCAGTACTACAGTCCGTGCCTGAATATCCGATACCTGCAGAGAAAGAGATCGGCATTCACGCCATTCTTTGGACTAATGTGTTGTCCCTGCTGGATGTGTGATATGTAGATCATTTTATATATACACACATACAAGACATACCGTTACACATAAGATGCCTAGAATAAATGAAAAGCTAAGTATCATGGAACATGTCATTGGTTTCCTCTTTAATCCAAACTCATAGCGCTCAAGAGCTTACAATCCAAGGGAGTAGTATGTGTAATTGAAACAAAAGTAGTGGTGAAAAGGAGTAGTAGCTCTCATATTTCTGCTTATTTTTCATGTTTGAATATTTCAGATCAAACTAATTTTAATATTAGACAAAGATAATATGAGTAAACGCAAACTGCAGTTTATCCATGATGATTTCATGTAGGAAAGCTATCCAAGCTTACTTGGCCCTATGTGAAAAAGTAATTAGTTACTAAATCTACCAAACTTTTAAATTTATTTGATAATTGGGTTCAATTTCTCTAGACGCACCCAGGCCTGATTACTGCCAGTCCTGTAGAATCTGTCTCGCTAAGTAAAGTAGGCTAAAAGGTTTCAAAAAGCATCATGTGATGCCGCAATCTAAAAAAAATTCAAGAACAGATAAGAAACTAAGTCACTGACATCTATCAGTCAGGAAAGCATTACAAAGTGAACAATTGTGAGAGCCATTATCTACAAATGGAGAAGACCAGAACAGTGGTGACCCTTCCCAGGAGTGGCCGGCCTACCGAAATTCCTCCATGAGTGCATTGACAACTCATCCAGGAGGACACAAAATTACCCAGACCAATATGTATAGGACTGCGGGCATTACTTGCCTCCATTAAGGTCAGTGTTCACAATTCCACAATAAGACAGAGACTGCAAAAATGGCAAAATCAAATTGATGACCCACAAGACTTTTGGGGTGATATTCTGTGGAGTGATGAGTCAAAAGTGGAACTTTTTGGAAGACATGGGACCTGTTACATCTGGCATAAAGCTAACACAGCATTCCACAATAAGATCATACCAGCAGTCAAACACAGTGGCGGCAGCGTGATGGTCCGTGGCTGCTGTAGGACAGGGGTGACTTGCCATAATTGATGGAACCATGAACTCAACTCTCTACCAAGAAATCCTGATGGAGAATCTCCGGCCATCAGTTTGTGGCCCTAAGCTCAAGCGCACTTGGGTTATGCAGTAGGGCAATGATCTGAAGCACACAAGTAAGGTTTTTGAGCGTCCGAGTCGAAGTCCTGACTTGAATCCGATGGAGATGGTGTGGCATGACCTTGAAAAGGAAGTTCATGCTCAAAAACCCTCCAATGTGTCTGAATTCAAATAAAATTCCTCCATAGCGATATAAAAGACTCATTGCCAGTTAATGTAACCGTTCGATTGCAGTTGCTGCCACATGGATGTTATTAGGTTTGTGGGGCAATTACTTTTTCACGTGGGTATTATAGTTTTGATTACCTCTCTACCTTCAATAAATGAAATGATTATCTAGAAGCTGCATTTTGTGTTTACTCATGTTGTCTTACATTAACCCCCCTTAAGGACAATGGGCGGTCCCTAAACCCATTGAAAACAATGCATTTTGAGCCTGTACATATACGGGCTTTGCCATTAAGGGGTTAGAATTAGTTGGATGATCTGAAACATTTAAATGTAACAAGTAAGAAAACATATCTGAATAATGCGCTCATTAGTTGAACTCTATTATGGACCACGGAGAATAAACCAAATACACATGATTCTCATTTTCATTCTCTCTTCTAAATAAGACCTGCTTGAGAAACAAGTCGAAATAAGGTACCGAGCAATAACACGAGCTAAAATCCTTCTTAATGAACGGATTTAGGCACCACTTGTGTAATTTACCAGCCCACCTGACGCTTTCCCCTAGCAGGAGAACTCAATCATGCTAGCTAAGAGCCCCTCAATCCAAAGGGGAGTGGGGGTCAATGGAGCCCAGGGAACGGGAAGACCAGAGAAACTGAGAAACACGTCAATAAATAAATAAACACATGGTTTTACTTTTAAGGGACAAATGTAGGACCTCACAGAGAGGGTTATAAACCTCATTTTTTTACTGAAAGAAGTTTAAAAGATCTAAATTTAAGGGGCCTGCTTCAAGTTATTACACTGCGGTCCGTACTACACATTCTCCATGATTATCATTATTATATTCTTTTTTAACCGCCTGCATAGGAAATGCACAAAATAACCCAAACGAAAAACGGATCATGCAGCTCTGCTCTCCGCAAGGACACCGCACATGCTCAAAAGAAGCACGATGCCAGAACTATTGAGACTGGAAACACACATTATCCCAAAACGACCCATTTTCTTTCTTGAAAAAACAAGCCGTTAACTTGGCTTCGAAAACAACTTACCTCTGGCCTGGAGATGTTTGAAAGCCGAGCTTCAAGTGCTTTTGTTTCTTCATCCTTTTCTATACAAGAAACATGAAGAGGATTTCAGTAAAAGTACGTATTTTCCTATATATATATATATATATATATATATATATATATAATTTTTTTTTTACATATGTTTTATGAGGCCGTGTATCTCATCACACAAACACAGATGTGTCAGATTTCATGTCTTCTACTTTGGTCCAGCACTGCCATTAGTGAACGGTCACGTTTTTAATTTATACCATATGCCGGTGGTAACTCATGCAGTGTTTTACTTATATATAGCAGACATTTTCTACCGCTAGCCATCCTTCAATCACACGGACTAAATCATTGTAAATCATTGATGAAAACATTATGAAAGCGGTACTGATGCAGCAGGTTAATAATGTTTGCTTCAGGGGAACAAGTGACCACGGACCGCTCCGATTTGAATGACATGACTGGCTTTCTTTTTTAAAGTTTTACATTTTTTTATCCGTATGTCCACACAATATTGGGTATTGGTGACCGAGAAGATAGAACCTTAAGACATTTGTGATGGGTTGATGTAGGTGTTGTGTTCACAAGGTGCTTCTGAATAACACTGAAAGATACGACAAACGTCTCTGGACCATTATCTCATTTGGACTTTGCACAAAAGGCAAATAAAATGTCCAGCAACGTTTCTACGAATCATTATCTCCAGTTAATAGATGTCACCGTGGCTTTGTCACTACCGTGTTTGAACCCTAAATTGACCCTAAATTTTATTTGTTAGAAAAGTGAAATCTTTAGTTTGTTTAGTAAACAGAAAAGGCTTTTTTTCCCCCTCAGAATATATGCTACAGTGAATTACGTGGAAATATGCTCGCAGGACAGTGAACACAATTTCCATTTCCAGAAAAACTATGCCACCTGCAGAAAGGTTAAAGACCACCTAAAAGGCTAGGGATGGAAAGCCCTGCTCTAGAACACGCTTGTTGACCTGGGCTGGTGGGATGTCCAGCAGTTCCCCACGAGCTTCTTCTCTCTACCAGGTAATCTATCGAGAGGCAGCAAAGTTCACAGCTCCTCTGATGGAACAAGTATCACCGCCATACCCACCCCCCCGCCCGCAGTCTACATTAACAAATTTTGCAGTTGCTGATGCTGTAGAACCACCATAAAGAAGGAGCAGTGGAAGCCAGATGTGTGTCAGTGAAGACGAAGATCTCCCTACTGTCAAGCAAGATGACCAGCAATTGCACCCAAACCTCAGGCCAGGTAGGGAAGCAGGTGGTTGGTGACAGCAGTGGTAAGGCCTCATTCACTTAGTTGAGCCTTCAGTTGTTACAATGCATTTGTGAGCTGCATCTGCTAAGACTTTGTCAGAAAACACTTAATCCTTCAGGGTTTCTGACAAACTAATTCGTATTCAAGACATACAAACTTATATTCGCCTTTCACCTTCTGAGACATAAACACACTTGGGTTGTTTGCGTAAAAAATTTAAACAGAAAATGTGACATTTAACTCAAATATTATGCAATTCAACACTCTAATTGTCTTGTCACCTCACACTCTTGGCAGCGATAGAGAATAATTGGCCGAGTTTCTATGTACCTTTTGTTTCTTCTTCGGCTGGAGAAGACGCCTTTCCTTTGTGCTTGTTCTTCGATTGCCCTGTGGATAGACCGACTGTGTTCTGCCCTTTAATAAGTCCGTTAGATTCACTTATTGGAGACGTGCTTTTCTTGGGAGAAAACGGAGGGCTGTTTAGTTTGTCTTTTTGGACTCCGTGTCGGTCTTTTAACTTTTTCTGCAGTCGTTCATGTATTTTGCTGGATCTTTCATCTCTAAGGTTAGATCTTCCATGCGGGGAAAGGCCATCTGAAGGGATATTTGAAAACTGTTAAAACACTTCTGAAGGATGATTGTATTGCAAAATGATTTATTCAGAGTGACCAATTTAAAAAAAAAAAAAATGTTAAATGTTTATTTAATTTGTCCACATTTCGAAATTATTTCTATGCACCTGAGATCTAGTTAAATACACTATGTGACCAAAAGTACGTGGACACCCTGGATGCCAGGAGAGCACTACCTACCAGAATGCAATGTGCTTACAGTAAAGTTTGGTGGAAGGATTGGTCTGGGGCTGGTTTTCAGGTTTCGGGCCCCTTTCTTCCAGTGAAGGGTAATGTTAATGCCAAAGCATGATAAGATATCTTAACAATTGTATGATTCAAATTGTTTTTATTGAAACAAAAGTAGTCTGTACCGTTTCTTACCAAGCAGGACAAGCGGTAGGGCAGACAGAAGCCACAAAGCTCAAGGACATGCGGAAATAAATGCAAACATCGTCTCATTTTTCTATTATACAGTCAATTGTATGATTAAAACTTTTTGGTATCAGTTTGGGGAAGGCTCCTTTCCGTTCCAGCATGACTGTGCCCCAGTGCACAAAGCAAAGTCCATAAAGACATGGTCGGATGAGTTTAGGGTGGATGAACTTGAGCGGTCCGCACAGATTCCTGACCTCAAATCCATCGAACATTTTTCAGATAAATTGGAATGGATTGCGAGCCAGGCTCTCTCATCCATCAGTGCCTGACCCCACAAATGCTCTTTTGGCTGAAAGGGCAGAAATCAAGGGCAACTCCATATTAATCGGAATGGGAAGTAAAGCAAGCTCATATAGGAGTGATGGTCTCATCTCATGTCAACATACTTTTGGTCATATAATGTATAACAGGCTCCATATTCCGGTTTGCTAAAGTTCAGCTTGCTTTCGCATCCACATCCACATCCACAGTGTTGGTTTCCCGGACCTCTCTGTTCACCATGTAAAGTACCAGCGTGATAGAACAATTCACCGAGTGCAAACCCAGAACATATCACTTACTAATCCTAATGCGGACATCCAGGAGACGTTTCTACTCCACACACATTAATTCACTGTGTGGACCGGATTGCCAGATCCTTATTGACTCATAAATGTGTCTGTAGTCTGAAGCACATCTGTGCAGGATCATTTACATTCACACATGAGCGCACAGGCAGCGAGGTCGTATTTGCCACCATGGCAGGTGCACTTTAAACATGCGCCTGTACAATTATTGTGATCTTTCTATGGCAACATAAGGAAGTAGCCTGACATTATATACTGTGAGAAGGTATAAGGCAGGCACCCAAAAAGCTGGAAGTACTGTGATCAATCAGTTACTATTGCCTGAAGCTGAGATGGCAAACAGGTAGCCCATCAGTTGCTTCAGAACTCCCATGTTCCTAATCCAGCATGTGGTGTGGTGGATGCATTATTAGGATCATGGGAGTTGTTGTTTTTAAACAGCTGATAAGCAACATATGCTAAATAATCCATTACCAATGATAGGTTCTCTTCAAGGAATGCACTGAAAAACCAAAAGGTCTTGAAGGAAATTCTAATAGCCTTCCATGGAGGCCATGGCAATGACACAGAAAATCTGACATGGGAAAACATGCAGTCACACAGCTATACATCCCTTCCAGGCTTTTAACATTTTCTGTCTGTACCAACACCAACAACAAAGATTTATATCTTAAGCAACATGTACTTATGGCGCTACTTACCCATCTCTCCATATACCTGTGATGAGTGATACTGTGGGGTATACTGAGATGCAATATCTCCTGCTCCAGTTACTGGTGAGTAAATATGACGAGGCGGTGGAGGCATCATAGCTGGAACAGGAATGAAGCTGGGAAGTGGAGGAGGCGGCCGGTGTATGACCGTATGGCTGCTTGTGTGGAACTCTGGGGTATGAGGAACCACAATAACTCTACGTACACCATTGTCCTCAATTACCTGGGGGCCAAAATCAGAATAGGGAACATAAAGTGAACTGGCTTCAGTTTGAAAATTGAAGTTATCATCACAACAAGTGCAACTAAACAACATTTTATACATAACCTCTGAAGAGTCCACTACATTCCAGTTTCTCAAAGTCCTAGATCAAGTAGAAGAGGTAACTGTACTCGACAGCCATAAAGATAGACGGATTAGAAAGTTCACCAAACTTTTATGGCCATCAGCATAAGATATGAAACCAACAAAAGGCCACAAAAGGTCCTAGGAGTAGAAGGTGCAACAATAGATACTTGTCCAGGGGTCAGTGATGCCAAACAAGTGTTAAAAGAAGGCAAGATGGATAGTTTGTTACATTTTCCACATTTAATAGAATTAACTGGAAGACAGCATGTTCTATATATTTCTTCCAAGCAATAGGGGTTGTGTGTAAAAGTCACAATTCTGGTACAAAGCTTGAAATGTGGTCTTATCACTATACTTTGGGATTTCACATAGAGTAACTGGATCAAGCGCTGCTTCTCCAGGACTATCTTCATACCCAAGGCAGGGGGCAATATTTTATACTCACCAACAGTCCCAGCTTTCAAGGGGAACAGTTGGCAGCATGGGCTAGATAGCGAGATCCTCTGATCTCCCTTGACCAACGGAGGTATAAAAAAAATCAATGGATGATGTCTGTACTATCGCAGCCGAGGCCTCCACTGCTTAAAAAAAGGGGCTATTCGGGTAAGAAAGGCACCTTGGACTCTCCTCTTGTCACAGATATCTAGATGTGGACACATGAAACACTGGGGAGTATGTTGTTTGGTCACGCCTAATCTCTGCCCAGATTCCATTCCTGCCCACTTCTGGCCCTTTAATGGCGAACCCCGTCAACGAACACAGCCATACTCTAAGGAGATGGGAACCTCAGGGCAGCCAACCTTCTCAATATAGTAACCAAACACATGGACCTTCTAAATGGAGCCTTCCATAACATGCTATAACGTTAACGTATAACGCTATAAGCGTAAGAACGTTTCTGAAACATTTATACATAACTCACCATAAGGTCAAGCTCATCTCATGATCTGCTTGATCCCATGGTGGGTCTTGCAATGATCAAGAAGTGTTTTTCTCTCGACATAAAAACATCAAATAAAGTTTCAGGCAAGTGAAATATTTGATTGCACTGCATCTTGGCTATTATACAAACATGTTTTATAAATAGTGCTAGAGCACAGATGAAGCATTCTCTCTGATCTTCCAAGTGCCGCGGGCGGTTACCATATAATATATACTCTAAAAGGGAAATGCAAACACAGCTGTGGGGATAATACGCTAATTGCACAGTTCACAAGAAGGAGTAAGAATGCAGCAAAAGTTTCGCCTTGCTAAGCAATGTCAAGCAATGGAATATCTGCCAGGCTGCAGACATGATTCAGCAGCACATCTGTAAGTGGGGAGGGAATGTAAGGGGTAACATAGGAAATGGGGGGCATTATAGGCATTGCGGAGAAAGTAGGGGAAAGTGCCCGGAGATGTGTGTGGAATGTACACTCAGGTAGGAGTGCAAGTTTTAAGGTGCTGTTCCACTTACTCTGATGAATTTAAGACTTTTGAGAAGTAAAGGAATCACTACAAGTGTTCTTTGGGTTGTTTAAAATTCAAATCCTTACCAGAAACAATTCTGCATCATTCCGTTTTGCCTCATTTATTTAATTCTTATCACTTAATTCTCATGTGACAGAAAAAGGCTGAGTAGCTTTGTAGTTTGTGATTAAATCTTCAGAGAAAAGAATAAAAATGACAGATCTGCTATGGTTTATCTTACTAAAGAACAAAATTGTTTTGTCTCAGCGGAACAACATCTTAGATTAAATAACAATTCAACTATGATACCGTTGTAAATTCTAGGCGAAAATCTGGTGGATTGGATCCGATGTCTCCAGGTGAAGCTCTGCTTCTCTGATTTAGTGCCTTTATTTTTGGGGCAAGGGAGTGATGTTGGGCCAAGCCCACTTCTCTCCAATTCATCACCCACTTACGGCTTCCTGGCACTAACCCTATAAACCTACACACGGCTGTGCTTCTCTTGGTCAGTCCCTTTATTGGTCATGCCCACTCCTCTCCAATTCATCACCCGCTTAAGGCTGCCTGGCACTAGCCCTATAAACCTCAACACGGCTAGCGCCACCCCGTTACAAAGCCACTGCCCCAGAAGTGGTTGGTAGCCTACCATGGGAAGTTCGCAGGTATGGTAATAAGAGGTAGAAGCAATGTTCTGCACAAGGATTGAGGTATGAATTATCATCTTCTGGGA
Source organism: Sceloporus occidentalis (assembly GCA_023333645.1). NCBI lineage: Eukaryota > Metazoa > Chordata > Lepidosauria > Squamata > Phrynosomatidae > Sceloporus > Sceloporus occidentalis. The sequence continues at coordinate 2,837,634 of JALMGF010000068.1, forward strand.
AGTGGTGGGAGAATCTCACATACTAAGATGATGGGTTTATTCTGTAACACACAAGTTTACGGGTGGGATGAAAGATTTCAAGTGACCAAGTTAACTACGCATGAATATTTAACCCTGGAAAGTTTCTGCATAATGTATAGTTCAACTTGTGAGATGGCTTTAATGAAGTGTTACCTATGGATGATTCAACCATTCATGGAAGCAGAGCTCAATGCCTTGGGCTTTTCATAATATATCGTTACGCTGTTAAACTGAACACTCACTCAATCTCTGTCACTTACTTTGATTTTTATTGTTGTTTTCTTATAAGTCTAATGCACACTTTACCTAAAGCTGTATATGCCATTAATGTAGGAAAGTGCTTAATAACCATTTTAGCCACGTATGTCTGATCAAAAATATATTTTTTTTTATCTGTATGAGAAAACTGCTCTATTAAATATTAACCAAACTCTATTTCTGTACAGATCAAAGGTAAAGGTACACGTTAGCATTACACTATTCAGGGTTCTGAGAACCTTTTGATATTTTTTTTCTCAGCAATGCACTTATTACTTAAAGCAATGTAAACAATAAAGATGACCTTATACAACATAATATTGCAATTAAATTATTCAAATGTAAAAAAAAAACAAAAAAAAACGGTACATAATAATCTGACTTAAATATCGCCGATATCAAAAAAACAAAAAGAGGAATAAATACACCTCTAAACATGATCCATATGATTATTTTTCCTGTAAATAGTGTGTCTTTTACTTTTATTGTAAAAGTTTTCACTTTAGTAATTAGCAAGTAATTGAAACTACCGTGGGATTTTTTTTTTATTTTTTTTTTAACAAGCGTAACTGTTTTGGGAAATGTTAAAACATCAAGGAAGTTGAGATCTGCGTCTCTGCATCCTGCAGTTATTTTTATTATTATAGGTATATAGCAGACTGGTAATCACTTAACTTTGTCATTAAGTCAAAAGGGGTAAAACCAAGTGGCTCAGTGTCTCAGTGTGGTGGTCAGGTGGTCTCCATAATAGAATGCTCATGTTAGAGGGGGAAAAATTCAATGGAATAAATATCATTATGACACAAAAACCACGGAAAGTTTTTCTGAAGTTGTTCCTTCGTCAAGTCTTCAAAAAAAATGGTGAAACGTTGGGAGGTAAGTGACACAGAGTCTCTTCTATTCTAAAAACTGCAACATTATGACTTAACAAGTCATATATATTGTAGTAGGGTTCTAACCTAGATGCAATCACCATGGAAACATTATATATTGTTTTATATCACACCATCATATTCTGCAGTGCTGTACATATGAATTGCCCCTGCTGAATAGTCCAGACCTGCTTTTCTTATATTATGTCCCAAAGTGGTGATGCTGACCCTTATTTCCCATTATTTACAGCAATATACTCAAAGTCAATGGCTTTTATAGTAGGATGAAATGGATTAAACAATCAGCAAAGAACACAGTGGATGTTCAAGGTTTGAAACGCCGATAAAGCTATTTAAAATTGAGTAACTTATAAGTAATATGCTCCTTTAAATAATTTATTATGAAATATATTTTAAATTAATGGGACTTCTTAAGCAGGGTTGTGGAAGGTTAATGACAGGTCAACTACGAGAAAGTAATAACATTTCATGGTTTGTCATAGAAAAACTGCTGCAATGACCAACAGCAGAATTTCCTTTTCTATTTTTATGAGACAGTAACTGAAAATACTATATAAAAGGGAGCGACATGACGCCCAGGGCAGCGTGTTCCTGAAGAAGACAATAACACTACAGAAACGTGATATTGATGCACCTCTGTCCCAGTGGACAGCTACATTTGCCTGGATCTGTTTAACAAGGTTAATGTAAAGGTACCGGCAGCTCCCTTGGGAAGCTCAACATTAGGCAAACTCATTGAAAACTCAGCAAGTTTGCCAGCTAATCGGAGACGAGTTCTTGCCATTTGAAATTAGGACTTAACTTGAAGGAACCTGGTGAATGCCAAAACAGCCCAGCAGTGACAACGTTCAACCACAAGACGTGCACTGAACATTCTGTAAGACATAGGTAGCTAAAGCAGTATATAATGCACAGAGTTTAGTGAATTCTGGTACCACCAGAAATACTACGAATGAGCCACATTTCTGCGCTTAGCTCATTCAGATGTGAAGGAAACCCAGGTCACAGTAGAAGTCCTCCAGCCGTCTGTTCAATTTACACAGCCCTTCATTTAATTAACACTAAAAGATGCTAATTTCAAATAATGGGCTGTAAGACACATACCTGCTGAGCGTATCCCGGAGGCAGGTAAATCTGAGGCACCGATCCATTTGGAGACATCATTGGCACATCAGCAGGGCCTGCAGAGAAAATC